>CM060120.1:22705005-23305005 GCA_030522415.1 Channallabes apus
CAGCAATAACTGCAATCAAGCGTTTGCGATAACTTGCAACGAGTCTTTTACAGCGCTCTGGAGGAATTTTGGCCTACTCATCTTTGCAGAATTGTTGTAATTCAGCTTTATTTGAGGGTTTTCTAGCATGAACCGCCTTTTTAAGGTCATGCCGCAACATCTCAATAGGATTCAGGTCAGGACTTTGACTAGGCCACTCCAAAGGCTTCATTTTGTTTTTCTTCAGCCATTCAGAGGTGGATTTGCTGGTGTGTTTTGGGTCATTGTCCTGCTGCAGCACCCAAGCTCGCTTCAGCTTGAGTTGACGAACAGATGGCCGGACATTCTCCTTCAGGATTTTTTGGTAGACAGTAGAATTCATGGTTCCATCTATCACAGCAAGCCTTCCAGGTCCTGAAGCAGCAAAACAACCCCAGACCATCACACTACCACCACCATATTTTACTGTTGGTATGATGTTCTTTTTCTGAAATGCTGTGTTACTTTTACGTCAGATGTAACGGGACACGCACCTTCCAAAAAGTTCAACTTTTGTCTCGTCGGTCCGCAAGGTATTTTGCCAAAAGTCTTGGCAATCATTGAGATGTTTTTTTAGCAAAATTGAGACGAGCCTTAATGTTCTTTTTGCTTAAAAGTGTTTTGCGCCTTGGAAATCTGCCATGCAGGCCGTTTTTGCCCAGTCTCTTTCTTATGGTGGAGTCGTGAACACTGACCTTAATTGAGGCAAGTGAGGCCTGCAGTTCTTTAGATGTTGTCCTGGGGTCTTTTGTGGCCTCTCGGATGAGTTGTCTCTGCGCTCTTGGGGTAATTTTGGTCGGCCGGCCACTCCTGGGAAGGTTCACCACTGTTCCATGTTTTTGCCATTTGTGGATAATGGCTCTCACTGTGGTTCGCTGGAGTCCCAAAGCTTTAGAAATGGCTTTATAACCTTTACCAGACTGATAGATCTCAATTACTTTTGTTCCTGAATTTCTTTGGATCTTGGCATGATGTCTAGCTTTTGAGGTGCTTTTGGTCTACTTCTCTGTGTCAGGTAGCTCCTATTTAAGTGATTTCTTGATTGAAACAGGTGTGGCAGTAATCAGGCCTGGGGGTGACTAGAGAAATTGAACTCAGGTGTGATAAACCACAGTTAAGTTATTTTTTAACAAGGGGGGCAATCACTTTTTCACACAGGTCCATGTAGATTTGGAGTTTTTTTTCTCCCTTAATAACGTAAACCTTCATTTATAAACTGCATTTTGTGTTCGATTATGTTATCTTTGACTAATAGTTAACGGTTTTTGATGAGCAGAAACATTTAAGTGTGACAAACATGCAAAAGAATAAGAAATCAGGAAGGGGGCAAATAGTTTTTCACACCACTGTACATACACACTACGGGCAATTTGGGATCGCCAATTAGCCTAATCTACATGTCTTTGGACTGTGGGAGGAAACCGGAGTACCCGGAAAAAGCCCATCAAGCATGGGGAGAACATGCAAACTCCATGCACACAGAGACGGGGATCGAGCCTGACCGGCAATCGAAACCCGGACCCTGGAGGTACACGCGACAGTGCTAACCACTACACCACTGTGCCGCCTTGCAGTTAGTGTAGCTATTTAATTTTTATAACATTACTTATTAAAACATAATTGGTAATTATATTTGCCAATAACATTACCTGATTTTAGCACTTTACATTATGGTAAGTACTTAGTATATAATAATAAGTACTTACCTGACCGTAAATCCTGATAAAATAATAAATTGCTAAAATTCTGTTCTTGTTTGGAAAACTAAAATGTCTGTGGTTATTGTTAAAGCATTAATGCCTCTTAAAATATCCGGTTTGGTTAAAATCTGCTATATACTACAGTATGTCCCTATAAATAAAAATGTGATCAGAGAATATGAGTAAAAAAAGTGCCTCCTTCTGCCTATATGCACAATATATGCTACTGTATATGCGCTCTCTCTCTCTCTCTCTCTCTCTCTCTCTGTGTGTGTGTGTGTGTGTGTGTGTGTGTTTCTCCCATACTTACATGTTCTAAAATCTGTATGCTATCTCAAATACCAGACGCTCTCATTTCATCCATTACACACAGACCCTTTGTCTTACCCTCCCACATTTGTCCATACATCTCTCTGCTGTACAAGGCCTGGGAAAGGGGAGTAATGATGGAAAGTAATGGCCTGAGCTAGATTAAGCAAAAAGTTTATTAAAAACAATTTTGTTATTGCATAAAAAATGCTTGACCTAGTGTTGTTTTTAAATTTTAGACTGTATAACAAAACTTTCAGATTCTATACAAACAGTTAGAAGAAGGATTGTAACCACGGGTTACATTAGATATTATGTGAGAATAGGTACTGTATGTTTTTAATTCCAAATATAAATGTGTACAGTAAAATGAAGTAGTAAAATGAAGTATGCTGAAAGTATGTCTTCCATGTTCAGTAGTCACAGTTTGCACAGACCTACAGTAGAAGCTAACAGTAACAGTTGAATTGATAATTTTGCATTTTATTTGTCAAATGTACATTTTACATTTTCAGCTTTAGTTATTGAAGCAGAAAAAAAACGTTATTTGATTTACAATAAATAACAACATTTTACCTTTTATTTATGTCAAGACCCTGGTCTGATCACTAAGATTTTCTTTTTTTTTTCTCCCTTCCTCTCTCCCCGTGTTTACATGTCTATTCAAGCACATGGCGTTTGTTTTGATCCTTCATGTGTCTGTGACATCACCACCATCCCTCCCACTTCCTCTTTATCACTCTATCAACATGATTTCACTCACCTGTTCCCCTTGCTTTCGTTGTAATCAATCGCCCTATTTATTTCCCTCTCGTCCGCTGTCCTGTGTCAGATCGTTGTCTCATGTCGCTAGCCATTTCGCCTGCGAGTTTCTTGTCCTGTCTGGTCCTGTATGTGTAGTTTATTTTGGCTCCAAGCTGGTATTCTTCTGTGTTTTTTCCCCCTTTTTCCCCCTCTCTCCAGTGGTTTTCTTTTGCCCTTTTGCATCCAGGCTGGGTCCTGTTTTTCTTTTTTTAGTTTGCACTGCAGTTTCCCGTCCCGAAGCCGGCCGGCTCTCGCTCTTCTTCGCGGCCGTGCAATTCAGCGCATTTCAGCCATATCGCCCCCTGCTGGCCGCCAAAGGAACTACAGCCTCGTCTCCTGGTCAAGGCATTTTTTCCTCCTCGGAGTGGTTTCTGTTTTTTCCGTTTTTTTGGGGAACGTAGGCGCTCAAGGATTTCGAGTTAAAAGGACAGCGCAGCTTGCTCCTGATTTTAATCTTTTTTAATTTTTAATTTTGTTTTGTTTGTTTATTCTGTCTGAACCCAGACATCTCTGCACTAAATAAAATTTTGAAGGAGACCTGCACTTGTGTCCGTTCTGATTCCCTGACAGAACGATCTGACCATCATGGACGCAGCAGGTCCAAACCCCATCAGATTGGCAGTAGCCCACCAGGGGGTGCTCCTAGGCCAGCATGAGAGCCGGTTGACCAGCACCACGAGAGAGGTCGAGTTCCTCGCTAGCCAAGTGGCAGACCTCACTGCGCGCATCCAGGAGCTTCAGCAGGAAGGCGCCCAAGCAGGTTCTGCCCACCTTGCCGCACGTCACGATCAAGAACCCCGCTGCAACAACCCACCTCCCTATGACGGGGACCCTAACTCCTGCCGTGCCTTCCTGACACAATGCTCTGTAGTGTTTGCCCTCCAGCCACGCACGTTCGCGGCAGAGGAGACAAAGGTGGCCTTCGTCCTGACTCTTCTTACGGGCAAAGCTCGTGAATGGGGTACTTCTGTCTGGGAGTCCAGAGCCCCATGTTGTGACACATTTAACGAGCTTCGACAGGAGATGTTGAGGCTTTTTGACCGGTCTGTCAGAGGACAGGAAGCAGCGGACAAGCTCGCACGGCTCCGTCAGGCAGGTCGCTCAGTTACAGAGTTTGCTATTCAGTTCAAGACCTTAGCGGCCACCTGTGACTGGAATGAGGCAGCCTGTCGGGCCATGTTCCGGGCAGGCCTCGAGGAGGATATCCAGGATGAACTGGCCACCCATGACCTGCCCCGCGACCTTGAAGACCTCATCGACCTGGCACTCCGCGTCGAGACTCGTCTCTGTCGTCGGCACCAGCGCCGGATGGCCCGTTCCTCTAGCAGGGTGGAGGGTTCTAACTCTCCCTTGGCGACCCTTGACCTGTCAGAACCTGAACCCATGCAGCTGGGACGCCTCCATCTAACACCCCAAGAGAAACAGCTGCGTCTGATCAAAGGCCTGTGCCTCTATTGTGGCAAGCCAGGCCACTTTGCCGCAGCCTGCCCAGCAAAAGCCAAGGCTCACCAGTGAAGCGGGGGATCCTGGTGAGCGCTATTCCTTTTTCACAATCCCCCTCCTCTCGCACACTTTTATCTGTTTTAGTTCAGTATGGGGAGACTTCACAGTCGTGCTCGGCCTTGGTAGATTCAGGGGCAGAGGGGAATTTTATGGACAGCTCGATTGCTGCACGTTTGGGTATTCCGGCTATCCCCTTACCTGAACCTATCCCTGCCCGGTCCCTAAATGGGACCTTAATTACTACAGTCTCTCACCAGACCCCCAAGGTTAGCCTAGTGGTCTCAGGCAATCACCGTGAGGAGACCACGTTGTACCTTCTAGATTCTCCTAGTGCTCCCATAGTGTTGGGGCACCCCTGGTTGGTACAACATGGCCCTCACGTTGATTGGTCTGGAAATTCGGTCCTGTCTTGGAGCCAAAATTGTCTTGCTTCTTGTCTTGGTCCTGCCCCTTTTTCTGGTTCTGTTTGTCCTGTGTTGCAGGTGGAGGTTGCTGATCTGTCTGGGGTCCCGGCGGAGTACCACGACCTGCGGCTGGTGTTCAGCAAGTCCCGGGCCATGTCCTTGCCTCCTCATCGCCCTTATGACTGCGCCATTGAGCTCCTTCCAGGCACTTCTCCGCCCAAGGGTCACTTGTATTCCCTTTCAGGTCCAGAAAGAGAGGCCATGGACACATACATTAACGAGTCACTCAAAGCCGGCCTCATCCGTCCCTCCTCCTCTCCTGCGGGTGCGGGGTTCTTCTTTGTCAAGAAGAGAGATGGTTCCCTGCGTCCCTGTATTGATTATCGCGGGTTGAATGACATTACCATTAAGAACAGGTACCCCCTCCCTCTTATGTCTTCAGCTTTCGAACTTTTGCAGGGAGCCAAGGTCTTCACCAAGCTTGACCTGCGCAACGCCTACCACCTTATCCGTATTCGGGAGGGAGATGAGTGGAAGACAGCTTTCAACACACCCACGGGACACTTTGAATACCGGGTCCTTCCGTTTGGTCTGACCAATGCTCCTGCTGTCTTCCAGGCCCTGGTCAATGATGTGCTGAGAGACATGGTAAATCAATTTGTCTTTGTGTACCTAGATGATATCCTGATATTCTCTCCTTCTTTGCAGGTACACACTCAGCATGTCCGCCAGGTGTTGCAACGGCTTTTGGAAAACCAACTATTCGTAAAAGCGGAGAAGTGCGTCTTCCACGCAAGGTCGGTTTCGTTCTTGGGGTTCGTGATTTCGGCGGGTGAGATCAGAGCCGACCCTGCTAAGATAAGGGCGGTAGCCGAGTGGCCAACTCCTGATTCTCGGAAGGCTCTGCAGCGGTTCCTGGGGTTCGCCAACTTTTATCGGCGTTTCATCCGGAACTTCAGTCAGAGGGCTGCACCCTTAACAGCGCTCACCTCTCCCAAGGTACCGTTTAAATGGAGTAATGAGGCCCAGGAGGCCTTTGATAAATTAAAGTCCCGGTTTGTCTCTGCTCCTGTCTTGTCTACTCCAGATCCTGAACAACAGTTTATTGTTGAGGTGGACGCTTCAGATGTCGGAGTTGGTGCGGTCTTGTCACAACGCTCTCTTCAGGATGGGAAAGTGCATCCGTGCGCCTTCTTCTCCCACCGCCTGAACCCCACTGAGCGGAATTACGACATAGGTAATCGGGAGTTGTTGGCAGTCAAACTGGCTTTGGGTGAGTGGCGTCACTGGCTGGAGGGTGCGGTCCAACCATTCATGGTCTGGACCGACCACAAGAATTTAGAATATGTTAATTCGGCCAGGAGATTAAATTCCAGACAGGCCCGCTGGTCCCTTTTCTTTAGCCGCTTCAACTTTACACTCTCTTACAGGCCTGGGTCTAAGAACACCAAACCGGACTCCCTTTCTCGCCTGTTTGAGACCCCTGAGAAGGAGGCCTCTATAGACACCATCCTGCCCAAGGGCGTGGTGGTGGCCAGACTCTCATGGGATGTCGAGAGGGAGGTTCAGGAGGCCCTACATAAGTGCCGTGTACCCAGAGGGGTTCCAGCGGGCAAGTTGTATGTCCCTTTGAGACTACGCTCCAAAGTCATCCAGTGGTGTCACTCATCCAGACTGGTTTGTCACCCAGGAGTTCGGAGATCGCTGGCCTCCATCCGTCAGCGATTTTGGTGGCCCTCCATGACCAAGGATGTCAGGCAGTTCGTGGCAGCTTGCTCAGTTTGCGCCCAGAATAAGAGTTCACCTTCGCCTCCCGTTGGTCTGCTTCGTCCATTACCCATCCCCGCCCGCCCGTGGTCACATCTAGCTCTTGATTTTGTCACTGGCCTCCCCGAGTCGAGGGGCAACACCGTCATTCTCACGGTGGTGGACCGCTTCTCCAAAGCAGCCCACTTCATCCCCCTTCCCAAGCTCCCCTCTGCCAAAGAGACTGCTCAGGTGGTGGTTGACCAAGTATTCCGGATTCACGGTCTTCCGGTAGACGTGGTCTCTGATAGGGGCCCACAATTTGTCTCTCGGTTTTGGAAGGAATTTTGCAGACAGATCGGGGCCTCGACGAGTCTGTCATCTGGATTCCATCCCCAGACCAATGGGCAGTCTGAGCGGGCTAACCAGGATTTGGAACGTGCTCTCCGCTGCCTGGCATCCCACAATCCGACCTCCTGGTGTCAACAGCTGTCGTGGGTAGAGTATGCCCACAATACCCTACCGGTTTCAGCCACAGGTATGTCACCATTTCAGTGTTCTGTTGGCTATCAACCCCCTCTGTTCCCTTCACAGGAACCCGAAGTGGCAGTCCCGTCTGCCTTGGCTTTTGTTCAACGTTGCCGGCGCACCTGGAGAAAGGCTAAGGAGGTCTTGGCCCGGACTAGTAGACGGACCAAAGCCGCGGCTGATCGCCACCGGACCCCTGCCCCTAACTATGTTTGTGGTCAAAGAGTATGGCTTTCTACCAAGGACTTGCCTCTCAGGGTAGCCTCACGTAAGTTGGCCCCCAAGTTCGTCGGTCCATACCGGATCACAAAGGTCTTGAACCCGGTGGCGATTCGGCTCAAGCTCCCTTCCACGCTTGGTCGGGTACACCCAGTATTTCATGTTTCTAGGGTCAAACCTGTGTATTCCTCCCCTCTTGCCCCTTCTGCTCCGACCCCCCCTCCCCCCCGTCTAGTGGATGGCTCCCCAGTATACACTGTTAGGAGGTTGCTGGACGTCCGTCGCAGAGGTCGGGGTTTTCAGTACCTAGTGGACTGGGAGGGCTATGGCCCAGAGGAGAGGAGTTGGATTCCGGCCCGGGATGTTCTGGATCGGGCGCTGGTTGAGGACCTCCGTCGACGACGAGGTGAGCCCCTCCCTGGGGGCGCCTAGTGGCGCCCATCGGGGGGGGGTACTGTCAAGACCCTGGTCTGATCACTAAGATTTTCTTTTTTTTTTCTCCCTTCCTCTCTCCCCGTGTTTACATGTCTATTCAAGCACATGGCGTTTGTTTTGATCCTTCATGTGTCTGTGACATCACCACCATCCCTCCCACTTCCTCTTTATCACTCTATCAACATGATTTCACTCACCTGTTCCCCTTGCTTTCGTTGTAATCAATCGCCCTATTTATTTCCCTCTCGTCCGCTGTCCTGTGTCAGATCGTTGTCTCATGTCGCTAGCCATTTCGCCTGCGAGTTTCTTGTCCTGTCTGGTCCTGTATGTGTAGTTTATTTTGGCTCCAAGCTGGTATTCTTCTGTGTTTTTTCCCCCTTTTTCCCCCTCTCTCCAGTGGTTTTCTTTTGCCCTTTTGCATCCAGGCTGGGTCCTGTTTCTTTTTTTAGTTTGCACTGCAGTTTCCCGTCCCGAAGCCGGCCGGCTCTCGCTCTTCTTCGCGGCCGTGCAATTCAGCGCATTTCAGCCATATCGCCCCCTGCTGGCCGCCAAAGGAACTACAGCCTCGTCTCCTGGTCAAGGCATTTTTTCCTCCTCGGAGTGGTTTCTGTTTTTTCCGTTTTTTTGGGGAACGTAGGCGCTCAAGGATTTCGAGTTAAAAGGACAGCGCAGCTTGCTCCTGATTTTAATCTTTTTTAATTTTGTTTTGTTTGTTTATTCTGTCTGAACCCAGACATCTCTGCACTAAATAAAATTTTGAAGGAGACCTGCACTTGTGTCCGTTCTGATTCCCTGACAATTTACTTTACTTACTTTAAAAGCAGTTTATAAATAATTTGTATAAAATATTTAAAAAATCTGCTGTTTAGCTGATCACTCTTTAGCTGATCGGTGTTTACTGTAGCATATCAGTTTTGTACACGTAAGATGATTAAGAAATGAAGTGGAGAAAATTATTGAGGATTCACAATCAAAAAAGAAAGAGCTCTGGGAATAGTTGGTAGAAACCAGGTTTTGGTTTTCTCAAAGGCTTATGTGTGTGTCTGCACATGTGTTTTGGGTAGGACAGCTTGTGCGTGTGAACACTTTACTACACTGACTGTACGTTCCAAAACATTGGTGCAACACAACTGAAAGAGAAAAGTTTTACAACAAAGTACAAAGTTGTGCTTCAAATCAATTAAAGTTTAAGATGTTGACTTTTAGGAACTAAAAGAACAAGGCTTGAAATATATTTAAGGTCAGCAATTGAAAACATTCAGCCTTGGTCATGGTGGCATTTCATATGTAACGAAGTAACTTTACATTATAACTAAATTAAAAAAGTTGTTGTATTAAGCATACAGTATTACTCACATGATCAACAAGATGAGGAAGGCTAGGTTCTCATCTTGGTGATCACCTGCAAACTTCAGTCTAGCCTTATTTCAGGTTGGTTTTAAAATACGGGCTTCTTCATGGCATGAGAATCTGTTGAGTGATACAGTGTTCATGTAGTCCCAAGAGTTTTGGATTTGCATAAAATTGTTTGTACAGATGCCTTTATAGTCAACAATTTTTTTTCAAGATCTTGACATATTTTTTGCATTTTCCCACAGTGTCAACTGGCACTGGCTCTAATGTTAGGCCATTAATACACCATCATGTGTGCTCCCAACTTCTAATTATGCCATTACCTAATCAGAAGCTTGTAAAACTCATATTATCCAACAGTAATCTGATGGGACAAGAGCCATTCCACAGGTGGTAATAATAAGCAGTAACAGCACTGAGACTATTAACTATATGTATCACTCTATGTCCCAAGTGTTTTATGTTATAGTTTCATTACACTGACTGTGCTGCGGAGAGAGCAGCTACTGTACCTGGCAAAACCTACACTTCTGGCAAGAAAGTACATGACATAAGATTGTAATCTTAAACAAAACTTTTCTCTTTAATACAGTAATTGCCTCTTTTTGAAATTATTATTTATACCTAAGGTGAAGTATACAGTATATTAGTATTACAAAGACAGAAGGAAAAATAAAAACTAATCAATGGCACTACTTGGTGTGTGGGACTAGTGATTGTGCAACCTACTGTACATCATTACATATTATGCTATTTGGGATTCAACCCCAGAATTCATAGTACAGCACAGTGAAATGTTTTTTTTTGTTTGTTTATCCCAGTTAGGAAGTAGTTAGGGTGAGAATACAGGGTCAGCTGACTTTAAATGAATTCGTATCTAATTTATTGAAAAATTAACGTTAAATAAAAGAAGTTGTGATCAACTTTATTTCAGGCTCACCCTGTTCAGTTGGAGACACGTTACAATCACACTAATTCTAACATGCTATTTGGGTTTACATATATTTTCAAGTGCATTGCCGTTAATGATTTATTTAATGTCTTCCACAAAGTCATAAGGAGAAACCACATTGTAATGAAAACTGAAAATGCCATTTATTTGTTTTTAATTAAATTCAATTAAATTCCATTTTATTTTTATAGCGCTTTAACAATGATCATTGTCACAAAGCAGCTTTACAGAATCGGTGATGGAAATGTGTATGAATGAAAATGATCAGGTTCTGTTTTTAACACACTCTACTTTTTTATGTAGTTTATCCCCCTAATGTAAAAAACAGACAGCATACTGTAGTCATAAATGCAAGGTGAGGTTGTTATCTTTACCAATGGTGTGTAAAGGTGCTTATTATTTTTATTTCTGGTTATGTGCATGTGGGAGAATCTTATACTGATATCCCAAAGGAGACTTTCTGGAAAGGTGTTTTCAAAAGATCCCCCTTGCTATGACTGTTATACTTTTACCTACAGTATGGCTGTTTTTCCATGCCTTTTCCCTTGATGAAGATGAGTAATGTGGAATTCTCACGTAAAGTTTTTTTTTTGACCACACAGACCACATGCACGTACAGTCAGTGTAGTAAAGTGTTCACACGCACAAGCTGACCTACCCAAAACACATGTGCAGACACACACATAAGCCTTTGAGAAAACCAAAACCTTGAATATTTTATACAAATTATTTATAAACTGCTTTTAAAGTAAGTAAAGTAAATTAAAGGTAAAATATTGTTGTTTATTGTAAATCAAATAATGTTTTTTTCTGCCTCAATAACTAAAGCTGAAAATGTAAAATGTACATTTGACAAATAAAATGCAAAATTATCAATTCAACTGTTAGTTTAAAAAGGTCTGTGCAAAGACTACTGACCATGGAAGGCACACTTTCAGCAAATATGCCATACGTAGGCATACATTTAACATACTATTTAATACATAGTTTACAAATTGAAGCACATCCTGTTTGTTGGCGCAAAGGCATGTTAACCTGTTATTTCTCAATGTGTAATTTCCCACAGCAATTACATCTTTGCCTTCATTTGTCATTTGAATCTACAAAATACATTGGCTCATTTCCCATGGTTTTAATTAGGTTGCACAAACATTACAAGACCAAATAGGGCTAGAAAATGGATTAGAAAGTACATTTGTGTACAACTTACAGTAAATAATTTTTAGAGACGGGACAAAACCTACTTTAAAATAAGGCAATTACAACTGTCACAGTTTTTTTTAACCAAGTCTTTGATTTGTTGCCATATGGCTACCATATTTTTGTACTCTGACCATGCCAATACATTTGGCCGATTAAAGGGGAAAGACACACCAAATGCTAGAAAAGACACAATGGGTAATAAATGTACTAAAATGATACAACTGAGTGGTTTTATACAGTTACCAACCAGTCATGGAGGACAAATAGAACCACATATTCTGTAACCATGAGTTACATCTAAAATAACAAATTATCAGTCTTTCCCTAAACAGTGTTCATACTTTTGTTAATATCAGAATTATTTTAGAGCATTTCTTTACCACTTGGTGGGGCTATAACCTCTTAGCAGCTTTCCTACACCCATTGCATTAATATCCACAAGACAAGATCGAACCTATCCCATGTCAAATGGTAGATGCTTAGAAAGAGCAAGCATGTTAAACATTATTGAATGGTTATGTTTATTATTTAAATATGTTTATTATATATTTATTATATTATTAATAATATATATATATATATATATATATATATATATATATATATATATATTATTCCAAGTGTACTGTACTTGTTATTTTTCAACCTGAGCTATTGATATTTATTATAACACTATAAATTTCTAAACATTACACAAATATGAGATATGAGACATAGCCAACAGGAGAAATGCGCTTATTGCACTAGCACATTTATCCAGTCCAACTCAAACAAAATAAAGCATTAGGAGCAAATATTCTACCCTCTAGTGTAACTGTTTTTCCTGACTTGGTATCTGCTTGAACCACTATCTCATACATGTATTTGTCAAAACAATGTGTGTTTTGAGCTTTAGGAGCACTAATGTATACACAGATCAGACATAAAAATTTGACCACCCAACTATTATTGAGTTCACCTTTAGACACCAGAATTGAAATACACTGTGTGTTCTGAGACCTTTCTATGGGAACCCTTTCAGCAATTGGATCAGAGTACACAAGCCAGCTTTTGCTCCCCAGGCACATCAGTGAGCCTTGGCCACCCAGGCGACCCTGCTGGCGGTTCACCGGTTTTCCTTGGACCACTTTTGGTATGTCCTGACCATTGCAGACTGGGAACATCCCACAAGAGCTACAGTTTTGGAGTTGCTCAGACCCAGTCGTCTAGCCATCACAATTTAGCCCCCTAGTCACTGTAGCTATGTGTGTGTGTGTGTGTGTGTGTGTGTGTGTGTGTGTGTTCATTAGGTATACCTTGCTAGTCTTGGGTTGGCCCTCCTTTTGCCTTCAGCACTGACCTAATTCTTCATAGCATTCAACAAAGTGCTGGAAATATTCCTTAGGTCCACATTGACATCATAGCACCACAGTAGTTGCTGCAGATTTGTCGGCTGCACATCTGTGATACGCATCTCCCGTTCCACCACATCCAAAAGAGGCTCTGTATTGAATTGAGATCTGGTGTCTGTGGAGGCCATTTGTGAGTGAGTGAATTCAAAAAATCAATTTGAGATGATTTTAGCTCCGTGACTTGGTGTGTTATCCTGATGGACACAAAGGAATAGCCATGGTATGAACAATAATCAGGTAGGCTTTGGAATTTAAACAATGCTAAATTGGTACTAAGTGTACCAAAGTGTACCAAAAGAAATTCCCCACATCATTACACTACCACCACCAGTCTGAACTGTTAATAATAGGCTGTATGGATTCATACTTTCATGTTTTTTATATCAAATTCTGACTATTTGCATGCAAAAGAATTTGGGACTCATGAGAATAGGCAACATTTATTCCAGTAATTTTTTAATCAGACAATGCAAATAAAATTAATTTAAATAATAAAACAGTACACACTTTATGAAGTGTGGGATCTCATACACATACATGAGCAATTGTTGTACTGTATGTTGCCATATAATAAAGATCTACATGCACACATTCTCAGGCTTAGTTTTTTCCCAGATGCCACTACATTCTGAATCTGCAATGCTGCGGTGCTGACTCATTTTTGACATATTTCCTAAAGGTCCTCGTGTTATTTTTCAATGAATGGTGCAGAGCCAGTACAGTTACAAATGACAACAGCTAAGCATTTGAATATTACAAATTTATTGGCCGACTGTGAGCTGAAATCAAATTAATTAGCTCTAACAAATCATCAATATAAATATTTAAATGAATGTAGTTTTTTTTTTTTAATAGTCAATGGAAGTAATGCACCAGAAACACTCACTGCACATCACTGGGTATCCACTGCAGTTTTTGTCTGTCACGTTCAGGCTCATGAAATGCCTCACTTGTAACATACTGAATTGATATTGAAGGCTAAGACACATCATTGCAACAAGATACAGATAGATGAATAAATACATAAAATACTTAAATTTAGCAAATTGCCTAGACAATAGGAGGAGATGCTGTTACAAAATTAGGAAAATAGTCATTAAATAGCCATTTTGAAGAAATGCACTTACAGTACTTTCTCAGCACACACACAACCAATACCCACACAGCTCACATAGCACTCACTGAATGAACCCCCTATAGATACTATGGTGGTCACTTCCCAGGGTTCCTCCATGGAGTGTGCAGAGAGAAAGATGGATGTTCTTCCTTAAGCAGGTCATTAAGCGGGTGAGCAAATATTCCCTGAGCCATTTTTAAAATGACAAGCCTCTCCCTTTCAGAACGAGCAAGGGGACAATGGGATAAATAAATACCTTTTCCAGAAAATCTCTTCCCATGATCTCATCTATACCTTTAACCTAAAGCAAAAATTTTGGGAATGTCAAGGAGAAGTTAAAATAGTGTTTAGAACGTATGGGAATGTTCCTTTTTTTACATTTTTTTTTATACCAACCGTGTGGTGACCTTACAGATCAAATGTATAGTTTTTTTGTATGGAGGTCTCCACCTGAGATTCACAGTTTATATTTGTATAATTAAGGGTTCTTACATTTCTCCAGAGATTTTACAGTCTGATAGGTGGACTCTTCTTCTCTTTCTCCCCCTCTTTCTCTTACCTTTCTCCCTCTGTCTCCCCCTTTCACTCTTTCTCTCTCTCTGTCGAGATACAAATGTCGTTCCTGAGCTGCCAGTGATCCAGACTCCCTCTGCCCTCCGGACCTGTCTGACCCATCCTGGTGCCCCACTTCTGGTTGGAGATCTCGTCGCATGGATGCCCCGTGTGTCTCTTTGGGATGCGTCTGGTGTCTGGGGATTATTCTCTCTACTTAGAAGACGGTTCTGGCCTCGACTGGTGTTGGCAACTGTTTCTCTGGGGACTTGACAGTTCGATAGTTCAGGACAGGAACTTCCTACAAGTCTACCTGAGTCTCCAATAACTACTGGACTCCATATTAACATCAATTAACATCAACTATTATAGCTGAACTGCCTGCCACCTCACACTGTATAAATGCAGATCATTTCCTGCTATCTGTTTCACCCAGATGAGGATTGGGTTCCCTGTTGAGTCTGGTTCCTCTCGAGGTTTCTTCCTATTACCATCTCAGGGAGTTTTTCCTTGCCACTGTCGCCCTCGGCTTGCTCACCAGTGACCTGACCACGGATCTGACCATTTTGATTCATACACATTCACATTCCATACAAACTTAAATAATTATTTTGATTGTGTAAAGCTGCTTTGCGACAATGACAAATGTTAAAAGCGCTATACAAATAAAATTGAATTGAATTAAATATTGTAAGTTCTCTCAGAAGAGCAGAACAGAAGAATGTTAAAGGGTTTTGAATTCAGCCTGTTTTTATTGTGTAAATCTCTCTATCAAAAGTTATTATACAATAGTTAGTTCTGTTCCAATAATCTGATTGGAAGAGAGGTTTTCCACAAGTGGTGATATGGACGATAACTACATTGAGATTTTTAACTTTATGTACAGTATCACTCCACACCCCAGGTGTTCTAATAACATTTAATTACACTAACTAGCATGGGTGAAAGTAGGTCAGTAAGGTGTGCCTGCCAAAACCCAAATTCAAAAGCTTTCATGGAAACACTTTCATCAAGGAAACACATCTGATAACGTTATGTCATATAAACAACACTTTATCTCCTTAATAACTGCTTCCAAGTTGTTCCGCATTGCCTCTGAACCGTACATGTTTTTTTATTCACAGGAAAAGTGAGATAAAAAGCTAAACAACATCAAAAACAAAGTTGATTTCCAAATCCTTCTCTAACCCCTAATCCAGGGCCCTACTGTGTGTCAGACTAGTGAGGATTAAATCCCGGATCCTGGAACTTAATTGAGTTGATATTCTTCAGCAGAATAAGTGGAGATATAAAGAGAAAAGATTTACAGGACTGTCTACCACTTTTGGGCTATACTATGAGTAAGAATTTAAAACTCCTTTCACTCTGCTAATTACACTAACCATAATAAATGGTATTTGTGGAACTGTTGTATAAAAGCAATATCACACTCGAGGTCATGCTGTGGTCATGGTGCCTACGGCTGCATTGTAGCTATGCTGATATTCATTACAACAGCACTTTCTTGTGATATTGCTTTAATTATATGGCTAGATGTTTGTTTCTGTTTTTGTTTTATTCCTGTCTGCATAAATAAACTAACTGCAAATTAGTCCCTTTCCCTTTTACAGTATTTCAAGATTTAGTTTTTCTAGTATGAAAAAATAATAAAATAAAACATTCATACTTTTAAAACATTTTGTTTTAATAATCAAATGTATGTACAGATGATATTAACAAAAAATGCCTTATAGTCTGACAATAATGACAATAAATTACAATAGTCTTTCTTCAGCATTATTATAGTAAACATTATTGAATGATGTGATTTATTTTTTTTATTATTTGCTCATTTTACAAATGTATTATTATTATTATTATTATTATTATTAGTGTATTTTTGCTTGTTTCATAGTTTGCTTAAAGAATTGCAGCTAGGCTTTATTCTCCATTATTATTTGCCATTTTTCCTTTTCTTCTTGCCCCAGTGGTAGTCCCTTGCTTTTCCATTATGTTGGTTCTCTTTTTAAATAATCTGCTGCAAATTGCACATTCGCCTCTGCACTTTTCTAACTCAACAGCACTGGATCTCATTTAAATGACTCTTAATCCAAATATTACATTTTGCTTTTAACCTTATTTTCATCTGTCTTGGCCTTGTGCAATCTCAAACTAAATTGTTGGTTACAGGTTTGGCTTTGTTATTCATCTGTCTTGCCATTTGTAGGCCTGTGTATCCTGTTTTTCTTAAATTATGCATATATTGCTAAACCCAATTAATTTAGAATTTAGATAGCTAACACTCACAAAACAAAATCCAGTGAACAACAGTTTTGTGATGGAAAGGTCTTGTAGATAAAAAAGGTCAGAAGGTCTTTATGGTGGTGAGAAAATCGTCTGAGAAAACATCAACTTTGAGGTGAAACTGTGAAACTGTGAATTTCCGTGAGATTCTTCCCATCAAATTCACATTTAGTGATATTTAATTACATCACTCCCTGCTCTGTACAGTACCTACAGCCGTCTTACAAATAAACATAGACATTTGATACATTGAAACAATCTGTAGGGTGAGTCTGACAAATGGGAAGAGATTGTATTAATTTTTTATTTTTTTATCTTAATCACCAAGACAGAGATTAATTGTTCAGGCTTATGTTGAGTTTGGCAGCAGAGAATCAGGGAAGGATGAGGGCTCCATTGTAATTTAGGAAAGACAGTAAACAATTGGTCTCATGATAACACTACAATACTTTAGGACTGAACTACCCATTCACTGAACTTCAGTTCCTAATCATAACAACATGTCCTTGATGGTACAAGTTTCTGTACACATCACGTACAAATGAATGATGCCTTAAGGTCTCAGGTGTAAAGTAGTGATCGGTTTTCATAAACCATCAAGAAACACTCCCTTATTTTGTGCTGCTCCACAGGAGGAATTCATCACAAAGAAACTGCTCTCTGTTAATATCTCTGGCAAAAGTGTCAACAGTGTGATAATCACAATTTAAATACCTTATAAGGACACAGAGTGTGCTTAGTTTATGCATCTCCCAAAATTCAGCATCGATGTTTGTATTGCATTCCTTCACTCTCCTGCCAGATCTTAATGCATCCTCAAAGGTAGGCTATTTACAGGATTAGAACGGACAGAGAGAGTGAGTGTGTGAGACAAAAGAGGGGGAGAGAATACCCAGATGTTCAACAGACCATGTCTGCATATTGTTTTGTTTTTTTTGCACTCATCAGTGTTTTAAACGCAGTCACATCAGGGACAAATCTAGTTCTAATTGCAAAAACATTCGCTAATAATCACTTGTACTTCATATTTTCCTATTTTCTTACTGCTGCTTGTTTCTTTAAATAGTCTATTGAAATTGATATCAGGCGGCATGACAGTGAAATGGTTAGCACTGTCGCCTTGCACCTCCAGAGTCCAGGTTCGATTCCTGGCATGTGTGCATGGAGTTTGCATGTTCTCCGCATGGTTGGTGAGTTTCCTCCAGGTACTCCGGTTTCCTCCCACAGTCCAAAGATATGCAGGTTAGGCTAATTAGCGTTCACAAATTGCCCGTACACTGAAAAAAATTTGGAGTAGGATTTACTCAAAAAATGTTAGGAAAGTTTTTTCACTTAGAAAATGTGAGTAATTTCAATAGAATTTCCAAGTAAAAACTAAACACAAAGAACTGTAGCTTTAATTAGAAAATCTCAGTAAAGTTTACTTGGAATTTCCTAGTAAACTGTATTGACTGTTTCTTTATATATTTTACTCAAGGAATGCTTATAAATGTTTTTTTTTTTACACAATAATCCTAGTTATCTTATTTTAAATGGAGTAACCTTTACTTTAAATATTATTTTAACATTTGATGTTGTTTATGTATTTAAATGGTGGTCAATAAAATAACACTGACATACATTTTACTTGAAATCTTTTATTTCTTTGAGATTCCTTAACAGATGAGAGCATGAAAAAAAAGTAGTAAAACTGCATTTGTTTGATAAATGGTACACTATAGTGCATTTTACTCCAGTAAACTTTTTTTTAGAACAACCACAGTGCATTAAAGTGCATAAACATTTAAACATATAAAACCTTTAAATATAACATGAACATGAACAATCTCAGTTGCAGATATAAAATACAAAAGTATAAAAGTGCAAATAATGTTAAACTAGTAGCTGCCTTTCTTGCACAAAACAAAACAAAAAAACACAGTAAAACAGCATAAGTGCAATAAGTGCAAGTACTGTAGTGCCCAACTAGATTACAAGCTTTCTATGTAAAGAGTTAACCTTTGGAGAAAACTTTAAAGCATCTAGCCCAAGAAAGATTTTCTGGAACACTTCAAATGTGTTTCTCAGCTTTGGGGGATAGCTCAAATTTAGGGAGTAAATGCAGCCCATGAGTAAAATACATGCATTTGTGAGATTTTTACATCTCAGCAGCACCTCAGTACCCTCGATGACATCAGATATACTGGCATCTTCCTCTTCTACAGATCTGCTCAGTACAATGATTTTCATGACATGACGGGCGAAAGTATCCTTAATCATGTCTCTGCTGACATCCTGTGAAATATACAAATCAGAGCAAAGTGGTTAAAATACTGTACAGTATCACCTTATCAATTTCTATATATAGCTATCATACCCAATAGTAGAGGTAAACAATATAAATAAAGTTCAATGTAATATTTGCCTTGTACAAGTGCATTTTAAAAACTAACGTTAATCCTGTGTGATTAAGACGCGAAAAACAGGGTGATTATTAAATTTCGGCAGCTCGAACTTTACTGGGACAGAATGCTAGAACACGACAGGGCAATGCCTCGAGCTAAGTTTGCACGGATGTTAAAACTCATTTTTACAATAATCGTCTGACAAGATTAAGGTCATATGTGACCTTCTAGATTTTTCTCTCTCTGACCCGGTTTATCCCACCCTTCATCAGCACACGCACTCAGGACTTGGATGATGTTGCAATTTATTGCATTTCATTAGCACATTAGCACATGGCAAAACCAGGTACATCAAAACGGAAATAAAAGTATCAAAATACCACAGATATTGAACAAAAATACACTTGACAGATGAATCAATACCTATGCTGTTGAATACCTTTCAAACAGTGCCTGACATTTCTTGTGAAATTATATTTTTTACTTTTATTGTGGAGCTACAACAGATTGCAACTTACCCACAGCAGTTCTCCACAGCTCTGCTGCAGACTGTTCGAACACAGTGGGAAACAGCGCCTCTGGCGTAACCAATAGGAAGCGCATTCACATTAACGTAGGATTTACTTACAGAACTCATATTTATATCTGTGTAACATTTATAGTTAACTCTGTCAACTATATTAATAGCTTCATTTAGTAATGTTTTAACTCTGTTTAACAAAACTAAGATTAAGTTTTAACGTTATCCAAACATCTGTTAACACTGTTAACATGAACACTTTTAGCACTTGTACCTCAATAAAAAAAAGAAACGGTAGGCACAAACCACTGGGGCTGCAGATAGCTTAATGACTCTACACTTTTCTGCAAATATATTTCAATTAATTACTTAGCATATTAATAACTTACCGTGGTAAAATTCACATTAGCCGTGGTGAAATCTCTCTTCCTTTCCTCTGTGCGCGCCGCTTCAAACTTCGGAGCCAAAGCGGAAGTACGTCACGAGTCTGCGTGCACGTAGTCCATTACCTTGCCGAACTGAGTACATTTTACTTTAAGTTGTTCAGTTTTGGTGTGATTTGATTAGATGGCAAACACTAAGTAAATATTACTGAGGAGATTGTATTTAAATTTACATATGTATTTTAGTATAATAAATTACAAAGAAACTGCAAGTAATGTACTGAATTAAACATGACATTTTTAAGTAAAAAGACAAAATAGTATTTGTTTGTAAAACATACTTAAATAATGTTACCATTATTTACAAGGTCAAAAAATCACTTTTTACAGTGTAGTATGTGTGTGTGCCCTATGATGGATTGGCACCCTGTGCAGGGTCTATTCTGCCTCCTGGGATAGGCTTTGGGTCCCTGCGACCCTGAATATAGGATAAAGCAGTATAGAAGATGAGTGAGTGAGTGAAATTAACATCCATTATTTATTAATTTATCTAACTGCTCACTGATGCAGTAAATGTAAAGGTGGAGAAAAGGTGCAGCACTTGTTCGCACCCAGAAGTGATAAATCATAGATAATCCACCTACATGCATGTTTATGGACAGTGAAAGGAAACATCAGAACCAGTAATATATACACTAGCCTTGTGGTTCTTGTTGAAGTTGAGACAATATGTTATAAGATGTAGTCATCTTGTTCAATCTAACAATCTTAACTGTGCGCTTGAAAACAACGACACTCTGCATATGACATTACCTCTACCTTGGAGTTCTCTTACCAATATTGCTACTTGCTCTGTGATCTGGCTCTTTTGTTCTTTCGTTCTTTTTTTTCTGTTCTCTTTGCCAGACTCATGGCTTTTGGTAAGTCGTTCACTCTTTCCCGCAATCCAGTTGAATAACAAGGGCCTTTGCCACACCATGGCAGGAGAAAGTTAAGTAATACGCGCAACAGCTTAGTCATTCACATAGCCGCTTTTATGTTTCACTATGATGCACATGGACTTAATTTCCCTGCTGCTGCCTCAGCCCTTTCCTATTGATGACTACTAGATGATAGCCCTGGACTTCGTGTTGTAGTCATGGTTTAAAGTAGGGGGGAAAAAGATTTTGGATCTGGACCAAAGTGTGGATTAAATTTTGTGACAATTTTTTTTTTAATATATGAAAGTAGAATGAAAATACGTTTCGTTGTTGTTCATGGTGGAATCAAGTTGGAGCTGAAGACTGAAATACACCTGTTTTTTATCCTGCAACTATAATGAGCTCAATAAACCTTTAAGAGAATCATTTTTGTGGGATGAATCTGCAGCGGTTCACAAACACAATGCCACGTTTAATCTCTGCAGCAATCTGATCTTCTCGTGATCGCACCGAGGAGGTTTTGCTTGAGTCATTCAATACCTCTCAGGCCCATTCTCCTGGGGGAAATCAGCTTTACAAAAAGAGGCAAACAGACAAATAAATAAGTCAGCAGCCGAATAAATCAACCCTCCTTCAGACTAGGTGCCCAGTACAGCCATGGAGGGGGAGGTGTGAGGTGAAGGAGAGCAAGTCACCTTGGAAAAAGAAAAGGTCTCAGTCTCATCCATTATTCATGCTAAGGACATTGCATCTGGGAGCTAAATCTCAGGAGAATAATAAATCAGACAAGGCTATGGATCATTAAAAAGATGCCAGGATGAATTTTTTTTGTGAATGCAATATTTTCTGTGTCTAATAGTTGATCGGACCTCATAGGGCACGAGAAACAAATAGGACCCCAGAGGGCAAACTAAGATTGTACAGCACCCTATGAAATAAAAACAAATGATGGCCATATTTGGTATAGACTGGTTGGGGTTATGGGTAAATGTATTGAGAAATCATAATGTATTCTAAGTAAATGCTATGTCCATTTTTGTAAGCCACACCTGTATAATTTATTCCCAGGGGTGAAAGGTTAGATTCTTTATTCTTTTCTCTTTAGCATTTTATTCTCAGGAGAAAGTGAAAGATCCGAGCTTCCAGTCGATGCAAGTGGTTGACGTTAAATGGTGAAACCCAGTCGAAGATATACAGCTGTATTGGGAAATTCGTGAGTATAGGCAAAAAGAGAGAGAAAACAGACAAATAGGTATCATGCTAGTAATAAAAACCAGAAAAAGAACAAAAGTAATATTCACTGGCTTCACAGAGGATAATATTATTCATATCAACAGAAAAAACATGTCAGGTACAGTGGGATGGACAGCAATAAATGAGTTCAGGAGGGATTTTTTTAGGTACAGCATCAGCCTCTAAAGTAAAAACAGATGGGAGTGTAATGTGAATAGTTTCCACTTGAACTTTTCGACTCTTGTTTGTGTTACCCTGGGTTGTTTTGTCCAGGACTCTCCAGTCCACACAGCAATTCAAATGAGATTCAGTGCCTCCGTGCAAACAGGACTTCGAGGTCAGGACGTGGGAAAGTGATGGGTTTCATATGCAGACGCGTGCACGCAAGCTAAACACAAAACAAAACAATGTAATCTAACTGTACAATTTATATGTGACATGTAAATTGAGGAAATTTGCAAGTATAAACCAAGTCCTTGAGTAGGTGCTGAATAGCAGTGAGAAGATGGGGAGGTGGTTGGTGTGAAAACTGTATGATGTAGAAAAATGAGAATTATTTGGGCATAGTATTTCTGTTATGTTGTTGCTTGATTTCAACCACAGCACTTTCCTAAATACAGATTTTTTTGCTCTTAAATTATTGAGATCAGAATGTCCTTATATGAGGACATGAAATTTTTGAGCAGCAAGGGGCGTCCAATTCAAGCCAGAACTTGAAATGAAATTTCTTGTGAAAGAAGGCATAAAACTGTTTGACATTTATAGGAGAGTTCAATGCTTGAATGGTGCAAACTTCAGGAAAAAAGGGCCTACTTTAATATCCAAAACCCATAAAGAGTTAACTGGCTTATAGTATGTCTGCTTTGAAGTGATTCATCCTTAATGGATTTGCTGAAAAGGTTCGGAAATAATAGTGATTTTCTTGCTTTACTCTGAAACCTGAGATATAAGATGGAAAAAATTGGCATTCAGTGTACTGTAGGACTTTTCATATGCTTTTCAATATGAATGAAGCAGGCATAAATCCAACTATTATGGGTAAAAAAAAATTACATATAATTTTCATGTTGCCAGTGAAGCATACATTTATTCATAAAACCTTTACATTCTTGCCTGTTTCAAAACAGTTGTCAAACTGGTTTTGATTATGCGTTTGACAGGTTATTATGTTAATTCCATATTTACCCCTCCATCCGTATTTTATCAAGTCAGAGTAATACACAGTAGAACTATCATTGTATTTTGATGATTTTTACATACATGTCAGATGGATGTTCTCTAATGAGTCTTAAGCATGATTCGGACAGGAGTAGTTTTACAGGGGGTCATTAGAGACATTTCTGTTTCACAGACGTACTTTGTGATTTTAATCCCGTTCGAATCTGACATGTCTGTCTTTCTCTCACACGACCTCAGTAAAAATACCAGAGCAAATTACCTACTGTTGATCCACTTGATGTCCACTTGTCATCTTTGGAAGATTTTTTTTTTTTTTTATTTCTTGCCACTTTTTCCTTAGCTTTCTCTTTTTTACTATTATTTATAATTCATAGTTAATGCATTTAATTTAAATGGGGGTTTAAATCTTTCCTCTGCTCTGCAGGTGTGGATTTTCCTCTAGTTCTGGTTGTCTCTCATAGTTTAAAGACTTCTTGTTGGCTGATTGGTGTTTCCAAACTGCCAGTTGTGTGTGCTTGTGCACTGGGATGAGCTGACACTCCTTGATAGGCTCCAGGCCCTTTTTGGCCCTACACACATGAAAAGTGATACAGAAATTGAAAGGATTAATTAATCATATCTTCAAGCGCCCGGTAGACGTTTATAAAATGAAAAGTTATAGTTATGTGCAAATATTTATTTGTTGAATTTTATGTTGCTAAAGAGCCATGGAACCTTGAGTTCCAGGCAGTGAACATTTCTATGTGGTGTTAGAATGAGATATTTATCCTATTTTCTTCTAGGAAGTTCTTGATGTGCCATTTTCCCCATGACATTTTAACAACCATATGTCCTGCACATTTCAGTGTTTACTGAGCTCTAATACACCTTCAGCACAAAATAGTATGTCAATTAACTGATCATTTTGAGGTAGTTTGCAGCTAAAATACTTTCTTGATTAAGTGTTTGAAACAGTGCTAAACGATATAGACTTTTAAGTCAGAGTCATTCTAATCAATGCACGTTACAATTCTTATGCCACAAAAACTCTTACGTCTCAAAATCATGTATAGGGATTCCAAACGCTCTTACAAAAAGGGAAGGCAGTGGGAGCAGCTCACACAAAAGAGAGAAGGAAGGAATATTCACTAATATAGTACACCAGTTTTCTCCACTTCTATTCATCTTGCTTTTTCACTCCCCAGCATGACTGAGGTCAGAATTTGCCAGACATGGAATGCTAACAGTAATTTGTGATAGGTAGATATGGGAGTTGGAACCTCAGGGTCAGTGTTTATAGCATTACAGATGTGCAGTAACATATTACATATTACGTGCAGCTAAGTAGATCTGGGTCTAAAAATGCTCTTTATCATGAAAGTAAAGCCTTTCTGGATGGCTTTTTAAGACACGAGGGTCAGCTGTTCTGGAACAGTTCTTTCAAGAACATTGTAAGTGCATTTGCAAAATCCATCAAGAAAGAATGCAGAGGTTAAGTTCATTTAGAGTTACCAGCCTAAAAAAAAAATCACCATTATTTTACTATATCCTATAGGACAGACCATATAGCAGGATAAATCATCCTGCGACTTTGCAAATTGTTCAGGAATGGTTTAAGGAACATGAATACAAGGTGTTGCCTTGATGTCCAAATTTCCCAGCTGAGATGTGCTGAACAAAGAAATCCATCCACAAAGGCTCCACATCACAACTTGCAGGACTTAAGCCCCTTTTCCACCTAAATAAACGAGGTGCTAATTTATGTCTAGTGCTAGTGACAGTTCAATAACAAACCTCTTAAGAACCAATTTTGGTTTTCCATGGGCTAGAGAGTCACGGCATTACTGTTCATCACTCTATATGTCCATGTACGTATCTACTTTCATGGAAATGCTATCAGCTATGCTAGCGCCAATGCTAATGGCAATGATAGTGGGAATGCTAATGGCAAAAAAATGCTAGCGGCCAAAGAAATGCTAGCAACAAGCACAGCAACGGTGAACTTACATTTAGGCATTTGGCAGATGCTCTTATCCAGAGCGACTTACATTTTTATCTCATTACACATCTGAGCAGTTGAGGGTCTTGCTCAAGGGCTCAACAGTGGCAACTTGGTGGTTGTGGGGTTTGAACCTGGGATCTTTCAAACTGTAGTCCAATGCATTAACCACTGAGCTACCCCTGGCCCTGAAATTAAACATGGCTTTTGAGCATTCATGGTTTTAGCATTAATAGAAAGAGTTTGAACTGCACATTGGATATTGAGTCCATTTTTAATGATGGCGGTTATAAGGTTTTAGTTGCTTTATTTCTATGACAGAAAAGAAAGCAGAATATAAGTGAACTCTTTTTAGACAAAATACAAAATAGAAGCTGCTGCATTTTGCATTCAAAAAAGGAGTACAGTACGTACAACAGTCAGTCCCCAGATAAACTGTGGGTGGCTGGAGGATGCTCAGTAAAACTTAGTAACTAATTTTCTTATAAACCTGCACAAATTGTACCTGACACTAAAGGGTCCTCAAAATGTTGTTAAACCAAATACTGACTTTGTTTAATTAATTACTGTTCATTATGTACTAAAATTGTACTTTTTGAACTGTATTGTATTCATATACTGCCCAGCAGTACCTCAAGAGGATAATTTAATTTCTCAGTAAATAATATGGTTCCACTGGCAACAAGTTTCCTTTTTTTCTCATTTCTTAAACAACCATGTCAAAAGACATATCCTGTGGTTGTGGAAAATATGTTACCCTGTCTCAGAAGCATTAAATTATTGTCCTGTATCAAGAAAAGAAAACTAAGGAGATTGCTGAAACTACTAAAACTGGGTTAAGAACTGTAAAATTTCTTATTAAAAATTATAGTGAGTGGTGAACCATCATCTTCGAGGAAGAAATATGGTCGGGAAATCATAATGAATGAGCATAAAATGTGAGCATAAAAATAAATAGATAACAGGAGAACTCAAGACTTTGTTTAGTAGTGAAACTGTGAAGAGGACTCAAGGAATTGCAGAATTGTTTTAATTCAGCCACATTGAAGGATTTTTGAACATGAACGGCCTGTTTAAGATCATGCCACACACACACACATTTGCCCCTTCCTAAATAATAATAATAATTATTATTTTTATTTATGCCTATTTGTCACATTTATATGATTCAACTAACTCCAGCAAACCACAGTGATAGCCATTATCCACTTGGAATGTTGGTAAACTTTCCCAGGAGTGGTTTGCCTACAAAATTACTCCAAGAGCAACGACTACTCATTCAGGAGCTCATAAAAGAACACAGAACAACAAGGCCTCACTTGCGTCAGTGTTCATGATTCAACAATAAAAAACGAGACTGAATAATTCTGAATAATTATGTCCGGCAATCAGTTTGCAACCTCAATCTCAAGAACACTTGGGTTATGTAGCAGGACAATGATTTAAAACACACCAGTCAGTCCACCTCTAAATGGCTAAAATAACAAAATTATGTTTTTGTAGTGGCCTAGTCAAAGTCCGGACTTAAATCTGATTGAGATTCTTAAACAGATTCTTAAGAAAAGCCTTCCAATATGGCTGAATTAAAACAATTCTACAAAGAAGAGTGGGCCAAAGTTCCTCCACAGTGATGTGAAAGACTCATTGCCCATTATTACAAACATTTGCTTGCAGTTGTTGCTGCCAAGGGTGGCACAACCAGTTATTAGGTTTAGGAAGCAATTACTTTTTCACATAGACTCAGGTCGGTTTAAATAGTTTTTTCCCTTAATAAATTAAATCTATTTACTCTGGTTATCTTTCTGTAATATTCTAATTTGTTTGATGATCTGAATCATTTAAGTGTAGCAAATATGCAACTAAATAAAAAATTTATATTAATTATATATATATAATTGCAAGCTATTAATCTTCATATTGCTACATTTCACATCCAGAAGTATGTTTATATAAGTAAATTCAGTCTGTAAATTTTTCAGCAGTTAAAATGAAAAAGAAAGCCAAAGAAACCAATCCTAAATTGATTCATTCCTAATTCCTAAATTTTCCTTGTTTCAAAGCCATCTTAAGCCAAGCCACAGAATCCTCCTTTCTATTTTACTTTGGGCATTTCCCCAGATACCCAAGGAAATATAAGAACCTGGAGACAAGAGGCATACAGTAATTATTACCAGACACCACGTGACCCTGACTCAGCTTTAACACACATGAGTAATGAATCAGTCAGAAAGCTTTCAGTCCAATAATAAAGAAACAGTTTACATTTTTTTGACTTCAATCAGAAACAGTAATCCATCAAATGATTTGTGGTCCATTTGACACTGAGCTTAATGCTTATTCTGTTTTTTATGTCAAATCCAGCTACAATGAAACTGTAGTAATATGATGTTATAATGACAGTGATATATTGATCATTAAAGTTTACATTTTTGGTCATTAAAACAAGTTTTAAAAGTTTTTTTTATTTCTGTTCTTCTGTCTAATGGAATCATCTTAAATTTTAGGTACACAGTACAAATTTTTGCATTTAAATGTCAGTTAAAAAAAAATAAAAAAATAAAATAATAATAATAATAATAATAACAACAACAATATAGTAGTGTATATGAACTTAATGAACCCATTTTGCTTTCATTAATAAATTAATGTACCTTAAGAATGTGCAGTTAAGCATCATAGTTACTGTAAATCCAAATAACCCATCTGTTTTCATGCAACATGCCTTTAAACTCACTCACTCACTCATCGTCTATACTGTACCACTTTATCCTGTATTCAAGGTTAAGGGGGGCCTGGAGCCGATCCCAGGAGACTTAGGGCACAAGGTGTGGTACACCCTGGACAGGGTGCCAATCCATTGCAGGGCACACACGGATTCACACACTACGGACAATTTGAAAAAACCCACCAAGCATGCAAGAGAGAACATGCAAACTCCGTGCACACAGAGACGGGAATCAAACATGGCCGAGAATCAACCCGGACCCTGGATGTGCAAAGCGACACCACTACACTACTGTGCCGCCAGCCTTTAAACTTATACACCTAAAAAACTTGCACAATTCATTACAAATCCTGTTTGAATTTAACTTCATATACTGGTACTGAAATTTCTTTTTCAGTTTAAGTTAAATTTTGAAGTTATGGAGATGGGTGACTTATTTCAATCAAGCTGTGCTTATTTCGGTGGTTCAGGGGTTAAGACTTTAAATTAGAAGTTAGAAAGTTGACCCTTGACTCTGCTGCCTATACTGTACATGCTTCACAATATACTGTATAGCACCAGACCTCAGATTCACTTACATTAAAGTTTCAACCCCTGCTCAGTACTGGAATTTAATTTTATTATTAAAAATAGGGTTCATGCAATTCAAGCATTAAGGTGTGATTTGTCTGAGAATCTTTTTTTTTTTTTTTCAATGGCATGTAGACCACTGCCTTTAAACACAAGTACTTATTGGAAGCTTTAAGATAGATAGATGTCTTTAATTACAGTATGCTGTGATTAATGCTTTTCCCCCTGCTTAAGATATAGAACCAGGAAATCAACATCCATAGTTACAGATAGGGTCTGAATACTGAATATTAACTTTTAATGATCTGTGTGTACAATAACAACCGTGAGGAAGTTTTCATTGCTTTGGGCTTGAATATGACCTACAGCAGGACTGAAATTTTCACACAGTTATCTGTGACTTTTTTTCCCCCTCACTTTTTCACATTCACATACATACACGCTCACACCCTCTCAGTCTCTCAAAGTTCGAGGCCAGGGGAGTCATAAATCGGGAGGTGCTGAAGTGATGTGTCAGAGATATCTGATAGAGCTCTGCCCACCTCCGCATGGAGGCTCTGTGCCCTGGGAGAGGGCAGTGTCTGCCAGCATCTCTCACTCAGCGCTATCAATCATTGCTTCTGACACAAAGAAAATACCCCACATCTGAGAAAATTACAAGCACTTTTTTTTTAATTTACGTCTTTCATTGTCCTTGTTTTTCATATGAACATGATACATATTTGGTGCTAGGAAAAGGGTTAATGTGTATTTTATGAATATTCTGCAGTAATAGGGTGAATAGAATGCAATAATAAAGATGTGCTTATAGAACAACTTAGCGGGAATTGATATTACAGTACATCAGTCTATGTCCAGTTTTCCCACAACCACTGTGTTAGAACCATTCCATAAACAATGACATCAAATTAAAACCTTTAAAACCCAGACGGCACAGATCTGTTCCAGCAACACAGCATACTGTACGTTGGTCAATGACGATTATGCTGTGTTGATATAATACTGTAAAAATATGTATGTGCTTATTTGGAAGTCTTGCCAGTATGTGTTATTTT
This sequence comes from Channallabes apus, assembly GCA_030522415.1. Classification (NCBI taxonomy): domain Eukaryota; kingdom Metazoa; phylum Chordata; class Actinopteri; order Siluriformes; family Clariidae; genus Channallabes; species Channallabes apus. Next base: position 22,734,470 of record CM060120.1, read on the forward strand.
GAAGGCTTCAGGCATCAAACTGTACAATTTGGTTTTCAGATATGTCAGGTAGAACAATATTTATCAATATTTTTAGAACATTTAAAGTTTAGCACTACCTGAATATGGGAATGAATTCACAAAAAAGTAGAACTTGAGCATGTTAATTTTTTTGTTCATAGAAAAAACTAAAGAAATGGAAAACAACCAGAAAACCTGGGTTAAAAAAACAGAATTCCAACCTGCATACTATACAAACATGGCCGCTGTAGACTCCATCTCCCAGCTTCCCTGAAGCAGCACACCTGATTACTGACTCATACCTCCACTTGGATACACAAACATTCCCTTCCACACTAATAGACTCAGCACTTCCCATATTACATATGCTGTTTCAGTCTATACTATATATACTGTATACTATATACTATATATAAGACATAGGATTAGTTTCCATTGTTATGCTGATGATACCCAATTATATATCTCAGCTGTTGTCTAGATTAACTGAGTGTGTCCAGGATATAAAAGATTGGATGACCAATAACTTTCTTTTACTAAATTCAGACAGAGATATTACTTATCGGCTCAAAAACCAGCACACAACAGCTTTCACAATTCAGCCTCCGTTTAGAAGGATGTACTGTTACTACCAGCTCAGCAGTAAAAGACCTGGGCGTAATATTAGACAGTAACTTGTTCTTGTGAAATTCACATTTCAAATATCACAAAAACAGCCTTTTTCCATCTTAGAAATATTGTCAACTTAGGAGCATCTTATCCGTATCTGATGCAGAAAAGCTAGTTCATGTATTCATGACCTCCAGACTGGACTATTGTAATGCATTACTAGGTGGTTGTCCTGCATCCTCAATAAACAAGCTTCAGTTAATCCAAAATTAACCCGCCAGGGTTCTCACTAGATCCAGAAAATATGATCATATAACCCCAATATTATCATCCCTGCACTGGCTACCTGTTCAGTTTAGAATAAATTACAAAATAGTATTACTTACATACAAGGCCTTAAATGGTTTAGCTCCCACATACCTAACCAGTCTTCTAATACGCTACAATCCACCACGCGCCTTAAGAAACTCAGGACTTCTGGTAGTTCCCAGAATTTAAAAATCTACAAAAGGGGGTAGGGCATTTTCATATTTAGCTCCAAAGCTTTGGAATAGCCTTCCAGACAGTGTTCGGGGAGCAGACACGGTTTCCCAGTTTAAAAGTAGACTCAAGACGCATCTCTTTAATCTGGCATACACATAACTCATCCCATAATCTCATACTCCAGTACATCTATCCTGAATGATAGACTATGCTAATTCAATCCATCTGTTCTGTATTTTTCTACCCATCCCGAGACATCGGGAGATTGTGCCAGCTTCAGTAGACAAAGGCCAACCCTGCGAAATTCAGCTTTATGATGGTTGGAGCTACACATGCTGCTCCTGTGCTTCCAGTGATCCAGACCCCATCTGCCTTCTGCACCGACTGATTCATCCCTATGCTGAACTGGTCTTCATGTTAATTTAAAGAACTTCTGTTATATTGAACTTTCAGCTACATAACACACATGATGTTATATCATTTCTATCTGTTATCACCCACATGAGGATGGGTTCCCTGTTGAGTCTGGTTCCTCTCAAGGTTTCTTCCAAATGCCATTTCAGGGAGTTTTTCCTTGCCACTGTCGCCGTCACCCTTGGCTTGCTTATCAGAGACATTTCATTCATCATTCATTCATTCATTCATTCATCTCATTATTATCTAGACACATTTTCACTTCCAAAAATTTCCTTTTCTAAAAAATTTTCTTTCATTTTTGTGAAGCTGCTTTGAGACAATGACTATTGTTAAAAGCGCTATATAAAATTTAATTGAATTATACAATGCTTATGTTATTGTGTGTTTTTTCCAATGCTTGTGTTTTAGAATCCTGCTCCTGCTTGTCCAAACTGAATGTGCTGAATACTAAGATGCAGCAGAAGGGGTTAATCTACAGGGGGCTCTTGCAGCACATGGTTGCTTCCCTTATTAAGTACAACAACAGTCCAGATGGCTCAGTCACAATTCTTTGCTGGCCTCAACCCCATCCAACCCAGCGGCAGCAGTGTCACCTACCATCTCACCCATTTCATAGCCAGACAAATACTCCGGGGAGCCCACCATATGCAGAGGATTTCTGCTCCAGTGCTCCTTGTGTTTTGCAGGCCAAGACGGCATCCCAAAGCAGAGTGAAATAGCCACTTTCTTTTGACTATTCATGGGAAAGAAACTCCAGTGCGCCACAGCAGTCTGGGAGCAAGATGCTAATGACCTCACTTTCTATAATGAGTTCCTCCAATGTTTTCTTGAAAACCTTCAAGTTGTATCAACCACCATAGAAAGTCAGTCATCGCCCCCTACCCCCAGTATGAGCCTTCATGAGCAGAAGCAAAGCCTGAAAATCCTTCTACCTCATTGCCCCATGACTGCACAATCAAGCTGCTCATGGGCACCACATCCTTACATCCCATTTCTTAGAATTTCTTAGAAGAATATTTATCAGAGCCTTTGCAACAACAGTACACTGGATCCTCAACATCACTGGTGTCTGCAGACTTATTCTTTGTTATAGTACATCTAGAATATTTTCATGAGTGTGATGCATGAAAGAATGCGTTCATGACCACCACGGATGCTGTGAATAATACATAATGCCATATGGGATCGCTTTGGTTTCTGCAATCTTTCAGTGTCTTGTGAACAGTGTGATCTGCTATATCCTGGGGTGATATGTTATAACATATATTAATGACATCTGGATTTACTCCCCTAATCTCTCGTCTCAGATAAACCACATTAAAAGTGCTGTCACGCCTACCAGTTTATCAGCTCTACATAAAAGAGAAGAAATGTGGATTTCATGTGACAAGTGGCATTCCATGGGAGTCAGAGCAGTACCGATTCAGTGAAAAATCAAATCTGTACCCATTAGCATTTTTTGCCCAAGAAGAAACTATAATGAGCTGCTATTAAGCTGGCATAAGTTGAAAGGTGACAGAGGCTCAAAGGGGTACAGCACTAATCCTAATCTTTACTGCTAAATATAATTTAAAATATATATATTTTAAAAAATGGGGCTATTTTATTCACCTGTTTCAACTTATATATATCACACCCATATACTGACTTGGGTTCAAAGAATACTAAATTTGTCCTTTCATGGAAGAATACATCCTTGCAGAATCCCATTTTTAGTCCAGTTCTTCAGCACATCCTCAGTCTGCCCTCAGATATAATGTGTTTTTATTTTATTTATAATTTTTTTTTGCCCAACCAGCTTTATTGCTACCTAATCAAATAGGCACATACTGTACTTCACCTCCATAAGGGTACCCAGGCACACACATAATTTGTCAGTTTATCCATGCCCCTGAAACCCTGGTCACACCTGTCGGTGTCGGTGTCACATCTGTCACCGTCTCTGGACAATAACACCTTAATAAACATAATTAAAAATAACATAATAAACACACCTTAATACTCTGTAAAAAAAAAAAAATCCTGACAATTTGTAGCTCAATCTGTTGCCCAGCATGGCCACTGCATTTTAGACCAGCAATACCTTGAGTTATATGGAAGATATTATCAATGAAGGAAGCCGATTGAAAACTTACTGCAACACTCCAGAACCAAGTTAACAAACTTCTGGGTTGTGGAAGTAATGGAAAAAGTGCATATTTAACATACATGCTCAAAAGAAGAAAACAGAAGATGAAACATTTAGTCCATCATAAGCTTTCATTTATTTCAGCACAATTTGGGCTTTTTAAAAATCAGGCAAATCATTGCGATTTATGTGTTTTAACACTTTGCCTATTGACACACTAATATCATTTGATTTCTGAACACTTCAACAGAATTTTCTTCCCTGTTTGTTAGGAATGTAACAGTATTGTAAATACCGTCGTACCGCAATAACACTTTTTTCGATTATACCGTGGTCGCATGACGATAAAATGATAGGTCTTCTGAGAAAAGTTTGCTCAGACGAATGGAGCGAACGGGAGGTAGCGAGAAATACAATTCCCATCAGCCCAGACGTGACCATCATCCTTTGCGGTCTGTTGTTGCACCAATAATGATAATGATCCAATAATGCGCACATCCGATTAAAAACCCGTTTACTCCGTAATGATTAATTACTCTTTCCATTTCTTTTCCTTCGCCGCTAATAGCAGTACCCGCCATTTCCGCATTACTGGATCTGTAGCGACAACAGACCGCAAAGGATGATGGTCACGCCTGGACTGATGGGAATTGTAGTTCCCACTACCTCCCGTTCGCTTCATTCGCCTGAGCAAATTTGCAAAAAGTGAGTGAATGAGTTGTGTGTTGTCAAATACTCATTCAGCACATGGGCCAGCTGCAATAAGTAGGCTGCAATTTTTTTTCTGAGTTTTCAAGAATACTAAATTGAAACTTTTTTTTTTTTTTACATGGTTTAATAATTTTTTGTTATTAAAATTGAAAAATTTAAGTTTGTGTTTCAAAGTTAACAGATAGATGGCTAATTTGTACTGTATGCCATTGATATGTTCAGTGTTCACGTACTGTATACTGTTTAATAAACACTTTTGGCACTTTTTTCGAGTCTCTTCATTAGTTTTGTTTTTCCTGTAAATGATTCAATAAATACCGTACCGTGCCATTCATACTGAGGTATTACCGTACCGTGAAGTTTTGATACCGTTACGTCCCTACTGTTTGTTCTACAGGAGTTGCTGAGCTTCATAGACACATAAATACATTACTGGTTAGGGCACATTTAATGTTATTGGAAGCATTTCTACTGATGTTAGCACTGTTTTGCAGTCATGTAAAAATAAAAGACAGCTAACAGGGTACCTAAACACATGTGTACTAATGTAAGCTAGTTAGCTTAACCAATGTTTCTCCAAAGTGCTTCTATCTGATTTTAGTAAACTTTGAGAAAACTATCTTTATGTTTTAACTAAAGTAAAATCAAATACTAGCAAGATGGGTAGCATTGGGCTAACGATAGTTATCTTATAAGCTAAACGGTTCATTTCTGCCCACTATAATCTTTCCAAGTTTTTCCCTTGTTTTCAGACAGATTCAGAATTGAGTCTGTTTGAGATTATCCAAATTGTTGATAACAGCATCTCCTCTTTCTTCATTCACAACCCTGGTTCAGCTGAGAAGAGAGACAGCTGTGTGCTTGGCGCTTGTCTGACCCTACTGCTCATTGCTCTTGTGTGGCCACAAAGAGATTTGCCCAATGAGAAAAGGAAACTCAAAGACAGGTTCGCAAAAAAAAAAATCTCAGTTTCTTAGCAGTTATACAAAGAATATAAGCTTTTAATAATCTGTTTCACACAAGGCAATGAGGACTACAACTGTAACAGGTTTCTAGGCTAAGACATATTACATATACTGTAATGGCAATGTGCATCAAATGTGGGGAAAACTACTGCTATATATGGAGTTTTTCCAACAAATGGTGAAGGAACAGACTTGCATTTTCATGGGATATCATATCTCTGGAGGTCAAATGTGGAACAAATTGTCCTAGCAGTAAAGATAGAAGTGCAGGTGTGAGCACAGCAGAGACTAAATTATTGCTGCTAAATTCTTAAAATAAAAACAAAAAAACTGCATATGTAAGAGAAACAGCCACAGCTGCACGTACAGTACCATCAGTACACTATGATCTATCTATCAGTATCTATGTTCATGAATGTAAAACCATAAGGAATAATGAGCAATAAGTTCTTGTCTCTATTAGCGATATTTCTGACTGAATCTCTGCTTATTTAGTACTATCTAATGCAGTATTTAAAATAAATTAATTAATGAAAGCATTTTTTTTCATGATCCACCCCTGGTTTTATTGTTTACTCACTCTTTTTTCTGAGTTGCAGTTCACCCTCCATCAGTTAAGTTCAATCTACTGCCATTCCAATCTGCTCCTGTGTACTGTATAATTAACCTGCTTCTCTGCTCTACAAATTTCAGTCACAGTTCACTTTCTGCCAGATTGCGTTTTCAATCTGTTCCTGAGTCTGTAAATCTAACTCTGCCTGTTCCTGGATCTGCTCTCAGCCTGCGTCTTGTCTGTAGCTCTGCAAATCTTTCTGCTTGTTCCTCTCAGTAAAATTCCTTCAAGTTTCGACATTGCCTCTGCCCTGTCTCCCCTGTAATATACTGTATATATACTAGAAATGTGTCTTTTTTTGGACTGGTTATTTAAATTGGATTCTGTCTCAGCCTTTGATCTGGTTGTTTACCTGATCTCTAACCATTGTTTTCCCTGTGGATTTGGATTCTGTTTCTGTCTCTCTGGTTTCAATACACTCAGCCCTTCCAAGCTAGTCTTGAAAATAACACAGTTTAGCATCAGCACACCACTCTGTAACTGCACCCTGGACTTTCTTACAAACAGACCACAGAGTGTTCAACTGGACAATCTCACATCTTCAGTCTCACCTTCAGCACTGGAGTTTCTTGAACCTTGTAGCATTGTGTAAGGACAATAACCTGGAACTTAACTCCAAGAAGATGAAGGAGGTCAGTGTGGATGTCATAGGAGCTGAAAATCACACTCACGCTCCCATTAACTTCAATGGAGCTGTTGCTGAGCTTGTACCCAGTTTCAAGTTCCTTGGATCTCTGAGGACCTCACCTGGTAACTGTACCATTGACAGCATCCTCACTGTACCTTACTGGACCATAAAGCACTCGTTTGCAAAGAGTAAGAGGCATTATTAAAGATACCTCTCACCCCAATCATGGTCTATTCAAGCTTTAGTGCCTACACAAACAGACTGAATAGTAGCTATTTCCATGTTTATTACCTGATCATGCATTGTTTAGCTGATCATGCAATACACTACTGCCTCGTCACCTTCAGCTGTATTTATTTTGCATACACTGTATCATACAGACATTCATATTAGTACAAACAGTATGTAGAGTAGAGTCGGTCATGGGAAAATATTTAACCAGATGCTGAAAATAATGTTGTGGCGATTAGTGGACAAAAAGGGTGAAACTGGGACCAGCTCATTCCACACATTCTGTTTGTGGTGCGAGAAACACCACACGCTTCAACTAGCTTCACCTCTTCGAACTTCTGTTTGGACGGAGGCCTCGCGGTCTGCTGGCCATAGCAAAGGAAGCATGGGAGGAGCAGACCACACTTTTTTCGGTCTATAGTTGAATATGTCAAAGATCTGCAAACTAAAAAAGTGCCTATGACCATCCAACACAACCATGGGAGTTCCAGATCGCCGACTGAGTGCTTTTGCTACTTGCCAGTGCTACCTGCAATTTTCCATAGTGGAAAATTTTGTGCTGGTGAATTGCAGACTGCTGTGTAAGTGCAAAAGCAATGAGATGTATCATATTAAATTAAGAACCGATTGAACTGATACCGGGCATCTCAGCTCTTGTCTCTCTTTCTTCTGCTGACTAGGGGCCTCAATCTAATAAATTGAGAAAAGGCACTGATGCTTACTCAAAATCAAGAGTTGAGCAAGCTGGTGAAAGAGCTTAATGGTGTGTCCATCCATGATATCAAAATGAAGCCAGGCTGATTGTTAGCGCCCGTACCGACTCGCGGAAGCCCACCGTCATGCCATTAACACTGTAGTTGAAAGCATGCTCTGACATGTCATCATAGAGGAATCAACAAGTACGTATCCCTTACACTGGAGGCTAAGAAGAAAACTGTCTTCATTACTGTCCTGGACCACTGGTGGTAGCCGGTTTCTCCCCTTCGGTCTGCATTATCATCATCATAGCCCTTACACCACCACATACAGGGACAACTTCATCATTCATTCCTGTATCTGGCAGTTTCATCTATGCCACGTAAAAAAAAAATGCTCAAGGACTTGTGAAAGGTGAAGCTCACAGTAAATCCAAAAAATGTCACTTGGGGCTGTCCGAGGAAGAATACAAAGTACAGGACTGGACATGGCCTGCTAAAACCACTAGAGAAGAAAGTGGAGGCGGTCTTATCGTATCTGCAGCCAAAAACAAAATAAAAACAGGTACATGCCTTCTTGGGTATTGCAAATTATTATTGCCATTTTGTCCCCTGTTTTCCTCTATGGCAGCACCCCTCTCAGAAAGATGGAGAATGGAGAAATAAGAGAATTTCCATTTCTCCTGAATGAGGAAAGAGGAAAATGTGTTCAGGCAACTCAAGGCCCACCTACTGTAACCTCTGGAACCCCAAGTTGGATCGCCCACTCCTGGGACACACAGACACCTCCAAGAAGGGGATCGGGGTGGTCTTGTCTCAGGAGTTCGATGGTGAAGAACACCTCATCCTGTATGTGAGTAGAAAACTCTCACACACTTTGCAGAAATGTGCTATGATACAGAGGGAAGCCCTTGCCATTAAGTGGGCAACAGAGGAGCTTAGGTATTATCTAGAAGGGCGGCACTGATAACTGATCTACAATGCCTCTACAATGGCTGGCAAGGACAAAAGACACCAACCCTCAAATAACAAAGTAATTTCTCTCACTTTCTTGCTTTTCGTCATTCACAGAGCCAGAGCGCAACACGGAAAAGCAGATGGACTGTCAAGAAAACGTGATATTCTCGCCAACAGGTGTGAGCTCGAAGCTGGGGGGGGTGGCGCTATGATGGTGGGCTTACAGCCAGTGAGTGCACACATCTAAAACCTTCTCGCTCGAATTTGTCAACCATGTGTGCCCTGAGCATTCACCATTTGGTCAACCCCTGTGAGTGTGGAAATTCATCGGTGCTGAAAGACACTCATTGCTCACCGTTCTGCTGTAACCAGCGGCCTACAGTATAAATAAGCTGCAGAAACTCAGACTAGTGAGTAGATCCTTTCCTAACAAATATTTATGCTTGTAAAAGTAAAGTAAAAACCTACCTTTGTTTCTCTATATAATCTCATGCTACACTAATGCATTTACCCCAGTGTTTCACTTGTGCTTGGATACCATCAAGGTAGAAAGTTTTCTAAGAACGGTAAAGCCATGATCAGACTGCCTGCTTCATGTATGAAACGCTGGCCTCCCTGGAACTTCTTTAATGGCTCAAACATGTGGAAATACTGTAGATTGGAGTGAGGTCAGCGCTATACAGGAAATGTTGCAGTAACTCCCAGCTGAGTTCCTGTTATGTACAGGTGGTGTTTGTGAATTATTGTGTGTACAGTTCCCAAAGACAGATGCATCTCCTCCATAAGTTGGTGAAAAGTTGTCTGTTGATATTCATAGATTAGGAGTTCCACTAGCTTAATGTTCATGGGAACAACTGCAATGGGCTCGGAGCCACCTCGACCATGATCGTCAATCACAGACATCCGGCCTTTTTAAAAAAAAGGTTTGCACCATTCAAATGTTTTACTGTGATTTAGAGACTAATTGCCATACTGTGCTTGAAGATTTGTGTAAAGAGCTACCAGTGCCATGAAACATAAAATTATCCTAATTAGAATCATCTTAACAAAGTGTGTTTCTCCGTAAAACACTACTGTGTACACAGGCAAGAAAGATAAAGGGTTTCCCCCCAAATTGCTTCTTGTAAATTAAAGATTTCATTGTGAGGGAGGTGTTTAGTGTTCACATGGGCTGGAGCTGGTTCCCTTGATGCACTGTAGAACCATGTGGTCAGCTTCTGTTATTTCCAGTATGTGGATGACCTTCTTGCTGAAAAATTAAACATAATTTACTTCATTCAGAAAAAAATACAAGAACTTTACTGGGCAGTGTTTATTGTAGAATATTAAATCACTCTTAGTATCATCATCGTTCCAACAACTGCAATGTTGTGGAGCATAATGCATTTTAAATGGAGTTTGTGTAACAAGCTTCACCATGTTTTTGTCAAGTAAACTCTCAAGGGCAGCAAGTGTCAAAGCAGCCTGGGAAAGTTTTAAATGCACTGTGCTCATACAGTACACACACACACACACACACACACACACACACACACACACACACACACACACACACACACACAGTCAGAAATATCACACTGATAGAGATCCTTTGTGATGCTATATGAAATTATTTGAGACTGTACGGATCATTTACTGACTTTTTATTTTGCTGATGAATTAATCTGTTCAGGCTCTGACCTACAGTAGGTATTATGATTCCTCTAAGTCCGTAGCGTGAGCAAGCTATTCTTTCGTTCCTTATTGCCAGAAATCATATAACAGCTGACATTTTAATGGCTCTGAAAAAGTACAGCTACTAATATCAGCACAGCACTCTTATCCTTATAAATGATGGTGCAATGGAAAATCCAGACTTATATTCCAGGCCAAAAGTTTAGGATGTAATAAATAGTACTCAACACATAGATACTTCATAGACAGGAGAGTTAACCTGACATTTTTTCATCCTACCTGTGGCCTTTGATTAAATCAAATGAATGATTTAAAGTGCATGAGGTAAGATCATTTATGGTTTACATTCACTTATGGATATTGACATTATTATAATTTTCATTAAATTATAATAGTGAGTAAGTAAAATATACACTTTTTGCTGGCTATGCTGAGTGAAAATCTTTGAGACATGAGCCATAGTAATGAGCTGCAAGTAAAGCTGGGCTTCAGCCAAAGTCTAACTCACAGCATGAGAGTGAGACAGGTCTGGTTTAAGACGAACAGCTGGAGAGGTGGAAAGAGAAATACCCAGAGTAAATAAAGCTACATGCTACACATGCATGCTAGCTTAATTTGCTGAATCGCTTTCAGAATCAACAGTGTACTTTTTGTAAGCTTCCTTACTTTACCGTTTTACCAGACAAAGTCTAAAACAAATGTATAAATGATTTAAACCTTTTTACTGCAACTAGTACTAGACATGTTAAATATACACTTAAAAACAGGGGTTTCTGTAAGAGGTTAGCGATCTGGTTGTAAGAATTTAAACATGAGAAATCATTTTCCCTTAAAATAGTTCCTTAGGGTTTACAGCTACAATAACAATAATTTAATAATACTTGAGGAATTTAGGAAGCATGTGTCTGGGATAAAGAAATAGTGCTGTTAGGACGTGTCAAAAAAAAATCATGTCCCTGGATTGAAATGTTTTCTAATCATTTATTCGATTATTTGAATTGATTTCTTGATGTCAGAGTTTCAGAAGGAACCACGTATGGTACACTGATTGTATGATGTGAATCCACCATGGAGATGACACCAGTGCATGCATACAATCACACATAGATACAATTGCCTGGACCCAAAGGAAACCTTTTTAGACATGCAAGTAGATTATTAACATTAATCTTGTTTAAATATTAATGGTGTTTGCTCATTTTCCAGTAATAGGAATGTTTGGAGTGTTTGGTGACAAGTCGGGCCAAAATGGTGGCTTGTTTCCACTATGACATGGTTTGGGTCCAGTTGCGTCCAAGTTATTGTGATTGATCACACTTAGACCTCTGGTACAAAGCCAAAGAATCTATGCCTGAAGCTGTTCTAGTGGGCCAACAGCATACTAATATACTAATAGTGTTTTTTCTTCCTTTAATTTGTATTCATATCATGTATTATATAATCTAATTCTAAATGCTCCTGTTTGTGTAAACAAATTGAAAAAATGTTTCTTGTTTTATTTGGAAGAAATTATTTTGCGAACAAGTGTATCCACCATGTGAAGGCAATAATGAAAAATAACATTACATCGCTTTTACACAAACATGCAGTTTTTGTTCACTTTACTAATTGGAGCAGAAAAAGGTTAATTAAGGATATATGGAAGGTGTACACTGTGCCAGCAAGTGTGTGTGTGTGTGTGTGTGTGTGTGTTAAGAGAGAGAGAGAGAGAGAGAGAGAGACTGAAGCTTTTATTATAGACAGAAATGACAATAAGAAGAAACGTAGTTTGCTGTGCTGTGCGACTGTACTTGGGAACCTTCACTGGTCAACACTAGTCTCAGTATCGATGGCATCTGAATTTTTCTTTTGTTCGTTTAGACATTTTTTTTCTTGCCAGTTGTCGATGTTCTTTGACTAACATTAGCTAACAGTACTAGGCAAGGAAAAAAGAAAATCCTTAACATCATTAATACCCTTAAATGAAAATATTACCAAATTAAATGTTAAATAAATCTGAATTCTGAGTTCTCTTATTTTGCAAATCACTTCACCAACCTCTTGTCATCACATGCATCCAAGTACACTGGATGATTACTGCAGACAGAGCACAAGAGTACAGGATCGCACATGATAATATAGCAGGGCTTGTGAAACATTTACGAACATACGACTGTTAAATGATCTGATGAACTGATTTTTTTGATTCTGTAAAGCTGCTTTGCAATAATAACCATTGTTAAAAGCGCTATATAAATAACATTTAATTTAATTTAAAAAAAATGATGACATGCACGCTCCTGCAATCTAGAGACAGGCAGACAGACGCAGGAGTTAAAGATCGCTGCATGCTTCTTCTTTGTTTTATTGTCTGGGATTGTCACCACTGGAGGAGACAGTCTCCATAAAAACTAATCACAAAATAAAAATAGTCTGGATAAAATCTCCTGTTGGCCATACTGCTTAATCAGCGCTGTCTCCCCAGTCACTGCTGTGCAGGTGTGAATGTGTTACATCAGTTCATTTCTAACTGTGGTGAGAGCAAAAATAGACACACCATTTTTTATTTTATTTTTTTAAGGTTCTACCCGGTGTGGAAGAGCATAAACAGAATCATTTGAATATTTAGAAAAATTGGACAGATACTCTAAGGAAAGTGAGAGTTTCTTAAAATGAACCAATACTGGTGAAGAGACATGGATTCATCACCATGAGGCTGAGAGTAAACAGCAGGTTATGGAATGGAAACATCCTCAATCACTGACCAAGCCAACCATCAGCAGGAAAATTGATGCTCACAGTTTTCTGGGATTGTCAAGGGCCAGTATTGGAACCTTATCAGAAAAAAGATTCAACAATCAATAGTGCTCACTTTAGTGATGTTGCAGATCAACCTAAAATGTTTTGTAATGAGGAACCCTGAAAGTTGTTGACAGATGGCTATGGTATGTATGTATACATAATTTTTTTTTTTTTATGATTACAGATTACATTATTACAGCTTACAGTTCATGAAAGTTAAGCATATGCAACCACAATCATGAGAAAGATGTCTAACTTGACAATTGTCCAGAAGACAATCAACACCCTCCACAAGGAGGGGAAGCCACATAAGGTGCTGTATTGATGCATATTCATGCAAAATTGACTGGAAAGGCAAAGTGGTAGGAAAAGATGCACAAGCAACAGGGATGACCAGCCTTAAGAGGATTCAAGAACTTGGGAGTGGAGTGAAGCTGAAGCCAGTGCATCAAGAACCACCATATATAGTACTGTACTGTCTCAGGAAATGGGCTACAACCAGTACATCAGTGCAGACTCAAACCTTTCCTGAACCTGAGACAATGTCAAAAGCATCTTACCTGGGCTAAGAAGGGGAAAAAAACACCATTGCTTAGCAGTCCAAAATCTTCTTTTCAGATGGAACGGAATATTGCATTTCAACTAAGGTCCCAGAGTGGAGCGGCACGGAATCTTGGCACAGATTAGCTTGACATCCAGTGTGAAGTCTCTGATGATTTGGGGTGCCATGTCATCTGCTGGTATTGGTCCAATATGGTTTATCAAGTCCAAAGTCAACGCAGTCATCTACCAGGAGATCTTAGTGTATTTCTATAGTAAGTCTGAGATAGGACATTAGAACATTGTACTAATTTAAATATTTGATTTATTTTTATGAGCTGTAATCAGTAATCACTTAAAAAAAGGTCTGACATCTCACTTTTTTATATTAAACTCAGAAGAAAATAACGTTTATATGATATTAAGTTTTTTGTGATACATTACATACACTAAATACTTAAAGAAATAAATTAACCATTCCATCGTGCATATTATGATCCTATTTAGGCATCAGTGAGGTTATACAAAGTATAAGACAAGCACTGGTCATACCTACTGAGCTGGTCATGCAGTCATGTGTAAAAGTTTATGCTCCCCTGTAAATATCTGTTTTTTCCACAAAAACATAATAAAAATCATCTGATAGGAATGCATAGAACGAGAGAAACAATTGTTGCTGCACATTAATCTGGATTTGTTATTTGAAACAATTTGAAAAAAGATTACTCTCCAGTGGAAAGCATTCAAGACAGTCTCCAATCTTCACAGAAGTGGACATCCCACCACACTCATCCCAAGGTCAGACCGTGCAATGCTCAGAGAAATACAAAATACCCAAGAGATCCTACAGGTCCTACTGAGCATATTAAATGTTAAAGTCAATGATAGCACAATTAGAAAATGACTGAGTATGGCTTGTTTGAAAGGGTTGCCAGGAGAAAACTCTTCTGTCTAAAAAATAGAAGCATGACTGATATTCGTCAAACTGCATCTGAACAAATCACAAGCCTTCTGGAACAATATCCAATAGACAGATCAACCCAAAGTGAATTTGTTTGGCTTTAAAGCCCCGTGCCATGTTTGGCAAAAACCAAATAGCATTTCAGTAGAAACACCTTATGTTTGTTTTTACCTGGGCAACTTGCAGTCAGAGTTGAGCATGATCGCCTCTGTATACTGGGGTATTCTGTGAAGCCATCTGTCTGAGAACTAGAAGGACATCTGCGATAACATCTGAGTAAATCTTCGGCCATCAGAATGGCTGGAAAATAAAATAATGAAGGTTTTGGATTGGCCTAGTCAAAGTCCAGACTCAAGTGAAATGTGTGAATTCCCGAAACCCTCAACCCCGTCTTTCTCAAGATGGCGCCGGTGAGGTCGGCTGCCGTCACGACTGCTCCGACCGTCTTTTCCTTGTTTTTGTTTTTTAAGTTAGTTTTCTTTGTTTTAAAATCGGCAAAATCATCACCATTGAGTACATTAGGTATGATAGAGACACTCTTGTTTCTATTGGTATACAATGTACTCACAATTCGATGGTTTTAACTCCGGATCCGAGCTGGCCGAGTGAGATCCTGAGGGAGAACAATGGACGCGACGCGAAGCGGAGGCCTCGAAGGAAACGAGCGTGAGGAATAGGCTCAGAGCCCGTGCACCCCGCACACCTCTGCCTAGCATCCTGCTCGCCAACGTCCAGTCACTGGAGAACAAACTCGATGACCTCAGGGCCAGGGTAAAGTTCCAGAGACACATTCGGGACTGCAATCTCCTCTGCTTCACCGAGACATAGCTGAACCCAGCGGTGCCAGACCACGCCATGTAACCAGCCGAGTTCTTCTCGGTTCACCACATGGACAGGACACAGGACTCGGGGAAGTCAAGAGGAGGCGGCGTGTGCTTAATGAAAAAAAACAACAGCTGGTGCAACAGCTACCCCGGGAGTTCACATCGGTCATAATATGAAATATTTATGTTTATATACCACCACAAGCAGACACTGAAGACAACATCCGGTATGATGAACGCGGACGCGACTCTGGCAGACAAGCTCAACACATTCTATGCTCGCTTCGATGCTGCAGCTAAAGACGCTAGCGATGCTAATGCTAACGGCGCTAATGCTAATGGCGCTAACGGCTGCAGACAGGAAGACACTGCCAGCACCGGAAACGCGCTCATCATCTCCGAGCACGATGTGAGGAGAGCCTTCAAGAGAGTGAACACCAGGAAAGCAGCAGGACCAGACGGCATCTCAGGCCGTATCCTCAGAGCCTGCGAAGACCAGCTAGCACCTGTGTTCACTGAGATATTCAACATCTCTCTATCTCAGTCGTTGATCCCCACATGCTTCAAAGAGTCCATCATTGTTCCTGTTCCAAAGAAACCTCATCCTGCTTCCCTCAATGACTATCGCCCTGTAGCCCTCACCTCAGTAGTGATGAAGTGCTTTGAATGCCTGGTCAGGGACTTCATCATCTCTTCACTACCGGACACACTCGACCCACTACAGTTTACTTATCGTCCGAACCGTTCCACAGACGATGCAATCTCAAATCTCCTCCACACATCTCTCACCCACCTGGATACTAAGAGGGGAAATTATGTGAAAATGCTCTTCACCGACTACAGCTCTGCATTTAATACCATAATTCCCTCCACACTCACCACCAAGCTGGAGCACCTGGGACTCAGCTCACCCATGTGTCAGTGGATCTCCAACTTCCTAACTGGCAGACCACAGGCAGTAAAGATGGGCGGTCATGTCTCAGCCTCCCTCACACTCAGCACTGGAGCCCCCCAGGGTTGTGTTCTGAGCCCCCTGCTGTACTCTTTATACACCTACGACTGCGTGGCCACTACCAACTCCACCGCCGTCATCAAGTTTGCTAACGACACTGTCGTGGTGGGCCTGATCACAAACAACGATGAGTCGGCCTACCTGGAGGAGATTGGGAATCTGGAGAACTGGTGCCAGAGGAACAATCTCCTCCTGAACGTCAGTAAGACAAAGGAGCTGATAGTGGACTTTTGTACAAAGCAGGAGAGGAACTACCAGACCCCCGTCATCAACAGGAGCCCAGTGGAGAGAGTGGACAGCTTCAGATACCTCGGTGTTCACATCACGCAGGACCTGTCATGGTCCTGTCACATCAACACCGTGGTGAAAAAGGCCCGGCAGCGTCTGTACCACCTCAGACGTTTGAGAGACTTCAGACTGCCCTCCAAGGTGCTCAGGAACTTCTACTCCTGCACCATAGAGAGCATCCTGACGGGAAACATCACGACCTGGTTTGGAAACAGCACCATGCAGGACAGACGAGCTCTACAGAGGGTGGTGCGTTCAGCTGAGCGCATCATCCGCACCAAGCTCCCTGACCTGCACTCAGCCTACACCAAGCGGTGCTGGACCAAGGCCAGGAAGATCGTGAAGGACCTCAGCCATCCCAACAATGGACTGTTCTCTCTGTTGCGGTCAGGAAAGCGCTTCCGCTCCCTGAAGGCCAACACAGAGAGACTGAGGAGGAGCTTCTTCCCGCAGGCAATAAGGTCTCTCAACCATACCACATTCACACCACAAACACAGAACTAATACAACCTGTTAACGTCAACGGACACTATGGACACTTTCATGCACATCTACACTGACATTGGAACTCATATTTATGTTTACATTCTGGACCCTTATGTTTACATTCTGGACCCTTGCACAAAGTCACTTTAATAAGGCACCTTAACACATGTTTCTATGCAAATTACTTGCACACCATACATCCTCCACCAAATTTCAATTTAAAAAGAAAATCTCTATTGTACAGTATATCTCTATTTTTATTTCTCCACAAAATTTCAATAAAAAAAAAAAAAAGAAAATCTCTATTGTACAGTATATCTCTATTTCTATTTGATGTACAGTATACTTTTATTTTTATTCCTATTTTTATTCTAGTTAAGTTAAAATTTTCCTATTGTATTTCTTTATTCATATTTATTCCTTACTGTAAGATTTAATTCTCTTTTTAAGGTCACTGGCGGTCGTGTAAGTATTTCACTGCATATCGTACTGTGTATGACTGTGTATGTGACGAATAAAATTTGAATTTGAACGGAAGCAATGTTGTAAAGAACAATGGACCAATATGGGGAAGGAAATGATTTCTTCAAAGTTATTGATTCTAAAAGTGGATCTACCAGCTATTGAATCAGGGGGGTACTTAGTGTTGCCCACATGTGCTTATCTTTTTATTTAATTTTTGTTAAATAAATAATAGCATGGTGATATATGTTGTCATTTGTCTGAGGTTGTATTTCACACACACACACACACACACACACACACACACACACACACACACACACACACACACACACACAAAAATAAATAAATAAAGATGGAGAACTAACTTTTACACATGACGAACATTATAATGTACAATTAATTTGACTCTGATTCCTGATTATGCCAAATGACTAGAGTTTATTGAGACTTCATTTTTATCTTGTTGGCACAATGTACTGTAACTGATGAGGAAAAGGAGAAAGGAATAAACATCAAGATGCAAGACATTCACAAGAATTCAATAGTTTCTTTAAATATATGTACATGCGAATTTCTATCACTCTGCTGCTAAAGATTTAGCAACTACTGTATGTTGTTTCAATCTTGTTTAAAGGTTTCCTTTACACCCTCTTTAACAACATTTATTTCAGGCCCTTTTTTCATTTGCTGTATTATTCCGGCTTCCAGTGTTGGTATTACACATGCATCAGAGGTAGCAAGTCCTCGGAGGATGGAAGTATATCCAGGACGATATTTGCTATAACTGTAATCTGTGCTGGGAAGAGTGAATAAATATAAGAAAAATATGGACATTTTAAGGTGCTTTGAATGTCCAGGGTTTATTCCAAAAGGAGGTGCATCTCGTGCGAAAATACTATTAACCACTCGATAGTGGACAGCTTCACTGGTGTTCATTATTAATTTCTAACCCTATGGAAGCACTTGACTGTAAGACACATTAGCAAAAAGTTTTTTTCTCTAAAAAAGAGCTCAATTATATAACAACCTACAGTGTGGAAATTAACACAAATAACCAAACATACAAACACATAGCAAGTCAGTACAGAAATTCCTTTGACATACGACATATTAGATTCTTATCAGTTACTCCGAAGGTCCCAGATAAGCCTAAAGAAGATGAGTATGTAAAAGATTTTCTTTGCTTTGAGACTACACGCTTAGGTAAAGGAAAAGACAGGAGAAAAGTATAAGATAAAATGCATCATGGGTACTCTCGAGATCCCTATGGTTTGACTTTTGTATAAATAATTATCAAAACATCTTATTATCAATACATTACAATTATCACAACACATCGCAATCATTCACAGGCCAAGAATCACACAACCGAAATCACGCAGAATTCAACACCCATACAGTATGGTGATGCTAAACATTATACAACAGTAATGCATGAGCACTATGGCTACCATACATACACATATACAGAATGTAAATGTGAGTGCTTTATAAATGCGAGGTAATTGCATTATTAAAAAACATGATCTATGAAAAAAATGAAACCAATAAAAATAAAAAATATATATACAAATTAAGCTACCCTTTCTAATGTGCATATGCAGTGAAATCTCTTGGTGCACCTTCACAGAGTTCAAACAGGACGCAAAAATAGTGGTGATAGCAGCCATCTTGGACTGACTCTGCAAGATGTTCCAAAGTTGTCAGTCGTCAATATAAGAAAGAACAAATGAGCACTAAAGCTTGTCTCCCTGGCCAGCCAGGAAGGGGAAAAAAAAGAAAGAAAGAACTTCAAACACAACAGTCCACATTTGCTTAATAAAGGGTATCGTCATTTCACAGCAAAACAGCATTTTAACCCTTCCTGTTTTAGTTACAGTTTTTAACAATTACCAAAAAAGCTAAAAGCTGAGAGGTCCCTCTTACATTTTTATAATATACCCAAAGAGACCATATTTCTAAAAAGGGAAAAAAAAGGAAACTCCCAAGGCTCTCTACAGTGTGAAATTCAAGACAGAATCAGATTCTCATCTCTGTGTCATCACTGTGCTCAAGGGAGTGCTCTGTGGTGCTAATCATTGAGGCTGATGGACCTTGTGTAACACCAAAAGGGGAAACAGCAGGTGATCGGGCTGCCAAAGGTGACAGAGATGGAGAGAAGCTAGGAGACATGGCTGCAGATGAGATGGAACCCTCATGACTAATAGGAGATCGCCTAAGGGTTGCTAGGTGAGGAAATGTCCTAGTAATAGCAGGTTTGGGTGGAACAGACTTTGCACCAGGGTGGGCTACTGATGTAATGAGAGGGGGTGGTTTAGGATCTGTCTTGATTTTCGGTTGGAATGGTCTCCGTGGGTTGTTGGGTGGTAGGCTCTCATCTTTGAGCCTGGCGATTTCTGTAAAAACACTGGCCAGAGGTTGGAACTGTGGGCACCAATTAAGAAGATAATCCCAATTATAGCTGCCTCGCAGCTCCTCATCACTAGCAACAATAGCAGTGAGAGAGCCATCAATTGAAGGTTTGCCATCCTCTGGGAAGCCATAATCCTTTGGATGAGATATGTTCAGCCCTCTGCCCACTCCAAGGTAGCCACCTCCTTCATCTCTATAGACCGGGACTTGACCAGAGAGCAAGGTGCCACTTAAACTTCCCAATTTCTTTCCTTTGAACCACTGGCTTGAATCCAGAGTACCTGTTTCACCAGAGATGTCAGAGAGCTGGTCAGCATCCTGCTGTATACCTGAGTCCGGCCCTCGGGCAGAGATGTGTTCTTGCATGGAAGAGGTAATGCTTGCCACTCGTGGATACTCATTTATCATCCGAATTTCATCATCCTCTGCAGCCTCTGCTGATCCTCTTCCACTAGAATGTGATGGATCCAAGGAGCCTCCCCTTGTGTAGGAAGCTCCACCTCCTCCCTGATCACCAGCATAGCCTGGAAGGGTCTGGTGATAGATTCTCTCCCCACCTGCTGATTTGGTTTCATCTAACTGTATTGCTGTGTCTGAAGCTGCTGTCCCAGTGTTCTGACCTTTCTTCTTGTGTCTGGACTTTACTAGGTACAGGGCCACAGCAATTATGACTAAAATAACTATTACACCAAGAGAGGCTGCAATAATGCTGATGAGGAGAATGTTAAAGTCAGTCACAAGTCCAAAGGATGTGTTGGTGACATCGATATTTAACTGAGCAGTTGTAACCCTTGATTTTTCCAAAGGACTATGAGCAATGACATCCATGGTCATAAGGCGTGTCTCTTTTTTTGAATGGCTTTGGCTACTAGAACTACTAGCACCATCCATTTTGAGGTAAATCACACCAGTGGTCTTGTTGACATCAAAATATGGGGAGCTGCTTGGTAATGAGTACAGCACAATCCCATCAACACCACCATCCTCATCTCTGGCTTGCACTTGACCAATACTCTGGCCCTTCTGGGCTCCCTCAGGTACCTCAAAGGAAAAAGCTGAGGAGGTAAAGACTGGATCATACTCATCTTCCCCTGTGACATAGACCTGTACAGTAACTGTAGCAGAGTTGTTGCCTGCATCTACTGCCAAAGCCATGAAATGGAAAGAGTTCACCTTCTCAAAGTCAAATGACTGTCGAGAATGCACCTCTCCTGTGTTTTGATCCACCATGAATGAGTCTTTTCCTTGACTAGATCTGTCCAATATAAAATACTTCAGCTGTCCATAGACCCCTGTGTCATGGTCTATAGCATGCAGCACAGTGACTGCTGAATTAGGAGGCTGATTTTCTCGTATACTTGCAGTCATGGTCTCAATAGGGAAGTAAGGCCTGTTATCGTTAACATCCTTCACCTCCACATTGATGGGAGCTAGGGCAAAATGTCCATGACCATCTGAAGCTTGAATAATTACCACATGGGAAGGCTGAGATTCCCGGTCTAAAGGTTTCTGCAGACGGAGGGCTCCAGTCCACTGATCTACAGAGAACAGACCAATGTCATCTCCAGAGCTAATGCTATACTGGATCTCTGCATTTGGAGCTGAATCTGGATCAGTTGCAGACAGCCGTAATATTTCACTACCTGCTGATGCCCCTTCATTCAGGGAGACTACATACTCAGCACGGCTGAATGCTGGAGGATTGTCATTCACATCATTCACAGTAATAATAGCAGCCACACTGGAGCTGCGCTGGGGAACCCCACGGTCAGACACCACAATGGTGAGGTTGTAGCGAGATGTTATCTCATAGTCCAGCTGCTCTGCAAGAATCAGCGTGCCTACTGTCTGGAAACCATGTCCTTCTATGAAGCGAACACTACTCTCAATCTGGAAAGCATTTCCAATATTTCCACTTGCGATAGCAAAGTCGAAACCTGAGTTTTCCTGGGAGAGGTCACCATCCACTGCTTCCAGGGTCAGGATGGTGCCTCCAGGAAGCTGGTCCTCAGGAACGGTGGCTCTGTACTCTGACTGATGAAACATGGGAGCATTGTCATTCACATCTGTTAGCTGGACCTGGATGGTAGCGATGGCAGATAGAGATGGCTTTCCTCCATCATGAGCTTCAATAACCACCTTTACAGTTGGTCGATCTGGGTCAAATTCAGCTTTTTGACTGGTAAACAATGTGCCTGCAAAAAAAAAAAACATTAAGTGATTTTAGGTAAAATTTTTCAAAGCATGAATATTTTAATGTATTTGCCCTAAATAAAATACATATTAATAATTTACCATTACTGGAGTCAATGTAAAAGCCCTCTTTAGATGATGATACCAGTCGGTAGGTGACTTTTCCATTTTCTCCGGGGTCCTGATCTGTGGCTGTGACTGTAATTACAGGAGTGCCAGGTGGAGAATGTTCTGCCAGTGCCACCTAGGAAGCCACAAATGAGCAAGTTAACATCCCCTGTTTAATCTATCATTTCTTTCTTAAATGTATTTTACTTAATCATGTCTTGCAATTATGGCTATATACAACACACACACACACACACACACACACACACACACACACACACACACACACATTCAATTCAATTCAATTTCAATTAAATTTTATTTGTATAGCACTTTAAACAATTGTCATTGTCGCAAAGCAGCTTTACAGAATCAAAAGAAATCTGGGGTTAAATTTATTAAGACCTAATGAATTGTTCTAGGGTACAAACTGTGCAATCAATGTATATTATTTACATATGTACCTGGTACAGGTCTTGTGTAAATGTAGGCACGTTGTCATTTACATCTTCCACCAGTACTGTCAGATTAGCATTTGTCTGATGCTTAGAGTCTGAAGCTTTAACAGTTAGTGTGTACCATGTCTTCTCTTCATAGTTCAATGGAGAAGTCAAAAACACTCTGCCACTGTAGGGGTGGATTCCAAACTTGCCCTGTGAGTTTTTGTCCAGATACAGAGAATATGACAGTGCTGGGCCTGAATCAACATCGTTCCCTGTCACCATGGTAATCTCTGTGCCGATAATGGAGTCTGGGAGATAACATATACATAATATGCTTTCAGTGAATGTAGGAAACAACTGAAGATCTTGAACAGTTTATTGACTATAAATACACGAAACAGTGTAATTAATATGAAAGATGCAATTAATATAAAGGAGAAGGCTGACTCACTTTCTGGCACTCGCACTTCCCTTGGTATCGGGATTGTGGGACTGTTGTCATTGAGGTCTACAATAATCACAGTCACAGTGGCGGAGCCAACAAGCTTGGGGTTACCACGATCTGTTGCTGTAATCACTAGTCTGATACAGAAAAAAGATTTTTTATAAACCAGTCAATATACCACATTCAAGATATATTTTAAATGACCCAAGAAAGCAAAAATAAATATGTATCCTATATATGTCTACAAATATGTGAAAGAGAAATGAAATCCTTTACAAACATCATACTGTTTAAAACTGAGCAAAGATGAGTTGAAGTTGAAGTTGAAGATGAGTACTTTTTACAGAACACTAGAAAAAAACACAAACATTCCATACACAAAGAGAAAGGAAGACTTACTTGGTCTGCATCCAAATCTCCCGGTCCATTATGGCTGCAGTGGTGAGGCTGCCAGTCAGAGGGTCAATTTTAAACAGTCCACTACGACCAGAAGACTGGATGGAATAGGTCACCTGACCATTTGGGCCCTGATCCACGTCTTCAGCTACAACCTGAACAAAAATACTGTAACTATTAATATTGCAGTGTCATCTTAAAATTTTAATCAAATACCTCAAAATGTCAAAAGATATACTGTACGGTAAAAGATACTGTACATTATAGCAATTGGGGCATTGATCGAGCTTTGGTTTATTTGTATGGAATAAAAAGAACACCTGTATAATTGGAGAATCATAGCCCTGTGCCTCATGCATATATGCCATGTAGTTTTGCAGCTGAAAGCGAGGTAAGTTGTCATTGACATCCTGCAGAATCAGGTTAACAGCCATGAAGGAGCTGGAAGTTGCAGTTTCAGCCTTCACCACTAGACGGAGTCTTGGCGTGTCCTCAAAATCCAGGCCATTGGAGCTCTGTACCCAAATCTCACCTGTATGGAGCAACAGAAATGACAACTAAACTACAACCCAGTTCTGCGCTTATAATTTGTCTAATTTATGAATATACAATGCTTAATCCACTATCCATTCATGTTTACATATTTTATCCAATGTAGGGTCACAGAGTGATGGTGAGGTACACTCTAGCTGGAGCACTCTAGAGAGGCATTTAGACAGCTAATCACAGACTATGGAGACTATAGAAAACCAATTAGAGAACATGGCATGTCTTTGGCCTGTGGAAGGAAACCGGAGTGGACAGAGAACATAAGGAACATAAAGAGGAGACTTAAAAAAAGGAGCAAATGAAGATTATTTCACTAGAAGCAGCTTTATTGGGAATGTACAAATTAATGTCAGATAGCTACCCATATGCTATAAAGTAAATAGGGATGGGAATGACCCCGCGATTTTGTTACAATTTTAAACAAACTAAATTGCTCATACACAGGATGCTATGCCACCTGCCAATGTGTTAATAGTTTACAGTGCACCACCTGTACGATTACAGAGAAGCTGCCACATATTACCGCCTTGTTTGAGCATTATACTGTAGCACTCATGGTTGACGTACAGTATTCAACAGAATTTACAAAGCGTAAACTTTGATCTCATTTGAACTGTAATTTTTAAGGCAGACCTACTACAGTAGAAGTGTTTATTACACAAGCTCATGGAAGAAGTAGCGGTACAATTGATTCTTACTGGCCAATACATAATAAAAGAAAAGTAACCATTTTCCTTCTTCATACTTAAAGCAAGAACTGATTACAGGACAGCATTATTTTGACTGCTTTATTGTGCAGCAAAGAACATATCAAATCATGCTTCGGTTAACAGCCATAAACAGGCCGCAAATCAAATTTCCAGCTGTGCTGCTTTTTTTGGGGGCGTAATCATTACCAGTGAAAGTACTGTACATATACCAGAACAATAAGTGTGCAAAATATTAAAGCATGTAATGATGTGTTTTACAATACTAATCTCTAAACGCATTTGTGTGGACAAGTTTGTGGCTCAGCTGAAAATGTTGTGAAAGTCAGAGTGTGCAGCACGGAAACTCCTTATTGATTAATGAGGGATAGAGGATGCAATATCTACAGCAGAATCTAAAAGTTTTATTTTTTTTCCATGTTTCAGCCTCCGGGGAAAAACACTATGTGAGAAATTCCTTTGGTAGCACACATCTTGTCAAAGTAACTCTGAAACATGTAACACTCCATTAAATAAATCATTAAAATTAAGTCTTTATTTGGTATACTCTTGTGCAGTATACTTTACAAACTTACTGTAACAAGTACTGTATATCTAGCCTGAATCTTCATACTGCCTCACTGCCTCTATTAAAAAGCCATAAGAAATTTTCTGAGCTGCAGTGATGTGCATTCAACCACAAACTGACCTGTGCTGGAGCTGATGCTGAAGGACTGCTGTTTGTTTCCACTAAAGATGCTGTAAATGATGCCCCCGCGGGTGCCATCTGGATACTGCGCCCATGCCTGTGCCACCGCAGTACCTGAGGATCAAAGCAGATCATGCTGCAGTGATGGCCAAGCTGACTGAACTACATTGCAACGAAAGAAATGTTCATAGACAGTTAGCTGGACAGTCAAGGTTTTGATTAAAAATATTTAGTTTTAATCAAAACTTTGATGGTCCAGCTAACTGTCTATGATAATTTGCCCATCTACTCTACCCTGTCACTAACCTTTGGCTGCATTCTCCTGGATGCTGATGTCTCTGGTGGTACGGGAGAAGCGGATACCATCATAGTTTTGTTCCTTTACATAGACGATCACTACTCCCAGGGAGGACTGAGGAGGACTGCCCTGGTCAATGGCCTCCACAATGAGGATGTACTGGCTCTGGGTCAGGCTGCTCATTGCCTCAGTTGTTTGGATCGCTCCAGTAAGAGAATTTATAGAGAAGCCTTGCAACGGTTTGGCAAACCGATAAAATACTGAACCGTTGGCACCAAAATCCTTATCTTCTGCTCTCATAGTGGCAACCACATGGTTACTAGATATCGTCCTGCTGGATACATTGATGATGAGGGGAT
Organism: Channallabes apus; assembly: GCA_030522415.1. NCBI lineage: Eukaryota > Metazoa > Chordata > Actinopteri > Siluriformes > Clariidae > Channallabes > Channallabes apus. The sequence goes on from CM060120.1 coordinate 22,760,536, forward strand.
CTTGGATGAAAAAGGGTGCATTGTCATTTATATCCAAGAGGGTAACTGTGACCTGGGCCGAGTTGTTGTGGGGTCCAGCAGGGGACATGTCGACGGCATAAACCTCAAAGCTGTAGGAAGCTATTTTCTCTCGGTCCAATAAGGCAGCGGTGAGGATCCGACCTGTATCAGGGTCTATAGTAAACGCACCTCTTGCTTCTTTGCTCAGAAGGTATAGAATCTGACCATTCTTTCCTGTATCAGCATCACTGGCTGTCACCTCCAGAACTAGTGACCCAATAGCAGCATCTTCTGACATGTCTATAGCATAGCTGCTATTGCTAAATATGGGACTGTTGTCATTAATATCCAGGACAGTGACTTCCACTGTAGCTGTGCTAGAAAGAGATGGACTTCCATGATCCTGAGCAACGACCTCCAGAGCATACCTTCCTTTTCTCTCTCTGTCCAGAGGCCGAGAGGTGGACAAGGCCCCGGAACTGCTGTCCAGCTGGAAGTCACCATCTGGGTCTCCAGCTACAAGGAATACAATTGTAATATTATTGAGGTAAACTCAACAAAATGCAATATATTACCAAATGTATGAGGACACCTGACCATCACACCCATATAGTACTGTATGTACCTGTTACAAAATCATAGACATTCACACAGAATTGGTCCTGACTTTGGACAACTGTGCAAAATGCAACAACATTGCTTTTGAAAAATAAAGACTTTAGTAGTATGAAATTGAGATCTTGTTCAATGAATGACCAAAAACAACATTGCAAACACAGTATCAAAATAAAAGTTTAACCTTTATTTGGAGAATTTATGATGATTAATAGCCATTTGTCTGACCACATCCGTGGTCCCTTAAGTTTCTAAAAGGGTTTAGAATTCTGATTAGAGATTCAAACAGACACATCAGCTTCCGACCTGTAATAAAGTGTATGCACAGTGTCCAAACTGCATCACATGTGTTTCTTGGTGGTCCAGTCAGTTCGGCATATTATTTTAAAGTCATTTTTGACTCCTCGTGTAGTCAATGTTGTTCTGACGTAATTTCATGAAAGTAATTCTAACTTTAAAAATAACAACCTGATACCAATGTTTTTCCAGTGTATGTAATGTTGCCAAATTAATGTCATCACAATGTTTTGACAGCCAAAAATTCCTACTGGGCCATAAGGTTGGTCACTGATGTCAACTGAGAAAGCGTGCACCAAAGTCAGTGTTCCAATTCATCCCAAAGGCAGGCCAGTTTATAGCATATGAAGAAATTCTATACAATTGTGTGCCAATATATGGGTGTGATGGTCAGGTATACAGTACATATACTTTTGACCATATAGTGTATTTCCCAAATGTAATATACTGTAGATCATCACTCTTGAGAGTCTTACTTACCTGTTATTCTGTACTCCACTCGGCCATTGTCGACACTGTCATGGTCAGTAGCTTTAATTATAAAAATCTCGACTGGATCAAGGTTCTCTGGCAGCTCCAGACTGTATTGGAGCCTCCCAAAAGTCGGGGCATTATCATTCTCATCCATTACAGTAATATGCACCTTGGACTTTGCAAAGTTAGGGGGCATCCCTCCATCTTTGGCATACACTTCATCATTTAAAACAAATAGAAATAAGCATGAATGGCAAAATCAGCAGTTTATTGATAATTGGATGGGAATATCATTATGCAAAAACAAAAAGGACCAGCATATTACCAGTAATGCTGTAGTGATCCTGTTGTTCTCTGTCAAGGACTTTGGTAAGTGAAATGACACCGGTTTCAGGTGAAATGACAAAACCTTCCGCTGTCACGCCTCCATAAGATACATGTCCATTTGTACCTGAAACAGGCAAAGATGAAAGTAAAATGAAATGCATTGCAAAAAGTGATTAGCTGATTTGATTTAAACACACTGCACATCCCATTACACCTTGGTATTTTTCTCCACTGTGGCATGTTATTGGCAACAGGTTACGAGCTTGCGTGCAGAGGGAGATCACTTACAGCAGCTCTGGTTTAAGCCTTTAAACTCACTTCAGTGAGAACGGTCAGCACAAGCTCCACCATTTGAGTCAGAATTGTTGTTAGCAATAAACCACACCACTGAATTCCTCCAAACCTTACTAAGATATATTTAAGCTGAAGAGACACATGCATTTAAACACAGTAAATGGGATCTCCTATTGTTTACAGAGACACAACATTTTCATAAAAGTAATAAAAAACTGAAGGTAAGCACGCCTTTACAAAATAAAATAAATCAGCCACTCACCTTGGTCATTGTCAGTGGCAGAGACGGTGAGTACAGTGGTTCCGGCTGGCTGATTCTCTCGGATTTGGACCTCATACTCGCTCGACTCAAACAACGGAGCCTCATCATTCACATCAATAACCCGGACAGAAAGGACCTGGGTGGTGGAGTGCTGGGGTATCCCATGATCCTCTGCAACAATAGTGAGGTTGTAGCTGTCCTTCTCCTCACGGTCCAGAGCTTTGAGTATGGAAAGAGAGCCTGGCGAGGAAGGGGAAATATATAACTCAACACTTATTCACAGTATTATGACTATTAAAATAATAATTTAGCCATAGAGGAATATTTCTTTTAAAAAGAAACAAAACAGAAAAAAATAAATGAAAGAATGTAAAACCTGAATTTGGTGCACTGACGTATTGGAGACTGGGAGCAGTGTGGCTTATGCTTTTTTGGCTTCAGTCGCAAATTACACAACTACTGTATATTGACTGACACCAAGATAAAATAAGATAAAGCGTCCTCCAAGCACAGCAGACAGCATCCAGGAGTCAACACTCAGGGGCGTACAGTATGTGATGGCTAGACAGTCTTTCTGTCTGCCATATTTTACTGGCTGTATAAAATGTGTGAATTCTGTGTGAGGCCACTCCTGCATTTTTAATTTAGCAAACACTCTTCATTCCTAATACAGTAACTTACATACTGTAAATATGGAAGCAAGCTTCCCTTCTCATGTTAAAACGCTCTACCTGTATGTTTGTCAGCTCGAGTCCACCACTAGACGTCCTGACTTACTGAAAAACTTACTGATTAAGTTCAGTCCATTCAGGTCATCGTCTGACTTCATTTTACTGCCACATTGTATTGCTGAGCCTAGACCTGACCAACTGAAGCAACCTCAGATCATAACACTGCCTCCAGAGGCTTGCACAGTGGCCATGATGCATGATGGGTGCATCACATTACTGTATGTGCTTCCCTTCTTACCCCGACACACCCATTGGTCTGGAATAGGGTCAATCTGAACTCCCATTGCCCCAAAGTACAATCTTAAAGCTCCTCATCAAATTCAAGCATTGTTTTCAGATTAGTCTGATTAACAAGTTGTTTTCTTACGACCACACAGCTGTTTAGTTCCAATCCTGTGAGTTCACATTATACTGTATGCAGCTATGATTTTTACTGTTGATTTAAAAAAAAAAAAAAGCACCTTCACCAAGGTCGAATGGTGTCTTTTCTTTGATACAAATTTTTGTAACAAGACATTTTAAAGAAACACTCTAGCCAGCTGGCCAGCCAATGCATTAATTATTATTAATAATAGTCTTATAATTATGCAGTATGATGAATAAACATCTCAACAACAAGCTGATTGAAATCGGTTTTAAATTTGCTTTGTGGGAGATGTTAGTATAAAGGATCGTGAGGCTCACCAGTATTGGGATTGAGGCTGAATCGTCCTGCTGTGTTGCCTGCCTGAATGCGGTAAGACACTCTGCCATTTTCACCTTGGTCTGCATCACGGGCAATGATGTAAAGCAGCACAAAGCCCATTGGCTTATCCTCCATCACACTTACTGCTGTAGGGGAGCTGAATACGGGAGCATTGTCATTTTCATCAGTCACAAAGATGCGGGCTGTGACCGAGCTCCAGCGCCTTTGGCTTGGATCTGTAGCTGAGTCTGTTGCTCGGACCACCAGAAAAAGGCTTGAGGTCTCCTCGTGGTCAAGCTCTTGACCCAGTGTAAGCACACCAGTGATGGGATCGAGAGACAGAAGATCTGATCGATCAGGCCAATGATGCTGGATGGAGTAGCGAACCTCACTGTTGGGGCCACTGCCGTCCTTATCAGAGGCCTGGAACGCATAAATGGAGGAGCCTGGCTGCATGTTCTCAGGGACAACTATAGTCACAGGGTCTTCAGGGAACTGTGGTGCATGATCATTACTGTCTTGAACACTGATATCCAGCTGGATCACATGACTGCTAGGAAAGGCCTTTGTGAAGTCATCCACCTCAATCTGCAAAGTATAGTGAGCTCCCATTTCATAGTCCAATTCTCTGGCCAAGTACACGTCTCCAGTGAGACGATCCACCATGAAATTGCCATCATGATCAGTGCCATCTACTACAAGATAAGTCACCTGTCCATCAATCACCCCATCTCGCTGGTCATGTAGGTGGACCGAACCTATCACAGAGCCAGGTTTGGTACCCTCGACTGTGTTAAGCGTCATTGATAGGGTGTTTGGTTTTGGTGGAGCCCTCGCTGAACTAGCAACCTGTTGATTGAAAAAGATTTATTGGAATTAAAAATGAGAACATGGTATAAACCATAACAAAAAATTTAGATATTACTGGTTCTGCAAGGGATCTTAGACAAATAAGAGGTCTGTTTGAAACACAACAACTTTGTCGGGTTCAATTTTAAGGGTCACCTAAATCAGTGGACCTACTGTAAGAGGTGCTACAGTAACTACAGGGACATGGAGACATTAGATTAGAAAATAAAGATGCTTTAAATTTTTTCATATATTTATATTCTTCATTATATTCACCTTCTGGTCTCAATAGGAACCAGTATTTAGTAGAAGTTAGCTACTAGTAGCTGAACTATATATTTTTGGAGCATGGAAGTGGCTCTGATATTTTCATGGACTGAAACATAACAGGACCATATCACATAGGATTCAACTAGGACTTCATTAGCTCCGTGCAAGGCTTCTTACATGCCATATGGAAGGGACAAGGTTCACTACCCAGCCCATGTGGCTGCAGGGCAACATTAGTGCCGGTCCCAAGCACGGATAAAAATGGGAGGGTTTGTGTCGGAAAGGACACCTAGCATAAAAAACCTGTGCCAAAATCGAAATGTGTGGATCAGATGATCTGCCACGGCGACCGCTAACTACAATGTGGGCGTGAAAAGATTTCCATGGGAATAAATGCCTGCATGTTCGTTTGTACTTCAGCTTGTAAACTAACGACTCCCTAACGCTGCTGGTGACATGGCTTGCTAAAAAAAATCGGCAATGAAGACAGAATGTCAGAGATGAATGAACAGACAAGAAATAATGTGTTTATTTCTCCATGTGGCAAATTCAAAACAGGTCTGATCTGTTTAAAACGTCTCTCATCTGTGCGCCACTAGTCAAAATGAGTAATGTGCAGCAGCACTGCTTCAAATACGTAGCAATTTCTTGTATTTAAGAAACTTTATGTGACTAGTCCTTAAAAACCTTTATCGAAATTGTCTGGGTTGAGTTTACAAAGAATTTCTAGACAAAATAATTGGAATCTGAACTTGTACAGTACATGTACACTTGTACACATCACTGCGCTATGAAAACTCATTTCTACCCAAGCCAAAGCTTTAATGAATGAACAACCTCAAGAGTTCGAAAAAATAAGTTTAACACTTTTTACTTTGGTTAAACCCTGAGCACAGGCTTGCAGTTAGTAGTCAGACTTCTGAAACAGAAACATAAAAGTACATTCTGATTTAATTACATTTTCACCCTCAAGTCAGAATCTGATTGATGACTTTCACACGCTGCATCTTCTTCTTCTAATCATTACTGCGTACCAATGCAAGAGAGGTGCATTCTAATTTCTAAGGAGTTTTCTATATTTTTTATCAACATTCCCATTGTTCCAGAGGACTCTGCGTCTTCTAAAATCATACAGTACAGTAGATTACAACTTTGCAAAATAAATTACACTAGTTACCAAATTGCTCGCCATACTGTTATTTCAAAACACTATGTTCCAGTCGACATTAGACTGCAATTAAGGTGCAATGAATCCATCTGCCACTTAAAAGCACTCGTGTGCTCATTTCCTGTCGCCTTTGAGCGAGCCTGGAAATGTACTTAAATGCTTTCTAATGATAACAGGTGAAAGCTCTCATACTAAAATCCTCATGAAAAGCAAACAGTCTTCTCTGACTGCTGAGCAACAGAGGAGTTGTGGAATGTCTATAACAGCATTTCTTAACATTCCCCACAATTCAATGTACTGGAACTACCCAATGCGCCTGTTATTTCTCGATTGTTATGTGGAATATTACATTGATGTTGTTGTGGTGAAACCTTATCTAGTGTAAGCGCGTTCACGTGTGCTACCGTGTGAGACGTTAGTGGTTTTTTTTTGTCTGATCGGAGCAGGCCACAGCTGGGCTCCATCATGGCCCATCTGGGAACACTTGATTTAAGGGTCCCCCTTTTTTCTCTCCCTTTCGCTCATTCTTTGGGGGAGAAAGATATCACTGGCAAGCGCTCTCCCCACAATTAGCATCCTACAGTATTCCCTTTTAGGAAATAGATATGAGAAATGCACTATGGGTCATGTACGCCCAGCCAGGAAGACTTCTGCTGAGTATATTCTGTGGGGTCTGCATACTTCTGAGCAGATACAGTACAAGGACAAAAATAGCGCTTTTTATGGAATACTAAATGACGCACATGTGCAATTCACACCCGTCTCTGTGGTTGACTGGACTCTCTCATTTGGATTTGAATTACAGGACCTGGTGCTGAAAGGGGAGCTGATGTTAACAGTTTGGTTTTTAGAAACTCTTTGCTTTACCCCCTTCCTCTCCAAACCATGACACTACAGTTTTAGATTTTTTTAATCCTCTCTTTACAGGAAAAGTAGGTATTTTATATTTTCCATGCAATTGCACAAATGCAAGATATTAAGAAAATGCTTGGAAGCATTTTTAACAGTTATTAATACCAGTTTGATTATTAGTTAACTGTGTAGTGTGTTGAACTTTCATGTTACAATTACAGGTAACTTTCAAGCGAGCCAAGGTTTTAATCCCACTCTGTGACTCTGAGGTCTGACCTGTATGCGCAGGATGCTGCTGATGCTCTGCGGTGGTGCGCCATGATCCGAGACCGTTACAGTTAAACTGTACTCAGCCTTTTCAGCTCTCCTCAATGTGGCGGCTGACCGCAGCTCTCCTGTGTTAGGATTTAAAGCGAACCGTTCTGCTCTGGAGCCTGAAATAGAAACAATGAAATAGCTGAAAAGGGTTTTCTTGGTAAAAAGATGAAATTTTTTAGGGTTTCAGCCTGCAGTTGAAATGGACTATGTGATGTGTACAGTATGTGACACAAAAATGGTTTGTTTTTTTTCAAAGAAAAACTAATTACATCATGAAAGAGCTATTACAAGTGGATTGGGAAAAAGTGCACAAGGATCAATATTTGGTTATAAAACAATAAGCACCATTAAATTGAATATTACATGAAAACTAATGTATGAAAATGGAAATCAAACATGGCAGGTATGTGACACAACCACCATGCTGTCTAGAGGAGATCATCCACAAATAGCGACCGAGAGCCAAAGAGTAACTTTCAGGATTATGTTTCCATCATGTTGTTTCCATCATAATGTTTCCATTATGATTTTTATCCTTTTATTATAATTCATTTAAAAAGAATTTTGCATTGATGTTGCATTGTATTTCTTAGTATTGATTCCAGGCTGTAACATGTCAAACTGTGGAAATGTTCAAGTGGTAAATATTTATATAATGCACTATATAATCTTTTCTTTTATAGATTTATACTTTCCAGTAAAATTGTCAAGAAGTTACATCTGGAAAGCTTTTCATTTCAGACACAGAGAGCTCATACAGTATGCATGAACCAGTGCTTATTTACCAGATAACGAGTAGAAGATCGTGCCGTTCTCGCCTTCATCTGGGTCTTTTGCCTGCAGTGTTCCTAGCAGTGAGCCAGCAGGCAGACCTTCCTGCACCTGAAACACCACATACCCAGTATTCATAAAACACCCCATGACTTCACAAAACATGTACTGTATGCCCCTACACAGTATATATGCAAATATATAATGTTCTTTGCTTATACTGTAGCAACCTGCAAATAATTCATTGTTACTCAAAACCCATGTGACTTTTCATTAAAGACTAGAATCTATATAATTATCCTTGACATGTCTATGTGGCTCTCACTTGGATGATCAGCTCCCTGCCAGGCAACACGTGACTGAAGACTGGGGCGTTGTCGTTCTCATCCAGCACAGTGACATGGGCGGTGCCTGTAGCACTCCGAGGAGGAGTCCCTCCATCCTGTACAACCACCACTAGCTGATAGCTGGACTGGTGCTCACGATCTAGAGCTGCTCTGGTGCTGATTTCACCTAAGAAAAAAAAAGAGACCCAGGAAAATAAAGTTTTAATGCCCTTTCATATGCAAACATTAAAATGTTGAGGGCAAGTAAGCGCTATTGAGTGGTGAAAACATCCTAGAACACATTCATTTTGCAGTATGCCTGCCGGTGTTGGTATAGAGCAGGGGTCGGCAACCCGCGACTCCAGACTCTGCTGCAGCTTCCTGTGGCTTTGGAAAATAAATTATGAGTGTTTAATTTTTATTTATTTTATTTTTGTTATTTTTTTGTAATTCGAAATTTAAAGATTATTGTGATGTTGTAAGATTTAAAAAAAATAATAATAAATTGTCGCATAAAAAAAATGTCATAACCGCCGGCATGCGATTTATTGAGCTTTGATTCAGGTTGACTCGTCACTTCATGCTCTAGTACTGTACATACGAGAAAAATATAACAGCACACAGAAGCAGGCGGCTTTTTTAGTTTGCTGCAGGTCGATAATTTAAGTCCGTCTTTTTATTGCATACGTAATTATGTGGATGATTCAAATACACATTGAGAGACTTTATTTGAAAGTATAAAAAAAAAATTCTTGAATGCAGAAATAAAATTTTCATTGATTTCATAAATGCATACTGTAGAATAAAAGTAAGGCGGCACAGTGGTGTAGTGGCACCTGGCACCTCCAGGGTCTCCAGGGTCCGGGTTCGATTCCCGCCACTGTGTGCATGGAGTTTGCATGTTCTCCCTGTGCTTGGTGGGTTTCCTCCCAAAGATATGCAGGTTAGATTAATAGGTGTTTTCAAAAGATTTTTTCGGTTTCAATCACAAGTGAAAACAATCACACAAATGATAAGCATCTGTGTGGATGGAGATTAATTGTGTAATTGGATTGAGACCTTGGTTAACGATTTTTCTTTTCATTAACTTGTTTATTTAAAAACTAGAGCTTCCCATTATTTTACCCGGCTGCATGTGATTAAGCCATGTTTAATGCGCATAATAAGATGACCAAAGAAACATCATCAGATGTGCTGAACAGTTTATAAGTTTCATTATAAAACGCTTTGAGATGGAAGTTTGGATAAAACCAAAGTTGTGTGCTCGAGCTACAGTACAGTACCTTCAAGAGGAACTATTTTTACAAGAATACATTTAAGGATCTAGATTATTAGCTTTCGGATCTACGGAGCCGCTGTCGGGTGGGTTGTCACACCCCATCTTACCCAGCAACTGCATTAAAATGTTTAATCAGTCACCCGCGATATTTTACATGTACAGTACAGTAACATTGTACTTTTGAAAATAATCTGGGCCCACAGATCCTGGTTGGACATACAGTACATCCGATGAATAAATAGAAAGGCTTTTGTTTTGTATGAATTAACTCACTGAGTAGAAAAGCTGATCGTATCAGACTGGAAACTTTTCTGCTTTTGTATTAAATCAGCCTAGTTTGTTTTGACCATTAACCAGATACTCAAATGTGAGTTTGTGAATGAGAAGCTACTGATTGCATGTAGTTTAAATGCAAGGAAGAAATAATAGTACACAAGTGTTGCATAATCTGTTCATTGCCCATAAGTATTATATTAGCCAGTGGTCAGCCTATTAGTGGTCAGGCTCCTGATTAACCACCACTGTGCCCAGGACAAGATGCTTACTGATAATGTACAAGAGCAAATGAAACAATTAAGGAGTTCTAAGATGTTTTGTTCTCACCGGTTTGAGAGTTGATCTGGAAGTTGCGATCAGCATGCAGTAGTTTGTAAGTTATCCGGCTATTGAGTCCAGCATCACGGTCAGTGGCTGAAACTCTCCCAAATCCTGTTCCTGCTGGCAGGTTCTCCCTTACTGCTAGAAAGACCCTCTCCTGGGAAAACCTTGGTGAGTTATCATTTTCATCGGTCACAGAGACCCTCAGAGTGGCGCTGCCAGTTTTCTTCAGCTGCCCGCTGCCTGAGCTGGCCAGTACAGTGAGCAGGTAGATGTCTTTGGCCTCCCTGTCCAGTGCACTCTTCACGAACAGCCACCCGCTGTCTGAGAAAATCCCAAACCCTGCCGCATCCCCATCTGGCCGGAGATGGTAGGAGATTTGAGGGGAACTTGAGGAGGAGGCTCCATTTCCACCTTGATCCCTACTCAGGGCACGTACCTGCAGGAAACGCGTGTTCAGTGGTGTGTTTTCCTTCAGCTCCACACGATAGGTCATTGTGTCAAACACTGGCCCCTGGTCATTCTCAGCCTGTATGTGCACTACAAGGGTGAAAGTGGCGCTAAGCTGAGGGGCACCGAAGTCTTTGGCCAACAGCAGCAAGTCGTAACGAGGAACACTCTCATAAGAAAGGCTTCCTATCAGGCGGATTTCACCACTGCTTCTGTCAACACTGAATGTCCGCTGACTTTCAGAAGAAAGCAGGTCAAAGCTCAACTGCCCGTTGGCCCCTGAATCGCGGTCCTCTGCCTTTACCCGATATACAATAGTTCCCATCTTGGTAGCCTCGGGCAGCAGCAGAGACTCTGAAGAAGAAGGCATGAAGGTAGGTGCGTTATCATTGACGTCAGTGATGGTGATGCGGACAAGTGCCTGAGCAAATATTGGCGGGGAGCCACTGCGAGCCTGGACCTCCAGTTCCAGTGATGGCCAAACTTCATGATCCAGAGGCAGGCTGGTGCGCAGAGCTCCTGTCTCTACGTCCACAGTGAAGTAGCCTTCAGGATCACCAGAGGAAATGGTGTAGGAGATGTCCTTATTGGCTCCTGGAAGAGGAATAGGAAAAAGATACACTGTACAGTCAGACACATAGGAAAGAGCATGTGCGCATATACAGTAGTGGCAAAAAACATCAAGTGACTGCTATAGGTTATACATTAAGATTGAAAACAAAAAATTAAAACACTTACCATTCCTGCTGTTGGCAAACACCACCCCGACTTCTGTGCCTCTCAGCACATCCTCCGACACAGTGAAGAAGTACTGTGGCTGCTCAAAGACGGGGGGAGCTACAGAGCCAGCCACAACACTGATGTTCACTTTGGCATTAACAGGCACTGTGAGCCCACCTCCGTCCATTGCCGTGACCACCATTGTAATGACAGAGTTGTCTTTCCCATGCAAGGAGCGGGAAAGAGAAATCACCCCTGCAGAGAAACAAATGCCACGCAACATACTGTATAGAGATCACTCATGTTCTTCACCTCTGGGGGTGTGCAATATTACAGTATATACATATCATGTGCAAGGTATATGTATAATACCGTAAACAACTCATCATATACAGTATATATATATATATATATATATATATATATATATATATATATATATATATATACTAAGCAATTATTTATAGTCAAAAATTTCATCCAAGTCAATACCATTCAATTGAACAGACTGATTGCAAATAGAGTGGCAAGTACAGGATGGACACTAATTAAGATCTAGTGGCATCACTGAGTGAAATCCGACTACGTCTATTAGTTTCATCAAGCAATAGCATGGTTAAAAATTAAACTCACCCCTAACAATGATGAGTGTTACAGTATATCTTCAATTATTTATACGATATTGGGTATTTGTAATAAACACACACCTGTGTCCTTGTTAAGCGTGAAGAAGTTGGAGCCCCCGCCAGGCACTGTGCGGTATGTGACTTTGCCGTTCTCTCCTGCGTCGGGGTCGTTCGCTGATACCCTGAGGACAGAGGTTCCTGGCGCACTCTGAGAGCTCAGACTGACCGCATAGTTTACAGGGTAAAACATGGGCCTGTTGTCATTAATGTCCAACAATGCCACAGTAACATGGGCAGATGAGCTCAGGCCACCCTGAGGATAGAGAAGCAGGAGGAAATTGACAAAAGGTGTTATTCTCTGCTGATGGAGAGTTACCGGGCTTGTAATTACCGTTAATTCACCAGCTCAATAAATAAATAATGTAAATAATAATAAATAACGGCAGTGCGAACTGTTACTTATTGCCTTCGAAGAAGTGTGTGTGTGTGTGTGTGTGTGTGTGTGTGTGTGTGTGTGTGTGTGTGTGTGTGTGTGTGTGTGTGTGTGTGTGTGTGTGTGTGTGTGTGCGTGCATGCGTGTAGGCGTGTGTGTGTGTGTGTTGATCAGAGTAAGAAAGAAAGAAAGTGAGCGAGAGTGGTTGAGTATGTGTTACTGTATGTAAGTGCACCCAAGGGAAGTTGCATTTTAATGGCATTTTATTGGAAGAGCTCATAGCTGTTGTTTCTGGCAGCGGAAGGGGACTGTACTGAGCACTGAATCTGATAGCTAGTCTGGGAGAATGAATGTGATCTGACAGCACAAATACACATTTGTATCAAAGCACTGAGCCTACAGTATACTGTATGTTCCCAAAAAAAGAACAAAAAAATACCCTGCTATTAATTGCACAAGCCAAACAAAAATGTAATTGGACTAGCAAAAGATTAGCAATAATCTGCAATGGGACACACATACTGTAAGTACATTGCATTTTGGATCATAATGATAAATCTATATTACAAATCTCTCCCTCACCCCATCCGTAGCAGTGATTGTGAAATCGTATCTTTCAGATCCCTCGTCTCGGTCTAGGACTGCGCTAGTGCAGATACGGCCAGTTGCTTTATTAATGCTGAACACTGCTGGAGGGGCACTGGAGGGTCCAGATCCTATAGAATAGGTTATTGCACCAAATGAACCGCCATCAGCATCGATTGCCGTCACCTAGAGAAAACAATGACAAAGAGAAATACAGTCTGTTATTACTTATCAAGATGGATAACTCGTGCTTTTTTATACCAGTCAAAAGTTTGGACATGTCGTCTAACTCCATGGTCGCTTTTAATTTTTATTTATTTCTACACATAATCTCAATTAAACAGTTGATGTTTAATGTTGAGCTGTTTCTCCTACTTATGTTCGGTAAAACCTTCATAATGGGTCTAATCGGAGATGCTGTTAATAGGTGATTCCTGGCTGGTAACTGTAAATGACCTTCTCTGACCATCTTGCTTTCCTTGGACGGGCTTCATGAGCTCCGGATTCATCATTGTGCTTAATAGGTGTGTGTGGGTGTGTACAGTATATATGTGACACAGTAGTACTTTTAATACAAGAAACGTTTTTCTTTTTTCAACTTGAGGAAATGACTTGGCCATAGAATGACTTGTATCTGTCCACCAGCTGGCAGAAAAGAAGCCCAAGTTAACAACTCAGGTCAGGTCAAGTCCATCTGCCTTCCATAAGTTTTGTTTGGATATCTGTTTCTCTTCGGATCTCCTGATTTACGCTTATACTAGCCTCAAACTTGGCATGTTATGCTTAGCCAAACTGCAAGATGAGCAGAAAACAGCTGTGGGCTTAGATGGTTAGAGATCAACAAGCTAAAAAAAAACAACTGAGGAAAATATGAACAAGTCCATTTCCAACCAGCTGCGTTGCACACCTGACAGCTATGCATCACCAAAACATGGGAAGGAACCAGACATCAGGTGCTATCCATAAGGATCTGAAATGGAAAAGTCTTGACCTCTGATCTTCTCTTTCTGGTCGATGCGCTGATTCCTGATGCGCTCAGTAAACAGAATTACACTGGTGGTCCAAGGAAGTGCTCATTCGTCATTTTGATATATGCATGTAACCTCAAAAGCCTACAGTATAACCCAACAAAAAGTTCTTTTCAAAACATTAGGAGAAAAAGACTTTGCAAGGTCTGTTTCTGAAAAACATTATGTATGTTTGGCTTTAAAACACGATCCTATAACTTTGATTCATGTCTCTGACACCAGCAGTAAAATAGACCTTTCTATAAGACCTTGAGACTTTGAAATCAGGCCAAAGAGGACCCGATGATGTGTCTCTGAGCCTGCACAGAGGTGAGGCAGTTCGTTCTCATGATATTGCTGTAGATATCCCTATTCGTTCCAATACTGCTCTGGATTAAAGAGTTTTGAACAGTCAACAGACTTTTATGATATTGATCATAAAGTACAGTATTGCCCTATAGTATGGGTGAACAGAAACAGCAGCTCTCTTTTTCAAGAGACCAATTTTATACCTGTTACATAGAGAAACAATTTTACAAATGTGCACGTTTAGTTTTGTATACAGATATGGATGAATGGGGGTTTAAGTAAAACAGTGAAACTCTTTAACATATATTAAATGGAAAGAAAAGAATGTGGTAAGAACGGTTGGCTCCACCATGCTTTCCAGGTGGTACGTGTTTAAGAGCACAATTCATTAAAAAGCAGTCAGCTTTCAACGGCCATAGACCACTGAAATCATTCTCACTCAGCGCAAATAAGACTACCATCAGAGATTGTTATCTCAGCTGCAGATATCTTCACCATTACCACTTTGCCTTATTTCCTGAAAAGATCACTTGGATGGATCTGTAATCTTTTAGCTCTCATTGTTTCTGTAATATTTCTGTAATTCAGTTCAGGCATCTGTGATATTAATTTTGGACACTGCACTGTCCAGGAGCCGGTTGTCCACACAGGAAAGCCCAGTGAGATACAACTTGACAAAGGATGACTTTAGAATCATTTGAATAGACACTAGAATAGCTGGATATTATCTTAGAGATAGATGAGATCACCACTTGGGAAGGAAGAAAGACTAACGTAATGCATTTCAGTGCTTAAAAAAATAAAATGTTTCTCAAAAAATTCAGAAAGCTTTTATGGTTTACAGTTTATTTATTTATTTATTTTAAGATTCCACCTTACATTCTAGATCCCGGTTTCTTTGTGTGAAGGCCTTTAAGGTTTTAAGTCAGGTGTAGGGGTAATCGGGCATGATGACCAAAGCTGGGAAAGCTTGGATTACAGTTGTGGACTCGAGGTCAGGACTGAGAGTCTCACGGAGTGCAAATGATAAAAAGAATTATTGGGTGTCTGTTGGGAACCTCTGGGGAAAGAGGATGGCTACATTGATTCTCCATGCTTGCTCTGACATGGAAACCCATAAAATCCTGAGGTACAGACAAACACACATACTACTGAAGCATTAAAATCCCATAAGAAAAAAATTATATGAAAAGTGTAAGAGTATAGCATGAAAAGCAATATACTGTAAGGACGTGTAGTTTATATTATATAAGACTTGGAAGCAATCAGTCATGGCTCAACAGTCTAGCTCCAGCCTGAACTGCAATAGTGATGCGACAGAGCTTCTCTCATTAATGCTTGTTTAATTTCTCATTCATCATTCAATCATTAATTAAAAAAGATGATCTGATTGAATAAAAAAAAAGAAAGTAGATCAATGTGTCACACCCTCATCCACTTATCCATGTGAATGCAAATTCAAAATCATCAGCGTCTCATTCTATTACAGCACTGTTTATGTATCATGTCTAGAACCGACAGACATTAAAAAATGTTAAATTGTAACTCCATTTGAGTTAATTCTGTAACTCAGAGCTTGATCGATGAGATCGATGTGAACAGAACACACTTTGGAATAATTTGTCATGACGTTGCTAAATTATGTGTTGAACCCAATCTGCTGAGTTGTCTTTAGATTACTGGCCAAATGATGGGTTGTTATCAGTAGAAACAGAACAACAGTAGAAACAGAAATGGAAACCAAAGGAAAAAAGAAAAAAAAAAGGATTGTAACGCCAACCTAGACATTAAGCAGCCATACTGAACTATTTCAACATGTGTAGGGTAAAAGCAGCACTGTAGGAAGTTTGAAAGTCTATATAACCTTTTTGATATGGTACAGTTTAGTGTTACAGATAAGGTGGCTTGAAACACCAGTTTGAAATAGAGCAGTAATACTGTCTGGATGAAAGCATACGTTTATCACGGAGACCCATTTATTCCTGAAGTCACACTCTCTGCAATCACTCCCAGGAAAGAACGCATACCGCTTTATACCATTACTCAAGTCTTTCTAGGGTCATATGTCTCTCATGAGATATTGCACACGACCTATACGTACTGTACCGAACACTGTGGAACAAGTAACGAATCAGACCCTGATTTTATTATTATTATTCACATCAGACTGATTACCTCTGTGTGATCTGATTTACAGGTGGAGACTTCGTTCTTCACTATATCTTTCCTCTTACTTTTAGTGCAGTCATTCCAAAGAAGTTGTTGAATAATGTTTTAATATTAATGACTAAGTAGTCAGGGTTGTGTTGGAGGGTTTACATCTGGCATATTTAGCTCAAACGAATGATTTTAATGGGTTTCACTTGCATTAACTGTTTCTTCCTAGGATTTAACTGACAAGACTGTATAAGGATTCATGTCAAAGTTATGCAGTGACAAAAAATTTCATGTTCGGAAGCCTTCTTGTGGTTTCATCATGTGTATGTGTTGTACATTGTTTGGTATTGCATTGCTTATATGAGTAACAAGTCGTCTAAATTACTGATACGGTTTATCTTTTGTTTTCATCTAATTTCAAAAAGTTGAATATAAAATGTGCATTTTCAATAAGAAGCGTTTCTCTGTTTAGCATGTAGGTATTGGTTTTAGACAACATTGCACACATGCATAAAGAAAACTATGGTTGTCCAGCATCTACATTACAACTGTACAAACAATCTGAATCATTCTGCATAACTAGTCTGGATTAATGGAGGCTGTTTAACGTGTACATACCATGACCTTACTACTGGAGCTTGTTTTTGTTGACGTTGTTTGTTGTCCATAATCATGGGTTTACATACTGTAGAAGATTTCCTTCTGAACTGTAGATGTTGATTTCGTTCCATGATGCTGCCAGTGCAAGCGCCACAAACGCCAGCTAATTACAGTGCTCCAGGCCTATGGAAACCTGTTTTTATAGACCTACATAAGGCTTTCTGTCTCTTCCAGTGACCATAATAACCCTTTCCCTGCCATCACAACACTTGAAATAGGAAGTAACCTAACTAAATTATACAAGAGTCGTGCATGCTGCAATGAGAGTGGTTAGCATCTACACCTGATGAAGAACATATGGTTCAAGCCCAAGACAACCATTTTCAAGAGGACAACGGTAGTCAACTCTAGAGCTCAAAAACAGTTGTTCAGAAATTACCAGACTTACTATGGCAGTTGACTCACATGTCCCAAAAAACTGTACTTGAGATGATGGTTCATAACAATAATATCCTTCACAATAATGGCAGAAGTACTACGACTTATGACTTAAGAAGTAAGGTGCTATGAGTGGATTAAGTCAAGATCCTTCTTTCATTATTTCACAAATTCTAATGGCACTTACAGTGCTGTGCAAATTCTTGTTTAAAAATATGTAAGCACAGACTATTGATCTCAGTAATGTCAGTAGTAAAACATTTAATTTTCGTAATTGCATTTCCAGAGCAAACAAGCACCAACCAGGAGGGACTCATCAACTGTATCATCTAAACATTCTGTGGTCTTCAGTATTGATCTGGTCAGAGGAATGATGATACAATCAACTAATAGTTGGGTGTAGGTCTCAATGGGGCGCTAAGATTAATGCAGAACATGTACCATGTAAACATTGTGTATAAAAGATGATGGTGCAAAGAATAATAAAAAAATTGCGACATTCTCCCAAAACACAGTTCAAAGCAAAGTATGTCTGATGATTACAGTATACTGTATGTCTCCTACAAAACATAATGGTTTGCTTTGCATGGAGCTGTGGCCATGGTGATTACAGTAGATTCTAAAAAAGATTCTTGAATAGAAAACTATTTAAGTCATCACAGTCACAAGCCATCACAGAAAAACTTTTGAATTAATGACATCTTCATGAATATTAAGTTGAACTTCAAAGATTAACTAAGTCTCTTAACATCAAAGCAATTGCAAGAAGCAACATATACAGTAGAAATGTTCTTTCTGTACAGTAGATACAATGACAAACCTTATTCTAAATAAAAGCTTATTTTAATTATAACGAACTGTACTGTATGTTCAGCAATATTTTTAGAATTAGACACTCAAGACACTCAAGCAGGCTAAAACGTAAGGTATTAGTAAGCAATTTAATTAGTTTCAGAGAGAAGGCCATAACTAAAAGTGTAGGAGACTGACGAGGGATATGTGAACAGATGAGAAGAAACACTTCAACAGGCGGTTGTCCCAGCTAAGGCATGTAAACGTTGGTTAACAAACTGAATTGTTTGTCATGTAGTAAATTCTAAAGACGATTTACAGACTACACTATTAGGAGATGCCCTTTAGTGGTTCTTCTATAAAGTGAATGTACAGGATGTTTCTCTTTCCTTAAGCTTTTGTAAAAATGCCACAGGACTCTTTTTATTTTATAGGCTTGTGGAATTTGTTGCTTCTATCAAAAAGAAAAAGAACAGTGCCACTTTTTGTGTTCTTCTTTGAAGTGAAGTCAAGAGCTACAGTACCAAGTCGAAGGAAAAAACCTTGTGTATGCAGAATTCCGAGGAGTGTATGCGTTGAAGATAACTTTGTCTGAAACCCCAGCGTTTGAGGTTTAAATGTTTATACAGTACAGTATGACTTATCTATAGATAATAGCACTGAAAAAATACAAATCATTCCTAAAATGTCACAGATTGCAACTTTTCTGGCAAAATAACAATACTGCTATTCTGCATTCCGTCCAATCTGTGTATTTTCAATATTGTTCAATGTTGTACTCGCATGAAACACTCAGAAGTGTGGAGAGCCAAGCAGTGGTGGCCACTACTAAGTAAGAATAAGTTCACATTACTACTGAAGTAATTCGATTCCAATTTTTTTACCCTAACGTGACACATACAGTACCAGATTTTTATGGCTCTGTGAACATACAAATTTCATGTTTTTTCGGGTCTAAGGTACTTAAGGTACTCAATTATGTCTGGAACTGCTGTAATTTTAGTTTCCACTTTGTTTCCAGAGACTAAAAATATCTGTTATTAACATGTTATTTAACACCAAAATTCTTTTCATTATTAATTATTGATTCCTTTGTTCTTGAGTCTTAAGCACTGGCACTGAAGAAGTCAATAGATTTGGCGAGTCATGCATCATGCTGACAGTCGTGCAGGACCAGCCAAGAAACACTAAAGCTTATTCAAGATAATTACCTTCAGTCTATGCAAATGAATGCTTTTCTTGACCATGTCTACGCCCACAGAATATTGGATGTTCCACACAATTTCCATTGGATGATATTAGCATCAGGTGAAGAATATAATGAAATCCTCATAAAACAGAAAAGAACTGAAGTGACTCATGGCCCAGGCTTCTCATCTCAGTGATTTTACTGACTTATAGTGAGGGGAGAGTGAGAAATCGTGCAAGACAGCACCTCCAAAAGCATGATAGAACGTGGGAAACAGCACTGTTAGGAAGGAGAAATATACAGTACGCCCCTTAAAGCACTGTTGTCATTCAACAACTCCTCTAAATTATGTGGCTGCCCCAATCCCAAAAAGCATTATAGATGTTTACACTGACCCTGCTCGATTATACACTTCAACCTAGGGCTTAAACACTGCTACAGCATAAGCAACTCCATGTCATGGTAGAAAAGGGCAATGTGTAATGCTTGACATCCCTCCTGTTACTGGAGTCTGTGGTGGTGCAGAGGGGGATGAAACAACGGATGCGGAAAGAGCAAAAGGCAGGGAAGGGGGGTTGGTGAGGAGAGGATTTGGCTGAAGGACCAGTCATGCATGGAAGAGTAATGTTCATAGGGGTATACTGTCAGTGCTCCATAAATGCCAGCAAATCGAGACAATCCTGCTCCAGTAACCAGCAATACAACCTGCTATCCTGTTACTGGCCAATTTCATAGGAACACCCCTTCCCCTGAATATTCCTGTAATTATCTGATTAGTCAGTCATGAGACTGACTGACTTAGTGGCTACAGTAAATTTATGCGGGAACAGATAAAGATCATCAGGAGAACAAATATAAAAATTATCTCAAAAAAGATTTATTGGTGTCATAGGAGCTGGTTTAGCTTGATAATAGATTTAATAGCTGATGCGTTAAAATATCATATACTACCAGTCAAAAGTTTCGATCTTCTAATTCACATTCTAATTCCATGGTCTTTCCTGATTTTTATTTTTTTTCACCGTAAAACAAGGCTAAAAGCATCTAGAATATGCAGTAATCTCTGTTGAACAGCTGATATTGAGATGTATCTGCTACTTGATGCTCTGTAAAGTCGTCATAACGGCTCTAATCTGAGCTGCTGCTAATTGGTGATTTTTGAGGCTGGTAACTCTAAATGAACTTCTCGTCTGCAGAAGTTTTGGTCTTGCTTCCCTGGGAAGGTCTTCCTGAAGGCCGGTTAAATCATTGGGTTTGACGAGTTTTGCAAATGCACTTGACGATCCTGTTCTTCCAAGAACCGTTCCAGAATAGCTGACCTTCGTGTCTTAAAATAATAACTGACTGTTGTTGTTATTATTGTTACTCAGTTACCTAATGCCATATGTGTTATTTCATAGTTTATAAATCTCCAGTATTGTTCTAGAATGCAGAAACCCAACAAGCACGGGGGGAAAACCTGCAAACTTCATGCACACATGAAGGCGACAATGCTAACCACTATACATAAAAATTATACATACTGTATATCAATTATAGATATAAAAATGTAAGAAAAAATTCTATTATAACCATCAGTTTGTCCCTGATGAGCAAGCAAATCTGATATTTCAATAGAAAGAAACCTTAAGAGGAACCAGACTTAAAAGGAAACCCTTCCTCATTTAGATGAAACCAAAGAGTGTGATCATAAATCAATTCCTATTACAGTATATCCGCATGCTACAAGTTTGAAAGTTCAGTTATATGACAGGAAACCTCTTGGAGGTTCAATTACAAAACTGTCCATTGCAAATTCAGTTCTGTGGTCATATGAGTGAAAATATATTAGGCGTATTTTGTATAAACTTCTCATTTTCACTGTCTGCAAACTGCAAAACTATTCTCAAATGGACTGTTTTACTAAACATCTGTTATGTATTTTAAAATCATGGTCTCTGAACTACTCCCTGCTCAGTCTGAGTCTAGGGTTGGTGATGGACCTGATGTGCATGATAAGGACAGGGTCAAAAGGTCAAAAGCTATGACCCTTTGCTTTCTTCGGTGCTGACATGCCTTCTCTGTGGCCCTGAAATAAACGCTTCATCCATTTTTAGATACAATGAGGAAACAGCTGTTTTAACAGAAAAACAGATGCAAGAAAGGGACACAGCCTATTATATGTTCAATTACACAAGGGTTAATTTAAGCAATGCGATTAATCACTATATTCATGAAGACAGCAGGTTGCACAGAACCTAATCTAATCTAACCAAGAGAAAAAAATTTATTGGATGCACAAATCCAAAAAGTATTTTTATTGTAATAAATAAAAAAATGGGTCAGTGCACCAAATGTTAACTGTCCCAAACCATTACATAATACATAAACTTACCAACAAACGGTGACTTTACTGGCTAACCTGTTAAGCAATAAAAGTAACCATAAACATCTCTGCTGAGACGGAGAGACGATGGGAAAAATTGCAATCATAAACAGAACTCCTTAAATGATGACCTGCTACACATTCATTAGGGTCAGAGGTTCCAGTGATGCAAGTTTAACATATTCAGTATTTATATAAATTCACCTTAACCTTAAATAAGGAAAGGTAAAATGTTAACAACCTGGAAACAATAATCCACAGTCAATTGCAATCAGTTAAACTCCACATCATGCCTTATATGTGTATATGTGGTGGTCTAGGAAACCCCATTGCATGCTGCAGTCTTATTGTCTTCTACATAAAGTTTAAAAAAAAAAAACAAAAAAAAAAACTACAGGCTTTTTTACAGAAACCGTCTGCGAATAATTATGCAGGATGAAAAATTGGGTTATTTACCAAAAGTGGAAAAAGAGAAAACTGCATTCAGAGACCCACTGAGACACACAAACACACTGACTGTCTAACTGCAGGTTATATATTGAATTTATTGTAAATAATTTAACTTATAATAATATATAATTATTCGACCATGAAAGCCATCTGTCTTTATACAGTATGTCCTGCTACAGTACTGTATATCAACCTTTATTCAGAGATATTTCATTTTGGAATTAGATTTAGATTCATTAGACTGTGGCATGGTTAATGGTATCAGTGTTAAATTGGCAACGTTAAATGTTGGAACATTATTGTTATTAAGTTGTATTTGAAATGTAGTATTTCAAACTGAAATACATCCTTGAAGTGCTCATACTGTACTTCCGGTGCTAGTTTTTTTGTCCCACAAGTACGTTGATTCCCTGTCTGGGACCAGACTTGAGCCAGTGCTGAATGCTAGCCATTGGTCCAACTGGAAAACCTACATCCAGTGCCAGTAAATGCATATAAATTGCTTTGTCAAACAAAAATCAGAAAGCAGAATAAAGACAAAAAAGCATTTGTAGTAAAAGCATGCCATGGATGTACAGGATGCTTATTGTCATGACGTACAGTATGAGATGTATTGTTTGTCACTGGATATTATGTTAACACTGGTTTTGCTGGCATGTTTAGGAGCTGTGATGCACGTCTCAGTAATATTTATAAAAAAAAAAAGTTTTATGCATGATGCGGCATTCAGGAAAAAAGGGTGGTCATGAAAGCCTGATAAAAATATATACATACTATTATAAACATAGACAAAAACTTAGCCAAACAGGTCACCGGGTCTTTTTCCTGTCGTAACCTGTTCAGGTTTTGGGATGTGTGTGTGTGTGTGTACTGTAAATGATAGCCTCACGGGAGTGGAACATAATATGTTCTTCTACAGTTGTAGATCATCCACCACAAGTTTTGATGTACATGAGATCTAAGATGCTTTCCGTTCATCCTGGTTGTAAAAAGTGACTACTTGAGTTACAACAGTCAACTCAAACCAATCTGGTCATTCTCCTCAACTACATCAGTACATAAAGTAAGTATTAATTTAAATACAAAGTCCTACATAGTTGGCAGCTCAGAATTAGCGTTCGGCATTAGCTTTCAGCAATGTTTATATCCGTTCGTTTTAACATTGTCTTTGACAGATTTAACTTTACTGCTTTGTGGCCTGAAAGGTCCATTCCGGTAGTTGACTTCTCAATTCATCCTCTGTAAAAGACACTATGTTTTGTCAGAACATTACATATCCAACATCCCAGGTGCATCAGACTAACCAATCTTATTCAGGATCACAACTTTATCTTTCCCCGGTGTGCTGTTTGATGTGGGATAATGATGCACTGACCTAGCACAGAGACAGTGCTAATGATAAAGAATAACCGGCAGGGAAATATAACACAGAATGTAAAGTCGCTGGATGGTTTTAGATGGCTCTGACTGCTGCATTATGGGGGGAGTAAAAGCAGTTAAATAACAGAGCAGGTCAAAGAGGGTGCACACATCAAAGAGGCATCAACTTTCGGAACAGAGAGAGGCAAGAACAAGTCCCCAATAATCCTGGTACGACTTAAGGATCTGCATAGGGAATGCTCTGAGTACTGCAATGAAGGTGAGAGAAAGGGTACACAGCTTTTGGCAACTTAGACAGGAACAAATGCTGTGCAAGAGAAATAAAAATCATAAATTCAGAAAGGGAAAAAAATGGTGAGAAAGAAAGAGAGGTAAATCCGTTGAGACCAGTTTAGTTTTAAGGCCTTGAAAAATGCCTCAGCATTGCCTCCCCAATGACTCTAATGGAAGCCATATTGGATTAGACCAGCGTGAAAGCACATCACAGCCTGCAAATCGTGACACAAAAGCCATGTGTGAAGAAAGAAATCACAGTAACAACCATCTCAGCTGCTTACATCAAGACAACATGCTCCCTCTGTGACATTAACTATGTTTTTCGTATTTTCTAAGGGCACAATTCATTTATACTAATCTAATTTAACATCGATGTTTGCTTAGCTGAGGCGGGGCTCTTCTTTTTTCCAGTGCTCGAAAATCAATATGTTGTCAGGCCACACATTTTACCCAGATGGTTAAAGGGTGAAAATCCCAAAACACAATGAAGTGAGTCAGGGTCGTGACCTGTTATAGCTCCATGCATATAAATCAGTGAACAGCATAAAGCTTGATGGATGAAACAGAAACAGATAGTGAGGTGGGAGGAGGGATGAAGATTGACAGCGCGAGTTACACCTCTAGTATATATTTTTTGATTTATAAGAAACATCCTGATCCATTTTTACCTTTTTAAACCATAATGGTCATGACTTTAATGCAACATCAGGTCGCAAGTCAGCATTCTTCTTCACATACAAAAATTAATAGGACAAAAAAAGGCTATAAGAGCAAAAATAAATAAATAAATGTTCGGGACAAGGTGGTATTTATGGAAATCCTCGTAGTCAGAATTTGAGTTATGGAAAGAGCCTTGGGATGGGAAGAGAGCTGTTGAAGGAGAATTCCAGATTCAAAATAATCAAACCACATTCCAGGAAGGCCGCTTCCACCATCTCGCTCTTCAAATACACAGACACGTGAAAAAGCAACGACCGAAAGCGATTCCGTGCCAGTGACACGCATGCTCTTCCCAGCACCTTGGGAAAAGCGGAGAGCGTTACGATTCATATAGCACCTGTTGCATCCAAAGCAGTACACAACCACAAGCACTGATTTCCTCCCTCCCCCAAAGGGCACTGTTGCTCAAGAAGGGCAGACTTCCGAGAAGCTCAGCAGGGACCTGCACTCTAAAATAAAGCTGTCAGTGGATGGTCACAGGCCGGATGTGTGGATGTAACCCTTCATGCTCTCCTGTGTGAATAGCAGCAGCCTTGCTGAGAGATCATTCACTGTGTGGCCTGCACAAGCAGGAGGGAGCGTGAACGTGCTAACCCAGGATACGCTAAAACTTGGATAAGCTTAAGTTTGGCCTGGATCAAAGAGGACCGCTGCGTGCCATACCCTCACATGATAATGAACTCACTCCCTGAACGAGAGTGGTAATAAATTGTGCCTGCGATACAGACTAGAGGTTCGTAGGAGTACTAAAGCATGTTAAAAAGACACACATATGGGCTCTCGTATGCATGCACATACAGACATGTGCACCAGACAGGACGCCCCAGTGCACTCCTACTCACCATCTATTTTCTCTGCTCTTGGCTACCTAAGGCTTCAGGAATGGCCAAGAAAAACAAAATGGCCAGGCGCAAGATAGCACAGGGGTTAGAGGCCTCCACAGCTCCAGCTGAGAGAAAAAGAACTGTGAGTGTTGTCAGATAACACACACACACACACACACACACACACACACACACACACACACACACATACAGTATGCGCACACACACTTGGGAATATTCCATCTGTAGAGTAAAATACCACTGAGTAAATGGAATATATATGATGCAGGCTGTATATGTGTCACACACGTCAGTCTGTCAGGATGTAACAACATCGCGGCATTTAAAGCTGAGCAACTTGCGAATTCTGCAGTCTCAATGTTAATAGTCGATAAGGAATAAGAGCAACAGGGTCACTGTTTTCTGAATAATGTGTGCTATTTGCCTAATTAACAGCATTTCCTTAGGGAAACACTGGCTAAAGTGCGCCATGGTTTATTGCGGTCTTATAAAGATGCCTTGGATTCCAAGATCACATTCTACAAAAATGAGTGTAAAAAAACTGAGAAGCACACTCCGGCAACAAAAACTCTATGTAGTCATTTCTACAGAATGTAGGACCAGGTCGAAACGTACAAAAAAAATGATTGGTGCAATTGACAAAATATGTAAACTGGAAGAACATTTCAAAGTGGATGATTCAAATCCAGAAAGCAGAGATAACATCCACTTCACTCTGCAAATCATCTGATGATATTAGTATAGATTTTCCACATGCAAAGCATTGCTCAGGGTCGATGCTTTTCAGCTCAATCAGATTTTCCTCTGTGACACTTCTCATATGCAACGTCTCTCTTTTTCACTGTCACTCCTCCAGTGCTGCTGGAGTCACTGAGTTCATGAAAGATTTGTTCAAGGACAGAAGAAAGCCAGCTCCCCCTGAACTTGACGAAGGAACCACATGTACAGTTGAGTAACATAATTTCTTCTACATGGTACCAGCTCTGCTGACTCACTTTATTCTCAGATGGCCAGCAATACATCAGGAGACATCAAGAATCTGTCACACGAGAGACGACTCACTGTCCTCTCCGATCTCTCACATCTGTCGTAACCTGTTTACGATCAACGTCTGCACTTTGTCCAAAGCGGTTGCGCAATTCCTAAAAGGACAGGGTTAATATTAAGGATACACTGGCTAATATATAATATCCTGATATTAATCTATACTCTTCATTGCAACTTTATCATTTACAGCTGTGTAAACACCAATCCATGGCCTACTCACTAAAACTCATGTTCGTCCAACAGACAAAACAACAGGCCTACCAGAGGGACGGGGATTAAACCAGACCAAGCCTGATTCCTGTCGTTCACACGGTCCCTGTCGCATCTTCCCCACCTTTCAGTTTTATACAGTAGGTCCGTCTATCCTGAATCCCGGAGAAAGTGCTGAATGATGAAACACACACTAGTACACTGTATATTTTTTAAGTTAAGAAATGTGCATTGTAATCTGAACAAAACCATATTGTTTCATGTGTAATATATTTCCAATAAACTTGACATTACACTGGAATCACTACATCAGCGAGGCCCTCGGTAGACCCACGCAAAACATATTCGAACTAAAACTCATTTTCAGGATAAAGAGCTTGTGTTGTCACATGGCGTGTTGAGCTGTGTGGTGGACTATTACTTGATCAAAGTACACTAAAGAGGATTTAAATGGACAAGCCTGGAAAGGCCAGCCAGATCTTCATGACTATGAAATCTACAAGCGTGAGTATTAAAAGGTCGCCTGAATATACTTATCTTCAAATAGTAGATAAATAATGTCAGTTGTACAAACCAGACATCCATAATCTTTCTATGTGATGCCAATGTCTGGGTAATAACAGAAGACAAAACCGAACAATTTCAAATTAATAGGTTCAACAGGACATACAGTACAGTGGCGATGTCTGAACATATATTTTAAAATGATGCATATGCGGCAGCCCTGACCTTCCTAGAAATGTAGATGAACTTGACATGCAAGCTCCAAGTATTCCCCACTCATTCTCTACACCACTTATCCTGTAAATGGTTGCAGACGGCCTGGGTCCAAACCCATCGCAGGGCACGCAAGCACACACCCTCACACACATACTGTGGAGAATTTGGAAATGCCAATTAGTGCCTAATCTGCATGTCTTTGGATTGTGGGAAGAAACCACAGTACCCGCCTTCCACGTGTTTCCAGTTAGGGCAAAAAAAAAAAAAACAGTTAATCTGCATCATTGTGTATCCATGCTGATTATCAAACAATGAGTTGAAGAAAGTAACACAGTTCGAACAACAACAGAGGTTTTTGTTTTTCCTTCTATGCCTCAGGATGGCCTTTCAGTGACCTCTACAGTCCCCAAACTCCTACAGGCAAAGTTCAAGATGGACCACTGCTTTCTGAGAGCATCTTTTCCCTCTGGCTCCATAATAGCTAAACCAGACATTCTTCTTCTGCTTTGCCGATGTTTCCTGACCTTTAAATGACATGACTAGGAAAGGATTCCTATCGTCTATATTCTCTCTATATCTGCAAAAGAGAAAGCCTACATTCAAGCTTAGCTAGCAGTCCTCTGCCGTGTCATTTTTAGCTCAGCTCAGCATTTGCTGTGAAAAAAATAGAAAATCGGTCTAAGGACACTGTAAAAAGACAATACGGGCCATGGAGAAAAAGAGGATCGAAATAATCAGAGAGGGACAAGCTTTTTTCGTCTTGAGTGGTAGCCTGTTTCTGAGGTTTTATAGTTTTTACCTTTAGTTCTAACCTTGTCATTATATGCAGGCAAGTGTGAGGTTGCTGGATATAAGTACAGTATGAACCGAAAATACATTTAGTTGGGGTGTTGTCAGTGGTGCATCATGTTACTCGTCTAAACAGGTTCAGTAAACCACCACAAGATACACAAGTACATATTTGTGAAATCAGAAAGCTGGCCAGGGTCATAACCAGAAAAACCAGAAACTTTGCAAAACCACAAAGAAACAAGTGTTTATTAATAAAACCAAGGAAATATACAGTATTGAAGTAATTTGATAAAGATATAGATGACAAACACCACTGTGTAACCAGAGAGAACTAATCACTGTAGAGAAAGTTAAGTTTGAAACAAATACATAAAAATTTCAGTCTATACTGTATATTTGATGCATATTATACATTGTTTTATTATAATTACTTTTAAAATCATTGTTACCATATTGCAGGTAAATTTGTAACATGTTAGAATATACTGTAATTACAGTACAAGGCCTGCCTTTTGTGCAAAATGCATAAAACCTCACATGTGACACTACATCATAAAGTGTGTGATCCACCCCATATGATAGGAACTATATTTTACTACAGACAGAATGATTATTCATTTAAGTTAACAATTTATTATTGTACTAGACGTGCCCAAGACTTCGTTCGCATGGAATTTAATTGCACATTCATAAGCGCATTTAAAAAATCTGTTGAATTTTCGAATTAATTCAAATTTTTAAGTGATACTGTGAAGTGCGTGAAATGAAGGTGTGAAATTGTGTTCATTAAGTAAATTTCATTTGCACATTCATGAGCACGTATGTTCATCCATAAGCATCATTTGTTGAATTTTGAGATGAACTAATAATTTTTTTCAAGGTTGATTTTTTTTTTATAATATAACGGCGTTTTCCATAGAAATTTCAAATGATCATATCATCAGTTCCCGTAAGCCGATTGCGATGGAACAAAGCCTATATGTTACCTCAAGCTCGGCCAAATAAACCCGTGAAAACCCCATTAAAATTAATTCAGTAGTTTTTATGTGATGTGTGCACAATCAAACAGTCAGACAGGCAGACAAATTTTTAAAAACCATCTTGATTACCATCGTGTTCTATTACTCATCTTACGTCTCCTCAAACTATTTTTCCGCAAATGTCTTTAATGTACACACATGCCAACTTTACAGTTTTATTATACAGTATGTATAGATTTCATTCTATAGATGTTCAATTTATGTTATTCTGGTCAAAAGAAAAGGCCATGCCATGTCGACCATCCATGAATAAGATCAGGAAGCTCTGATATAAAGCAATATTATACCATATAAAGGAAATAAATAGTCTAGCTGAATCGGTCTAGCTGTAACATTACCTTTGATCATCAGTGATGTGAAACATGCACATGAAAATACCAAAGGTTTTTATAGAAGGTGGCCCCATAAGCACTTAATACATGGCTAAGATGAATGACAAACAAGACAGTTTCTCTTTATAGAAGTTCTAAAAGGGCTGTTGCATCTTATCTGGCTGATGAAAAACTGTATTTAAAGTAACCCATTTGTGATAATTTGTGATAATCTACAAACAGAACAATCTTCAAGATAAAAATCAAGTAAACATTCGATATTTGAAAAAAAAAAATCTAACTGCGCAGGTGCATGAATTGAAGTCTGCTGTACATGGCAAGACATTAAACCGCAGCTTTATGACTGAATACAGAGGATGAATGAGTTTGTGCCAGCCTGTACTGACGGCTTGACCTCCTGACCTCTGGGAACAGAGTGCTGATGGGAATATGAGTCTGACTTATGTCCATGGCATGAGAGTGAAAATAAGGGTTAAAACTCCAGCATCCCTTTGAAGATTAACATTCCAAAGAAGCCCTTACATCCCTCTGTCAAACTGAGAGAAAGATTACAAATGTGATTAGAACTGTGAGATAATTTTCTGCAGGCCTTTACATAACTATATCCTGATAGAAAGTTTTTTTTTTTAAATTACACTCCTTGCACAAAGAATAAACAACTATGAAAGTGTGACATCATTGCTGGCTAGAACCACACCTGGAAAAAACTGCACAATAAAAATTCTTCCTTTTCTCAGACAAAGTGCAAAGTGTATGCATATGTAGAATATCATATTGCAGGTATCTATTACTTCCAGAAGAAGTTCTTAACACAAAGCCACAGACACCTAAATACTGTACTGTATGCACATAGTGTACTGTACTTACAGGCAGCCATGTGAACACAAAGAGAATTCAATGTACAGTAATGCAGTTCTCATATTTGCAGTAGGCAGATTCACACACCATTTCAGATCCTAACCAGGTCACTAACGTCCTTTAATTTGAAGCCACAGCTGACAAAATGAGGTACAGAACCCACAATCACAGCCACTGCAACTCATCCACAACTAAGCAAATCAGCTTACTATAAATATGCATCCAATTTAACATGTGCAGTTAATTAAGCGAATGTCGGAATTTTACTATAAAAGGAAACGGACGGAATTCTTATTCCCGGTCAGTTCATAGAACCACACCTGACACACACACACACACACACACACACACACACACACACACACACACTTATAAACAAATTTTCGGCAAAACATTTTAAAGTTTGGGTTCCAATCAAGAGGGTATGTTAATGTTTTCTTTCTAACTGCTTTTTTTAACTCTCATAGGAAACCCAATAATGTTTACTGTATGCATGCTTTCAGAATAAGTAACATGCAAAGAAAACACGAAATTAAGGATGTGGCAAGTGTCTGGAACAGCAGAATGCAATTTTCCTCATTCTTCCTTTGTTTTCATGCAAACTGTCCATCTTAAGCAGACTGCCTTTGTTTCTTCTCTCTGTACGGCTTTAACCAAGCCGCTCCGTGACCTCAGCTTATCACAGACGCAGTCAGAGAGTTCGCCTTAACAGTTATTCATCATTCTCAAAGAGTACAATAAACAAGGCTGAGCTCCAAGTATCGCATGACCACGTTGGAATCCACACTACTAACGTCCTTTCTGTTGTTTGTATTGTAACACACATTCGCTTGCACTTCAGTTCTTAATGGGTCGTGTTACAAATAAAAATGATATCTTCATAAGGATGCGAGCTTGATTTTAGATGTTTGGTGATCATCAAGTGCCATTAACTGGGTTTTATTTCCTGGATAAAAATTGATAAGTAGACGCCAGTATGGAACCATGGGTAAGAAAGCCATGTAAGTTCTGAGGTGACCATGTACACGTACAGAAATAGGCCAATCCCATGTCAGTTAAGTGCAGATGTGGTTTATACTGCAGATGTGGTTTATGTTTCCACATTGCACTTTGCTCTCATGCACTACAGCAGGGTTTTTACAGGGAGATTATAAGAGTCCGGGAGGAATGCAGGGATTTCAGACAAGCCGCTTTTTCCACTTTAGACAGTCTACATGTTTATGACTATTCCTGTTATATTCAGCGTAAAATCCAAATGTTTGTATTGTGACAGATAAGGTGCTTGTCTAACACGTGGATATGGTGTTACACTTCATTATCTACTGTATGTACAACCCTCAGAATTCTGCAATCCGACCCCAAATTTTACATTCTATGATTCTGTCAAGACTTTTTCATTGTAGCGAAACCTTGCAAAAATAGGATGGTGTCTGTCACACATTGTAAAAAGACAGAAGACATAAAGAAATAAATGTGTCAGGTGTCATGGAGAATTTCCAACACGTCAGGGGATCTGACTGGACAATGTACAGAATAGTGTAAGCAGTGATGATTTGACAAGTCTTTCGATGTTTACCTTGCATGAAAATCAATTTGTAATAGTACGATCAACTTGGCCTGTCTAAGACTTTCCTGTCATCAGCGTGGGGTGAGGATATTATTTCACACTATTTTAAATTCTTACAGCAAACTATGTGAAAAGTGATGGGTTTCCCATATTAGTCACTGTTTTAGCCTTTCCTTTGTCTTTTTGGTTTGGTGCTTGGGACTTTCATGCTAATACGAATGTTTATTGTTTCCTAGGTACTGTGATTATATTTATCATTCTCATATTATCATGATTAATATTAGTAATTATAAGAAGGTCACATGCGGCAGCTGCATTTGAAAGAGAAAGCAAAATGGGACAGCCGTAGTTGTGATGCTGTGACGTAATTGGTCTTCGAATGTAGCCCTTACAGTATCTGAGACACACAATGTCTCGCATCCGCTGTCTACACCACTGTTTGGTTTCCTGAAAAATCAAGTGTCTGTGATTAGGCCGTGCCTGTGACACCATTATCTCTGACCGTTTAAAAACGTCCAAAAGAAACATTACAGAAACTAAAGATTCAGTAAAGAGTTCGTTCTGTTTCATCTGTAAAACCATACTGTGTCGAATTTCAAACAGGCAATTAAATGCCTACGTTTTACTTAACTCTCAATGGATGAGACAATGTACCCCGCCCTTTTGCAGGAAGTTATGCGATAAAGCAGGAAGTAGTGTTTATTGTCAGGACCAGGAGAAAGGAAGTTCGGTTCAGGCTGATACAGTCTGTATCTGGACCCAACCTTCGGAAACCTTTTCCTTCAAGGCTGCTTGAAACATCCTAGGAAGTACACATACTGTACTTGCCATGATTTATTTCGAATAACATGGCTAATTCCATCACTTAGCGCAATATGTTTCCTATTTGAATGGAAGAATGGAGCAGCTGGCACACTGCTCAGAAGATCATAGATTTCATGATGAAAGTGATGGTACTGTATAGAAGTTGTAAAGTTCCCCATTTTTTTTTTTTTTTTTTGGCTCAGCATGATAATCGATTTAACAATGTGGAAACATTGAGTGTGTGAGTTAACAAGACAATAAACAGCAGCAACAATCCACTGTTACTTAAATGACCAACTGTTAACAGCACATGCCAAGCAAAAACATTTGCAATAAAACATGAAAAAAGAATTACAGACTTACGCAAGTGCTCCTCATAATTGCAAACTATGACATCATGGTAAATATTAACATCATTTTACAAAGATAGCAGCTGAAGGAGTGCAAAGTGGTTCAATGTGTGTAAAATCAAGCGTAACTGAAGACTGTAATGTTTCTTTTCTCAGAAGTTTAACCAAAAACTGAGGTATGTCTTTTGGGACTGGCCAGAAATTGACTTTCCAAATAAAGCCTCAGGTGTAAAAGTTTGGCAGCCTGGGAAAACTCTTCACATGATCTAGTTTTTAACATTCTACTGTCCTGTATATTTCTCAGAGCTACAGGTTTTACTGAATTGAACTGTTTCGAAATAGGTTCTGTGTGATGTACTGTATCTTAACCAGACGTTAATTATACTGTAGCTACCAAAAGGGGAAAAGCACACTGAAAGATTTCTATTCCAGTGAAAGATTTCTACATTTATAACCTAATCAACTTATGGAAAAACAATATTACTTCCAAATTGAAAGAAATGCTATAGTAGAATGAGAGTTATCTTGATTAGATTATCAGGATTATTTACATCCATTCCAGTCTCATCAGCAGGACAACAGAAATGATATCTAATATATCCTGTACTAACTGCATTTGGAGATTTTTCTTCCTGTAATTTTCTCAAATAGATTTTTGCTTTTTTTTTTTCCTTGTCAAAGGATACAGTGATAAAAAGGGGGGGAAAAGGTTTTCCAGAGTTTTTATTGATGGTCAGAACGCAAAACTTTTATACCATTTCCTCAAACTAGTCCTGGAGAACTCGTACATGTTACTACAGAATTTTGCATATTTCTCTCTTGGATATGTGGGTTTTTTATGGTTTCTCTGGTTTTCTCCCACCTTGAGTCCAGTACTGCCGTGACCCTGATCAGGATAACAAGATTATTGACGATGAATGAACAAAGGAATGGACAAATGAATAACCATAACTGATTGGAACCATCCCAAAAAACATCAACATAACCAAACCTAGAAAAATAATCAAGCATACAGAATCTACATTTTCGTATTCAATTCTTTGTTTATTCAGCACTGAAATGCAGGACAAAAAAACAAACAAATCTGGTTCGTCTTTGTTCCATGTGTACTTCAGTCCCAAATGATAATGCTGTCTTTACACACATCTTACACATGAGCTGAGTGCCATATATCACTTCATTATACAAACAGGGTGACAAACTGTAACCATAGAAACAAGAGGACACTTTCACACTACAACTTTCACAATTAACCCACGATTTAACGATTTTCATACTGTACATTTCAATTTATATAAGGTGATGCCGTGTTTTAACGCTTTTAATGTAATTCGTCACATTTTAATGCTATGATAAGGCCCTATGAAAAGCACAATATTTCTAAATGAACATGAATCCGCAAGTTTAAACGCATGAATGAGCAAATAAAACTCACCACACTTCATTCTTTGCTCAAGCTTTCGAATGTATCAAATTCCTGTGATTTCTAGTCTCCTGTCTAAGGATAAAACTTCTGAAAGTTGTCTTTGGAACCAGTGTTCACCATTTTCATCAGGGGAGCATGGATTTGCCTTTAAACAGTAGGAATAATTGACTTCAAGTAAGTCTAAAATGTTTTCTCTGTATAATAAGGAGGATACATTATTTCAGCATTATACTGTACCTCCACTACAGTACGTCTCAGCTGACATTTGGGCACTGGAATCCAAAGCTCACTTATAAACCGATGAAAAGAAAAAAAAAGTCTTGACCTAAAAGACTTTAATTCAGAGGTAATTTCAGGTAATGGCTTCCAGAGTGAAGGTTTAATGTCAGATTGATGTCCTGGAGTAATCAGGAATTTCTGGAGAGGCCCAATTAGTTGATTTATGACTTTAAAATGACTTTTTAACTTTAAGCCAATGAGCTATGGCCCTTCTGTAGGTCTTGTTTGCTTGAGTGTGTGGAGGAGTGTGTTCATGTTCTTCCCACATAGACAATTTCAGAAGATTGTCTTATACTTTAGCTAAGAAGACAAAACCAAATTCAACGTCCCAAGAGCTGCGCAAGGATCAGATTTCACAAAAAGGTAAGACAGTGCAAAAAAAAAAAAAAAAAAGTAAAAGTAAAAGCACAACTGTGTTCCTGCAATTGAGCACTTTTCCAATTACATCTTACTCAGCACAGTGCTGCCTGCATGCTGTTTGTTCTGCAGTAAGACAGAATGCCAGATCACCGTTACAAAAGGAGCTCATTTTGCTCACCGTGATGCAATCAATCACGATACTGGTTAGCTGCCAGTCAGCAGTATTGGATTCATCTACAGTGGGGAAAGAAAACTACCACCTCTCTGTAGCCATATTCCCTTCCTCATTCCTTTGACCTCTTAACCTATTCACCCTGCCCGAAAAACACGTCTACACATCACCAGCACATGTGCTTTTGAACTCAAACTTGTCTTGTAGCAGAAGACGGATACCCTTTCTTAGTTATCTGGTCTACCATTATGTGAACCACGCTGAAACCATTTTTAGTGCGTTTCCAGTCCAGGATCATATGAGGACAGGGGGAGGTTTGCATGTTCTGGCAGTGGAGGTATACATAATGGAAATAATGGACACTTATCAGAGGATTTACTACATGAAGTATGGAGTGGACAGCAATGAAAACACATGACTGAAGTGAAAAATGGGACGGCAGATAGTGTTTGGATCAAAGCAGGAGGTCATTTTTTAGAGCAAGTACACAAATGCAAACATACACAAAAGGAGTGAAGAGGTTAGACGCAGCAAGGAGCCGACCATCTTGTTATGAATTCAAACTAAAGAGAGAAAATAGATCAACGTGAGCTTTGGGATAAATCTGCCACGACTATTAGACTTACTGTACGCCATTATTTTAAAATTGGAAAAAGTCCTTTTGGCCAGTTGGTTTTGAGATTTAATACACTTTTGGAAGTGGTCATAGCACACGGGATGCAGCAACTCTCCTATCGGTAAGATGATGCAGGCTGACAGAACTGATACGGAGCAGATGCATGGTCAACCGAATGTCAGATTCTCATCTTAAACTGTCTGAGCTCTTTTCAAAACAGTTTACACGACGATGTATCCAGAATAGTGCTGCTAGTTTAATTTAAACACAGCTGAAGAGATTTTAATACCCTCCAGTCTGTCTTGGCTGCGCGAAACTTATACACACCAGTTAATCTATGTTTGTAAACACAAACTGGCGTCTCTCACCGTGCATGCCCGGTACGACGTGATTAGTTTTTAACAGAAGCTTCTCCTGCTTCCACAGAGTCTGCAGACAAGAGTGTGTTTACATAGCGCTGCACTTGAGGCCAGATCCCCTTACGCAGTGACCTGAGGCTGAGTAAATTACCTTCACGTGCCTAAAGAAAACCGAAGCCCTGCTCCTTAGGGGAGTGAGGTTAGTGCACATTGCAAGGTCACCAGCTCTGTGCTGCTGTTACTCATGTTAAAAGTACACCATATGGAGTACACTAAAAGATCTATGGAAACAACAAGAGGAAGAAAACACAGCTACTCGTTTAATCTGATGGTAATGAGCATGTAAGGGCATGGGCATCCTCCGCAAACCCACACACATGTGGCAGCAGTCTTACAAGAGGCTGGGGGTGGGGTAACGGTAGTAGGGCTCGACATATACCAACAGCTCCAAATGAGAGTTCTTTTTAAAGGCATGCCATCTGAGATGTAATGAATTTCACATTCATGTAGTGACAGGGTCAGAAGTAAAAGGTGAACCAGTCATATTGTGTCACTTCCAATTCTTGTGATCTGGTGCAGAACACACAGTTTATACTAAAGCTGTGAATTCAATCTTGACTTCCAATTCAATTAGGTTATTTCGGGGAGTATTGCATTTTGTTTTGCATTCCTTTTAATTCAATAGTGCTGAATGTTTATTTTCAGATTTTTTATTAATTTTTTTTTGCAGTATGAAAACCTGCACAAAAATGCATACTTGTGTTAACTGTTATATATGTCATATCTCAGAAAAAGCGATAATCTTCTCCACACTCCAGGCGATGGCAGTAATGCACCAATTACCCAGAAATTCCAAAGAAGAAAAACAGCAGATAATCTTGCAAAATATGAGTATGTGGAAGTGGTTTGATTTTTCTGCCAAAGCACACTTTCTGTCATATTTTTAAGGAATTGGTCCATTTTAGACCATTTAACGATTGAAAGTTTCTATAAGTTGTTGTTGGTCTTTCGGCTGCTCCCGGCAAGGGGTCGCCACAGCGGAATATCCAGTCCGCACTACAACTTGGCACAGGTTTTACGCCGGATGCCCTTCCTGACGCAACCCTCCCATTTTATCCGGGCTTGGGACCGGCACTGTATCCAGTGGCTGGGGTGTGGGCACTGGCTGGAATCGAACCCGGGCCTTCCGCATGGCAGGCGAAACACCTACCACTGAGCCACCAGTGCCCTTTGAAAGTTTCTATAAGTAATAATTACTAATTAAATAATAAAGTGCCTAATTCTGAATTGAAAACTGACCCACCCAATCAATAAATACTTCCTTGACCTTCTAAACCGCTTATCCTATACAGGGTGGCAGGAGCCACAGGAGACTTTGAGCATGATACGGAATACACCCTGGATAGCCTAATCTGCGTGTATTTGGACTGTGGGAGGAAACCAGGAGGAAACTCACCAAGCACAAGAAGTACAGGCTAACTCTATGCATACAGAACAGACCTGAGGTAGGATTTGAACCCCGGCCCTGCAGGTGAAAGGCGACCGTGCTGCCTCCTATTCAATCCATCAATCGGAATAAATTATTTATTATGCCATGCTATATTATTAATATCACACAACACTAAATATTATAAAAGACAACTTGGGCTATGACTGCATGACGGTTTAGTGGTTAGAACAGTCACCTCATACCTCCATAGTTGGGAGTTCAAATTTCACCTCTGGTCCTGTTTGCATGGAGTTTGCATTTCTTCCTCGTCCTTGATCGCTTTCTTCCATATACCCCAGTTTCATTCTAAAGACCTACATCATAGGTTGATTGCCATTTCTTATTTGCCTGTAGTGTATGCTTGCTCCAGTCCCCCCATGACCCTACACAGGATAAGCGGTATATGATAATGAATTAACTTGGACCATTCCATTTGTTTTTAATGGTCCTCATCCATAACAAAGGCTTTACTGATGATAGTGTCTTCGAGCACTTAAAAAATATTCATACATTTATAAAGGATGATATGAATATTCTTTCTCCTGATATCGAGAAAAAAAATGGTGGAGTCGCAAGCGCTCTAGCAGCACTTCATCTATCTACCTCTGACATATCTGTTGTAACTCTGTTATACAGTACCGTACACTGCCTTCATATTATATCTGGAGACTTTGTGGGTCATGATCAAATGATTGCTCTTTTTAGTTTTAAAATTGTTGAAAAATAGATGCTTTTTTTAATCCAACAACCACAAATGTTGCAATCATTTTCCCTCAATAGTAAATTAATGTACTGTACGTGTTTAAGGCCCCGACTCTAAAACCCATGAAAAAAGAAATGTATGTGCTAAATCAATTCTTCGACTGACAGCCATTCTTTCTGCTGATAAGGACTGACTCTGCTTAGGTTGCAGGAAAAAGAGAGTGCTGGTGAATTGAACGACTACAGAAGCCTTGCAAAGAGTATGAGCTGTCAGGCTGGACAGGAATGACATTTAACCAGTGTTAATTTCCCTCCTAGGTTTCAGGCAGGGTTACAACAAAAGTGTGAGCTGTCAGCAACTACGATCTTTTTCACTGAGTGATACCAACCCATTGGTGAACCAGGCATTTATCACGGTTCAGTCACCACCACATGGAATAACATTCACCCATTGATGCTTTGATCTCCATTTATGGACATGCACATTCTCAGGAATTTCATGTTCAGTATACTGCATGGACCAAAAAAAAAAAGGTTTCCCTGATCATTCCTAATGAAACGTGTATATTTTGTACCTCCATGAAAAGCGGCAACTCTTCAATTGTATGTGTAACACTATGAACATTAACAATAAACACTTTCAAAAAAGCTGTACCGATATCTGGATGTAGATTTAGATCCGTAATGAGAAAGCCCCAAGAGTGGCAAGAAAATCTCCCTGAAACAACATGTCGAAGAAACTTTGATTGGAACCAGATTCATAAGAAAAACCATTCTCTTCCGGATCCAACCAGGAATCATCAATCAAAGATTGGACGGCGTTCTGACTGAGTTGTCATTGGGATGTCACAACGTTCTTGCTACATCAATGAAGTTCCCACAACGATCTTCAGGCTTGTGCTATGACCATGGTGGGTCCCTGCCACTTTGCAGAAGACTGCATTCATTTATATTACTTTCTCAGGTTTATAGCTTGCACGCAGCAGGTTATCAGTGAATGTATGCCATATGCTGAAAATTCTGTTATAAATACTGGCTCCAATTCCTCCAACCAACCCTTTGTGGTGAAAAGTAGTAAAACGTGTCATGGCATTTATGCCAGACGCAGTGGCAAAACATTAAGCAAATGATAAGCATGTTGTGAAAGCATAGCGTGATTTGATTGGGCATAATAATAACACGGCTTGATCTCACTGGACGTCTTGAGAGCAAGATCATGTGCAGAATAGGATATTAGTAAAAACATAATAGAATGTATTTTGTATAATATGTATACTGTATTTGTATATGTGTATTGTATTTTGTATAATATGTATTTTTATATACAGTAGCACTCAAGATAAAAAACTGTCTTGAGTGGGGTGTGGCTTAAAATGAGGAATGCCCTGAAGTCACATATACATAATTATTAGGCAGCTTTTTTTCTGCCTTAAAAGTGGGCCGAGAAAGAGGATGAAAGAAAGCAAAGGCATGCAAACAATTGAAATTTCAAGTTTAGACTGTATTTTGAGTTATGATCACTGCAAAAAAACAAAAGATATGCGAGTGTGAATCCACAGAGATGAGAAAAAAAAACACATTGAGAAAAAAAATGCACAAATTAACCAAGGGGGACTTGAGAAGAATCAGACTGGAAGTATCTGGCCAGTAAGAAGCCTTTAGCCTCAAGTGCTATCATCTCCCAGAAGTGCAACCTCCCCAGACACTGCAGAAGTGTCAAGCCTATTTGTCAAGCGGATTTGCAAAACCCATCAAGCACCATGATGAAAGTTGCATAATTATTGTCTATAAATAATCTTTGGACAAATCATGATATTCTGCCTTTGTGACAAAAAAAAATCTGAGTTTTCTTTATATAATATTTACTTTCCCTGCAAGGAATGAATTGTGATCACTTACAATTTTATGTCTATAAAAAAAAAAATATATGAAAAATTATTGTGTACACAGTATAATTGTCTAATTATATATTTATTTTATATTTGTGTTTGTTTGAGTTGTTTGCATCAAACTCTCACTCTTCCTCATTAATTGCTATTAAATTCTGCATATGTGAAAAGGGTTTACCAACACTGGGCTGGTTCATAAAAACCAACATTTCTTTAATGAACTCATCTCGACTATGGTGCCATCAGCCACACTCATGCTAACAATGTTATCTTTCTTCTGTTTCTCTTTTTGGGTTTTGGTCCATTTTCTGAATTCCTGTTTACACTGGTCAAACCATTAGATTGGTGACAGAGCCAAAGTAAGTAAAATCTGCATCCCACATGTCCAGAGTCCAGAACGCCTGCCACTGCTGCCAAACAACTGCACTGAACATTGTTGAGTTGACAGTAAAGACACTTCACAGAGTGAAGCTGTGAGAGATGAACAGTGTACAAAAATAAAGAAAACAAGACATACATAAGCCACATGCTTTGACCGTGATGTAAGTAAGTTGAGCCATCATTTTGTACGTGTAGCCAGTTTTCCGTGATCCTGAAAGTGTCCACATTACCACTGCGTACAAAATGTGAACAAGATGCAGACCAAGCTGGACACCAAAACCAGCAAAAGTCATCTGACTAAAGTTTAATCTGCTCCCACAAGCACAGTATACGATGGGATAATACGAATAAGGGGGGGGGGGGAGCATAAGGCGACAATAAAAACTTCAAACCAATTGTTTCCAGATGTTCGTGTGCAGCTGCATAGAGCTAACACTAACAGAGTCATTATGTTACCAGCTATAACTTTGCTGGTCAGTCAGTGAAACATGGGGTGATGTGAGAATAACGCTAGCACAGTAAGAGGGGTTGGGCTTTCTCACCTCTAACAATGTGAAATGTCTGCAAGGCAGAATACTAGAAAAGGTGGAAAGTGTAAGGAACAGTTAGCTTAAAGGCTACATGAACAGTTAGGAATGACCTTTTTTCTATAACTGAAAAAGCATGTAACCTTTTGCTTGATCCCAGTAAGACCTGGACTCATATATGAAGAAAGACACTGTCCTTTTCGAATCATTCAAAACTAGCATCTCCGCTTATATTTAGGAATCAATATAAGTGCTGGGATGAAGTATGGTTCAATTCAGTCATCAGCATTTGAACTTTAAC
The DNA here is from genome assembly GCA_030522415.1 of Channallabes apus. NCBI lineage: Eukaryota > Metazoa > Chordata > Actinopteri > Siluriformes > Clariidae > Channallabes > Channallabes apus. Next base: position 22,802,214 of record CM060120.1, read on the forward strand.
ACCAGCTGTTATACAGAACTTCCAGTCTCACACAGTATGATGCAGATCAATGCCTGCTATCCGTTCTCCCCCAAATGAGGATGGGTTCCCTCTTGAGTCTGGTTCCTCTCAAGGTTTCTTTATATTATCATCTCAGAGAGTTTTTCCGTCGTCCTCAGCTTGCTCATCCGCGACAGCCGTATCATTGTCATTCATACACATTCACATCTCATACAAACTTAAATAATTATTTTGATTGTGTAAAGCTGCTTTGCGACAATGACAATTGTAAAAGCGCTATACAAATAAAATTGAATTGGAATTTTAGGTTGACTTCTGCCAAGAGACATGCAAACTAATGTTTGACCCCTGACCCCAGGCTGCTGATGTAATGGGATCACATTATAGACAGCCTGGGTCTTGTGCTGTCTGTCACCACTTTCCTAACCTTCTGAAAGGTCAGACACATAATCTCCAGACCCTTCCATGACATTCACTTTCATTCAGTAACAACTTTACGTAGGTCAGGGCCATGGTGGTTCTGGAGCTTATCCTAGGAACATTGTTTCTCCGCAGGGTGTATTCCTGCCTTATGCCCACAGTCTACTGCAGAGCCCAATTCTCACACTCATTCACACCTAGGGGCAATTTATCAAAACTGAAATTTTTTAGCCAAAAGTTACTAGTAATTAATTGTCTTTTGAAAATGAGAGCTATTTCAGCTTTATCAATAACAGACAGACTTGGGTGGGGGGGGGGGGATGGGGGGGTACGAAAACTGAGTACTATTCGAACTTCTTAAAGAAATAAGTACCTTACCTTAGGGTGTGATACAAATGAGTTTAGCCATGTTTGTGTTATAAAGCAATTAAACTCAATACTTTACAGCTGGTTTGAATCTCAAATCAACACCCTGCACAAATAGCTGGGCATTGACTCTGGCAGGCTGATAAAATGGACAAGGAACGATCGTTGCACAAACAGCAGTCTCTCCAGAGACAGAGAACTCCAAGCTCCTGAATCCCTGCTACACCATGGTTTCCTGGCCCATGGGTATTTCTTGAGGCCATGGTCTTTATTTTCTCTCTAGTGGATGAAGTTTAAGAGTTGCAAATTAAAACAATTTTTGAAAATCTGTCCAAAGGGAATGAATTAAAATAAATCACCAGATGAAAACAGAGCTCAGTGGAATGAAATCATTGTTGCTAATAATTCACATGTTCTCATTAGAAACAATAGAACAGCTTGGACGCAAATGGAAATCGTGACACGATAAACCGCACAAAAATGCGGAAATGTTGCTTGATTTTAACTCACCCCCTAATAACACAAAATAGCATTAAAGTTATAAATGTTTTTATAGATATCGACTATACTTCATTAATCTGACTAAAACAAATGTTTATTTTTTGCACTTTGGAATTGATTTTTTTCTGTGCTTTAATGTGTAGAAAGTTATACAATGAGTTCTTGTATTCAAGAACCTTTCAGAGGGTGTCAGGGACATCCTCAGATGTTTCACATCATTGTGTGTTTACAGAATCCCCCATGGTAAAATCAATTCAGCTTCAAAAGCGAGCTTTTTCCAATGACAAAAGACAAATGAGCTTGCAGCTAAATACATAATGCTGTAACCACACAAAGAAGCTTTAGAATTCATATTAAACTATAGGGGAAAAACAGAGCCCAAGAGCCTGTGTTTATTATGGTATCTTCGAGTGCAGAAGGTGTCTTCTAATAAGTGACCTTATTCTTCACATCTTCCTGTGTGTGGTCCAGTACAATTGGGGATAAGAAAACCCATGACTGGTAAAAGTAATTAGGGAGGGATAACTAGGAAATAAGAGGTGGGAAAAGCTTACAGTCTCTTGTGGCTACTGTACCGTACATACCCATGCACTAATAGAGAGACTGGGTCTAACTTCATTCTTAGAATTCTATAATATAAAAAAAAATCTATCATTAACAAACATGGACATGGTAATGTCTACAACAACTCAAATGATGTTCTCAATGTATCATCATAAGAATAAATGCTTCCTTCTAGTCATATGCTCTTTAAAAAAAAGAGGTTTCTCGTGGAGGTTTCTAATGATGAACTATTTGGAACCATTCTGATGAAGAAACACAACATTTAACACTATAAACACTACAGGGCATAAGAAAAGACTTTTTGTTATTGGATATTTAGTAAAAACAATGACACAAATAGTGTTGTAAGATTTTCTTTCATTTTTGCACCTGTTACAGTATACTGGTGTTTTGAACCTTAGGCGAGAGTGTATGGCAATTCAATGTACAATATTGTATATGCCACAATTAACAGAAAGTGTCACGTATAAATTTAATGACTTTTACTGTGCCACCTAAAATACTTCATTAGGACAATTTGGTTATACATACAGTATGACCAAACATCCAGAATTCTACAAATGTTCCTGAGCTGTATTGTATTAGGATCATTCAGCTTATACTATAGCAAGTTATATAGATAACTCTATCCATCACTGTGATTACATAAACCTGATAGGTCTACTCATATAAAGGAAATTTATGTTAGATGTACAACAAATTACAAGCAAAAAGATTTTGCTGAATTTATTTGAGTCCCCATATAGAAAGGGACCACTGCACATCACTACAATGTTCAAACTCATCACCCTTACACTATGATGAAACATTTTGTGTTTCAATGGTGTCACTCAATGTGATTAGTGTCACTAAATGGTTAGATGAAAATGAAAATTTACTAGTCGTAGATGCAATTAACCTCCTATGGGTGTTTTTAACATGTTCAGTTCACACTAAGAACAAGATCTCTCAAATAATCTCACAAATTCTTTTGTTAAATGGTGTTGATGCTTCAAGTACAGTTCCAAAGAGAACTGAAGACAAACCACACAGTGGGAGACCATTAACTGCGACTAATGACAAGAAAGAGTATACGAGAGTTGGGATCAACGATGGCGCGAGTGCATTGCTTTGTAATGGAGAAGATGCTACGGTAAGTAGTACCTTTGTACAGAGGAAGAATAAGTCTACCAACATGTGCAATTTAAACGACTCATGTCAGTTAATAAAAACGTTCTGCCCACTTCTGCATTACGTTCGGTATAGCCCTCGTATTACAGTATGATGGCTTATTAAACAGTTTAACAGCTCACTAAAACATTTAATGTTGGTTTTCCTTTATCGCCCATCTGCATGAAATACCCCAAACTTTCTAACAGTGGACAAATTATGACATGTTCAGTGAAGCAGAATGCTGATTAAATTCCTGTGGTGAGGCTGGGGCACTGGTTAGGAAAGTGCCTGCTGTAAAATAGGTGACAATAAATCAAACTGAAATCAATTACAAATTACAGGAAACTGCAGAAGAAGTGTAAAGCATGCTAAGTTCTCTGTAAAAGGTGCCCACTCGACCTTACTGGGCCACTGGTGCATTCGCTTGCTTGAACTATTCCAGGATTAACCAGGGCAGGTTGTACCAACCAGAGCAAAAGTACTGTAACATTCACAATTAATACTACATACAGTATAATCCCATGAATATACAGTACAGTACCAACTGGTAAGCTGAAAAGAAATCAGAGAGCTTAGTATTGAAAAGACACTGAGACAACTGCTGTTTCTTGTTCTGCATTCTACTTCGAAAAAGAATGAGAGCAGAGACGGCGAGAGACCCTTCGTAAACCGTTGCAGTCAAAAACTCTGGCACAACAACATGCCACATAAGTGAAGATACCAAGAAAAAGGAGTGTTCCGTTTTCAACACTGTTAAAAACTTCCAGGTCTCCTATTCCCATTCATTCCAGAGAGACAGGAGGATGAAGGGAGGGGGGGGGGGGGGATAGAAGGATGGCAGAGCCAGGAGGAAATTTATGCCAGGGAAACCCTTACACAGATGGACAGTGGGCATGAGAAGAGAGAGTGAATGTGACAGAAAGTGAAGGATAGAAAGAAGAGGGCATGACGCCTAGAGGATAAGGCTGTCAGGTAGAGTTATGGCACAGGTGTGCCTGTTAAATGTGCCTTTGTTCAGATCGGTTTTCCTGCAGCGTGGAAAACACCGCCAAGAGCATGAAAACATGGCCGCAGCCCAGTCTGTCTATGGCTGGTCTCCTGATTATAAACTGACAATGACAAAATGCTTGACTGATTTCAACCACTCCACCCAGTGTAAACGGACCACTTTCGATTTCCACGTTTACGCATGAAGCAATGTGGAGAACACATTTTATTTAGTTATAAAAATGTGATGTCTGATTTTGGGAGCACAATGTGCACAAACAGACAATGAAAACTCATGGCAATGAGCTCTTACAAAGATCTGTCTCTCTCTCTTTCTATTACAGCATAAGTGTCATAACAGAATAAAAATTTAATGCTATCTGACCAGAAAGCTCTGTACTTGGAAAGCAAGACAGACGCTAATACCAAAAATGCTTCTGCCTAAAGACACAAAGACTACACTACACTGGAAACTGGGATGGGAACAGCTGCATGATTAACTTCAAGAAACTTGGACCGAATCTATAGTCCTACAATAAAAACAAGCACCAGGGAGATCCCAGTAATCCTTACACGTCTTTCAACTTGGAAATCACTAGTTCTTTTTCAGTCTCAACATAATTTTCATAGTATTTGAACTTAAACGTACATCTCACATCTCATATCAAAGAACACAGATTCGGCTTCAGACTTTATACTGTAGCTTGCTTTTTAAATTGAAATCTGCTTACTGTTTTTTAAAATACATATTTAAGGACATACAGTAGATTATCTTCATTAAGGATAAGGAGCATATCATTCAATTTAAACTGAATTGTAACCTACCAAACGTTCCACTTTTCTATAAACACTAGGGATGGGACCAGGGACCTTCCAATACGATATTATTGTGATACCTACGGTAGGAGCGAATTTGATTTGTATTGTGATTCTATAAGTATCCCAATTTTATAAATATGCCGATCCAATATTTATAATAATTTGCTCGTACAGGGTGTTGTGCTGCCTGCCAATGTGTGAATCAGTCAAATTAACCACTGATTCAAGCTCAGAAACCAACACGTGAATATTTTGGAAACCAGTCAAAAGGTTTCAAGACCATATTCTAAAACAATATACTGTAAAAACTTGGTGCTTCACACAGTGAATAAAACCGAATTATGTCACCAGACATATGGTGTAGCACATACTGTATGTACCCCCTTTTCCCCAAATGGGTTTGCCGGATAGAAGCAGAAACCACCACGCAGATGACTCACACAACCTGGAGAAGCCTCTTTTTCCCCATATAAAGCACCAATCTGTCTTCTTACCATTAATCAAAGCATTGATGGGTTATAAGTTTGAAGTTCTCTTTGTGGAAAAAAAAATAATAAAATGGCTTTATTTAAGCTCTGCTCATTTCCTCCTTAGACATCAGAAGATCCCACAGTTGCCTTTGGCATGCTGGTCCATGTTTAGCTTTAGCTCACTCTGCTACAGTATATGCACTGGGCAGATGTGGGACTGGTAATGCCACAAGAAGCTTGTAGGAATTTAGGATTGCTAAAGAAAATTGTGTTACACATGTATGGTATGAACATATATACGACAAAAAAAGAGATTCAAGTCAATAAAGACCATAAAGACTAAAGACTGCATACAACAAAAACGTTTTGGATCTTTATGGATATCCATATATATTCTTATGGTGCTGAGTTACCAGCTTGATGCCCAATTGTATCTGAGCAAATGAGGGTGAAGAACCTTGGCAGCCCGGCAGTATATGGGTTCAAACAAGGGACCCTTCGATCAGCAGTCCAACACCTTAACCACCAGGCTACCCCTGCCTCCAATACACCAACATACTTCATTTCATTAATGAGTTAAATGTGGCCACATTCTCTCCACCGGACATTTCTTTCTGCATTTACACATGAAGTTTATTTTGGTGCCAGACAAAAGGCAGCATTTAGCCTGTCTGTTTTCACTGCCTAAAATTGGACTAATGACTATTGTGCCACAGAATTGCAGTTGGTGCTTAATGTAATGTGTTGAAGTCCCTGCTGGCTGGAACAATTTGAGCATGTACTGTATTGAGTAAAATGGGATATATTCCATGGACATGCTTATCTGGCAAAAAAAATAAATTAAAGATTAATTAGCCTGAAAAAAGTTCATATGACATGTTTCCACATCATTTGTGGAAATTTCATTTTCAAGGACTTTAGTTCCTTCGTTTAATTCTTTCATACTTTCCTCATTTTAGGAAAGGATATACATACAGTACTGTAGCTTTTGATGGATTCTTACTATGATGGTCTGTCAATTTTCAGTGCAGATGTTTAAACCCAGTAAGGCAACAGCTCCTGCATTTACACAAAATACTCTTCAAGCTGGAATCGACCCGACAGGCAAAATAAGATGAGCTACCTGGGGTTTACAGTATGTCAAGGTGCTCCATATGAAATAATGGCTATAGAAACTAAGCGATAAGAACTACAGTTGCTACTCCCCCTAAGAAAATGTGTTATGCTATAGTGCTGAAGGAACAGCAAAGGAAAAGAGAACAGAAATGTCATTCAAACTATTTGAAAAATTATCTGTCAAATAAACAGCTGAATTCAAAGTCTGTCTAAACAGCATGCAATTAAATGTACTGATAACGAAACACCACAGTATATTAGTGATAGAATACAGAATACGACCTCAGGTCATAGCCATTATGAAGCACATAACTAAACAATAAATAAATTTTTATCCTAGAACTTTGTTTTCAAAACGTTTAATGACAAAAACAGTGATAGTGGGACCTTGGGCAGCTGTGCATGTTGCTTACTAGATAGAGGCAGTCAATGGGAAAAAAATTTTTAAATACGGTTTGTATGGCCAAAGCAAATTTTTCTAAGCTTGCCAAAGTAAATTTGTTCTAATATTTTGAGTAAGAATGCCAAAATCGCATTAGTTAGTTATCAGTGACCATAACTCACTGTGAACTGGAATGGTTTACCTGTAAAAAGACCAAATAGTGCAGAATCAACCTGGGGCAGTAAAAAAAAAAACATAAAATACAGTATAGAAACAGATCCCTGACAAAGACAAATATATTATTTTCCAGCTGCCTAACACACAGTATGACTGCAAAACAATTCCTGCTATCCGTTATTACCCAAATGCGGATGGGTTTCCTGTTGAGGCTGGTTCCTCTTAAGGGTTCTCCCAATTGCCATCTCAGAAAGGTTCTTCCTTGCCACCATCGCCCTCGGCTTGCTCATCAGGGACAATCTGCTCATTTTGATTCATACGCATTCTCTCACATTTCATACACATTTCCATAACTTTTGATTCTGTAACGCTGCTTTGAGACAATGACCATTGTTAAAAGTGCTATACAAATAAAATCGAATTGAATCCGTATGGGATTACATATTTAGCCAACTTCAACAAGCCAATTGATCTACAAAAGACAAAAGTGTCCATGATTCAGTTTCATAGTAATTCCAGAACGAATAGTGTATTCAACAAAAATTTTATGCAATTGTGAGAGTTTAACATTTGAGATCAAGCTTCAATGTTTGTGAAAGTATTATTTGTCATTCCAAGTAGCTACCTTTTTCACTTGGAGAGCACAAACAATTCCCTTATCATCTACATTTTGCCTAAAATAAACTCGATTTCACAGAAAATACAAAAGTGCTGAAAATGTTACTTGATATAATAAGTATGAAGTCATGAAAATCAAAGCTTATATGAGTCATTCAAATGACACCATGCAGTCTAATGGCAGGCATCCTGAAAGTCTATTGTAGGAAGTAACAGTGTATATGTGTGCGTCAGTGGAAGTGAAAGCAGTGATAAATCTGGCTGAGAAACAGCTAAAAAAAATGACGAGACCTCTGAGACTTGACATGCAGGAAAAACAATGCAGAGGTGGGCAACATAGTTTTGCAGTTTCACACGGTTTTACTCCAATTGATCCTAAGGGTGCTCCTTCCACACCAAACTCATCAAACCATGTCTTTATAATCCTTGCGTTGTGCATTGTGGATCTGAGAAACTGTCTCATCCTCACATATTAGCTTTGCAGCAGCAATTGTAGTGACACTTTGCTACCTCACTGCTGTGGGCTCCCTAAAGAGCGGGGGGAATCTTTTTATACCGATTCCTTTAACTCCCTCTTTAAATCCCCTCTAAAATATTTTAACATGGTTTAAACATGGTTACTTCATATACAGTAAACTCATTGCATTTCTATTCTGGGAATGAGGAAGATCAATAATTCACGCTTCCAATTCATTTAGACTGAAGCAGGATTTCTTCCCCGCAGTATGCTACCTGAAAGCTTTGTTTATCCTCCCGGCCGAATGGCTTTTCTCAGTTTAAAGTCATACTGCTGACAACGGTATGCAGCTCAAAACCCCAGAGGCTGCTTTTCACACATTAGCTGTTGCCCTAAAATTACATGCTTTAGATATGTGAGGGAAAGAATACGAGTTTAAAGCCACAATCACAAAATCACAAGAAAACAGTGCACAAGAAAATTGTTAAACTTAATATTTAAAAATAATTATTAAATCTTATTTGAGTTTGATAACTTTATTCTCAGCCATTTACTCATCCTCTATCAACATGAAACTGGAGGCAATTCCTGGATAAGTTGTGAAGTAGGGACACACGGGCATTACTTTTCCTAGGTTAACATTGAAAACAGCCAACTTGTAGTGGCTGTGATTTGATCTGGAGGTTTTAGCAATGCCTATGTCTGCATGACCGTGTCACACTCAGACTGCAGCATGAATGTGAAAATCCGTTTTTTGCCAGGTCCAAAACAACCCTTATAGCTCCTAAACTGTTTGACCTAGTTTCACCATTTAACGTTTCCACAAGATATGAGACCCGGTTTACAGGTTTGATTAAAGTTTTTTTGGGGTTGTGTACAAAATTGTCAGTCCATCATGGAGAGAGGGATATTGGTAGTTTTTTGGATGAATCAGATTGTGTCCACTGTAAGATCCCCATTATAGGCAAGTAAGTTCTGCAGGGATGAAGGCTATTTTTGAAGAACTTAATTATTATTATTATTATTATTATTATTATTATTATTTTTGACTGACATGATTTTGAAGAAGGTACTAAAGTTTTTAGTGCCATGTTTCATTTCAAAGTGGTTTGGCATGGGTACCATATAATATAAAAACCTTATAATTTAAAAAGGTGTGTTTGGTCGAGCTCATTCCATTGCACTCAGAAAACCCAGCTGAACATTATGATGTATATATTATATAACTTGTACGATATAATTTAAATTTACACGTTTGAGGGGGTATGTGCAAAATTGAGGCTGGTAGGGCCGCCTAATCCCAAATCAGAAAAATGGGAATTTTGAGAAAACCATTGATTGACTTTCTTAGTAATAGCACACAGGGAGGATTGGTATACAACCAATTAATTGCCAAGATTAAATTAAGATATAACTAAGATATAATTCAAGTTTTATAATAATAGGAAGGCGCAAAGACATGGCTTCTTAAAATATATTCGAATCCTGATTTTTGCATCAGAGAAGAATTTTTTTAAACTCAACTTTGATTCTTAAATTTCAGGCAGTTATGAAAGCATTCCCTTTTCCTTCCAGCATATTCCAGTCCATTGTCTCCTTTCTCTTTCCTCTCCAAAATTTCATGATTGCACTTGTTGATGGATGATGTGTGTTCTTCAAAGGAGTTCTCTATTGTTGATTACAGATATGAATCCTAGCCAAGCTGATTCTGCCTTTATCTAATCAGTAAGAAGTGTTAACTTCCTGCATGACAATAGGAAGTCATTACTCAACTGTAGATGATGTAATCTACCTTAAAATCATAATCCCATACACCACTACATGATTCTACAAGCAGTGGAGATGGAGAGACAATTTAATCCATAATCTGTCATTAAGACCTGCTCCAAGCACTTTTTACACTCTCAGAAGAAACGATAAATAAAAAATACCATGACTTCATTGAGGTGTTTCCCTGAAATATACATCTTTTATAGCAAATGAGTGCATATTTTTAATTCCTCTTTTTCTTTTTTCTAGAAAGGTGGATATAATGTACTGTATCTTTATAGCATTATTTTAAATACCAATTTAAACACGGGGACATAAGTGCAGTCAAAGGAGGTTTATTATTCACCAAACACAAGCAATCAACGTTAACACAGGTATTCCAGAATCGGCATCACTAAGCAACACATACTGTACAAAGGGTCAGGCTTTCTACTATAGGGCTAGACAGAAATCAAAATCAGAACAAACAAACGAGGTCAAACACTTAAAGTCAATCACTAGCATAAGGTTTGGTAATGTGGGGATTAAATCAGACATTATACTTCGCAACAAGAGTCTCATACAAAGTTCCTTTTATACTGATAGAAGATTGTTTGCAGGTGTGTGTAGCAATCAGTATTCCAGTGAACCTGAATCTATCCACTGGGGGTTGGAGCCCTTATCTGCCATGTTTGGATGTTCTGTGGATACAAGTGCTGCTGGAGGCATACTGTAGCTCTGACAATACTAACCAACGGTGGGTCCCTTAGAGAGCACATACTGTTTTATTATGTGTGTTACTCTGCGAAAAAGCAGCAGTTAAGAAAAAATGTAGTTGGCTTCATGTGTCTTGGAAAAAGCAACCCTGCTTGATAGATGTTGTATGAGGAGAGCTGGCTGATGGATGAGAATTGTCATGCAATAGTCATGCTGCCAACTTCCACTTTGAAGGAATGAAAATATAACTGTACAAATATGCCTATGAAAATATCTGCACAGTAGGCAAATTAATCATTTGTTCATATTAATACAGCAGCCATGCTAACCTTTGGCTGTCACCTAATATTGCAGGCCTCTCTCTGTGACCTTTGTATCTCTTGATCCGCATGGTGTTTTTCATATACTGTATAATCCAAATGATTGAAAATTCATTATATATTCATATATACATATGTAAAGCATCATTTAAATGCAAAATGCCTACATTGCAGGGACATTAAGATGTGTCCTAGAAAAGTTCAGATAGGCTGCGACTTCTGATGTCTAATAAGAAAAGCAAACCTAATTAATTATGTCATAATTAATACCTGATGCTTATCATAATGTGACCCATCACATCAAATCAGACAGGTGATACGGCAAGCAGTGCAATCTGTGCGACTTAATAACTGATTTGATTTGGTGGGTCACATACAATACAGTACAGTACAGTACAGTATGAAGGCCTGATATATGACAGTTTGATGTATAGCGTACAAGAAGAACCAGAGATATACACTAATAGTTTTACAACTGCAGACATGTCAGTGGTGTTATAAAATTGTTTTATACCATAGAGCTGTTGCTTGATTCCAATTGGCCAGAACGTGTTGATTGATTTTCCAGAACAGTCCTGTTCTGACAACAGTTCCAGATGCAATGCTTATATTAATGTACTCTTTACATCAGGACGTGCTCCATAAGGATGCTCCATATAAATAGATTAATGTATGAAATAAGAAGACACTTTGGGATGGACTGTAAAGATCTGGTTCACATCAGGCCACCATATAATCACATTTAGAGTTTACAGTATGTTTCATTGTTGGTACTGAAACACAAGTATAGACAGTATAGTATAGACAGCTGAACATATGCTATTTAATGCAATCAATCATGCAGCATTTCTGGTTGATCCAGAACACATAGCTTGCTAATGCATTCAAAATTGGTTTGACATGGAAAATAAAAACGGGTTTAAATTCCCCACTTTGGTTAGACCCATTTGATCATTATCAGTGCAGACAAAAAGGTTTGTATAAAAACACATTAGCATTCTGACAAGGGTGTGGGATTTGAAAGGACTGTGTAGTTTGGCTCGGAGAACGACTGGCAACTCAGTTTTGCTGATTACAGAAAATAAAGTCAGCACGAACTGGCACACGCGCTCCAAGTCTCATAGCTGGGAGCGTTTCTGTGACATTCTCCTGTGTGTGTTTGTGTGTGTGTGCATGCCAAACATCTTATTTACTAGTTTCTTGTTTCTACTGTAGATAATAGTTAACATTTGTGAGGAAGTAAGCACACTAAGCTCACAGAAAGATGAAATGCTGCTGAGTATGAACCCCCAATTCTTTTTAGGGTGAAAAATGGCTTTGTGAGTTGATCTAAAAAGCTGTACTGTATATACAATAGACATACAGTATATTAGGATTACTCACTAGTGCAATTCATTCTCACATAGAAACCCTTCTTTTAGGTCACGGATGGTTGTGTGTAAGCATTTCACTGCATATCATACTGTGTGTGGCTGCGAATGTGACAAATAAAGTTTAAATAGCAATTTGATTAGTCCATGACCAGAATGCCAGAGTGAAACACTATTTGCTGGTGAGTAAGAGTAATGCACTGATGTGCTGGTGGAATGACACCATGACATACCATAGCAAAGCAGTTACATTCTTTTCATAAATGTCTACAGTATGTGTTGTATAATTCACTCCCGAAAAAGCCGATCAAATTTAAAGTCACATGTTGAATTCATTTTAAATTATTTATTTCAATTAATTACTAATTCTCCAAAAATAACAATAAGAGGTGAAGGTACAAGTCTAAAAAAAGCACAATTCTAGACTGGACCCATTACGTTACACCATTTGTCTGTCTATTCCTGCATCTTTAACCTCTAAAGCGGTCACCAAGGGAACCGGTTACCATGGTCACCTGATTTCCCAACATAGCTAAAAGCCTCCTTATTATCAGGTTGGGGGATGGCAGACATTTTATCCCAGACACTCTGCTCCAGCGCTCAGACACATTACAAACACTGATAATTGTCATCTCAAATCTAGTGATGATGAGATAAAGAGAGAGGGACAGGGAGGAAAAGACGGAGGGGGTTGTAAGGTTGTAGGGATCATGTCTTTAAATAAATGTTTTTTTAATAGAAATAATAAAAAAAAATATTTTAAATAAATAAATAAAGCAGTAGTAGTGTTAAACAGTCTTTGTTTGAAATTGTAATAAAATCATTACTCGTATATTCTAACACGCATTGGTTTAGTTTTATTGTAGCATTTAGAAAAACAATGTATTCTTTCTAATACAACCAAATCATTAAAAACCATTAACAATTTGCAGTTTGTTAGTTTTCAATAAAAAGGAGACGTTTTTAAAAGTCAGCCTTGTTATTACATCTTAATTTTTATAGATTATTACATCCCATCGGACTGGGCTTTAAAATAATTTTCCAAACAGCAGCAGGAAAAGTGCTCCATTAGCTAGTCCCATTAGTAACAACGCAGTCCATCATGTTAAACTCAAAGACGAAACAGACTGTTTCTCTACTTCCCTTCGCCAGACGAGCACAAACCTTCCACTGCCTTTTCATTTACCCTTGAAAAAAGGATAGAATACATTAATTTCTTGAATGGGGTAGTGTGTGTGCATGTGCGTGTGTAGGTGCGCATCAGTGCGTATCGGTGCATGGTTGCTTGGCTGGGTTGATGATGAATGGTCTAAGCGAATGTCAAGGAAGTCTACTGTAAGCCAAAGCTACTGTCCGCGAGGAAAGAACAGGATTTTTATATTTCTCCCAATTTCCTTTACATATATTAATATGACAATAGTCACAATAGCCTATTCACTGCTCTTACCATCAATTACAGAATTCTCCGTGATCAAGAACAATATTTACGTTTTGTAGTTATGGGATACATTACATCCTCTGCTGTGTTCATATTTCTCTTGGAAATCAATTCAGTGTGTGTGGGGGAGGGGGGGGACACGAAATGTGGGTGTGTCCTTAGTTCTGACCTTTTTTTCTGGCCTGATTCCATTCCAACTTAACCTGAACGCAAATACTGTAAGAGCCAAAACCTGAAGAGAAGAACGACAAACTGTAGCATGTGTTTAAAGCTCACATAGTATTAACCTTGGTAATGTCACTGTGTGCAATCTCAAATTAAAATCAGCTACAGTACTCCTGATGCAAAAACTAATTTGTTAGGATTTCTGAGATCAAAACTGATATTAGTATCCTAGTATATTAATCACTGACCTCGTTTCTAATAACATTTCTCTGGGCTATTAGAGCAATCAAGTGAGAGATGACTGGTAGAGTAATTAAGGATATACTGTAACTGGAAGAGATAGATTTATTAAAAATGTAAAATGAAATGTAACTCTTCTGTAAAGAGATAATTAAGGCCAGGAGAAATTTATTAAATTATAATGCAAATTAGCTCAAACTATCCTGATGGACTAAATAATTTCTAACTAGCCAATAAGCATTTTGGACAAAATATACTCTTAGCTGAAAAAAAAATGTTGAGAGCTTCATGAGTTCATGCACATTCGCCCAACTACTGTACATACAGTACTCCAACTACAGATGTATTAGAGCTTCTCTCTAACTGTAATACAATGGTAAAAGACGTTTAGCATTTAATACTGCCTCCTATTCCTGTTTGGAATAATGTGTACATGTATAAGTTCTGCGCAGGCTCTTTGGGCTGTTCTGGCCTGATCTGTATGTTTTCAAGGTTAATAGGATGGGTGAACTGTATAATGGAGAAGTTCTTCGAGTCTAAAGCTGGCAACAAGATAACTGGAGGAGCCATATTCTTCTAAGGCGCTCATGTTAGATGCGACCTTGGAGTTCGTAATCTTAAGTAGTGTTGTTCGGCGCACAAACACAATACGCAGTCAGACATGCCAACCAGAACACACATCATTCCTTACACCCCCTTTCACAATTTTTTCCCTAGCGTTTCCTCTGTAACCATGGTAACAAGCACAATTCATTGCTGACACCCCATACTGCGTACACATGTCTCTATATTGCTATGACATTCCCAACCCATCTCACTTGAATGAATATGCATCTTTCAGTCTTCCCTCTTGTCTCCCATCTTACTGCAGCACATATAAAATGTACACAGCCATTTTCTTCAAAGGCAATGTATAGCAGAGGCGTACTGTATGCAAAGTTGCAAGTTTTGGACTGTAAGGACAAGACGAACAAAATAGATTTATAAGACAGCAGCACTTAGCTCCTAAACAGCTACAGTACAGTAGTTCCCCAGTAGCATGCATCACACAGAAGCGTCTAGGGCTCTAATGAGGCATAAATGCCTACTGGCATTTATAACACCAGGACTCAACATAATCTAAAATCTGCATGTGCCACACACCTAGGAGTTGAATTTGAACAGCATGAGAATGGATTCTTTATGCATTATTTAACATGCTTGGTTTTAGGCTCTTATGTAAGCATTCCAACTACTGTACCATCATACTGCAAAGCACTTAGCATCAGCCAGAAGGCCAGATATCTAATCAGATGCGTCCTTTGTTTGATCAGTACGAGCACATCTGTGTAGTGTTTGAAGACTGTTTGTAGATAAGGTTTAGTAGTAAGGAGGTAATAATTTCCAGTTCATCAGGTGCGTAAAGGTTCCATTCAATAGCAGCATGGTTTGATCCTGAACGGCTGGATGAACTACCTACACATCTGCTTCTTTCAACTGAATACAACAAGCTTAGTTCAAGATATTTGTCCCAAAGGCAGTATACATTTATAAACAGACGCATACGAAAACTAGAGAAAAAGTTTGAAGATTTATGGAACCTTGCAAGTGCATAAGTCCATGGTAAGAATAGTTAGTCTGATGGTAAAGTGCTTACTGTAGCTGAAGATATATGACAGGGTTGGCATGGAGCATTATTCAAAGTATCCTATTTTGGATTCAAATTGGATTTAAATGAGGCTGTGGTATGTAGACTCTTATACCACAGCATAAATTATTATGTTTTTGTAAAATATGCAAACAGTATTACAACCTGATTTTGTGCATGTTTTCTTTGAGTCTTTGTGCACAAATGTCAAAATACTCAGCCAAATTTGCTTTAATCATCTCTGTAAGGCCTTTGTAATATTTTGCAAAATGCTAGTCTATAACTCCACTGACCACAGTTTAGTCAAAATTGGTAAATCAGACTGTAAATTCGCTTATACTGTAGCCATGTAAATATGCAATTTTTACTTTAATATATTTAAAAATATTTATTGCATATTTTATTGTGCTTTTGTGGTAATACAATACCAGCAATTTGAAACAAGGAAAAAAGTTTTATAGTTTTGTCAAACATAAAACCTTTTGATTATGTTGAAGACCAATGATGATGACAATGCACCATCAGCAATACTATCATCAGCACTTATCATTGAGTCCATGACTGCTACAGTTACTACAATGACAGTTAACAGACTGTAACTGCATACCATTTTTATTTCTTTTTCCTTTTTAGATAATTTGCTAGTTTGTCCAACCAGTAGTTTCTGTACAAATCCTCTGCATTTCATAGCAAGACTACTTCACAAACCAAGAAGTCCGCTGATGAACATCCACGTGATCACTGTCCGCAATCATGGCTGAGTTACACCGACGATTCTCAGGTCATATCCTACACCAACCACCAATCTTGCTCCCAGGGACAGCCATGAACAAGATTCCATGTTAGGGGAAGAGAAAGCCAGGGTGCCCAAAGATCATATAGAAAAAGACCTTCATTGAAGATCTAACGCCCAAATCTTTTTTTGATATGTTGAATTTTGTTATGAGATTGTTTCTTTTTATTATATAATTCAAGGGTTTTAAAAGAAGGGTGTATTACAATACAATTGACTACAAAGATTATTTAGACAGAAAAGAAATTGTGTTCTAAAGAAACCCTTCAAATTTTTCACAGCATTAACTCAGCCCATGTAACGACAGACAGATGAAACACAGTTATTGGCAAATAATACTGATCCTGCTGATCAGGAAAAAGTGGTTGCTGAAAGTGATTGAGCGTTACTAAGCACCTGGACAAAATGAAAACGCAGAGGTTGTTCTTATAAAGAATGGGTCATACTTTCCATTGTGCAGACTGGTTATATGCTTAAATGTTCAAGAACCAAATGACTGTTAAATTATTACTTTTTATATACCCTGGCCAGATCTAAGGGAGGAGTAGTGGAGCTGAATGGAACAATGTTTAACAGTGGCCCATTGAGAATTCACATAACTCATAGGAGACTGCAGACTACAGCTTAAACACCCAAACGTTTGGAACTGTCAGGCATGTCGTGCAATCGAAAGAGCTGCCACTGAAATCAGAGACAAACAATTTCACTTTAAAGGAAATAATGAGCATGCATTAAACTTCCCTTTCTTTTCAGGTTGGCAGTAAGCAGTGTCAGCCATTGAGCCAAATATCTGCAGTCCAAAACCAGCCACTTGAACTATTTCTTCTTCTTTTCAGCATCTCTTACTTATTTGATCTGCCTGAGGAGACATGAGGTCAACATGCCCCTTTTTCCAGTTTCTGGAAATATATGAGGGAAAAGAGAGGGCCAAGCCAACACGGGGATATAAAGCCTACTGTGTTGTACTTCCCCGTAAACCTGACCGTAGTCACGGAAAGGCAATGCTAAAAGCTTGTAATACCGTGGTACTTAGGAAATCCCGTTGAGAAAGACATTTTGCAAGCTTTTTGTTTAAACTTGGCTTACAATGATATGGTATGACCATGGTATAGTACAATTTGAGCCTATATAAGGCAATAATTTATTGTTGCTTGAGTTATAAATGAAAGGCATCCATTTGCTTTACAGTGATGCACTTTCGCTCCTCTCTAAAAGCCCAAACTCACTTATATACAAACCGGATTCCAAAAAAGTTGGGACACTAAACAAATTGTGAATAAAAACTGAATGCAATGATGTGGAGATGGCAAATGTCAATATTTTATTCAGAATAGAACATAAATCACGGAACAAAAGTTTAAACTGAGAAAATGTATCATTTTAAGGGAAAAATATGGTGAATCAAAATGTCATGGTGTCAACAAATCCCAAAAAAGTTGGGACAAGGCCATTTTCACCACTGTGTGGCATCTCCCCTTCTTCTTACAACACTCAACAGACGTCTGGGGACCGAGGAGACCAGTTTCTCAAGTTTAGAAATAGGAATGCTCTCCCATTCTTGTCTAATACAGGCCTCTAACTGTTCAATCGTCTTGGGCCTTCTTTGTCGCACCTTCCTTTGCGCCAAATGTTCTCTGTAGGGGAAAGATCTGGACTGCAGACTGGCCATTTCAGTTGTGATTGATGCAGAATGTGGTCTGGCATTATCTTGTTGAAAAATGCAGGGTCTTCCCTGAAAGAGATGACTAGATGTTGTTCTAGAACCTGAATATATTTTTCTGCATTGATGGTGCCTTTCCAGACATGCAAGCTGCCCATGCCACACGCACTCACGCAACCCCATACCATCAGAGATGCAGGCTTCTGAACTGAGCGTTGATAACAACTTGGGTTGTCCTTGTCCTCTTTGGTCCGGATGACATGGCGTCCCACATTCCCAACAAGAACTTCGAATCGTGACTCGTCTGACCACAGAATAGTTTTCCATTTTGCCGCCTCCATTTTAAATGATCCCTGGCCCAATGAAAAACGCCTGTGCTTGTGGATCTTGCTTAGAAATGGCTCCTTCTTTGCACTGTAGAGTTTCAGCTGGCAACGGCGGATGGCACGGTGGATTGTGTTCACTGACAATGGTTTCTGGAAGTATTCCTGAGCCCATTCTGTGATTTCCTTTACAGTAGCATTCCTGTTTGTGGTGCAGTGTCGTTTAAGGGCCCGGAGATCACGGGCATCCAGTATGGTTTTACGCCCTTGACCCTTACGCACAGAGGTTGTTCCAGATTCTCTGAATCTTCAGATGATATTATGCACAGTTGATGAAGATAACTGCAAAGTCTTTGCAATGTTTCGCTGGGTAACACCTTTCTGATATTGCTCCACTATCTTTCTGCGCAACATTGTGGGAATTGGTGATCCTCTACCCATCTTGGCTTCTGAGAGACACTGCCACTCTGAGAAGCTCTTTTTATACCCAATCATGTTGCCAATTAACCTAATTACTGTTAATTGGTCTTCCAGCTCTTCGTTATGCTCAAATTTACTTTTTCCAGCCTCTTATTGCTACTTGTCCCAACTTTTTTGGGATTTGTTGACACCGTGAAATTTGGAATCAACATATTTTTCCTTTAAAATGATACATTTTCTCGGATTAAACTTTTGATCTGTCATCTATGTTCTATTCTGAATAAAATATTGACATTTGCCATCTCCACATCATTGCATTCAGTTTTTATTCACAATTTGTTTAGTGTCCCAACTTTTTTGGAATCCGGTTTGTAGTTCAAGATACTGTTGTTAACTTGTGAGCGAAACCTATAAGCATCCCAAATTTGTGGCGATTTTTTTAGCTTAGCAGCTTGCAAATAAACCAGTTTATTTCATGGATTTTCTGGTTTGGCTTGAGAAAAAGCTGGCAGAAAGAGAGACTCTTGTCACAAGAAAGGTTAATTCATTTCAGCTGTTTAAAAACACATGAGGAGGTTTTTCAATAAGGTTGACGAAGAACAGCACCGATTGAGGGCTGTCTTGAGGCATAAAGAAATAACAGATGCCATCACATTTTTCTTAACGAAAGACATATGCCCAATAATATTCATGATCTCAATATTGACCGAAATAATTGTGATGATAATTTTAAGTATTATCGAGCCACCATACAGTATTACACACTTTGTAGTATATGTGTTGTCACAGTCTCATCCCTCAATATCATGTACAGGACAGTACATATCAGGGGTATAATTAACACCATTGGTAAAAGTTTATCTGTGACTATGCGATCAGTTAGGACTGCTTGTTCTTTAGCCATAATTCCATGCTGTAAGCCACATTGGCCAGCTTGTTTCATTAATCCAACAGCAAACTACATTAATTCTGTTATATTAAGTATTATATTACTTACAAGAAATTAATATTCACTATTATTGTAACAGCAGGAGGTATTAACCAAATTTCATTATACTTGGTCAATGGCAAAAGTAATTGTTTTCTACTCTATTCTATTTTATTTCTAAGGTTCTAAATAGAAAGCACAGGGGAATTATCAATGTGGCAATTTTGAAAACTTTATATACTGTATGTGTTTATATTTTTTGGCTAGTATTATTAGTATTTTTGACTAATGCACTCCTGTGACATATACAGTACCTGTACAATACAGTGTGCGCACATCTGCCGTATGACTTTTTACTGTCACACATGGAGATTGAGTTGTGTAGTGTCCGCAGGCATCAGATGACAAGATTAGTTTCAAAGTACAGTGTAGGCTTTCAGAGTATTTTTTTAAACCAATTTCCTAAAGGTAAACAATGCTGCCGTAGGTATTTCAAATACAAACTTTAAGGGATCTCACAAAGAGATCATAGAAAGTTGTAAAACTCATTCAATCCCCTTTCGCCATATTCATCTGTACTTTGTGCAGATAGTGATCTAAACATGAATCAAAGCTGAAATGATCACTGACGGAACGGACCTTTTCACTGCACTCATACACTTGCTGTTTGCTCTCTTAACCTGCTTGGATTTTCTGACCAAACTTATTGGAGTTCAGAAATGGGAAGTGTGTACTCACAGTTACATCTAAGAGCCACTCAGAGATGCCAACACAACCAAGCTGACCTCAACCAGGCCAAGAAGCTATTAATCAACTCAGCATATGGTCTGGAAAAAGGCAGTAGGGTTGTCTTCCCATAACAGAGACTTCAACCTTGTAGGTCCTTTTGACTTAAAACAAACCACTCAGATCAGCATTGGGTATTCGGTGGCAAGATGGGAGAATATGTGGTGTTTTTCATGAGGGCCAGTAATACGGTGATGGGCAGAAGACATCAATGAGGTTGGCTGAGAGTTGGCAGAGCATGTGTGTGTGTGTGTGTGTGTGTGTGTGTGTGTTGGAAAAATGAATGTCAGAAAACGGACCACCAGAGAGATGTTGGAGTTACTGTCTGTGCTGGACAGGGCATGATAGGAATACTCTGGGTGCCTGACAGTCTACAGACGACAGATCGGTTAGGCAAACCACAGTTTATGGAAAACTGTGTGTCAGAATGAGAAAGATAAAGAAAGTGCAAAGACCAGGATAGATCAAAAGAAAAGCATATTAAAAAAATATGTTTTTTTTTTACATTTGTGTGCATAAGAAAGGTACAACTCAGCTAATGAATGTAAGATACTGTGACTAACTGTGTGGGAACTGTGTAAGTTAGAAACAAATTAAAGCATTAGAAATTAGCATGAGAATTGTAGTTGTAATCCAAAACCAATGCTTGAGCGTAGCACTTCTTATTAAAGCAAATGGCTCAAGATGTTCATTAAATCAGTGCATTTCTTATTATTGCTGGCTACTGTACATCTGCAGTGAGCAGTAGCCTTGTAATTAAATTTCATTTACTTAAGCTCATCGATGGGGGCAAGGGGGGGGGGGGGTCTTACTGCATGTTAAAGTAACAGGCACGAGAAAAGCGAAGAGATCAAAAACATTTCTGATCTTTCCTTTTATATACTGTACTGTATATCTCCCCATCATATTAGGTTCAACTGTACTGCATACTGTATCTCCACTTTGAGGCCCTTCCTCTCATCCTACATGTAGCACATTTCCATGCGTCTCATTTGGTTGAATTTTAAGTAAAATGATTAGGACCTGTATGTTGAGAAACAAGAAATATGGGAATAGAATATTCTTCGTTTCTTTCTAAAGAAATACTTTAGATTACTGTCGGATGTTGGCCTGTTTTTCTGGGTTCTGGACTATTCTGGTCATTTTTCATTTCTCTGGGCAAGGGATTTAGATTATAGAGGTTGGCAACCCAAAAGGAAGTGTGTTTGTTAAAGAGAATTTGCCCTCGCCCCGCGCTTGTACACTCTCACACTGTTAAAAGCAAACCTTCGCAGCCATAAACAATGTCAGCTGAATATGGGTATAGTCCAAGAGCAGCGGCTGTGTTATTGTTGCTGGTGAGAAGATAGGGATGAAAAAAAATGCTTAATTCTTGATTATATAATGTCAAATAATCTTACTTGATTAGAATCTATGGTTGCATGTACTGTATATGAAAATGCAACGCAATGTGTATAAATGGGGTTGCAGGTTTTGGCACTTGGTCACTGTAATTGGTGATTTAGAACTTGGAC
Source organism: Channallabes apus (assembly GCA_030522415.1). Lineage (NCBI taxonomy): Eukaryota > Metazoa > Chordata > Actinopteri > Siluriformes > Clariidae > Channallabes > Channallabes apus. The sequence goes on from CM060120.1 coordinate 22,824,293, forward strand.
TGGAGACAGACAAGCAGCTGGGATAACAAACAGGATTATGACCAATACATCTCCAACCGGTATTAGTCACCTGAGGTTTTTCAGATCAACTTTTATCCTGAAAATGCATGTGAGAATTTAGCCTGGAGAAAGAAAAAAAATTATATAAAACAATACATCATGGTGACAGTGAGTCTGTATAAAAAGCTAAATGAGTACACACAGCATACTGGGAACTCCTGCTGACCTTCAGGAAAATAAACAGCTTGGAACAAACATTTAGGTTGAGACAAAACAATGTAAAATTGAACTTAAACAGATTTAGTGTAAGGAAGAATTGCCATGGTATTAGTCTCTGCCATAAAAAGTAATGTGAGGTAATAACTAAAATACATGTACCATTGTGACAATAAATTTCAGAATTGTGTATTCATTCTGTTAATTATCTTTGTAACTGGCAGATACATTGTTTTTGTTAATTAATGTTATCAATAGCCAGAACTTTTTGTAATGTCTTTTTTCTGTCCTTCAAGCCACAGCTAGCACTCAAACCTGAGGTCAGATTAAGCCACATGCTGTCAGGACAGAGTGTCATGCTGTTCATGCCATTATCTGTGTTTACCCAAAGAGATATTGACTAAATCTGACACTGTGGGAAAGTTATTGCTTCAGAAACGTGTTACCCTTGAAGACACTCCCCGAGACGACCTGCTGTCCCACGTTGGTAGGCCTCTACCATCTGTCTCTGAGACCAAAGAATGTTGAAAATCCATACAATTCTACCCTAACACATCATGAAATTTGATTATGATGACCATTAGGACCACCGTGGCCCAGGAGACTTTCTCGTCCTTCATCAGTAAGGAATACTTCAGCAGATGCAAATTCAGGAGGCAAGATTTAATATGACGGACAAAGGGGAAATAAAAAACTGGAAATTATTCCAATTATTCCAATCAGTATGTTAAATATATAAACAGGCCCAACCACAAAAACATGTTATTGCTCAACCAGAACTTAACAATAGCAAAAAAGCTAATTCAATTGCATATCAAGTAATTGGGATTTTTCCCAACTAGACTCTTGAATTCTCCTTTCTAAATAATCCCTAATCCCCAATCTTTAAAAAAAAAAGAAAGAAAGAAATTCTTATGAACAAAATGTAACATGCAAAGTATTTTACCAAAAAAAAAAGAAATAATAAATTATAACGGACCACTGAAAAAACAGTATTTATATTACCAGTCAAAACCTTGGACACACCAAGCTTTTAGTTTCATGATTTTTATTCATTTCTACACTGTAAGACATTGCCTGGAGCCTATCCCAGGAGTCTTAGGGCACAAGGCAGGGTAGACCCTGGACAAGGCTTTTTTTTTCTTAGGGTGCTTTCACACCTACAGCATTTGGTGCGCACCAAACCTGTTGACTCCATTAAATTTTTCAAGCTGTTGACTCGCGAATCGCATAGAAATGTGGAGTGCCGAAGAAATTATTATGACAATTTTATAACAAGCCTATGCCTCTCTGTATTCACATTAAAGATGAAAAATGTGTGGCTGGGCTGTTTTGATAGGCCAACGGATAACCTGATGGATCTGCAGGAAGATAACTAATAACAAGATGATAATTCAGGAGGAGGGCACGTCTCTTCTCCCTGAAGTGGCACGCAGTGCGTCGTTGGCAAGATGAATAAACCAGGAAGCTGGTTTGGAGTTGCAGCCGCGAATCGTGTTCGAAATTAATCTGAAAATAATGATTTGCACGTACAATGTTTTGCGCGAGGATCAGCGCCATGAGCGCAAAGCAAAGCTGTTCCTCCATGATTATTGAAAGTGGCGCGAATATGATTTAAAATGTAGTGAAGTACAATATTTTAAACAAAACATACTTAAGTAAAAGTAAAATTACAGGTTTTAAAAAGTAAAAGTCCACAAAAAATCTACTCAATTACAGTAATGCGAGTAAATGTAATTCATTACTTTACACCTCTGGATTCACAGTAATTGAGTGTGTGCATGACATGGGTAGTAACTTGTATGATTCTACCTCAAATCAAAGTCATTTCAACCTTAGATTTAGAATACAGTATAGATACAAAACGAAGATCCTAATACGGTCATAAAATGAGAATAAATACACTGGTAATGACCATTGACCTCTATAGTCTCAAGTTGGACTACGGAGGTTCCTAGATGGATGGATACTGTATCTTATTTAGTATTAATAATGATACATATTTTTAAATGATTACACACAAACTTATTGTGCCTATAAAACACGGGATGGTCTTCCTATCTTAAAAATAACTAAAACTACATTTTTTAAATTATCTGAAAATGACATTGAAAAGTATCAAAATTCATAACACTATCACTATCAAAACAAATTAAAACAGCGAATAAAATCAAATTAGATATACTCTATAGCATTTCAACGAGCCAACACATCTATTATACATACATACAGCTTGTTTTGGGGCATATGCTGTCCCCTTTACTTAACTTTTATAAAAAGCGCTTTGTTCTCTCCAGTCCTGTATGCCATAGTCCGTGAGAACAGGTAGCCAATGTCTGGCTCATATTTTTAGTGGGTCACGTTTTTAACATGACCCCACTACGGGCCAGATCTTATATTACAGGAAACTGTGCCGGGTAGCTTCTTTCACTAACAACAGCCCAGATGTGTTCAAACACATGGATTTATTAAATCTGATTAGTCTTTCCAAGTGGATTGAGCAAAAAATATAACTTAACACCATAGCGTGTATGATTGCTGAGACAGGTGGAAAAAATTACTGCAGTTTTATGCACTGTTACCCCACCTGCACTTGCATGCACATACATACTGCACAAGCATAATAAACGTCCTGCATCACACAAGCTGTGGAGTGATGAAATACTATAGATAAAATGGCCCCAGAGTGCTCTTGAACATCTCCGTGGCTAATGTATAACACACGTAAAAATTCCACAATGTGATATTGATACGGTACGTTTTCAAGCACAGCTGGGTAGATCATAGTTTAGGGGGGGAAAAACTAAACAATGTATGATTCATATATGAAACAGCTATTCCTCAGGTCAGTACAAATCTGATAACCACAAAATCTCCTGTCTCAAATGTAATAAAAGTCAAAGTATGCTTTGAACAATCCTCCAAATATATCAAGTAAATCTTTCTAGACAATAATATGAAGGCCTTCACTGTAGATTGGGATAAACTACATTCAGTCTTCCATTCATTCTGGCAAATTATTTTTCTCAGATACATTAGTTTACCTATAATATTTAGAAGCATTATGAATTTTTAACCATTTTGATTTTAATTTAAACAGCCAAATCTATGAATTAAACTGGAGCCATGGACATAAGAAACCTAGTCAGCTTATACTACCATATTAAATGTTAAATTAATCTCTTCTCTTGTTTAGCAATTCATTTCACCAATTGCTTATGAACATCCAAGTACATTCACTGTGGACAGGACATGAGAGTACAGGAATGAATGTGATAATACAGCAGGGCTGCGTTCAATAAGGAGAGCATTTGCAAAACATGCGAAAATGTTACAACAATAGTTACTGTAAATGGTCTGATACTGTAAACTGTCTAATGTTTGCCAGTGTGCTTGAACACAGCCCTGATATACCATTATGTGCTCCACTGTATTCTCATGCTGAGGATTAGAAATCACTGCATACCTCTTCAATTTATTTGTTCGTGGACAGTTGCCACTGGTGACTGATCTGGTAAAAACTAGTCAAACAATAAAAACATTTAAACGCACTGGTGACCATTTAATTGCCATCTGGAGCCCTGCATCACTGTGACTCAAAGAAACTATGCACAAAATATCAGTTGGTAATACTTTTCTTCTCTCAAAACTACTGGAATTGATTTATCTCATTTTGAGGTGAGCCCTTTCAATTGTAAACTAAAATTTATTCATTTTTAATGCTGTGGAGGAAAAAACAGGAGCTGTGAAAATCATTATCGCTAACTATAACAGACCTAACCTTGTGAGAAGGAAGGAACAAAACCATAACGCTAAAGCCAGAGTAAAGGAACAACCCTGAGCATCTCGAACCTGGAAAATCGTTTTCCAACCTAAATTTTTTACTTAAAATTTTGTATTTTGACCAAACTATATCAAGAGACAGACAAATGGGTTAGCTCCACCAACACCAAAGAAAGTTCCTTCATTGAGCACTTAACACACATGGGGTGGAGAATTCTTTGAATACAATCTGGTTAACTAAACTTACAGTACCGCACGATCTAACCATGGTGAATTTTATACGGTAACATTCTTGGATCAAGAGGGAAAAGGATAAAAACAGCTATTGTACCTATTATTACATATAATTTCTATAGTCTGATATTTACAATAAATATCAGCATTCTAAGCAACTCCTCTTTCAAAAACGTATCCATCAATTAAATGAATAGGATGGTTCAAGAACACTTAGTAAAATGTACTGTAGCAAGCCCATACTTAACAGAAAAACATGCACTGCATAGACTTTTACCAATTACATGCTCATTTTCAGAACACTCCAGATTAAACATTTCCAGGAAACAAAAAAGATTGTAAAAATACAACACTATGTTTTATGTAATAAGAAACTCATGTCACATATCTGAATCAGACTTGCTGAGAGAGGAACCTACCACAAAGACCAATTTCTATGTCTGTGTGGATCAGAAGCTGCAACCACAGCCGGTTTGGACTTATGCATGCCCATGTGTGCGGTATGGAGAGGCTGGAGAGGAACCGTATGGGTTTTGCAGTGGTGCTACAGCTAAAACAATCTCATCCTGTGGACTGTCCAAGTATTCTGTTTGGTATAGTGGGGCTTTGAGGAATGCAGTGGAATAAATAAAAGGACATTCTAAAAACAGTGAAAAACCAACACTGGTGCTGTGTGGCATGAAATGAGATCTAAAGATGGTGTCTGATAATAACTGCCAAGAAATACAGAAAAAAATAACTATATTTAATCCAAAGCATTTATCATTAGTGCCTAACAATCAATGGTTTTGGTATATAAAAAGAAAAGACTGTCAGATCTGTTGTGTTTTCCTTTACCAGTCAAAGCAGCTCTACTCTTCAACTGTATTTCATTCTTTTCTTGTCTACTGTTTTCTTTTCTGTTTTACTTCTTTCACATTCCCTTGTTCACAGTGCAGAACCACTTCTCTTATGATGTTTTTTTTTTATTTCCTTTTCCTTTCTTTTCCTTTCTACTCTTCCCCTTTACACAGAACCCACATTCCAATTTCTCTGATCACAGACAACTGCCATCTTCAAATATTAAAGTTAAATGAAGCAGCAACAACGTGGAATTCCATTATTTATCTTAACTGTTTTTTCTGGAAGCAGTTTTTAGCACAGATGCTTCTTTGAAAGCATACAATCTTGCAGGCCTTTGAAGTCCAAGAAGTTCATGTATGCAGAGAAGAAGGAACAAAACAGAAAACAATTTCTTTTGCACAGCGGCAAAACTAGCTTGAGAAGATGAATGGCCTAAGTTATTAATGTTTGCTAAGTTGATCACGCTGGCCTTAAGGCAGATCAAGACATAATCAGCATAATACATAATTCCATTTTGTTATTAGAAAGGATTGGAATATTTAATATATTAATATAAGTAAAGCAAGTAAAGCCCTTAATTCTGCAAAATCTGAGTTAACAGGTGTTGTACTGTATCCTGGCTACCCTGCGCTCTGCTCCCCAGCTTTTTCATTGGGATACTAACTGGAAATTATAATTTCATATGAGTTATAAATGAATCTTAAAATGTGATGAACTGTTGTTTGTCATCTAGCATTTATCTAATCAGAAATAAAACACTTAAATCTGCTAGGGATCATTTTGGTTGGATTTTGAAGCATTGGAAAAGGTCATGTGGTCTAGTGCAGGCAAAATATACTAAATACTGTATCAGCAATTACACTAAATACCAGCATTCAATTGTGACACACCTCTTTCAATTTCAATTAAGTTATTTGACTTAAGCTAACTGTTGCATAATATTTTTTTAAAAGCTTTTCCAAATTTTTTATGTGATTCTAAAATGAAATAGAAACGAAGTGAACTTCTAGATTGCTTAGCTTTTTTGAGACCTGATCTGTTTACATACAATTAAAAATAATTTTTCTCTGTATGGGATTTCCTAAATGGATCTCTTAAATAAAGGAAGTAGATCAATTATATCCTCAAAACTGGCAGAACAAAATGTCTGAATACTGTGTATAGATAACACTGGTGGTCATTTGATCAAATAGTTTGCATAGAACAATTACCGAAATCATTACTTATTATTATCAAAAAAGAATAGTCTCAATAACTTCCTACCTCAAGGAAACAGGTCCCTGCAGCTGTGTTCTCCTTGATGGATGCATTATAGAAGCTGTTCCCAAAGACTGGCTTGTTGTCATTAATATCCTGTAGACTGATTTCCACCATGGCAGTAGACGATAAAGGGGGCTTTCCACCATCTGTAGCCACTACCTTGACACTTGCTTTTGGATGGGTCTCATAATCCAGCTCAGTAGCTGTCGTGATGATACCTGTCACAGCATCAATGGTGAACCAATTCGAATGTGTCCCCTTGTTAGGCAGGATGCTGTAGCGAACATCGCCATTTGGACCCTGGTCCTTGTCTCGTGCTGTTACTTGTAGCACAAAGCTACCAGGGTAAACCACTTCTGGAATAGTCTGTTTGTATGCCTGCTGATCAAACAGTGGGGGATTATCATTGATATCCATGACTTGGATTGTAAAAGAGGATTCAGCTCGTAGTGGTGGGGTGCCAGAATCTGTAGCCATGACCCGGAGCTCGTATGAGTCTCTCTCCTCACGATCCAAAACCTGGTCAACACAGATAAGGTAGATGATGCTGTCCTTAGTAGTGAGGGCAAACTTACCATCACCACCTTCTAGAGAGACATTGACATTTGAATATTCACCATAATCAGGGTCGGAGACTGAAATACGGGCAACATATTGCCCAGGCTGGGCGCCCTCAGATATTCGTGGTGACCCATCCTCACTCAGAAAGATGATGGTCATGGTGGGCTGATTATCATTGTAATCACGAACATGGATAGTGACAAATGCATTAGTGACCTCTGGATGGCTGGCATTGTCTTTGGCTTGTACAACGAGCTCATGGACCTTTCTGACTTCATAGTCCAAAGGCTTGTTCAACGTGATGATTCCAGAATGAGGGTCAATGACAAAATATCGATCAGGGTCACTTTGTCTGCGGTTTATTTCATAAAGCACAAGGCCATTGTCACCTTCATCTGCATCTGAGGCAAACACCTGTAGGATATTGCTACCTTGGGGGAGACTTTCAGAGATGATGGCATGATATCTGCTCTGATTAAAAACAGGAGCATGGTCATTAATGTCCTGCACTGTCACATCCAGAGTCATTTGACCTATTTTCTTAGGAGATCCCCCATCAAAGGCCTCCAAAACCAAAGAGTAAGAAGCCCTCTTTTCTCTATCAAGGACACCATTGACAACCAGGTCTAAGTAAAAAACCTTATTTGCCGCCCTCTTAGTTTCCAGTCTGAACACCTGCCCCACATTTCCATCTTTGATGATATAGCCCTGGGTGGTGAGTTGATCTTTGTCTGCATCGGTGGCTGGCTCCAGGGAAAACCTTGTCCCCACTGCAGTCTGCTCAGGGATCTTTAAATAGGCCTTATTCTTGGGGAACATTGGAGCATGATCATTAATGTCATTCACTGTGATGGACACCTTCACTGTGAGACCGGTCATGGTAACTGCTATAAAGCTATAATGGTCTCTCTCTTCCCGGTCCAGACGCCGAGCAGCCTTGATTATACCTGTGGTCTCATCTATGTTGAGGTCAGTTCCCACGCTAGTGCCCTCATGATCAGAGATGAAGTAAAGGGTGGCTGTTTCTCCAGGTGGTAACCCAGCACTGATGTCACCCACTATCGTCCCTGCAGGCTGTTCTTCATCCAACTGTAACTCCAGAATGCGCGCTGTTGCATCCGCATTGACCATTTTAGTTAACAACTGCACAGTTAACAAAACAAGAAGAAACATCCTTGGTCTCCAGCTATTGTCCCCAAAGCCTCTGAATAAATTCATCACAGCACGGTTCTCCTACACCTGCAAGCACAGAAAAATAAAACAGATCACAGCCTGGAATCACACTAATAAAATGCATTCACACACCAGACACGTGCCAAATTCCACCACTGTTGTGTATAAGGCACTGGAATGCATAAAGAGCCTGGTGTGGATCACTGGTGTAGAGTACATTTGTGTTAGAGAACAGCTCTCTGTCAATGAGTGTTCTTCTAAAAACATAACGATTCTTACATGCTGCCAATTTTATTTAATCAGAAAAAAAACTCTTAAATCTGCTAGGGATCATAAAGGTTGGACTTTAAAGCAATGAAAAAGGTCATGGGGTCTGGTGCAGGCAAAATACTAATACACGTCAACTGAAAGTGATATAATGCGACTACCGTATCTCTGTATGGCATGTATAGAATCATCACAGGGCTTGAAAGGCACACTCATCATGACTCACTCATCATCTATAGCGTTTTATCCCACTTACAGGGTCGTGGGGGCCTGGAGCCTATCCCAGGAGACGTAGGGCACAAGGCAGGGTACACCCTGGATGGGGTGCCAAACCATCACAGTCAGATGCTCATTCACACACTATGGGCAATTTGAAACACCAATTTTCCGAATCTGCATCTTTGGACTGCAGGAGAAAACTAGGAATACCCAGAGGAAACCCACCAAGCAGAACATGCAAACCACTGCAAACACAAACCGAAGGCAGGGATAGAACGTGGACCACGGTGCTGTTGGAAGGCAGACACTTAAGCAAAGATGTTTGTTATCTAACGAGCTATAGCTATGTAACAATGTAAGGTGAGACCACACCCAAGGAGTCCCTCCCACCCAGGATTAATTATTCATTTTGCACCAAGTTTGCGGCCTATGACTGGCTCAGGATACAAAACAACCCTGAGCTGCATAAGTAAGTGAGTGCATACAGTAAGTATGTCCTTCACTCCTATGTCCAGAATGTTTAAATGGATGGCCTTGCTTCACTTCAGGGTGCGGCCAGCTGTGCCTGACCCGGCCTTAGCCTCCCCCTAATAACTTAGTAGGTTATTAGAAGTAGTTTCAGGAAAAGTTTGTTTACCTAATTCCCCAAGCTACCATTAATTCAGGAATGAATAATGTTCTCTAAATATGGGAATCTAAAAAAAATAATAATAATAATCAACAGCCTCAAAAATACCTTAATTCCTAAAAATGTATTCAAAATGGAGATGTAAGTAACAGTAAACTGTGTGTGAGAGATGGAGAGAGACAGAAGGCAAGATTGTGTGTTGAAGCTGACAGCTCCACTCCTGTCACATATGGGAATGCAGACCACTGATGGACACAGGTGGCCAGACTTACAGATGCTATTTCATCTAGAAAACACAAAAAATACATTACAGAGATTAGACAGTTTCCAGTTTGGGCTGAAACTGTGGCCAAACCCCAGAGTTCAGCCTGCGCTATGCTGGGGAGGCATGCGACTTGTCAGTGGAAGTACGACTCTACAAACCCTACTGGCGAAAAACCTTGGACCATCAACGAAGACTGCATTTATGCTCAGATTATGACTGCAATTTGTCCTTGTCAATACTCCTGACAAAGTGCATCTATACAAGCCACCAAAAAAAAAGAATCTGCATTTAAATGATCTAGTTGTTTGCTTGGTTTTGTTTTATTATAGTAGTCTAGACCACAAACTCTCAGTTTTCAATCATTTTAAGCTCCTTCTAAGGATACACAATAGATGCAAGCAAAGAGAAAAGGAATAAAGCATGTGGCCTGAATATAGAGGGACTGCATTATCACGTTATACATGATGTCCTTTTTATGTACATCTTCAATTTCATGTGTGTCACAGTGTTTATATCGGTCTAATACAAGTACATTTGGTCAAGCAAGAGGATGCACGAGCGTGCTTGACTTAAAACTGATGTCCTTTCAGTAAAAACTTAAATATACTTTATCGACTGCATACTGGGAAGAAAATCTATAGGCTTACAGTGAATAGTACAATCTCTGTGTACAGTACAGTGTTATGAGGTTTTGTGTTGAATATTGGAGTATTGAGGGTTAAGCTGCAGTTGTGGGTATGCAGGCACCCCCTGCAGGCACTGGTTAGTACTGCAGCAGCCTCAGTTCCTCCTTAATGCATATAACAGACTCGGTGGAAACACAGAGACAAATAGAAGCCAAGTTAAATAGGCTCCAGAGTCACAAATTACCACACTATTTCAACATTCTTTTTTTATATATTCTTATATTTAACAGCTTATTAAAATATGTCAAGGTCCCAACTGCCCCTCGATCACACAGAATAAACAGGCCAGGCTAAATGATTGACAGGGACGACTGAGGAAAATTAGCAGTGGGGGACCTTTTCTGTTCACTGCGTAAGTTACATGGCTGCACTTCAGCACTTCAATGGCAAGCTCAGAACAGCTGGAGATCAGGATTTGCGTGGTTCAGTATGTAGTGTGTCCTGAAGACATACAGTACAGATTTTTGTGAGACATAATATTCCCTACAGCATCCTTTTTTTTTACTCTTTTGTCCAGGAGTATCCAGAATTAAGTCAATATATTTACAATAATATATACAGTTTGATGAAAAGCATAAAATTTTTAAATAATAATAATAATAAATAAGTTAACACATTAATCGCACAGTTACGTATCTGCTTATATATTAAAATAAGTTTAATATTCTCTATATACCCACTGAAGCATCCCTCTAGAATGTGTGGTCAGACAAAGTGCCCTTTGTCTTAAATGGTTTACAGTACATAAGATATACTGTATGTTTCAACAGCAGATACATAAATAATACACATTCCTTATCAACAGGTAACATTTTATAATGCAGACATGGTGCAACCTTAATGTCCCCCAGCTGAATGGGTATAAAATAAGGAATGCACCCCCAATTCTCTGTCTAAGACTTGGACAAGTACAAAGCCCAAGTCCTCTGCATATAGCCTTCCAGCTGTCATCTGAGAATTAGCCCTGGGGCAAAGGTGGCAGACGGAGCCTGGCCAGCAACAACTTTTATGGATGGAGACTGATCCTTTTACATCCAACACAGCGCTCTGAGCAGGGACAGCAGCTGTAGCACACTGACTGAGCCGAAGAACACAAAAATTCTGTGCATTTTTAGCATGCATTAACATTCGCTATATAGCATGGAGAAAATCGGAGGAAGCATGTGAAACCCTTTACTAGACGGTTGAATATTGACTTTGCAACTGCATAAAGCTCAAAAGACAAATTTTCTGGAAGTGAAAGATTTTTAAACTATCTATCTGTAATCTATGTTTATACCCATCTTTATTCATAATCTGCTACTGTTTTTGCTTTAAATAACATTTTTGTTTAAATGACTCCTTCTTTACCTGACTTGACAATTAAAGAAACCACAGACAAGTTCACACCAGTTGAATAAAACATTTTTATGTTGCATTAACAGAAATATCAGCTTGAAACCAAGTTCAGAGGGACTGGAAGGCTTTTGGATTTGTGTGACCTATTTCTGACTTTTTAATAAGAGTATGTCAAACACTAGATCATACAGTATCAAACCTGACGATTCCACAAAGTAGTAAAATAGCAGAGTTATTGCAGTATCTTTTAGAACGTGCAAACACAGACTCAATTACTGAGCACATGGCAAGGAAAAAATGCTTCCCTTCGAATGTCTTTATTGCAATAAAGAAATTCTGGAGCGATTACGCTCCTGGGCACAATTACATGCTGCGATTTTTAGTGTATAAATACCCTCTGTGCACTTCAGCAAACACTTCCTAACAGTAAATCATCAATATGGGCCTGAAATGCTACTGCGGGCCGTTATAAATGCCAGAATGTGACTCGTGGCTAGCTCCACTTACATACTGTACATCCAGGCTGCGGAAAACACCACCTACTGATACATACACAAAACCACAGGATCTGTCAGGGTCAAGTGAAGAAATGATGTCATAATTTGGTTTGATTTACAGATATACTAAATGATGCAAACCGGCAGTGACATTGCAGTGAAAGACTTTAACGGACAGTTTTCTACCCACTACAGACACACATTGTCCACTTGTTCGATTTTTACAGCCTCTTCGTGAAGCAGGTTTAATGGGATATGAAATGTCCTGAAAAAGTGTAGTAACCACAGAAATGCACAGCTATAAACACCAGGGTTTCCAACTTTTCCCCTTCAAACTGGAAGTGAGGCCAGAGGAAACAAAGCATGGGTTTCAAGGCAGTGACCCAGCCAAGTCCAGGTGATGCATATTTTATGCCAGACCACATGCTCCTGTGGGCCACTTGCTTTCACTGTAAACCTGCACTACGTTATCACTGGGTTGGACGTGCTGCACTTCCTTTCTTTTCATTTCTTTTAATTCTCCAATTGCAAAGAATATATTTTATCAATACTGAGTGTCCTTTCTCTGTTGGAACGTTTACACCATTCTTTTATCCATAAAACATTAACCAAGGGTGAAATATGATGTTTGTTTTAGTTTTGACTAGCCTTCAAGAAACGTACTACACTACAGTATATCAAACATTTCCAGTTACGAAACATCACATACTGCACTCCACTATTCTGTTCAAACTTCAATTGGAATTTATTAAGACACAATTTGTACAGTTAAAGCAAGTCAATGAATAGTGTAATAGTATTTTTATTTGGTGGCATAGTGGCTTAGTGGTTAGAACGGTCACCTTGGCAGGATTTCAATAGATTGATAGAAAGGTAATAGTCTAACTGTATTACGGCACAGGAGACTGTTGTCCAGCCTCATGGAAGCACATATACAGTACAGTACAGTATCACCGTGTGTGTGTGTGTGTGTGTGTGTGTGTGTGTGTGTGTGTGTGTGTGTGTGTGTGTATATGAGTGAAGGAGAAAGAGCAAGAGAGAGCATCCCTAAGTGGTTAATGACAAAGACAGATCTAATACAACCTGCGGTTTCAATGTTGTGATCAGACCTGGATGCCGAAACAACTGTAGTGTGATGCATGCTCTCTTGAGAAATAAAACTTAAAACTTAAAAGGAAAACAGAGACAGCGAGTGGAACGAGATCACTGAATTATTAACAAACATGGACTGCCTGGGTTACTGGAGATGTCAAGATGTTAAACACAAGAATTGTGGTTTATCGAGTTCTTGCGTCCCCCATTCACATTCCAGCCGTTCGAAATAATGCAGTGATGCTCGGATCGGACGTAATCACTCCGAGCGATTAAAAAGCATCCAATCAGATTGTATTTGAGGTTACAGAAAGAAAATGACTGGATTTACATGTTAATGTATTTATGTGATATTACAGTTTCGATGAAATAGAATAGAAAGTTCAGTTGGCTGATTTTTCTCAAGATGCAATATTGTGTACAGTAGTCGTGCTGAAATTACGCTGGTATTTTGGACGCTCAGGAAAACTTTTAATCACATAAACACAAAAGGAAAGGCATTTTTTTCTGAGTTACCTTCTTCTCTTTCAGCAAAACTTTAAATTTTGCTGCTTTATGCTTCATCTACTGTATAATGAGAAAAACATACCTGCTTTGGTTGGTTCGGTTCATAATATTGTTTCTAGAATAATATTTTGAATTGCCTACTGAGTCCAAATGAAGAAAATAAGCATGTGTACTTTTCTCACACATTTGCAAAACGAAATCTGACTTTACCAGCATACTGTATATGTGAGTAATGCAAGGTTATTAAAATAGAACATGTGAATAATATAGTGGTGGGTCTCATTAATCTCAGTTTAGACTTGACTATACAGCAAAGAGTTTGTATTTTATTTCATTTTTACAGCCCCTCAATTAAGTAAACTTTTCTTTTTACCAGCATGAACTCACTCACTCATCGTCTATACCGCTTTATCCTGTGGACAGGGTGCCAATCCATCACAGGGCACACACACATGGGCAATTTGGAAACGCCAGTTAGCATAACCTACATATCTTTGGACTGTGGGAGGAAACCGGAATATCCAGAGGAAACCCACCAAGCACGGGGAGAACATGGAAACTCCACAACAGAGACGGGAATCGAGCCTGGCCGGGAATCGAACCCAGACCCTGGAGGAGCAAGGCAACAGTGCTAACCACTACACCACCGTGCCACCCCAGTTTGAACTGAATACGCAAAAAATAATGCAGCATAACTGTTCAATGTACTGTATGAAAAAAATCTTACAAAATTCAACAATTTATAAACATAACTCAGCATGGCGCCTGTAGTAAATCCACTGTCACAGCTTGTTTTGGACAGTTACAGTACATGCATTTATATAAAGTTACTAATAGTTACCGGACCGGACCGGACACCGGACCAAGATGGCGCCGGTGAGGTCGGCTGCCGTCACGACTGCTCCGACCACCTTTTCTTTGTTTTTGTTCTTTAAGTTAGTTTTCAGTGTTTTAAAATCGGCAAAATCACCACCATTGAGTACATTAGGTATGATAGAGACACTCTTGTTTCTATTGGTATACAATGTACTCACAATTCGACAGTTTTAACTCCGGATCCGAGCTGGCCGAGTGAGATCCTGAGGGAGAACAATGGACGCGACGCGAAGCGACGAACCCGAGGGAAACGAGCTGGTGTGAGGAACAGGCTCAGGGCCCATGCACACCGCACACCTCTGCCTAGCATCCTGCTCGCAAACGTCCAGTCACTGGAGAACAAACTGGATGACCTCAGGGCCAGGATAAAGTTCCAGAGAGACATTCGGGACTGCAATCTCCTCTGCTTCACCGAGACATGGCTGAACCCAGCGGTGCCAGACCACGCCATACAGCCGGCCGAGTTCTTCTCGGTTCACCGCATGGACAGGACGTGGGACTCGGGGAAGTCAAGGGGAGGCAGCGTGTGTTTAATGGTGAACAACAGCTGGTGCAACAGCGCGAGCGTTGTTCCTCTTACACGCTCCTGCACACCAAACCTGGAACTACTGTCCATCATGTGTCGTCCATTTTATCTTCCACGGGAGTTCACATCGGTCATAATCAGTGCCGTTTACATTCCTCCACAAGCAGACACTAACACTGCCTTATGCGAGCTGCATGAGGCGCTCACACAGCACCAGACACAACACCGGGACGCTGCGCTCATTGTGGCGGGGGATTTTAATAATGCCAACCTCAAACGCGCAGCGCCGAACTTTTATCAGCACATCACCTGCCCCACCAGGGGCGAAAGGACACTGGACCACTGTTATACCACGGTCAAAGACGGTTACAAGGCACAATCTCGTCCAGCGTTTGGTAAATCCGACCACGCCGCCATCTTCCTTATGCCAAAATATAAACAAAGGCTGAAACAGGAAATTCCGGTTCAGAGGGAGGTCGCGCGCTGGACGGACCAATCGGTGGCCGCGTTACAGGACGCACTCGATGACGCAGACTGGGACATGTTCAGAAACAGCTCCGATGATGACGTCAGCGTGTTTACGGAAGCGGTTGTGGGATTTATTGAAAAGCTGGTAGACGATACGGTAGAGAAAAAGACTATCAGAACGTTTCCCAACCAGAAGCCGTGGGTGGATAAAACCATCCGCGACGCTCTGAGATCTCGCACAGCTGCCTACAACACGGGACTTGCATCGGGGGACATGGAACCGTACAAGGCTGCGTCATATAACGTCCGGAAGGCGGTGAAAGAGGCGAAGCAGCGCTACGGGAGAAAACTAGAGTCACAGCTTCAACAGAGTGACTCTAGGAGCCTGTGGCAGGGACTGAGAACAATAACGGACTACAAAGCACCAGCATCCGGTATGACGAACGCGGACGCGACTCTGGCAGACGAGCTCAACATCTTCTATGCTCGCTTCGAGGCTGCAGCTAAAGACGCTAGCGATGCTAATGCTAACGGCGCTAATGCTAGCGGCGCTAACGGCTGCAGACAGGAAGACACAGCCAGCACCGGGAACGCGCTCATCATCTCCGAGCATGACGTGAGGAGAGCCTTCAAGAGAGTGAACACCAGGAAAGCAGCAGGACCAGACGGCATCTCAGGCCGTATCCTCAGAGCCTGCGCAGACCAGCTAGCACCTGTGTTCACTGAGATATTCAACATCTCTTTATCTCAGTCGGTGATCCCCACATGCTTCAAAGAGTCCATCATTGTTCCTGTTCCAAAGAAACCACATCCTGCTTCTCTCAATGACTATCGCCCTGTAGCTCACACCTCAGTAGTGATGAAGTGCTTTGAACGCCTTATCAGAGACTTCATCATTTCTTCACTACCCGACACACTGGACCCACTACAGTTTGCATACCGTCAGAACCGCTCCACAGACGATGCAATCTCTCATCTCCTCCACACATCACTCACTCACCTGGACACTAGGAAAGGGAATTATGTTAAAATGCTCTTCATCGACTACAGCTCTGCATTTAACACAATAATTCCCTCCACACTCACCACCAAGCTGGAGCACCTGGGACTCAGCTCATCTATATGTCAGTGGATCTCCAATTTTCTGACTGGCAGACCACAGGCAGTAAGGATGGGCGGACATGTCTCAGCCACACTCACTCTTAGCACTGGAACCCCCCAAGGTTGTGTTCTGAGCCCCCTGCTGTACTCTTTGTACACCCACGACTGCGTGGCCACTACCAACTCCACCTCCATCATCAAGTTTGCTGACGACACCGTCGTGGTCGGACTGATCACCAACAATGATGAAAAACTGGTGCCAGAGGAACAATCTCCTCCTGAACGTCAGTAAGACAAAGGAGCTGATAGTGGACTTTAGTACAAAGCAGGAGAGGAACTACCAGACCCCCGTCATCAACAGGAGCCCAGTGGAGAGAGTGGACAGCTTCAGATACCTCGGTGTTCACATCACGCAGGACCTATCATGGTCCTGTCACATCAGCACCGTGGTGAAAAAAGCCCGGCAGCGTCTCTACCACCTCAGACGCTTGAGAGACTTTAGACTGCCCTCCAAGGTGCTCAGGAACTTCTACTCCTGCACCATAGAGAGCATCCTGACGGGAAATATCACAACCTGGTTCGGGAACAGCACCATGCAGGACAGACGAGCTCTACAGAGGGTGGTGCGATCAGCCGAGCGCATCATCCGCACTGAGCTCCCTGACCTACAGTACACTCCATCTACAGCAAGCGGTGCTGGACTAAGGCCAGGAAGATCATGAAGGACCTCAGTCACCCCAGTAATGGACTGTTCTCTTTGTTGCGGTCTGGGAAGAGATTCCGCTCCCTAAAGGCCAACACAGAGAGACTGAGGAGGAGCTTCTTCCCGCAGGCGATAAGGTCTCTCAATCATCACTACACCATTCATTCATTCATTCATTCATTCATTTTCTATACCGCTTAATCCTGTGTTCAGGGTCGCGGGGGACCTGGAGCCTATCCCAGGAGACTTCGGGCACTAGGTGGGGTACACCCTGGACAGGGTGCCAATCCATCGCAGGGCACACACACATACACACACTCACACACCCAATCACACACTACGGGCAATTTTAGGAACGCCAATTAGCCTAACCTGCATATCTTTGGACTGTGGGAGGAAACCGGAGTACCCGGAGGAAACCCACCAAGCACGGGGAGAACATGCAAACTCCATGCACACAGAGCCGGGAATCGAGCCTGGCCGGGGAATCGAACCCAGACCCTGGAGGTGCAAGGCGACAGTGCTAACCACTACACCACCGCGCCGCCATCACTACACCACACAGGACTAATAACATCTTTTAAGCTCACAACACTGACTGAACAATCATGGACACATTCATACACACTTGCACTAAATACTCATACATCTGGACAATTGCACATGTCACCTCCATGCATATTTGCACAACCACTGACACTTTAATCATATATTTTTGCAATATTTTATTATGCCTTATGCACAGTTAATTTTACTAGTTAAACTTATTTCTTTAGTATTTACTTTTTATTGATTATTTATTTTACGTACAAGATTTTATTTTCTTTTTTTAAGGTCACTGGCGGTCGTATAAAGCATTTCACTGCATATAATACTGTGTATGATTGTGTATGTGACCAATAAAATTTGAATTTGAATTTGAATAGTTAAGGATTAAAATGCCATCCAGTCATTCATTCATTCATCTTCTAAAATGTTTATCCTGTACAGGGTCACGCGGGTCACAGCCTTTCCCAGGAGACTTGGGGCATCAGACAGGGGTACACCCTGGACGGGTGAAAATCCACATACTGTACACTCACATAATCATTAACACACTACGGGCAATTTGGGAATAGCAATTAGCCTAATCTGCATGTCTTTGTACTGTGGGAGGAAACCAGAGTACCCGGAGGAAAACCACCAAGCACGGGGAGAACATGCAAACTCCATGAACATAAACCCGAGACCGAAATCTAAGCTGGACCCTGGAGGTGCACGGCGACAGTGCTAACCAATGAGCCACCGTGCCGTCCCATCCAGTCATGTTAAAAAGAGAAAAGAAAGAAAAAAGGGGGGAAAAAAGTAGTTCCGACTTTCCAAATTGTAGTTACAAGCTCATTATAAAACTTTCACACAGGGCAGTCTATATTCATTACTCCATAGGAAATGAACAGGAACTATGCCTCAGCTGTGTTTGTAGGACTTGAGCAAACTCAGGCCTTATCTCTAAACATTCTGTTTCCAGACCATTTGCTTGAAGTTAGGCTTGAGCTCAACACCCATTACTGGGGCAAAACACTACCGGAGCCAGTCACTCAGCTTCGTTCTCAAGGTCAGAGACTCAGCTCAAAACTATTTAATTAAACTGAAGATGGTAGTTGATATAACTGAACCAGTATTGGCTCCTGTGCCTTTTATTTCTCATGAGTAGGTTCAAGTATTCATTGCACATACAGTAGTCTGTACTTTAAAGCAACCTGCCCTGATACTTACAGAACAACAATATGAAAAAAAAAGTTTCTTATTCTACCGTATACATGAGCCCAACATCCTATAATTACTAATATTAATAATAATACTAATATTAATAATCTTAATGGAATATGACCAAAAACATAATTCAACAAAACCAAATTTCAAACACCATACACGACAGCTTTATTGTCCTTATCATTATGTTTAACATGTTTCACAAGCAGAATGAGAAGATTAAAGGACAGCAATGCTATCCTGAAGCAGACAGATCTAATAGCTTTTGCTTTAGCAAGTGTGCCAGCAAGCTGGAAGCGTAGTGTAACTATAGAAAGAAACGGATTAAAATGGAATGATCTGCAGACATGAAAGCTTTCAGTGTTCAACTATAGAATTGTTTTGGTTCATGTGGTAAGACACTGATGATCAAGAAAAGAAGAAACAGAACATCTCACGGATGCCCTAAGCTAGTGGAGAGGGTTTGGAGTTTCTTGTGTAATTCTTGTATAAATGTTTCCCCCCAGCTACTTAAGGCAGAAGATCAGATGTAGATCTTACTCCTGTCATCTGGTACTCATTCTAATGTGTGTGTTTGTGTGCGCAGCTGCATTCATTTTCTGACATTAGTATTTGGTATTTAACATTGAGTCTTTTTGCACATCAATCTGAATTAATGGGGACTGAGAGAGCAGTTTACGGTACAAAAAAATTGACAAATGAATCAGGTATCTCCATTATGGCCCCTTTCTCACTAAAGAGGAAACTTTTTTTTTATATATATTCTATTCGCCCTGTTCATTTGAGCTGGCATGCACATTGGTGCAAAGTTTAAATAAAAGCAGAGAAGCTTATTTTTACTTCACTTCCAATTTCATTCTTCATCAGAAACAGATTACTCCTGGAAACAGATGACAAGTTACTAATGTAGGGAGGATAAAAAAAAAATCACCAAATCTACCAGTACAAGAGTAATCAAGATGCTTTTGAAGCTAAGTGTACAGTGGGATAGTATCATGTCCTTGACATCCTAACACACCCTCTCCTAGGGTTTAAGTTAGCATGTGTGTCCCAGTAACATTAAAAGGAATCAGTCCTTAATAAAAGCAGCTCTGTGATCGGAATCCAAGCGATGACGAGCAGCAGTGCTAACAGACTGCCCCTTACTGGGCACTGTTATATTTTATAGCTCTGTGATCCACAACCCACGCTGGGAATGCACGTGTTCCGTACTTCCTGACCTGACATGCGCTTTATTACAATGTCTCCCAGAACCGACTCGAGACCTCCAGAAGATTCACATTTTTATTTAAACTCAAATAGTCTTTGTGTATTTCTGTTCCTTGCATAGGCTTGGCTCTGTCTATGACCCTGACCTGGATTATGTGGTTACTGAATGTGAATTAATTAATTAATATGCATGTTATTATTTGCTATAGTTGCTGCATCAAGTAGAGGGCTTTCTTACAGCTCCAGGCTCCCCAGGTTGATCATAACCTAGGACTATTATCTACTGTATGTTGAGTTTGTTTATACCCATGTCTGTGTGGGTTTCTCTTGGTTATTTGGTTTCCACAAAAAAAATAAGCCAACAGTGGGATTGTCAACTCTAAATGAATTTATGTGTGAAAGTGTGCATGAATAACATTGTGTAATTAATGGACATATCATCCAGAGTATATAACCTATTTTATTTATATATATATATATATATATATATATATATATATATATATATATATATATATATATATAGTAAAAACAGCTAAGCAATTTTATTAGCATCTGAATTTTTAAAGTGCATGTACTGTACTGTAGTCGATTTAACAGTGTTCCTTGAGTTGCGCAAGAAACTTAAACGTTAGCTGTCATCGTTAGACCAGCGAGGTGTCCGCACAAGCAGAAAGATTTCCACAGCCCTCCAGGAGGCATCACAGCCTAAGCCGAGCTGTAGCTCCGACTGACTCTAAGACAAAAAAAAATGTCAATGTGGTCAGCAAATGACCATATGTTTCTAGTTAAGATGAGTGTTGATTTTCCATGCACGTCCGTTTAAGGAGAAAGGATCACTCCTTGACCACTTACAACTGAGGGTGCCCAAATTTACCTGGGTACAAATACAGTGACTGATTCTCTGTCTAAGAGAGATGTGATAAAATAATCTACGTACAGTACCAGAATAATGCTGCTGTACAAATCATAAATTTGACACGGATGTGAAATTTTACTGTATAATCGCTTTGTTAAATCAAATAAGATTTTAAGGAAAATACTTGTACTGTAAGCCAAGATATTAATGGATCAGCCGTTCACTATAAGCAACTGCTTAATCAACATGTTTAGCTCTACAATGCATAATGCATGCACAAGATCTTAACCGTATGGGTTTATCATACAAAAGAGTTAAAGAAGGTGGTGTTAAAAACTGTTATAAAGTTATACATTATCAAATTGTAAAAGAAGAGGATTGTCCCTATACAAAGATGACTGCTTCTGTCTTGATCACTATAACACAAAGCTACTTCCCCTGAGTCCTACAGCAAATCCAAGCAAAATGCCCAGTGTAGAATGTACACTTACAGTGATCATTAATGTGTTTTGCATGATAAAGTGACGTGTTAAAGGGTTGCAGCTATTGCACTAAATGGAGCAGGTCGCAGAGATGCTGAGATGAAGGAATCTGCTCCTACAGTACCAGTCTGATAACCGGCTCATGCGTTTGGAAATGGAAATGCATGAATGGGAAAGACATCACCTACTGTATGGCTCAGGGGTGTGCTTGTCTTGAAAGCACATAAAGCGACCTCTGTGGCCAGTGCAAAAGACATTTCTGCGCATCGATTGGCAAAAGACAGTGAATGAAGCATCTGCTTACATGCATGAGATCGAGGCTCCTGCTGGTGCTCCTGTTGTTCCTCCACAAACCCTGCTCGGATGCTGATGTGTACCCAACAAGATAAGGTTGTTGTTGTTTTTTTACAGATCCAGGCTAAAATCCATATCCACAGCAATTTTCTTTTTTTTTCCAGCCCACTAAAACGCGCTTTTGTGTTTCACCCGCAAATATCGGATCTCCACTCCAGCGTGCCACCCGTCAGGTGCGCGTGAATGCCGTGCTCAGCCCCGAGTCCTTTCAGCCCGTATTTAAAAAAAGGCCACCGGGTCCTATACACCGTCCTGTTCCACGCGCATCAAAGGGAACACTGAAGCCTCTCCGTGCAGTATAACGGTCGAGGCTCGAGCGTCTGTCTGATCCAGTTGAGCGCGAGCGCGCAGTGAAATCGGACACGGCAACGAAGCCCCGCCCTCTTCTGATTAGAGCCGCTAATGTATTAGACACGTGGGGAGTCACACAAAAGAGGGGGAGCGGAGAGAAAGAAAAGAGCCGCTCTACAGGGGAAAAAAGAAAGACTGTTCTTGCTTAAGCTTTGGTGCCACCATGCTCTGCCGTGAAGAAATGTTCTTTAAGACAAAGAGCCAGACGAGAAGAAGGCGTTAGTCTAGGAATGCATGTCTCTAGGATGCTGGAATCCTTGCAAACATAGGCTTGTGTAATAATAATAATAAATTCACCCTTACCATCTACTACTATAGGTGAAAAAAATATGTCTATGTCCTGTGACAAAAGAAGAAAACAGGAGCGAGTATTTTTTTGTTGTTGTTGTTTTGCCATGATCATGTTGGTCTAAAAAGAGAAAGACAGAAAAAGGCAGCATGTTGAAGAATTATAACAGATATGTCAGAAATGAAAATTGGGAATTTTGTAAGTGACCCAAAATCTGCTCAGAGAGCAGGAAAGATTCAGTTATAAAGGAAAACCTGTTGGGCGATCATAGAAGTTATTACAAGATATTCATGAGGGAAGAATTTAGCAGTTTTTAGCTGATAACCCAATTTTAAATTTTATATATATAATTTAGATTTTGGTTAATATCTTACATCATTTGAAGAAAGATGGACTGTGTGAAATCTGTGAAAAATTCGTCTTAATGATTGAAATGTTTTTCCCTTTGAACAATTTTTTTCTTTAGCATATGCAAAATTTTCCACAATGCAAGTGATTGGCTTAATTTTACATAAATATATGATGGTTTACAATACTTTACAGGAGTAGGTGGCAAATAATTTAACAGAAAATATTGTATATATGTTTTATATGGCATTATGTAGATGGTGAGGTGCAAATAAAATTAAGAAGCGCCAGGAATCTCAGCAGGACAGCAAGGCCATTAATCAATTTGGATTTTAGGTCAGCCTTATTCTGCCTTCACTGGGTCAGAACAAGTGTAGGGAGGGAGGGTATATAGCTTGTGTGCATGGGCTGTGAAATGCTCTTAAGAAAAATGAGAAGGGACATATAATTTTGATTTGTATTTAGACAGACAGCAGTGGCATCTTTCTAACCAAATTTTGTCTTGAACCCCAGAAATTGCTCAAATCTAAAGATTCTAAAGAGGCTAAAAAACATTTATTGATTATTCTTTCTATATATACTGTACAGTATAGTTGAGATGTTTTATCAAAAATATTGTTTTTTTTTTCTAGTGTAATTCTGACAGTATTGTTTATTCATACAACAGGTTTAGATTCCAACAGATTGAAAATGTGTCTAATGGCTGATATGGCAAAAAATAAAGCTGTAACTTAAAATAAAAAATAAAGCAGTATGTTTTCAACCTAATTGACAATTAATCAGGAGCTGTTGATTAGCACCGCCTTACCATTTTAAATCCTGTGGAAGCAGTCAGGGTTACTAAGTATTGCCCACATGTTGTTGTTTTTTAGGTTTTTATATGCTGTTGTATTTGCCTAACACTAATACCAATTATGATATTATGATTACATTTTATATAAATATTTCAACATATACAAAAACATATACAGATAAAACTTACGTATATTGTTTCCTATAGCAGCCCACCTCATTTTATCCCTTATGTCTCATATAGTTGTGGGAGGAATGCATTGCTAACAGATGGAGGAATTGCGTTACTCTACTTTCAATGTTTAGGAAGGGCCTGTCTCTTCCCATTTATTCGCATAATGCACATGGAGATGTTAAACCCATTTGATTCCTGTTGATGTGAGTTTTAAATACTCAGATCCAGGAGCTCACGGTGTGTCTCAGAAAGTATGTCCGTCTCTTTAGCAAGTTTTTATGTAAGGCATGACTATTTAAAAGAAATTTGAGAGATATCAATTCAGTCTGTCTTTCTGGTCCAAATATATCAGCAGTTGTAAATGATTCAGTCACAGTGAAGTCATTTGGTTCTGCTTCACTTGGAGTCAATGATGGTTCTCGTCTGGTTTTCTTTAGAACCTTTTAGATAAGGTGAGTTAAACATTTTAATAGACATTTACAAGCTTGGAAAAAGATGAATCATACATACAGTATTTATATGTCAAAGGCATCAATAATAACGTAACTATGATTTATAGTTTGTGTGTGAGTGAATTTCCACAAATTTTTAAGACCACTTTTGCAAGAAAGAGTGCTCGTTTTACATTATCACTGCATCAGCTGGCGAGGTCCCATCCAGCCATGTCCTTTTATCTGATATACACTTCCCTCATTCAAACGAGCAATGAGGTCACTCACTGTGCTGCTAAAGGGGGAAAGGGAGTTAGTTTCCACCTCACTATCTCACCAGTCTCTCTATTGCTATGTTGCAACTCAAATGACCAAGCAGCAGTGCCAAATATATACGTGTGTTAAAATCCCCACAGTTGAATTAACGGCTGTAGAGTGGTGTGTTCATATGGTCTTATTTGAACATAGTGGGTGTTAAATGAACACTGGAAATTCTGAGTAATCTTTATAATGAATGTGGCATGAAATAGATCGGGAAAGCAGCCCTTACTAATCACCTTTGTGTGTTGATCTGGGAAAGTCATGGCAAGGAGCAATTGTAAAAAGCTGTGCTGATTTCAATCATTAAAACTAAGTCTTATATGTTACCAAAGGTCTAACATCTCTACATTGTAGCTTTTATTAAAGTGTCACTCATATAGTTTTATGAAATAAATTCTGCGTGTACCATCATCAGTCTATGTAATGACTATGGAATTTCTATTAGGTATGTTTATTTAACAGTTAAAGGTTGACAGATAAACATTCTACTATAAATCACTGTTTTTATTTAAAACTTAAAATCTTTGGACAGAGCAGAAGCGCAAGCTTATGAATAATCTCTCACTATAAAAGTGAAAAAAAAAATTTAAAAACTTTTTTTGACAACACACACCACACACTTCCATCACACAATAAAATGTGCAGTTTTTTGGTCTGTGCAATTCTTTTCTTGAACTACAAATTGTCTGGAAAGGGCTTTATATCCCTTTCCAGATTGATGTACAGCAACAATCGCTTCTCTAAGACCATTCCTTATGTCTTCTCCTCTTGGCATTGTGTTAACTCAAACCTAAATGCTCCAGCCCAAGAAACATTCAAAACTTCTGGTTTTATAGAGGTCTGCACACCAGCGGATGATCAATTAATCAGGGGTTGATGATTAGCTGCACCTGACTGCAGCTTACCCTCCTAAATCTTGTGGAAGCAGTAATGGTACTTTTATATTGTCCAAATGTTTTGTTTTCTTTTTGGCTTCATTTTTGTAAAATAAAAAATTGCATCATGAAAAAAAGTTTATCAGATGATTTTTATTATGTTTTTATACACATAATAAAAAAACACATAGAATTAACAGAGGATGTAGTAGTCTTTGAACATGACTGTATATTCATTATAAACTTGTATACATTTTATCACAATTTTGCACATTTTGTTTTTAAAAAATAATGCAATAGAAAAACTCATGTTAAAGAAACTCCACTTGAGATAAGCATGGGAACATCAGAAGCATGAAGTGCTTGCAGATATAACTTCTTCTATTTTTCAAATTAGGTTGCTGAATGGAATCTGATTTTCATGGAGCCAGTCAGATAATAGATTAATTATGTTAAGTAACATTTAAAATTAAAATTAAAAAGTGCTATTTTATATACCAGTGACATGGTGGCGTAGTGGTTAGCATTGTTGCCTTGCACCTCCAGTGTCCAGGTTTGATTCCCACTTTGGGATCTGTGTGCATGGAGTTTCCAGGGTTCTCTGGTTTCCTCCCACAGTCCAAAGACATGCAGACTGGTGTTCCTAAATTGTCCATAGTATGTGAATGAGCATATGTGTGTATGTCGAAGTGTGCCCTGTGATAGATTGGCGCCCCGTCCATGGTGTATCCCACCTTATGCCATAAGTCTCCTGGGATAGAATTTAAGACCCAGCGAACCTGTATACAGGATGAAGCGGTATAGACCGCGAGTCTACGGCCCCTTACAGCACCAATGATAATCTGTTAGCATGAGTGAAAAAGCAATTCGATAAATTTATTATGGTCTTATTATTTTGGGTGTTTCATCCATAATCTTCGAAAGACTGCAAAGGGTTTGAAAGCTCTTACTGAGAATCACAGAATGACCTGAAGAGCTATATCTCAGCTTCGGAAAATGCTCTTTCTCTAACTTGATGATATTTACTTCCTGTTTCCCCATGCATGGGCAACTTTATCCTATTCTTAGGCTAAAAAAAGTAATGACAAATAGTTATGGGAACAGGAGAAGGAACAGGAAAGAGCAGATGCGCAGCTACACTGCCCGCTGATGACACCTTGTTTTGGACTAAACTGGGTAATGTTGACTGATAGTGTTGACAAAACCTCCAGCATCGATGCACAATTTGTGGAGCTTCTGCAGTTTTGTTCCGTTCTCAAATATATAAAGCAAAAAAAAACTTACATGTCACTGTCTTAATGTTACAAAATACTACAATAATAATTTAATACTCTGATTTACATAATACACCAAGGGTTACACGTACAGTATAAAAGTGCATGTCAAAGCGTTCATCTTAGTTATCATCTTAATCATTACTCAAAGGGTTGTTTGTGTGGGAAGGAGTGGTACAGTATAATGGGACTGGAACTCATACAGCTCATACCCATGAAGCTGACAGACTATGCACATACTCATATTATACGTGTATTAGACTTCCTAGCCTATAATAAGTAGAGCTTATATAAATGGAAGTGGGTTATATGGTATTGAGTAATAAAGGGATGTTAAATATTTGACAGTTTAATAAGGGTTAGACTTTTTAATATGGCCAGCCAGAGAAGCAGTCCAAGCTACGTAACCCTGAAAGCACCAAAGAAGACTTACTGTATATTCTTGTTCTTTTGCAGGCTGTACCATGCCAGTGTGTATATAGTCCAACTAAATGTAAAATGTAATCAGTATGAACATCAAAAATGTAGTTTTGCTAATCCATTCAATGAGAAATGTTCCTCTTTGTGCAGTCCTTTTTTAAGCCTTTGCCTCCTGTTATTAATGGATAAGTGCTCATTCCTTGTAATTATCCACTTTTATTTTATGGCAACTTAGGATCTGGAGGTACAGACCTCAGATTATAGGACTGAGGTTTTAACACACAACAAAATAAGTCTCTAGGAGACTGGCAGAGCTGGTTATGATATCAGGTTTTTAATCTATTACATATACAGTAGTACTTCATCCTCTCAGGATAATGGCTTCTACATGTACAGTAATAGAGAGGACACCATTTACATCATTTCCCCTCCATCCCAAGCTTACAGAGGTGTTCTCACGTCCAACCAGTTGCTGGATAGTTTCCAATGTCCAGCTGGAAAAAGAACAGGAACTCAGACAATGCAAAGATGATCATAAGGCATGCTCTCCTGCCAAAATCAACATGGTAAATTGGCGATTTGTTCTTGATTACCCTACAGATTTTGAAGATTTTGATTATACCATAAATTATGTCTTCTATTTTGACCTCAAATTTTCTGAACTCATTTTTACGACACTGAAGAACACTTTCAGTTAGTGAAAATAACTTGCATGTATATAAATGTATCTAGAAATCTAAAATATTTTAAATATGGACAGTTCTAGAAAAATATTAAATCAATCTAATTGTTATTATTTGAAAAAATGTTATTTCTTCTCTTTCAAATTCAAATTCAAATTTTATTTGTCACTTACAGTACATGGTCATACACAGTACGATATGCAGCGAAATGCTTATACGACCGCCAGTGACCTTAAAAATAAAAGCTTAAACATAAGAAATAAATATGAATAAAAGAAATACGGTAGAAAATGAAATTAACTAGTAAAATATACTGTACAAAGTAAAATAAAATATACTGTACAAATAAGAACAAAATATCAATATAATAATATAGAAATATAAAAGAAGAAAATAGAAATTTGTCCAAATCAGAAATGTAGAAATGACTGGGGTGTGCAAATATGCATAAAAGTGACTTCTTAAAGTGTCTTATTATTAAAGTGATTTGTGCAGTGGTCCACAAATGGAAATATTCAAAGCCAAAGGTCTTTATTATTGTCATTTATCATCAATTTATTATGAAGTACTATGACATTCTGACTTTCATGGCATTTTTCAGGATTTCAGGATAATAAAAAATGCCTATGCAAAATCATATCCACGATACAAACATACAAGAGATACAAATATTAAAGTAGACACAGTTGACTATATTTTTACTTGCTAACTCATATGTAATATAAGTCTTTTATTAATGTCTCAAATTCCATGATTGGTGGGTGCACTTCTGGGTGCAACTACTCGGCATTGTCTGACAAAATGGCCTTTCAGAAAACAGGAAGTATAAAATCCTGAGAACCTCCTGTGGAGTATTTTGCATATGCAGTGCTGTGTTTGGGGGAAGACAACATGGCCACCGCAGTATGACCGACAAAACTTTCCAGCAGCTTCCTTCCTTTCCTGAATGTGAACAGCATCGTGGGAAAGAAAGAAAGCCATTACTATACTGGGCCGTTCGTTGATGCATTGTACTCAGTCATTCAGCACCACTAAACCCCTGAGCCCTAACAAATACAACTAGAACAGTTATATCACATGGTATTCTTTCTATTTATGTAGGTGTGTGAGAGACAAGTGTCTGACTCTGTGTGTGTGTGTGTGTGTGTGTGTGTCTGTAGTAAAATGATGTAATTTGCTTATTTAGTTTTTTGCCATTCTTTTGCCTAGTAGTATGTGCTTGTTCTGCCTTGCATTGTACAAGTTTTAAAATGCGTGCAAAAACTTGCCTTGCTTTTCCTGAGATGACAGATTAAAGAAATATAGCCTTCTTTCTACATTGTGCTTCCTATCAGTGCCGATCTGAGTTTTTCTGGCATAACGGGCTTTAGAACTAATTCAGAACCAGATCATACTGTAAGGTTACACAGATGGAGTCGACAACAAGGAGCCTTATTTCCTTTCTTTTGTGGGAAAAGTTTTGCTCTTTTGGCATCCATATAAGACTCTGTCATCATATACAAAAGCAATCAGAGTGAGTGTCAGAAAAGTCATCTTCCATTGAGACATTGCACCTTCTACTTGGCAAGTCCAATACACCAAAAAGATAAAAAAAAAAAAACACACACAAACACAGAGGAAGATGTGAAGGTGAAGTGTACAAGGTCATACAAGGATTCCCTTACGTCTCTGTCTTTTCTCGTAGCACACAGATGAATCTCTCAGCTGCTTCCTGTTTTATTGTTGCAAAAATCTGTTGTACTCTCTTGATAAAGTTGCTTGACCATCGACCTCCAGGATGGAAACAAGCTTCCTGAAATGGCTTCCGTGCACGCAGGGGATGTAATCATTCCGCTTGTTCATATCCGCAAGTAAAGTCCTGCATCTGAACCTAAGGAAGGATGTCAAATACTGTACTTCTGATTTTCTGTGAAAAAGAGCATTTCGACCCTCCTCCCTCATTTTTTGTTGTACAGTACAAATAATCTTTGTTTTCTGGAAATTCAGAATGTAAAGAAATAGTTTAAATGACAAGTTGTTCTCATGCAAATCTCTTCTTAGGTATTGTTTGAGAAATGGGCATACAGTACTACTTACAACTTACTATCCGACCCAGCTTTTCATTACAGCAAGAAACAGCAACAGAAAAATGTCGAGGGTGTTGAAGAAACACATGGTGCTTACCGGCATAATCAATGTTAAACAGAATGCTTTTTAATTAAATACACTGGTACCTTGGCATGCAAATTTAATCCGCTCTTAAGTCTTAACTACTGTGATAATCTGACAGGCAGGAAGACTGACAATTACAATTTTTTGTGTTTTTTTTTTTTGTCTTAATGTAGTTTGTGTTATTTAAGTGTTGTTGTTTTTTTTAAACACTTTTGTTTTTTAACGTTGAAATTTATGTACTTAGCGTTGTTTGTAAGGGACTGAGAGTAACATAATTTCAATTCTCTAGATGTACTGTATGTACTGTACACGTACTGTAGCAGAATTGACAATAAAGTTGACTTTGACTAAATGCCGTTTCAGCCACACACAAAATTTTTTTTAATTTCCAACACTGGTATGTGTGTATATATACTGTATGGTGCTATACAGTATATATACACACAGTATGTACCCCACTTTGCTTGACTTTCCACTGACGGAAAAAATTCTGAGAAATATGCTCATCTGGAGGAACGTGTGACTGAACTCACGACTGGCACAGTTGCTCGCTTAGTTCTTAAGGATAAAATTCGCAACGCAGGGCATTTGTATGCCGATTTAGCACTGTACTTTTGAAATGTCTTTCAAATAAATATTTTTTGTTAATTCTTTCATTTATTCAATCATCAGCTTCCGCAACTGTCTTATCCTTGTCAGGGTTATAGTGGATTACAGAAACACTGGGTGTGAGGCAAGAATACAAACATACAAAACTGTACACAGAGAGAACCCCAAGTTCAGAAATGAACCTACAGTAGGAACCTGAAGCTGTGAGATGGCAACAT
Source organism: Channallabes apus (assembly GCA_030522415.1). NCBI lineage: Eukaryota > Metazoa > Chordata > Actinopteri > Siluriformes > Clariidae > Channallabes > Channallabes apus. Next base: position 22,855,129 of record CM060120.1, read on the forward strand.
TAACTACTGTTAAAAAAACATTTTGTCGACAGTGGCTTGGCTGTGGAATCCATTTGAAGCACTTGCTGCTCGGTGGCACCTCTTGTCAGTACAAAACGTTTTTAATTTTTACTTTTTAAAATATTGTGGGAATAATCAACTTAAATGTTTGTTCAGTTTAAACAATAACATACCTTTTAAAAATCTGTTCTATCTTGGAATCAGAAAAACTGGATATTGTGGTTTGTTTGGTCCTGGAATGGGGTCAAGAACAACTCTAGTGCAGCGATAACTCTCCTAGCTGGCAGTTGACTTCTATTTCCTATGGTGTGGGGGTTTTCAAATACAGCTTGAGCTATAATATTTTTATTATAGTTAATTATTTATTACAGTAATTGCAGTTGCCTCTAACACCTAAGCAAACCTGAATAATAACAGGAGCTAAGATTAAGGTGATATTAATACTGTATAATATTCTAATTGTTGGCCAACTGTTGTACAGTATGTTGCTATAAGAGGAAATAAAATGCTTCAGGCCAAAGTTGTCCACCTCAAACAATTTTCCTATTTCCTATCAGCACACAATGTCATGGTTTATTACATACAGTAAGTATTGTTGAGAATTAAGTCTGTAAATTGGACCACTTTTAGACAGTGCTCCAGGCAACCTGCACTGTAGCATAAGAGCACAAGAGCAACAGCTTAAACAGCTCTTGTGATCGTCTGTTATACTTAGTAGTGAACATAGTTAATCTAAAGGTTGGTGATCATCCACCACCGCCGATAACGTTCTTCTGAATTGTGAGTTTAACCCAGAGTTCCTGAGTTTCATACAGAACACACACTTCCCTCTTCTTATCAGTTGGGCTCTGAAGGGGTGAAACATTGCCTATCATAACACAATGAACTGTATCTACAATAAGGAATGTAAATGGGGTGTATTCAGGGTAGTTCTCTAAGGCTTACTGTATACTGTAGTCTTTTGTGAGACTTTTCTATGTTCCCCAAGGCTAAAAAGTTTGCCTTCTAACAGCTTTTAACTTAATTGATATTATTAATATCAGACAAAAATTAGATTTAAAGACAAAGTTTGATAATTATATATTTGTAAAATCGTATTTGAAAAACGTTTTGAAACCAAGCCAAGAATAGTATAGTGTTTTTTTATTTTTTAATCAAATCCAATGCAGAGAATTATGTATAAAAATAATGTTTATAATCAAAGTGAGACTAATTTATGCTCTTGAAAACACTGTGTGAAAGCAAGAATGCATGTGAATTTGCTACCAGGCTTCACAGACTCTTGTGCATTCACTCACACACACATTCGTACCAAGCAGCAGTTTAGAGTTGCTTATTTGGTATTAAATAAAACTCCCATGGAGAGAAGGATAACATATGAACATTGATTTAAAGTCAGTATTGAACCTTAAGCAATAAAGATGTGAGGCCCCACAGTACCTGCTGCACTAGGCCTGTGGAATGCTTATTACATGAAAAAGCATACATTACAGAGCCCCTGCCTCTTCAGAGCAGGAATGGTACGTCCTAGACATTTTTCAGCAGAAATGGATTTAATTCCAGTCTTAAATATATGCTCAAACAAATGTGGGTATAAATAATCCACAAGAGCTGAAATCTGAGAGGAAAGCAGCTCTAACTGTCCTAATCCATCTTTGCTGTCAATGCCTATTTTCCAGAATGACAGGTCTTTAAGAAACGTTAAAATAATATCCAGTGGTCTGGGGAAAAAAACATCCTCCATGTCAGTCCCTGTTTTGTAATAAAATGCACAGCAGCCATGTTTTAGCCATATGAGTAAAATAAAGCAAAACCATAAACATGTGACTCTATCTTTTTAATGGTTATTTCCCTTTCAGTATGGCTAAAATAAATTTTTCATTGTTAAACGATATGAAAATATTTCATACATGTAAAAGCAAAAGTTAAAAAAAAAAAAAAAAAAAGAGCCATGCTTCTCGATTACGACACGCAGGCACACATACAGTACACAGGCAGGCAGACAGAAGGTCTGACAGACACACACACGCACCCACATACAGTACACAGCTATTTTTCAGGAGTAACATCCCACCGAAAATAAGTGCCAGTTGCTGTGATTCAGTAATAGTATATAAATCTCTCTTCAAGAGACCTGTTGCCTCTCTTTTCCATGGGTTAAAATCGCACACTCTCTCCGAGATCAGTTGATGCATTTCCCATTTCTCCAAACTGATAGCTCTTGGATGGAAAAGCAAGGTGGCGTAATATTGGGGAGATCTGCTGGAGCACTTTGAGGTAGACCAGCTGCCCACATCACAGTACTACTGATTTTGCGAGCTCTGTAATTATCATGCAATGGGCTATTTCTGTGATATTCAGCTACAGATTAGTCTAAAGGATGCCCGGTCTGTTTCCATAGCAAAGTTGGAAAGTCACTGGCAAAAAATAACAAACAGAAGGACTTCAGTTTGACTGAACATGAGACTTAGACAGAGTAAAGATTCAAACTACTTTGGTGAATATAAAAGAAATAGAAACTATTTGACTGGGATTGTGTAGGGCATATCTACTGCATGTATTCCATGGCAGACCAAACTATGAGGCTGATGAGATTTCAGTTAAACAGCTGTTAAAATAATATAAAATTAACTCTGTCATAATATGACCAGCAAAATTCAACTGTTTTTGAAACACATGTTCCTTTAAGTGCAATATATTATTAAAAAGTAAGACTTACAGTACTTCTTTCCGATATTCATAAGTTTTTAAAAATTATATATCTCTTAAAACTAATTCTCAATAATAATTTAATAATAATTTGCCCATCAGTGATTTCTTCTCAATTTTATAACTTTCATTAATCTCTAACAGAAAAATTAGCTTTGCATCAACTTCCATTCATCAAAATGTGTCTTTTCTGTCTCATTGTTGCCACCTTTGGTAGCACCCATGGTTTCATTTTGTCTAGATAACAAGTAACTAACTAGCACCAATAATCAATTTAACAGTTTGCAGATGCATTAACAACTGCATATATTTCTTTAAGTTTTTAAACATACAGGAAGGGGAATGCAAAACTGGAAAAACAATCCTGACTTTTTAAAAATTATTATTTAACTGTTTAAAAAACACACAAACAAGCAAAAAAAATATATATAGTGGATAAATCCAGCACAACAATGTGACAAGCCGATCACATTGCTCCGTTCTGTCACATGATCAGTTTTGCAAAGATATTTCCTGTTCTTTCTGAGTGATTTAAATGTATTCAAAGTATTTTAGGAGAATGTGTAAGCCCAGAAAAGAAGATTTACACAGAGACCTGCGCGGGACAGATTTTTCAGTCCCGCTCCCGCAAGATTCTGTTGTGTTCCAGCCCGCTCCCGCAAAAATATATATTATTTTCTCCCACTCCCCCGCAGTATTCAAGTTTTGTCCCGCTCCCGCCTGCAAAAAATCCCGCAGGTAAACATATAAGTAGTTTTATTTTTACTGCTTCTTCCCGCTACTGTTATTTGTTTCAATTGCTTCCCTTTTGAGTATATATAAAAAAGAAATGGAAAATAAATGTTTCCTTTTATTTGAGTTTAATTAAATGAAATTATGAACATGGACACGAACGAGAAGCTTTTCAGAACATAGAATACAATCATAACTGTTAGAAATAGGCTAATAATTTTGCAATGAAACAAAATAATAATAAACGTTGATTTCTCAAGTGGTCAAACAGAAAAGCATTTGTCCTAATACTGCTTCAGAACGTTAGGCTTTTTTGCCTTCAGCAATGTCCAAACATTGAACATAAGTTATCCTTATTTCTCAATAAATAAAAATAAGTTCCGACCTTGTGCCTGTAAATTGTTTTTATTTTAATTTAGTTGTTCTTGTTGTTTTTTTGCAATATATAGATAAATAATAAAGTATTTGTTTCCAATGAATTCATTTTAAGATAATTCCATTTTGCGGGAGTCCCGCGATCCATTTTATTCTCCCGCAACCTGCACATACATGTGGACCTCACCGCCCACACCCGCATTCATCCATCAAATCTTGTCCCGCGCCACACTCCGTGCAGGTCTCTAATTTACACCCTTTAATTATTTGTGCACTCACTCCAGCAGCAACAAATAGGTATGTTTCACTTAATATCCACATTAAGTGGATGTTTTTCAAGTACCATCTTATATACTTAACAAACAAAAATAGTGAAACTGAGAAATAATGTTATAAAACCTTAAAGATGCATGCATGATTGTATATAACAGACATAAGCTATGGATTAAACAGTGCAATCCTACACTATAAATAAGGAGCTGTCATAGGAATGTACCAAAGTAAAACTAAAATTGGGGAGGAGGCTGATGATGCTGTAAGTGAAGTTTACATATTGTTTCTTATGATCTTCAAAAATCCTTGTACAGTGGAACCTTGGATTACAAGCATAATTCGTTCCAGGAGCGGGCACATATTTCAAAACACTTGTAAATCAAAGCAGATTTCCCCATAAGAAATAATGTAAACTCAAATTATTCATTCTGCAGCCCAAAAAAAATTAATACATAAAAATAATTAATATAAAATATAAAGTTAAAATAAAACAAATTAACCTGCACTTTACCATAAAAAAATAAGTAAAAGTAAATCCAGACAGGTGTGCGTAGCCACTGTATGTGTTTGTGTGTCTGTATGAAGCTAAAGTACAAGGAGAGGAGGAATCAGACCCCCCCCCCCACTTCTCGTCTTACATGGTAACCCCTCCTCCTCTTTTATTTAGGTTTCACACACACACACACACACACACACACACACACACACACACACACACACACATTAACAGAAAGACTTTTATCTGAAGAATTAACAAGGAACACTCACGTGAGCAAACACACTAACGGAATCACTGCTGTAAAGTAAAAATAAAACAAATTAACCTGCACTTTACCTTTGACAAGAATCGCAACAGAGCGGTTTTTCCATTAAAAAGAGTGAGTGAGTGTGTGTGTGAGAAAAGGAGGGGGGGTGGTGTGTGTGTGTGTGTGTAAAGGCGAGAGGAGGATGAGTGTGTGTGTAAAGGCGAGAGGAGGAGGAGTGTGTGTGTAAAGGCGAGAGGAGGAGGGGTGTGTGTGTAAAGGCGAGAGGAGGAGGGGTGTGTGTGTAAAGGCGAGAGGAGGACGGGTGTGTGTGTAAAGGCGAGAGGAGGAGGGGTGTGTGTGTGTGTGAAGGGGCACGCACACACACAAACTGCAGGCTGATACACAGAGAGAGAAAATGGATCTTTATCCTCTCTAATGAGACTTTCTTTTGCTTTACTCGCATGCACACACATGTGTTACAATAAACAGTACATGCGCGCTGAACAAACACGCATACAAACACAAAAAAATGCTTTACACGCACACACATGGTCACAGTATTATACTAAACAGTACACGTGCTCAGATGTTGATTATACCAGTGAGCAGTGGCGGTTTTAGGCAGGGGCGAAGTGGGCAGCCACTTTTTTTATAAGAGTTACAGTAGAGTAAAAATAGAGTAAAAATAATAATAATCTTTGCCGCTAAGCAGCTTTCTATTACCTGTGATACCTGCACCCGCGCCGCCCCTGAATGAGCCGCACAGAAGCTGAGCGAGCGGAGAAGACCGCGGGGCGGGGGGGTGGGGGGGTTGTTAAGTGGAGATGAAAGCGGATTGGGGGGGGGGGGGCGCAGAGCACAGTTCACCTCTCCCAAATGGGCTAAATTATGTCTACCTGACTTTCTTAAAAATAACGCTCATATTTTGTCTAGCCGTCACGTGCGCTCTCACGCCCCCGTTTCCGCCCCGTCTGCTCACCTGTTCCTCGTTCCCTACGCTGATTTCTCCAGTGATTTAAGCACGCACACTGCGCTGCTCAAATCGCTGGATTATCTTGTGTTTTCATGCCCCGATCTTCTCGCGTTTATTTTCCCTTGATCTCACGTTGCCAAGTTCGCTTTGTTTCTCGTTTTTCGCTTTTGTTTTCTCGTCTCGGATTTGTTTGCCTCGTCTATTGATCTCCCGGTTTTGACTTAACGCTTCCTCTTTTGACCACGGCTCTTGCTTTACGATTTGGCTTAGACGCTACGCTGACTGATCGCCCGATATTGACTTCCGCATTCCAACCACGTTCTCGCCTGACATTGTGGCACGTCATCTGCACTTGGATTCACCTCGTTTCGCCACTCCCCGTGACAGAATAATCCAGCCACGATATGAATCCAGCAGATGTCGACTGCATGAAAGCAGCACTGGCACATAAGGGTGCTCTTCCTGGAGCTCACCACCAGGGGCTGCTCAACACCAAGCAAACCCTTGCTGACGTCACGACCCAGCCCCAAAGACTCCAGCTCTCTCCAACGCGACATGGGGAAACCACCATGCAACGCGAACCACGCCTCCCTGCCACCCCGACCTATGAAGGTGACCCTGGCACATGTCGCTCATTTCTCTCTCAGTGTACGCTGATATTCGAGCTCCAACCCTCCACATTCTCCACCGAACGCTCCAAGGTAGCATATGTGATAACGCTGCTCTCAGGACGGGCTCAAGAATGGAGCACTGCTCTCTGGGACTCTCGCAACCCCTGCTGCTCCAACTATGAGGACTTCGCTGAGGAGATGAAGAGGGTGTTTGATCGCTCATGTCACGGAAGGGATGCTGGTCACAAACTGTTAAAGCTTTAACAAGGCTCGCGCTCGGCCTATGATTACGCCATAGAATTCCAGACCCTAGCTCTCTCCAGCGGGTGGAATAACCGTGCTTTGAGTGATGTTTTCTTTGAAGGACTGACAGAAGCACTTCAGGATGAGCTAATCTCTCGTGAACTCTCATCACTCCAAGATCTCATGGATCTGGCTGGCCGAGTGGATTCACGTCTCCGCCTTCGGAAAGTGGCCAGGATTGCATCACCTAGAACCTTCCCGCGATCCCACCCTCAGGAGGAACCCATACAACTGGGCAGAACCCGCGTTTCACCAGAGGAGCGACGACGTCGTCGAGTGGAGGGAGCCTGCTTCTACTGTGGGAAATTGAACCATTTACTTAAGAACTGTACAGTAAGGAGGAGGAGTCCTCAAGTTCAGCTGGGAGCACTGGAGGGCACTTCTCCAAAGAAACCTCCAGACCAACGCCGACTGTTTCCCATCTTCCTCATCCACGAACAACGAACCCACCTGGTGCAGGCACTGATCGACTCCGGTTCAGACCGTAACCTAATCAATGCCGCCTCAGTCAAGGCCCTGGGAATCCCTGCTCTGCCTTTAGAGACTCATCTCAAGGTTCAGGCCCTCGATGGGAGCCCACTCCCTTCTATCACCCACAGGACCCCTCTTCTCGGCCTAAGGGTCTCCGGTAACCATTCTGAGCAGACCTCGCTATCTATCATGGAGGGATCTCATGCCTGGGCCTCCCCTGGTTGATCCGACATAACCCACAAATTGACTGGGCCGGAAACTCGATCTCAGCCTGGAGCCCATCATGTTCCACGACCTGCCTAAGTGCTGCCCTGACGTCATGCCCCAACCCCGCCCAGGCGGATGAATCACTGGAGCTCACCCACGTGCCACCTGAGTATCACGACCTCAAGGCTGTGTTCAGCAAATCGCGCGCCATTTTCCTTCCCCCCCATCGGCCATACGACTGCGCTATTGATCTGCTCCCAGGCACCTCTCCCCCCAAGGGCCGTCTATACTCATTGTCACCCAAGGAACGCCAAGCCATGGACCTTTACATCACCGAATCCCTCGCGGCGGGGATCATTCGTCCTTCTTCCTCTCCAGCGGGGGCCGGGTTCTTTTTCGTGGGCAAAAAAGATGGTTCCCTTCGTCCCTGCATAGATTACAGGGGCTTGAATGAGATCACTGTGAAGAACCGGTACCCCCTCCCACTAATGGCCACCGCCTTTGAGCTTCTCCAAGGAGCCAAGATCTTCACCAAGCTCGACTTACGCAATGCTTACCACCTTGTCCGCATCCGAGAAGGTGACGAGTGGAAAACGGCCTTCAATACCCCTACAGGGCACTACGAATACCTTGTGGTTCCTTTTGGCCTCACTAATGCCCCCGCAGTTTTCCAGGCCTTCATTAACGATATACTCAGAGACTTTCTCAATTTATCGGTGTTTGTCTACCTGGATGACATCCTGATCTTTTCCCAGGACCTGGAGCAGCATCAACATCATGTCCAACAGGTATTACAGAGGCTCCTAGAGAACAAATTATTTGCAAAACCAGAAAAGTGCGAATTCCATACCACATCCACCACATTCCTTGGATTTGGCATCGGACCTTCAGGAATCCAGATGGAACCCGCCAAGCTTCAAGCCGTCACGAACTGGCCCACGCCCACCTCACGACAGGAACTCCAGAGATTCCTGGGATTCTCAAATTTCTATCGCCGTTTCATCCGCGGCTACAGTTCTATCGCTGCCCCCCTAACCGCCCTAACCTCTCCCAAGGTCCGCTTTCGTTGGAACCAGGAATCTGAAGGAGCCTTCACCGAACTTAAGAAGCTATTCACATCCGCTCCTATCCTCACCATCCCGGACCCGTCACGGCAGTTCATTGTGGAGGTTGACGCCTCCAGCATGGGAGTAGGAGGCATTCTCTCTCAAAGATCCGCCCATGACAACAAGCTGCACCCCTGCTCCTTCTTCTCCCACCGCTTAACCCCCACTGAAAGAAATTATGGCATCGGAGATCGCGAGCTCCTGGCCATAAAACTAGCCCTGGAGGAGTGGAGACACTGGCTAGAAGGAACGGAGGTCCCATTCCTGGTCTGGACTGACCACCAAAACCTTGAGTACCTTCGAGGCGCCAAGCGGCTGAACTCCCGCCTGGCCCGTTGGTCGCTATTTTTCACCAGGTTCAATTTCATCCTCTCCTACCGTCCAGGATCCAAGAATACCAAACCAGATGCTCTCTCCAGACAGTTCACCCCCACCCAAGACTCCACCATCAGCAACACCATCCTCCCTTCGCCTTGCCTACTTGCAGCGGCTGAGCTAGACATAGAGACTAGGGTGAAGCAGGCTTTGTCCCATGAACCAGGCCCCAGTAATGGACCCCCTAATCGGCTATTCGTCCCACTCACTCTACGCTCCCAGGTTCTGGAATGGGCACATTGCTCCAAACTCTCTTGCCATCCTGGCTCTGCCCGAACCCTGTCCCAAGTCCAGCAGCGTTTTTGGTGGCCAACCATAAAGGAGGATGTCCCCGGCTTTGTGGCAGCTTGTGATGTTTGTCAGCGATATAAACACCTCAACACAGCCCCAGCAGGCCTCCTCAGACCTTTAACAACCCCGCACTGCCCATGGTCCGATATCGCGCTTGATTTTGTGACAGGATTACCCCCCTCTGATGGCCACACCTGTATCATGACCGTAGTGGATCGGTTCTCCAAGGCAGCTCACTTCATTCCCATCCCAAAACTCCCGTCCGCCAAGGAGACTGCAGAACTCATGATCCTTCATGTTTTTAAGCTCCACGGCCTGCCCAAAGATATCGTCTCTGATCGTGGCCCACAGTTCACCTCTCAATTCTGGAAGGCATTCTGTAAGCTCATCGGAGCTACCCCTAGTCTATCTTCAGGATTTCACCCTCAAACCAACGGACAAACTGAAAGGAAGAACCAGGCTCTCGAGGTCGCCCTTAGGTGCATGACCTCCCGGGACGTCACTTCCTGGAGCAGGTTCCTGCCTTGGGTGGAATATGCACACAACTCCCAAACCTCATCATCCACTGGCCTGTCCCCCTTCCAGTGCTGCTTGGGCTACCAACCACCTTTGTTTCCTTCCCTGGAGGAAAAAGTAAACGTACCATCAGCACAGCATTTCATCCGACGATGTAAGAAGACCTGGCTACAAGCTAGAAGAACGTTACTACGATCCAGCAGGGCCTACAAGAAACAAGCGGATCGGAGACTTTCTCAAGCCCCAAAGTACAGGGTGGGTCAGAGAGTCATGCTCGCCACCAAAGATATCCCACTAAAGACCATTTCCCGTAAACTCTCCCCCCGATATGTAGGCCCATTCACAATTACCAAGGTCATCAATCCATGCGCTGTCAAACTGTTACTCCCCTCAACCATGCGAAGAATAAACCCCACGTTCCATGTATCCCAGCTACGCCGTCTTGCCTCAAGCCCATTAAGCCCATTCCGCCCCGTCTGCTCACCTGTTCCTCGTTCCCTACGCTGATTTCTCCAGTGATTTAAGCACGCACACTGCGCTGCTCAAATCGCTGGATTATTTTGTGTTTTCATGCCCCGATCTTCTCGCGTTTATTTTCCCTTGATCTCACATTGCCAAGTTCGCTTTGTTTCTCGTTTTTCGCTTTCGGTTTCTCGTCTTGGATTTGTTTGCCTCGTCTATTGATCTCCCGGTTTTGACTTAACGCTTCCTCTTTGACCACGGCTCTTGCTTTACCATTTGGCTTAGACGCTACGCTGACTGATCGCCTGATATTGACTTCCGCATTCCGACCACGCTCTCGCCTGACATTGTGGCACGTCATCTGCACTTGGATTCACCTCGTTTTGCCACTCCCCGTGACAATAACGTTAACTCTTAGGTTAGTTAGCCTTCTTGCTTATGATGCTTGCTATGCTTACCTTGCTAAAAAACACACACAAAATACAGTAAAAGCCTAATTTACAAACCATCACAGAAATTCTAATGGTTTCTATTAAATACGACAAAATATAACCACAAAATTATGCTTTACAGCAAGACTGTTGCAAGTACAGTTATTTATTTCCATTGTTTATTATGTTAATGTTGGCTATAGCCAATATATTTACAATATATTTACAGTATACTGTAAATATCCAGTTTAATTTACATATGTGTAGATAGTTGAAAAGACATTTTCCATTTGCTATAACTCTGTTACGTGACAAAGCATATAATTTGAGGCAGTAAATTAACCAAGGAGCTAATTGTTCCTCCCTTAGATTAGATTATATTAGATTAATAAAGTGTCTAATGACTGCCATCAAAAACCATGAGCCTCTTTGAGCTTATCACTTTTATGCACGATAAGGATCTATCTGAGATCTACCCCAACTTTTGGACTGCTCTCAGTATTGCACTTACATTGCCAGTGACTGTAGCTCAAGCAGAGAGGAGCTTTTCCAAACTAAGGTTAATCAAGACATACCTGCGGTCAACCATGTCTCAGGAACGGCTCACTGACCTTGCTGTCATAAGCATAAATCATGCAATAGGGGAGCAGATCTCATATGATGCCATTATTGATGACTTTGCATCTAGAAAGGCCAGAAAAGTCAGATTTTGTCATGCGCACTCAGCCGTGGCCGGCAGTAGGACCCGGATGCAAGACGGCCGCAAACCTGAAAGCATAAAAGGATACAAGATGGCGCCGCACATCGCTCTGTCATTGAGTTATGCCCAGGCCTTTTCGGAATCGTTCCTGTCTATGTGAGTACTCACTTTCTTGGCTATACTTTCAGACTGAGTGTGTGTTTATAGGACTAAGGTTAGATTGTGTCTTTCCTCTGCTCATTTACTGTGAGAGTCCTTATAGCAAATCGCGTGATTATCCTGCCCGCTCGTGTCCATCCGCATTTGGGTTTACCATTCACGCTACAGGGCTAACTGCTAAAGCTACCGTCTTTCTGGTCATGCCGGTTTTGTTCCTGACAGAATGACAGAGCCAAAAGCAGTAAACCCAGCGGATCACGCCCGCCTCTGCGATGTGGTTGACCAGCATGCTTTGCTCATCAATACGCTAACCGCGGAGCTCGATTCTCTGCGGCGGAATGTCCAAGACCTCGCGGCCTAGCGCAGCGAGGTCGCGGAGCTTAGGCAGGAGAACGCGAGCCTCCGGGCGGCGGTTGATGGGCTGGCTAGCGGGCCGCCTGCCGCAGCGGCCGCGGCACCGCACCATCCCCCCCCTCCCCGATGTTTTTCTAGCACTTCCGGATAAATGGGATGGCACGGATGGGAAATGCAGTGTGTTTTTAACATCGCTGGAACTGGTGTTTGAGTTTAATGCCACCAAATACTCCACCGACCGGCTGTGCATTGCACTACTCGTCTCGTTGCTATCAGGGCAGGCAGCAGAGTGGGCCACGGCAGTCCTGCGTGCGGACACAGACACCGCGCACTCCTACAATGAATTCACCCGTCAACTCAAGATGACGTTTGAACATCCCACGGGCGAGGTGGAGACCGACACAAAGCTCTACCACACTGCTGAGTTCCGGACCCTCGCCATCCAGACCTCCTGGGGAGACGCAGCCCTCCGGACGTCCTACTTCGAGGGGCTGGCTAATCGCATCAAAGACGAGCTAGCCGGACGAGAGCTCCCAGCCACACTGGAGGGGCTAATCCAGCTAGCCCTCCGGATCGACCAGCGCCTCCTCTCCTGTCCGAAGCCAGCACCTCGAACCCTGCCGCCACCATCCACTTATGCCTACACTGCACCCAGGCCACCACCACCGCTCTCCCCGGACGTGTCGGATCTCCACCCCCTGCCATGGTTGACACCGGAGCCGGGGAACCCATGCAACTAGGGCGCGCCTCCCTGACCGTGGCGGAACGCGAGAGACGTTACCGCGAGGGACTGTGCGCCTATTGCGGCTCAGCAGCACACCATCGAGCGACCTGCCCGTCCCGTCCGGGAAACGCCCAGACCCGGTGAGAGAGAGGAGAGACTCCCCGGGTGCCATCCACCTCTCCGCTACCACCGACAACACCGCTACTCGACTCACGGTCCAGGTAACCCTCCACCTTGGCCACAAACGGGTCAGAAGTACCGCGTTCATCGATTCTGGTGCCGCGGGTAACTTCATTGACTCAACGTACGCCAGGGGATTGGGGGTAAAGATTGAGGCGTTATCCCAGCCAGTGAAAATCACCTCAGTCGACGGGCAGCCCCTCTCGTCCAGCCCCATCACCCAGCAGACTCCACCCATCACTCTCGTCCTCGGCCAACATCAGGAGTCTATACAGTTTCACCTTACACCCATCTCCTCTCCACCTATCATCCTCGGCTATCCCTGGCTCTTACAGCACGACCCACTCATCTCCTGGTCTCAGAACCGGATCCTTCAATGGGGGCCGACCTGCACCAACCTATGCCTACGGGCCCAGGCTGGGACGTGTTCCAGGGAGTCCGAGGCCCCCGACGTCGACATCCACGCCATCCCTCCACCGTATCGAGACCTGGCCGAGGTGTTCTGCAAGCGCCGGGCCAACCACCTACCACCTCATCGACAATACGACCTGGCGATAGAACTCCAGCCAGGCTCCAGCCCCCCCCGCGGCCATCTCTACTCCCTCTCTACCAGTGAGACCCAGGCTATGGAGGAGTATGTCGCCAGCGCCCTGCGAAATGGCACCATTAGACCCTCCTCCTCGCCGGCTGCCGCGGGGGGAAGAAAGGGGCGAACTTCGTCCGTGTGTCGACTATCGGGGGCTTAACAAGATCACCATCAGAAACCGCCACCCTCTGCCTCTTACCAACTCAGCCCTGGACGCCCTCTCTGGTGCCACCATGTTCACTAAGTTGGACCTCCGGAGCGCCTACAACTTGGTGCGCATCAGAGAGGGTGATGAATGGAAGACGGCCTTCATCACCCCCACCGGGCACTATGAGAGCCTGGTCATTCCATTTGGTCTCTGCAACGCACCCTCGGCCTTCCAGTGTTTCATCAACGACGTCCTCAGGGACATGCTAGGCCGATGGGTGTTCGTCTACCTAGATGACATCTTGATATATTCACGCACCCCCGATGAACACACAAAACACGTTCGAGCTGTCCTTAAGAGATTGCTCGCCCACCAGCTGTACTGTAAGCTGGAAAAGTGTGCTTTTCACGAGCACTCCACCACGTTCCTGGGTTTTGTTATCTCGCCCCAGGGTGTGGCCATGGACCCGCAAAAGCTGGAGGTTGTACGTCACTGGCCCCTACCCAGGACACTTAAGCAGCTCCAACACTTTCTCGGGTTTGCGAACTTTTATCGTCGCTTTATCCGGGGCTACAGTACAGTTGCAGCATCACTCACTGCACTTACCAGGCTCTCCAACCATTCCTTCCAACTCAACCCTACCGCCATCTCAGCTTTCCACCGACTCTGTCACCTGTTCACCACCGCCCCGATTCTCCTCCATCCGGATGCCAGCCAACCATTCGTTGTGGAGGTGGACGCGTCGGAAGTGGGCGCCGGCGCTGTTCTCTCACAACGAGGTCCAGACCAGAAGCTACACCCCTGTGGCTTTTACTCCAAAAAGTTTAACCCCACTCAGCAGCGATACGGAGTAGGGGACCGTGAACTGTTGGGCATAAAGTGGGCTTTGGAGGAATGGCGTCACTGGCTCCAGGGTGCCAGTGAGCCATTCATTGTCTGGACGGACCACCAGAACCTCATCACCATCCGCAATCTCAGGCAGTTGAACCCAAGACAGGCACTGTGGGCCCTGTTCTTCGAACAGTACGATTTCCATCTTTCGTACCGCCCGGGGTCCAAGAACACCAAGGCCGACGCCCTCTCCCATCAATACGAACGAGAGGCGCCCCGGGCGGAGCCCGTGCCTGTCCTTCCACCCGCCCGGATCATCGCACCCCTGCACTGGGATATGGAAACGAGGGTCCGCCAGGCACTGACCAGCGAACCCGCACCGGCAGGTGTGCCGCCCGGGCGGCTCTACGTCCCCACTCAACTCCGGCCCGAAATCCTCCAGTGGGGCCATTCTTCACCCGTCGCAGGACAGGGACCCGAAGAACCCTTACCTTCATGGGACGGGCTTTCTGGTGGCCCTCGATGAGGAGGGAGGCTACCGAGTTCGTCCGGGCGTGCCCAGTGTGCGCCAGGGCCAAGGACCCCAACCAACCAATACCGGGGGAGCTTCAACCACTCCCAGTTCCCCGCCGGCCCTGGTCGCACATTGCCGTCGACTTCATCACGGGCCTGCCGTTCTCAGAAGGAAGAGACGTCATTCTCACTATCGTGGACCGCTTCTCCAAGGCAGTGCACCTGATGGCCCTCACCGGAGTCCTGTCAGCCAAAACCACAGCCGAGCTGATATTGGAACACGTAGTCCGACTGCATGGGTTCCCGAAGGACATCGTCTCGGACAGAGGTCCCCAGTTCACCGCCCGGTTCTGGAAGGCCTTCTGCCGTCTGATCGATTCGTCCTGCAGTTTGTTTTCCGGCTACCACCCCCAGACGAACGGTCAGACGGAGCAAACCAACCAACAGCTGGAGCGCTACCTCAGGTGTTTTGTGTCGGATCGCCAGCGCTCCTGGGCCCGCTACCTCAAGTGGGCCGAGCTATCACACAACCTCCACGTCTCCTCAGCCACCAACCTGAGCCCATTTGAGGTGTGCTATGGTTTCCAGCCTCCGATGTTCACCCACCAGGAACCGGAGGTTGATGTACCATCGGCCCAACAGTTGATTCGCCGGTGCCGGCGGCTATGTCACCAAGCCAACCTCGCCATCCGATGCACCAACGCCAACTATGTGGCCCAACACCGCCGCCGGCGCCCTCCGGGACGGTTGTACCAGGTAGGTGACAAAGTGTGGCTGTCAACCAAAAACCTCCACCTGCACACGGAATCCAAAAAATTATCACCAAGGTTCATAGGGCCATACCGCATCACCCTCAGGATCAACCCTGTCACCTACCGGCTCCAGCTGCCTGCGGCGCTCCGGATCCACCCCGTCTTCCACACCTCACAGCTGAAACCATTCACCACCTCACCCATGGTTCCACCCACCCCCCCTGCTCCTCCTCCCCGAATCATTGACGGCGGTCCCGCCTACACCGTGCCTATCTGGTCGACTGGGAGGGCTACGGCCCCGAGGAGCGGTCCTGGGTCCCAGCTCGCTTCATCCTCGACTCCGGGCTCATTAGGGACTACCGTCACCGGGTATCCTCCACCCCTGGACCATCCGGAGTCGGTCCTGGAAGGGGGGTACTGTCATGCGCACTCAGCCGCGACCGGCAGTAGGACCCGGATGCAAGACGGCCGCGAACCTGAAAGCATAAAAGGATACAAGATGGCGCAGCACATCGCTCTGTCATTGAGTTATGCCCATGCCTTTTCGGAATCGTTCCTGTCTATGTGAGTACTCACTTTCTTGGCTATACTTTCAGACTGAGTGTGTGTTTATAGGACTAGGGTTAGATTGTGTCTTTCCTCTGCTCATTTACCGTGAGAGTCCTTATAGCAAATCGCGTGATTATCCTGCCCGCTCGTGTCCATCCGTGTTTGGGTTTACCATTCACGCTACAGGGCTAACTGCTAAAGCTACCGTCTTTCTGGTCATCCCGGTTTTGTTCCTGACAGATTTTAGTTTCAGTTTTGTGGTTTCTGTTCTGCAGTGAAGTAAATAAGTTATTTTTCTTTAGTGTGATTTGTTCTATTTCTATATTAATTCTATATGTATATAATATTTGTTTGTACACAGTATATTTATTTAAGTTATGAGTAGTTTAATAAAAGTGTGGTGTGTACAAAATGTGCAGGGTTTTTTTTTTCTGGGGGCCGGGAGGGAGTCTCGCCCAGGGAGCAATTCAGTGTAGAACCGCCACTGCCACTAAGAGATGCACACTAAGACCCAGCAGGGGAGAAGACTTGTCTAAACGAAGACTTGTTCATTTTTCTAGTCAAATTTTATTAAAAAATCTTTGCTCGTCTTGTGGAAAACTCGCAGTTGCATATTTAAATTACCACAAACACAGCTGCAGCCTGATTTATCCATTGTGCCAAAGCTGTGGGAGATGGGGTTAAAGTTTTTTGAAAAATCACACAAAATTCACACTGACATAAAACAAAAATTTGAACAAAACATTTTGACATTTATGCTTTTCAACACCATTGTGACTCAAACAAAAACATGCACAAAAAAATTGTGGCATCATAATGCCATTTGTCTGTCTTTATTTAAAAAATTGGAGTTATCCCATTTTACTGTCAAACTGTTTGAATATGTGTGTAGAACTGAAAGTCTCTTACAATTTACAGAGTAAAACTCTGATTGGTAACTGAAATAGTTAGTCAATAGTTTTTGAAGAAGATTGCCAGGGACAGCAGTGGTTTTGAAAGGGCACATAAAGGGCAGTCATCATTAAGCAAGTCACTTGATCAAGATCAGACGCTGTAAGTAGTATGTATTTATGTAATTTAAACCACATTGTAAAATGCATTTTTCTTTTCATATGAAGTTGATTCATTAAAACAACATGTAAGAGACTGTGACCAAATGTTAGCCTTGAGCTGTCACAGCTTGGTGCAATTATTTTGGCATTAATGTGGCACAGCATGCCTGGGGCTGTGAAAAACGCACTCACCTGCGCCTTGATGTCTTTTCATAGAACAAAGAGGAGGAAACTGTTTGAAACATTATTGCCCTTGTTAACTATGTGATTATTTGGGTAAATCTTCACACTCCTTTATAATCAAATATGGACAGCATATGCATGGATTATGTACTGGCACATGAGTTTCCTCAATGTTTATAAGAACACGAAAAACTGCTGCTGTGTGAGAGACAAATGGGGCTTAATGGTTAGAGCTTAACGGTCAATTTTACTAAGAAATATATGTTGATATCTAAATTCTAATCTGCTACATTGTAACTATGTGAAATTCTTAATTCTAAAGTATTTCAGTTTACAATTACAAGAGTTCTAAATTCGAAATTATACAACAGTTATTACAAAGCTAACAAGCTTCTAACAAGGCTGAATCCCAAATCTCTTGGTATAATTGTAACTGTTTATATAATGAAACAAATCAAAATCTGTTAATAATAAATAGTGTTAGTTGAACTATTGTATAAAATCAATTTCATACTCAACGTTGTGCTGTTGTGCTGGATATCAGTACAGTTGTTATGCCTTCGGAACATGTTATTACTGCATCACAGCGGTACCAGTACAACCCTCCCTCTTGTGTGATATTGCTTAATTATTACAGTATAATGTAACAGTACAGTTCTACATTTTTAACTATTACACTGCAAAATAAAGGAGTTCTAAAGTATATACTATTACAGTAAATTAGCATAGACAAAAAAAACACATATCAATATAAATTTAAAATGTTTAAATGTGTTGTGTTCTCATGTGTTTCTTTAAGCTATTTAATCACATTTGAATCTCCTTATAAAATGCCAAGGTTTTAAAAAAAATAATAAATTTTTAAAAATTTAAAGAATGTAACGTTTGAAAGTGAGCACTGCTATTGTGTCATGCCCACAGTAAAGCTTCGTGAAATGGGCTGCCATCAGTCAGGATGTGGCCCAGAATTGAACTGACAGTATGCCATGGCAAATTGTAGAGATCTTGAAAAAGACACTGTATTGACTCTTTACATCAACTTTTCATTAAAAGCATTTGACACTTATGAAATACTTGTAATTATACTTCAGTATATCATAGTAACGTCTGACAAAAAAGATTTTAAAAAACAGATAATATTGTTAAACCAAGCCAGTTGGTTTAATATTGGAATATTAATAAGTAAAATTTATATTAATGAATGATATTGTGATTTTATGAAACTGCTTAAACAGTATTATATAACAGAGATATGGATGAAAATGTAAAAACAGATTTTGTGTGGCGTGTCAGTGTGACTGTATGGCCTCATGTGTAAGATTGAGGGAATTCAGTTCTGCCCAAAGAGGGGCTTGAAAGACTAAAAAGCCCTCTATAAAGGAGCCAGAAAATTTCAGGGTAATCTCTTTGGCACTGCTAAAAAGTCTATGTGGTTTAAATTCTTTATTTTAAAATTGTTTTGGATATACAAATAATATTGTCCTAAAAGGGCAGGGTGTGGTGAGGGGGGAGTGGGTAATCAATCCCAGGCTCTCTCTCTCTCTCTCTCTGTGTGTGTGTGTGTGTGTGTGTGTGTGTGTGTGTGTGTGTGTGTGTGTGTGTGTGTGTGTGTGTGTGTGTGTGTGTGTGTGTGTGTGTACCACTATAGCAAAGCACAGTTGGTTCTAGTTTACTGGCTGTATAGTCTGTTTTGGCTCCTTGCAGTCACTCTTTCCTTATCCTTTCCTCCACTCCTTCCTGCTCTATCAATTTCTTTCCTCTACATTATCTTACAGTAAAGCACTTAGTTAAAGCAAGTATTCACAAGTGAGTCCCAAGTTTAACTAGGGTTAACTTGTATTTCGAAAGTGTTGACATGGAACAATAAGTAACAATAAGTAAATGTATATTATTATTATTGGCTAAATAATAATAATAATAATAATAATAATAATAATAATAATAAGACCACAGTTGCCATATTCTCCACAATAGGAGCAAGAAACATTGTTTGATCATTAATGAAGCAATCACAGATGATGCAAATATAACACAACATATAGATAACAGACACAAGACAGACACACTGAAAACCTGAAACTATACACAAACCAATTATACTTGATTATATGAGAAAGCAAAAATTAATAATAACTATTCTTCTTCTTCAGCTTATTATTATTATTATTATTATTATTATTATTATTATAGTAATCATTATTACTACGACTAGCACTATTTTGCTGTAAACGTTCCAAAATTTCCTGATGTCAAGTCCCATTCTCTTGTACTTGGAATCTTGTTACACACCTTTTTCTAAAATATTGCTACTTCCTAGGATCACAAAGCCAGTGAGTAGACATTTTGTGATACTGTATATACAATAATATCAGGGTAGTTTGCACCAATGGTTGGGTTTATGTTCACATCCTTGTCCCACATGATAATGCAATCATTGCAAAAAGTGTTTTACAACTGGTTGTCCCTTGCAAATAGTCGAGCAGATGTAAATGGCAACATCTGTGCAATTTGTGAGGATCTGACATCAATGGTACCTGGTACTGTAAGTACTTGATCCTGGGCTTTCTCTTTCTTCTTTAACATCATGGCTGTGGAAACAAGGAATACTGTGTTCCTTGTCTACATTCAACTCATTCAAGTGTTGAAAGGATTTAGAGGCTTGCTTCACACATGTTTGATTTGGTTTGCCTCAATGTTTTTTCTTAGTGTTGGACCTTCATTCAGAGAACTCTGGCTCAGCTTTTAACCCACAGTTATTGAGCTGTCTGCATAGTCCTCAGATCAGATCAGAAAAGAATGTACAGTAGAGCAAGTGAACCTTATTCACTGTCTTGGTCAAGAAGTATTTGGCATTGCTGGCTTTGTGAGTCTTCAACATCCTCATAACCTTGTTATGTCCTTGTTCAATGTTGTTGCTGAGCCTGATAATGGCTGAGTGAAGCTCAGTGAGTCTACGATCATTGTTGTACTTATATACAATTGATCTATAATAGTTTTAGCAGAAACAATCAAAATGCAAGAACGCCAGGCAATACTCAAAGTTTTATTGTAAAATGATGAATAACGATGATGCAGAAATAATTAACCATGTGAGAAATGAGTAGCTGACATGTTCTTGCAAGCAGATGGATAAGATGTATGATTTCGAGTTTGGGGGTAAGGCTGTAGCAGTTTATTGTGATCTTATGCTGGAGCTGTATACAGGTATGGACAAATCAGACAGATTGGCAGAGCTAGTGATTTGGAGCAGGGAAAGATCAGGTGCACCGGTACTACAGTACCACTGATGAGCTGGCAGGTGGTGGGGGTCTGGAAGCAAACATGAGCAGACTGCTTTCGTCCTAGAAATGTTTAAGGTTGGATCCAGAGGGAGTGAAAAAGCTTCAAGGATGCTGCCAGCAAATGTTGAAAATTCAGATCAGAGGTGCATAGCCATACTTCTTGCTCAGTATGATGGGTAGGAGTTGCTGAGCATCTATGATTGGTTCATATTGTGTTGACAGTGAGCATAACTGTATTGTAACTGTATTGTAATCAATAGATATGTGGGACCAGGACCTTTTGGGAATAGGCAGTGAGTAGAGAAACCCAGCTGGGGTCTCTTCATGATCTTGTGCTAGGCAGACATAGCAGACTGGTCAGAAATCCAGGAACATCCCTTGACTGAGAAGTCCACCAAAGCCACTGTAACACCACAGCATGGGTGCAGGTTCCTCAGGGACATCAGAAGTTGTGGCCCACTGGAACAACTGTGAGCACTACGCACCAGCAATGACTAAAACTTTCATAATGATTCTTGTCTTGTCATTTTAAGGGAATTGTATGATGACACTCAAGGATTTAGTTTATATTCTAATTCCCATGTCTATTAGAAGTCTGTCATCTTTAAAGGTTGACTGCAGGTAATTTACTATTGATTCACCCTCTTGATGTAATCCCTCAGTGATGGTCTCATTAGCATTGTGTTGTTGTAGTGGGTGTTGTGGTTTAGGCTACTCCATTTGAGAGCTCCCATTTGGTTCACCACCCAGTGTTCTAGTATTTTTAGTCTCTTGTTTTTGTTGTTGTTCAGTGTGATGCATGAGATTGGGTTTGATCTGCGCTAATTCTGTTTTGGCAAGACCATTTCCCCCTCTCTCCATTTTTTTATTGGGTTCTGAACTTATGTACATAACTCTGATACATCTTGGATATCTAGAAATTATATTGTTGTCAAATGGCATGTATTATTATTATTATTAGTAGTAGTAGTAGTAGTAGTGCTAGTATTATTATTATTTAGACATTATGAATTAACTTCATTAGATACATTTATCAATAGTAACAGGTTTATATCTATAACTATGGATTATTTGTATTAAAGTTTAAATGCACTCAAGAGGCCTTAAACAAATTTATATTTGATGACTCAAGCCACAAGGAAATCTGTGTACATTTAGCCACATCGTGCAAGTGTACTGTAAATGCAAGCTCTCCAAGCCACATTTAACCAAAACCAAACCCACAACCCAAACCCCTTCTAATGCCTTACAGCAAAACTCACATAATCCAAGACTGCATGCAATCATCTTTTTAAAATTAAAACTCTGTATTTTTTTTAATGTGACAGAAATCTTTTTCACAAAACCAAAGGAAACAAAGCACAAACCCAAAATGTTGGGTGTCAAATATATGAAGTTGAAATTATATACTGTATATGAAGCTTAAATTATAGACCAAAAAGTACAAAAAACCCAAGCCAGGTCAGTCAAGATGTTTTTTACTAGACTGTCAGTGTGATCTTATGAAACGGCTCAACATATAAATTATTGCAATGAACTGTGGCGATGGTTTTACTGTATACAGTGAAAGGTTTAACGGTAAATTTGTTAAAGATAAGTACAACTTATGATGTTATTTATGAATGAAAGCAGTACATGGGTTAGGGTTCTCGAGGTACATACTAATCTTATAATTAATGTATCAAATATTATTGTTCAAACTATAATCATATAGACACGAACAAATACAGTGGCTTGCAAAAGTATTCGGCCCCCTTTAACTTTTACACATTTTGTCACATTACAACCAGAAACATCAATTAATTTCATTGGAATTCCACGTGAAAGACCAATACAAAGAGGTGTACACGTGAGAAGTGGAACGAAAATCATACATGATTTAACAAGTAACAAGTACTGTTACTTCAGTGAAATTTTACTTAAGTACAAGTAAAGTTACCATTATAAAAATCTACTCAAGTAAAAGTAAAAAGTAGCTCATAAAAAATTTACTCAGAGTAAAAGTTACCGAGTTAAATTTTTATTAGAGGGGGTGGGATGAGGCATTCTAGCGTAGTTCAAAAAAGATGAGCAGATATAAATCTCAAACTAATTGTTTTTAACTGAAGGAACAACTTTGCATAATAAAGCTGTTGTCTTTCATGTGCATGAAAATCAAAGTGGTCACTTAAATATGGTGTTATGTCCCAGTTTAGGGTCATACAGCAAAAGATGGTTCAGGGTTCTATTTTAAACTGTATGGAAATGGTGGTATATGGCAGAAAGAACTAGATCCAATCATTAACTGATGAAATAATGAGGTTTGTATATACAAAAAAATACACACACACACACACACACACACACACACACACACACACACACACACACACACACACACACACACACACACACACACACACACCAGGAGGAGGAGGAGGATCAGATTCAGGGTGGACCCAGGCCAAAATAATAAACAAAATGGTATTTATATTTAGTAGTTAGATTACCTGCAAAAAGTACAGGCACCGGACTCCCTAAACCAAAAACAGTGAATAAATTCCCTCTTCCCAAAATAAATGGCAGCCACGCCCCTACTACCAGTGAGTGCACAAACATACAGTGAAACTATCTACAAATATATACAAAGACCCACCAAACCAAAGTGACAAAGCAGTAAATAAAGTCAATGGGAGGCAAAAATTCAAAACCGGAATACACAACCAAATATCAAAACGCCAAAATAACAATCTCTTTCCTCTTTCCCGCGTCTCTCTCCGGTTTATATATGGTCGCGCTAGTCGATGACGTCACTCTCAGGGCAGAAGCGACCATGTGAAAGGTCAGGAAGATGCCGATGTCAGAAAACCTGGAGTGGAGTCTGGAGCGGCGCGCGACCAGGACATGATACACACACGCGAGCGCAAAAGCATAATATTTGTATTATTTTAGCATTTTCATTCATTTATTTTTTACTCAGTAGCGAAAATTATTTAAAACGTAGCGAATTACAATACTTCAAACTAAATGTACTTAAGTAAAAGTAAAATTACAGATTTTAAAAACTACTTTAAAAAGTAGAAATACACAAAAAAACTACTCAATTACAGTAACACGAGTAAATATAATTCGTTACTTTCCACCTCTGACTGTGGTTGTCACTCTCCCTCTAACCTCCCTTTGGTCATCTGCTCCCACCTCTGGCTTGTGGGAACTTATTCTCCCCAGTGTCACAACTGAGCTTAACCATTGACTTGTTTTTATGAATTAACGTTTGATGAATATTTTGGTACTGAAATCCTATTTTGCTCCCTACTTGTTTTCAGAGTAGTTACCACTATCCTGATATAATACATTGATGAAAATAGCTTAAAATGTTTCACCCTTGTACCTTCTAACTATTCCTCAAAATGACTATCTCAACAATTTATCTTGCTTTGTTGCACAATTCAAGCTACCATTTGCAACAATAGCCCCACAAAGTAGCTAAATTCAGCAAACTCGCTGAACTTTAAAAATAGCAACACTCTATAAAATCTGAAGTCGATTAGAAGACACGAAGAGAGTTGGATTTAACCCACTCATGAGCTTAAGTACTGAAGGAAATCCAGCTGAATTGTCCTTCGTTGGAAAAGCGGCCAGATGAAATGTTTAGTACACACATGTAGAACTTCGGCACAGCTGTCAGAACCTTTCAATTGTAAATAAATCTTTGTATAATTACTGTTTCTTCACTCGCTCAGAGGCTGGAAGTTTACAGCCAACAACAGAGTCTTTGCTTTAAGGCGGAGGTTTTTTCCTCATATTTTTTGTTTGTACACACAAAATGGAGGCCAATGTGAATGTCCAAAAATGATCAAATGGGCCGATGCATATTCATCTTAAGGTTCCACATTGGAGTCTGGGGGTTGTCGCTCTTCAACCACCGAAGCTGTGTCTGATAGCTGTAGCTTTGTGACTTCACATCGCACAGTTTGAGAACATTACATCAGATGATGATTTGGCACAGGTCTAAATAGGAATGTCAGAAGCATTTTTCCTAGAAAGTATTTCTAGAAAGTTTTCAATTTCAGTTCAATTTCACTTCATTTCAATACCGAAGCAAAGCATAAATGTGCCAGAATAATATAATGTATGTGAATGTAAAATGTAGAAAACAACTACAGTATTAAATATAAAGCTTTTTAACTTGTGTACAGTAGAATGTACAGAATTCATGTATTTTCCACCTTTGTAGTCATCCAACTGGATGTTTCAATTAGCATTAAATGAGATGTGCATACAGTATGAATCCTTTTTTTGTAATAGCATACAGCTTTTTATTTTCCTGAATAACTTGTAGACAAAAGGTACAGTACATCATCTTAAAGTCATTATTATTGGAAGAATACTACAGATTCTGATTTAATCTTGTATTTGGAAAAAAGTCACACGGGAAAAGGGCTTCATTCAGTTCTTCCCAGTCCTTTGTCACTGTTCCCCCTTTTTCTGTTTAAAATATTTGGTATAGCTCTTTATTCAAGCTACTAATTTTGCATCCTGTATTCATCACAGTGGTTTTGACCAAACCTCTGCATCTTGTCTTTATCATGGAGTATTTTGTTTTTCTGAAATGGTGACAGGCCTGAAATTGCATGAAAGCTTACTACAAATAAGGGAAAGTAATGAACTGAGGTCATGTTTTTCCCTTCATGGCATCCAAAGTGAAGATTTTTTTTTTCCAGGGAAGCTGTTAAATAAAAGGAACACAACTTTTGAAGCTGACAGGTCTTGCATTTCTCTCTTTTTAAAGTCAAGGTTCTTTCTGTGTATAGGAGTTCCTATACTTCCTTAGTTCGTTGGAGCACCAGGTCTGTTTCATATCGAAACCTTTAGATTGTGCCTGAGTTATTATGTTAAATGTAAAAAGCTCAGTGAACATTAGTCATTGTGTCCACGTGACTGGTGAACACTATGTGGCTTAGGAACTCTCCTGGGATGAAATGTCCCTTCTTATAAACATCTCATCATACACTTTTCTTGTGCAGGATTGAGAGAAGAAGAGGAAGATGATTGGGGATAAAGCAGTCTGCTACAGAACAGGAGCACATCACACCATTGTTCTGAATCAAAAGTTGAATATATATATTGCAGATGGGTGTAATGAGAATGGATAAGGTATGTTGGAAACAGTCTGATTAGTGCTATTCTGTTCCAAGTTCTCAAGAGCCAGCATGTTACAACAGGTTACCTGGCTTTGCCACTGATACAAAGGTTTTGACATTTCAATAATTTCAGACGTACTCGTTTTTTTTCCAGAATAATGGAAAACAAAGAAAACTCCTTGGAGATTAATCTCTTGTTGATGCTTGATTGTTAGTATTGCAGCAATCAGAGAAACCACTTTGACTGCGTCTGTTTGTGGAACACAGTGCCTCAGGATCGGCTGGATAAACATAGGAAGATCTGAAAGAGGTGGGTGTATGAAGGGGTGTGGCGGGATTTCCAGATCCATCCAAAAGCCAGCTGATGAACGCCAGGATAAGAACAATAGAGAAGTGATTTATTTATTTAAAGGAGGGTTCTTTATGAAATCTCATATGACATTTACTGCACAATTTAGTGGTTATTGTATACCTGCATTATAAATACACTCAAGGTCCAATAGATCCTAAACTAATTGTTTCGGTACTGAAGAATGATTACTGTATATGTGGGAATGCGGTTTAATCTTCCTGGCTTACATTTGCTAGTAGTTGAGTAGCACAGAATTAGTAACACAGCAAGCACTGAGCTAAGATCAGTTTTTTTTATTATTATTACACTACCAGAATGTAATCACTGACCCAAAAAGAACAGGTCTGAAAGAAATGTAGCAGTGACATCTGATAGAGCATCTCCAACCATGGAGTAGAGGAAATGTGTCAGTGCCTCATCCCTGACACAATGAAAATAGAATGATGATTTTTATTACTATTAGAGTGAGTGAACTGTACTGGCTCGGGGGTGATTCCCATCATAACTTCTTCTGCTTTTTGGGTTAGAGAAGGGTGTGTCGGCTGTTTTCCTCTATGGACACAGCACAGGTCAGAGAGGGAGGAAGGCCACAACACTCTGACTTCCTATTGAACTAAGCTTGTCTGGTTGTACCCACAGAGCAGCTGCAGTAGATCGTGTGGGCACAGAATCGTGAATGGAAATAGCCTTGGCCGCTGCGGTGTGGGGAATTCTAACCAGGGTGTATTGTTTGGTTTGTCTGTCAGCTGAGGTCATCATATAGTGGACCAATTGTCAGGCAATGAAAACACATCAAAGTTAATGAGAGAGCATTGCAGAAGATCAGGAAAACATGCAAACCTAATGTGACTGTTTGTTAGCATGTGCACGTGTGAGCGTATGCTAACCATGTTATGTTTATCTGTAATTAGATGCTTGTGTGGCCAGAGTCAGATCAGTGATTTTTTTTTTCTTATATACAGTAGTGTTGATATAAGTTTTAAGCTAGCACTAAAAATCTAAGTAAGGTTAGCATTCAGAATGAACTGTCAGAGACTTCAAGTTGCTTGAAATGTACAACACAAAAGTGGCTAACATACTGTAAGACCTTAAGGAATCCCTAATAAATATATAAATAATAATGCCCAAGATTTTTTTGTTATTTATAATGTATCATTATGCTTGAATTTATTATCTGCAATTAATGTAGGAATATGTTTATTTCTGTTGTTACAATATATAGGCTAGAGTAGTACAGACAGTATATCTCACCAATTGGTCATGACTGCTAAAGGTCTACAGAAGCACATAAGCATCCAAGTAAACATAATTGGGAAGTCACAGTAGAATTAACCAGTCATATTTAAATTTTCAATATGGAGGGCTGTTGCATGTCACTCCAAACCTTTCGGATAGCCAAATGTAACAATGTCGGCGGTAGGTCGTTCAGAAACACAGCAGACCCACAAGAAGTTCGCATGTGAGTTCTTTATTCAGGCTCATGCCTGTGGAATGGTAGTCAGTAACAGAAAACGTTTCAAAACAAATAACTCACCAGCGTTCTTGTTTGCTCACCACAGCCACACACATACATTTGGCTCAGTGCTCAGAGAAAGAAATAGAGAGAAATCAATTTATTATAAGGGGTAAAAGGTTCAGGTGCACTAGATCAGTTATTACACATGTAGCTTGTGCCTTACATTAATTTCTATGCATATCTTTGGTTGACAGTGCTTCACTTGATTTGATTATTTAATATTATATTTATATATTTATTCATTTATTTATTTATTTTATATGTATATATACATATATTAAAAGCACAATGCTGAGTAAAGAGTGCTTCAAACAAGCATTGTAACAGAGAATAAAGTTTGGCAGCTTATACAGTAGAAGGTGTAAGCCTTGCCCTTTGAAATTCCCCTTTCCCACAGTTGATGGTCTTCATTTGTCTTCGGTGCTGATTTCCCCCACAGTACTTCATCCATCTGAAAATTGCTCTCATCAGTGGCCTGAATGTACTGAATGACCAGATTATTCTATCAATTTAACCTTTTCTTTTTAAGACTGGCATATTTCAGGATTAAAATTCTGAAAATGTTGTTCTGAGAGAATGACATGAATATGACCTAATGCAGTCCATGTCAAAAAAATTATTCATTTATTTTTTAAAGTAAAATGATCAAATGACTCACTTTACATGTAATGAATCAATAACATACTGTCTGAAGACTTTTTTTTTGTTTTAATTTCAATAAATGATTCAACGTACAAGAATATTTCCCAAGATTAATCAAATTATAAATTACTAAACAGGAATTCTGAAAATGTATGTTCATTTATGCACTCAATACTTGGTCATGGCTTCTCTAGCATGAATTACTGCATCAAAGCAGCATGGCAATGATACAATCCGTCTGTTGCACTGCTGAGGTACAGTATTAGTATTATAGAAAACCAGGTTGCTTTTATAGTCTTCAGCTCTTCTTAATTGTTGTGTCAGGTGTTCCTCATCTTCCTCCTGACAATACTACATAGATTCTCTGTGGGGTGCAGGTCAAGTGAGTTTTCTGGCCTATCAAGCAACATCGGGCAGCAAACCTGTCAGTGGTAGTTTTGGCACTGTGGTTAGGTTCTAAGTCCTGCTGGAAAAGAAAATTTACTTCAGTAGAAAGTGAGTACAACAGCTGTACTCCCTTTGGTAAGGGACCAGTTTTTATTCTCCCTAGCCCAGGTAAGATTCTTTTGACGTAAGATTTGATGTAAAAAGTAAGATTTTTTATTTTTTTTTTGGTACTAAGAATGCAACAGTTGTAGCCCATTTTCTTAATATATCTGTGCATGGTAGCTCTCACTCCACTCCCTGTGAAGCTGGCAAGTTTGCTTGGTAATCTTCTTAAGACTGAGGTCATCCCGTTGCTTATGTACCTTTTCAGAACAACTTCTCCCATCCAGTCAACTTTCCTTGAATATGCATTCTGCAAACAGCCAGTCCTTTCTGCTATGACCTTCTGTTGATTTCTCTCTTGGATAGAGCGTCAATGATCATATTCTGGGCAACTGTCAAGTCTTCCCCTTGAGAACAAAATTAAATATTATAATATTTTTTTTCAATTGGATTTTGAGGTTGTAGTCATTGAACTTAAAGCAAAACGGAAATATTTTTCTTTATGTATACATTACAAATAGAATACAGTAGATTACATTGAAAATCTTTTTAGGATATAAATTTTTTATGAGCAATTCTTGCAATTCTTAGAATATATATATATATATATATATATATATATATATATATATATATATCACCGATCGGTGCATAGGGCAACGAGTGTTCTCCATTGAAGAGAACTTTCGTTGTTTCCGTAGCGGTTGGATTTTTACAGGGCGGGTTGCTAGCCCAACGCCCAACATATATACTGTATATACAGTATATATATATATATATATATATATATATATATATATATATATACAAAATATTATGTCAAAAATTTTTATTATATCAGTGTGAATATATATATAGGTTTAGAACAGAATTTAAAAACTCTTGCTGAATATCACACATTTAAACAAGTGACTTGTCGCATTTGCCTGCAATCTTCTTCACTACTGACACAACCTTGACCCAAATCTAGAACAGGAAGAGAATCAGACAGCTGCTTAAGATGTTGCGCTGAGGTTAACCACTCTCACACACGAAAAGGCACAAAGACTCCCCTGAAATAGTGTAATGGGTGGAAACAAGCAATCTGAAACAAAATCTGGCTTCAGAAGAGATTATGTACATTTGGTAATGTTATCACTGCTGACACCTGCTCCCACTCTCTTTGTGCTCTTATGAATTTGCCATCACTGTTCTAAACGTTACAGCCTTATTTCATCGCAAGCTCCGGTGGGAGACTGGAAACGGCCATGAGTTGAAGAGCCTGGCTACATCTCAAGGCCACAAAAATTGTGTTCATTTAAAGCAGATTTCTAATCTGAGATCATTTTCAGTGGGAAAGAGGGAAACAAAGGCCCATTTTTTTGTAGACAAATACAAGCCGAAAGGTTTTACTAATTTTATTCATTCATTCATTCATTCATTCATCTTCTATACCGCTTAATCCTGTGTTCAGGGTCGCGGGGGACCTGGAGCCTATCCCAGGAGACTTCGGGCACTAGGCGGGGTACACCCTGGACAGGGTGCCAATCCATCACAGGGCACACACACATACACACACTCACACACCCAATCACACACTACAGGCAATTTTTAGGAACGCCAATTAGCCTAACCTGCATATCTTTGGACTGTGGGAGGAAACCGGAGTACCCGGAGGAAACCCACCAAGCACGGGGAGAACATGCAAACTCCATGCACACAGAGACGGGAATCGAGCCTGGCCGGGGAATCGAACCCAGACCCTGGAGGTGCAAGGCGACAGTGCTAACCACTACACCACCGTGCCGCCTCTTTACTAATTTTACTAAATAAATAATGTTCAGGCTACTTAATGATTACAAAAAAAACTGAATACATAAAACAGTGCATCATTGACTACAAAACCCCTCCATCACAGACAGTCATTCAGTCAATGATTCACCTGTTTACTAATCATGCATCGCTGGTTTTAATCACAGTCACTCACACTCACAGATTTACGCTTCTGTGTCAAGTCAATGCTGTAGGTCTCATGAGTTGCGTACCCTATGACATAGACTGATGTGCATCTCCCCAGAAATGTAACTAAACACTTTACACAGTGGCCTAATTTCGGTGCCATGTCCTTCAAATGCTGCATTGGTAGACTGTGTATACATCACAGAATCGCACCTAAGGCTGTCCCATTTTGAAAGCAGATGAGGGCCTGAGAGGTACACTTTCAAATGTAAGAACTGGGTTTTAACCCAATTAAATAGCTAGCAAATAAATATTTTTAATAATATTCTTTTAATTAAATATTAAGAAAAAACAAAAAAACAAGCTGCTCTACATGAAATCAGCTCTGCAAAAGAAAAAAAAAACATGAGGTTCTCGTAAAAAACATGGTTAATGTTGTTACACAACCTCATCCAACCCTCTAAATTTCTTATAACAAATTATACATTTTTATGAAATTTTTCTGATTTATCATCATAACTTCTCGCCATAAGTCAAATTGCAGCCGTGAAGGTTGCTACACGACAGAAGCTACAGTA
The DNA here is from genome assembly GCA_030522415.1 of Channallabes apus. NCBI lineage: Eukaryota > Metazoa > Chordata > Actinopteri > Siluriformes > Clariidae > Channallabes > Channallabes apus. Next base: position 22,886,360 of record CM060120.1, read on the forward strand.
CACGATAGGAGCCACACTTCACGATGTGACGATAAGGGTGGAAAGAGCTGGTGATGCAAATAGGAAATTCTCCATAGACTAGATCATCTCATTTTGGATCAGCATTTGAGGTACAGTCTATGTACTGTAGGCCACAAGCCTATGAAGACTGCGTTGACTGCTTCCTTTGAAGGATGCAGTCTCCTAACCGAGCTTGTCAACCTGCTAGCATCACATGTCTGAATTCTTCTATGCCTCCATGTTTGAATTGGGTCAAAAGGAAAAAAGTACTGTAACTATTGTTTCATTTCAGATCCGCTCAGTTTCATTAGCCTTTGTTTGCTGGACACCAAAAACATTCACCAGAGAGTGGCAATGAGGCTCAGCATAGTGGCATATAAACCCCATCACCAGCTAGTGGTTTGGTGGTGTAACTGCAGAGCAACCCAGGCACACCAGCACACAAGTTTAAATTCAATTCAATTCAATTCAGTTTTATTTGTATAGCGCTTTTAACAATTGACATTGTCTCAAAACAGCTTTACACAATCAAAAGAATTATTTAAGTTTGTATGGAATGTGAATGTGTATGAATCAAAATGTTCAGATATTCCCTGGTGAGCAAGCCCGAGGGCGACAGTGGCAAGGAAAAACTCCCTGAGATGGTAATAGGAAGAAACCTTGAGAGGAACCAGACTCGACAGGGAACCCATCCTCATCTGGGTGAAACAGATACCAGGAAATGATCTGCATTTATACAGTGTTAAGTGTTAGGTTCAGCTATAATAGTTGATGTTAATTGATGTTATAATAGTTGATGTAAAATGGAGTCCAGTAGTTATTCGAGACTCAGATAGACTTGTAGAAAGTTCCAGTCCTGAACTATCTAATTGTCAAGTCCTCAGAGAAACAGCTGACAACACCAGTCGAGGCCAGAACCATCTTCTAAGTAGATAGAATCATCCCCAGACACCAGGCACATCCTAAAGAGACACACGGGGCATCCATGCGATGAGACCTCCAACCAGAAACCGGGCACCAGGATGGATCAGACAGGTCCGGAGGGCAGAGGGAGTCTGGATCACTGGCAGCACAGGAACCACATGTGTAGCTCGACAGAGAGAGAGAGAGAGAGAAAGAGTGAAAGGGGGAGACAGGGGGAGAGAGGAAAGAGAAAGAGAGGGAGGAAGAGAAGAGGAGGAGAGATTGCAATTAGGTATGGTCACAGTCACAATGTCTAATGTGAATGTATATTTACTGTAGAGTGCAAGCAGGGACTCCGGCAGGACTAACTATGACAGCATAACTAAAAGGGAGAGCCAGAAGGAAACACAAACATGAGGGCTCCCTGAGATGTAAAGCAAACAATCACCTCACCGTCAACAAACCTGAGTGATCAAATGAGACTGAGGAAGACAGCATCTAAAACATACCAGTTCACCATAATACTCTAAGTCCATGAGTCCCCCAGATCTGCTCCTTTACCTTATGGCAAATCTATTTATAAAAATGCTTGGCTAAATAAATAGGTTTTGAGCCTAGACTTAAACACTGAGACTGTGTCTGAGTCCCGAACACTATTTGGAAGACTATTCCATAATTTTGGGGCTTTGTAAGAAAAAGCTCTGCCCCCAGCTGTAGTTTTCATAATACGCGGTACTGATAAGCAGCCTGCATCCTTTGACCGAAGTAGGCGTGGCGGATCGTAAGACACTAGCAGTTCGCTCAGATACTGCGGCGCGAGACCATTTAATGCCTTATATGTCAAGAGTAGTATTTTAAAATCAATGCGAAATTTCACAGGGAGCCAATGCAGTGAAGATAGGATAGGGGTGATGTGCTCATATCTTCTGGTTCTAGTGAGGACCCTCGCTGCTGCATTCTGGACTAGCTGAAGCTTGTTTATGCACCTAACTGAACAACCAGACAGTAAGGCATTACAATAGTCCAACCTAGAAGTGATAAAAGCATGAACTAGTTTTTCTGCATCGTTTAGCGACAATATATTTCTTATTTTGGCGATATTTCTGAGGTGAAAGAATGCTATCCTGGTGATATTATCTACATGAGCTTCAAATGAAAGGCTGGAATCTATAATCACGCCGAGGTCTTTTACTGTTGCACTTGATGGAACAGAAAGGCCATCTAAAGTTACGGTGTGATCTAAGATTTTACTTCTAGCTGTATGCAGTCCTATGACTAGAACTTCTGTCTTATCCGGATTAAGCAGAAGGAAGTTAATTAGCATCCAATTTCTTATGTCCTGCACACATTGCTCAACTTTAGTAAGATGGTTTTTCTCATCAGGTTTTGTTGAGACGTATAGCTGTGTGTCGTCAGCATAACAATGAAAACTAATACCATGCTTACGGATTATGTTGCCCAGAGGAAGCATGTAAAGGGAAAAAAGCAGTGGGCCTAAAACTGAACCCTGCGGAACGCCAAACTCCACTAGAGAACATGCAGAATAATCACCATTTAAGTCTACATACTGATAACGATCGGTCAAATAGGATCTGAGCCAGGAGAGGGCTGTACCCTTAATTCCTACTACATTTTCTAATCTGTGAAGAAGAATAGCATGATCAATAGTGTCAAAAGCTGCACTGAGGTCGAGTAATACAAGCATAGTTACACAACCCTGATCAGAGGCCAATAGGAGGTCATTTACTACTTTAACGAGTGCTGTTTCTGTGCTGTGATGAGGCCTAAATCCTGACTGATACAGTTCATTAAATGCTAATTTTAACGCAAAGACTAGACTTGATGCAGAATCAAAAATAAGACTGGTATTGTTCTTGTATTGTATGTTTCCATAGTTATTGATCTTGCCCTGGCTCACATGTTTTGATATTGTTTTGCCTAGTCAAAGCTGTTTGTTTATTGCCTCACAATTGCCTCTATCCTTTTTATGATTTTGTTTAATTTCTCATTTTGAAAGCAGGATTTCCCTGCTAAACCCTAAAAATAACTCAGGGAGCAGCATGGTTTTATAGCGGGGGGAATAAAATCATTCTCTTTGAAATCATTAAACATTACCTGCTGGTTTGACCTGTCTCCTGTCTGTTCACTCAACAATGCCCCTGCTCCAGTACCAGTAGAAGTACTGACCCCTAATGCCTGACTCCATCCTACGCCCAAGGCAGGAGATGTAATCAGCCACCACCATCTGTGCCCCTGGTATGTGGACCAATTTAAATTTGAACAGCTCAGCTGTCAGATATGAACAAGTTATTTAAACATTAGCATCCTTCATGCAGTGGAGCCATTGGAGTGGGGCATGATTGGAAGACACAGAGAAAGGGTGCCTTGGTAGGTAGTATCAGAGGATGTTGGACAACCACTTGATGAAAAACTGACTGCCCACCAATCACTCCTTTTTGACTGCAGGCTTCCTTATCCAAGATCCTCAGACTTGGGGTGCTTTCCCCTCCACCAAAATGAGCAAAACAGCTTATGCCCATCTGTTCGATGCTTTATACTGCAGAACAAGAAGGGAATGCAACATCAGGCCTATAATATCAGGGACACAAAATTTTACCTGGCAAAATGCCTGCTTTCCTTGCTCGATCCACTGGACTCGATCTGGTGCTCTGTTCTGAGTTAGGTTAATAAGCAGGCTGGTGACATGAAAGACATGACATGATTAAACCTCCGATAGGCAGCCAGTCTCCCAAACTGCCCCTCTGCCCCCATTAAGTCTTGAGCCTTGGGCAGACTATAATTGCTGTTTTCTTATCAATTTGGGGATGTACCTCTTCATGCCCCAAGTGGAAGCCCAGATATCATACTTTCACCAATCCACTTGCACACTCCTTTAGGTTGACTGTAAGCCCCACCCATCTCAAGGATCTCAGAATAGCCTTCAGATATTGTAGATGTTGATGCCAATCATTATTAGGAAATGATTATGCCATCAAAATAAACAGAGCATAGGTGCTGTGCAGACAAGGATTTGGTCCCTGGTCCCATAGAGAATGGTAACGATTTAGTCTAATACAAATAGAGAAGAGTGGACAGGCTTTTTTTCTGATATATTAGAGTGATGCAAATCTGCCAATACACCTTAGTAAAATCCAATGCTGATCAAAAGTTGTGCCTGACTAATCAAGCAGTTCATCTATGCAAGGTATCAGATAAATGTAAAATTTTCTGCATTCACCTTTCTACGGTCCACACAAAACAGGACCAACGCGTTGGCCTTGGCCACAAAGACCACCAGGCTACGCCTTCACTGTGACACTCCTCAAATACTCCCAAGTTGAGCATACCCTTGAATTTACTTTGCATAACACTTTTTGTGGTGAGGTAACCATTATGGGTGCCTGCAAGTAATGAATCTTCTGGAAGAGTCTCAATGAGGTGCTCTATAAGGTTCATATGACCTGGTTTTAACAAGCCGCAAAACAGAACATTCCTCTTCCAATGTGTCATCAGAATCAGAATCAGAATCAGAAAGAGTTTTATTGCCAAGTACGCTTGCACGTACAAGGAATTTGTTTTAGTGACGGAGCTTCCAGAACAAAAAATACAAATGACAAGACAAAAACAGCATGACGCAAAAAAAAAAAGAAGAATTTTTTTTTTTTTTTTTAAATGGTTGACATCAAATGGAGTACGATGTGAGATACTTTTAAATAAGTTACATCAATATCTGAAGTCTGTGGTATTATACAGTATATTGCACAGTGGTGTTGTACACAATATTGCACATATATTTATTGACCGTTTGAATGATGTTTATCTGTTAAGGAGGTAGATTGCCTGGGGGAAAAAACTGTTCTTATGCCTGACTGTCCTGGTGTTCGGTGCTCTGTAGCGTCGACCCGATGGCAAAAGTTCAAAAAGAAGGTGGCTTGGGTGTGAGGGGTCCAAAGTGATATTCCGTGCCCTTTTCTTCACTCTGGATATATACAGTTCTTGCAGCGTGGGCAGGGGAGTGCCAATAATTCTTTCAGCAGTCCGAACCGTCCTTTGTAGTCTTCTGATGTCTGCTTTCGTAGCTGAGCCAAACCAGACAGTTATTGAAGTGCACAGGACGGATTCAATGACGGCTGAGTAGAACTGTGTGAGCAGCTCCTGTGGCAGGTTGAATTTCTTCAGCTGGCGAAGGAAATACAACCTCTGGTGGGCCTTTTTAACAATGGAGTCAATGTGAATGTCCCACTTCAGGTCCTGAGAGATGGTCGTGCCCAGGAACCGGAATGACTCCACTGCCGTCACAGTGCTGTTCATGATGGTGAGTGGGGGAAGTGCAGGTGGGTTTCTCCTGAAGTCCACAATCATCTCCACTGTTTTGAGCGTGTTTAGCTCCAGGTTGTTGTGACTGCACCAGACAGCCAACTGCTTGACCTCCCTTCTGTATGCAGACTCGTCACCGTCCTGGATGAGGCCGATGATTGTAGTGTCATCTGCAAATTTCAGGAGCTTGACAGTGGGGTCTGTGGAGGTGCAGTCGTTGGTGTAGATGGAGAAGAGCAGTGGGGAGAGAACGCAACCCTGAGGGGCTCCAGTATTGGTGGTGTGACTGTTGGATATGAATTTTCCCAGTTTCACTAGCTGCTGCCTGTCTGTCAGAAAGCTGGTGATCCAGTGACAGATAGAGCTAGGAACAGAGAGCTGGTTTAATTTGGTCTGAAGCAGTGCTGGGATGATCGTATTAAAAGCTGATGAAAAGTCTATAATCAAGACCCTTGCATAAGCCCCTGGTTTGTCCAGATGTTGAAGGATGAAGTGCAGTCCCATATTAACTGCATCATCAACAGACCTGTTTGCTCTATAAGCAAACTGCAGGGGGTCCAGTAAGGGTCCTGTGATGTCCCTCAGATAGGCCAACACCAGTCTTTCAAATGACTTCATGACCACAGATGTTAGGGCAACTGGTCTGTAGTCATTAAGTCCTGTGATTTTAGTTTTTTTTGGAATGGGGATGATTGTGGAACGTTTTAAGCACAAAGGCACTTCACATTGTTCCAGTGATCTGTTGAAGATCTGTGTGAAAATGGGCGCCAGCTGGTCAGCACAGGATTTCAGACAGGCTGGTGTCACGCCGTCTGGGCCTGGAGCTTTCCTTCTCTTTTGTTTCAGAAAGATCTGGCGAACATCCTTTTCACAGACCTGGAGTGCAGGGGGGGAAGAGAGGGTGGTTGTCAGAGGTGATAATGGTGGTGTAGAAAGAGGGTTAGGACAGGAGTGTGGTGTGAGACTGGGAGTTTCAAATCTACAATAGAACTCATTCAGGCCATCAACCAGTTGTTGATTCCCTACAGAGTTGGGGGATGGCGTCTTGTAGTTAGTGATGGTTTTCAGGCCTTTCCACACTGAAGCAGGGTCGTTTGCCGAAAACTGGTTTTCCAGTTTTTTAGAGTAGCTCCTCTTAGCTGCTCTGATCGCCCTTGTTAGTGTGTTCCTGGCCTGGTTGTACAAGATCCTGTCCCCACTCCTGTAGGCATCCTCTTTGGCCTGACGAAGCTGTCTGAGCTTTGCTGTAAACCATGGTTTGTCATTGTTATATGTTAAAAGTGTCCTGGTAGGGATGCACATGTCCTCACAGAAACTGATGTAGGATGTTACAGAATCTGTGAGCTCGTCCAGATTGGTGGCAGCAGCTTCAAAAGCACTCCAATCAGTGCAGTCAAAACAGGCCTGTAATTCCTGTTCTGCTTCACTGGTCCATCTCTTTACTGTCCTTACTACAGGCTTAGCAGATTTAAGTTTTTGCCTATAGGTTGGGAGAAGATGAACCAGGCAGTGGTCAGAAAGTCCTAAAGCTGCTCTGGGGACGGAGCGATATGCATCCTTTATTGTGGTGTAGCAGTGATCCAAAGTATTTTTGTCTCTGGTGGGGCATGTGATGTGCTGTTTGTATTTAGGCAGTTCACGTTTGAGGTTTGCTTTGTTAAAATCCCCAAGTATAATTATAAGAGAGTCCGGGTGTTGTTGCTCCGTGTCTGTGATCTGAGCAGCCAGCTGTTGCAATGCTGCGTTCACACATGCTTGTGGAGGGATGTACACACACACAAGAATGAACGAGGTGAACTCGCGCGGCGAATAGAAAGGCTTGCAGTTGATGAAATATGCCTCTAGATCAGGACAGCACATCTTCTTCAATGGTGTCACATTTGTACACCAACTTTCGTTGATGTAAAAGCATGTCCCGCCGCCTCGCGATTTCCCCGTTGATTCTGTGTCGCGATCCGCTCTGAACAGCTGGAAGCCCGGCAGGTGTAGCGCGTTGTCCGGGATGGCTTCATTCAGCCAGGTTTCCGTGAAACACAGCGCGGCAGAGTTTGAAAAGTCCTTATTTTTCCTGGAGAGCAGGAAAAGTTCGTCCATTTTGTCATCCTCTGCTCACTGGGATAGTGAGAAGTGATCTCTACAGGGTGCAGCTGTAATTGAGCCATATATTTTATACTTACCTCTGGTCTCCTTGACAGGGAGTTGATGTCGACTGGTCCAAACGCACCTCCCCAGGCAACTCTACACACAATCATACCTTAATTCCTGCTATTGTATGATCCAAAAATATTTTCTCAAACAAAAGCCTGAAACCCTTCCCAATTTGTCCCAAGAATTAATGGCTAGGTAAGCCAAAGACATTTCACATTTTTGCTCCAATGATTTAATAATGACTAGCACCAGTGAATATCAGTGAACCATATGAATCATATTCAATGATTCACCAGTGAATCATAACCAAACATGCCCTTCAAAAGCATCACATTGTGTCTGGCTTTGATGGACTGACACAAGGGAAGAGGAAGGAGAAAAAGAGAAATAGAGAAGAGGTTTTCCTGGCCCTGGATACTCTACCAAATGATCCCCTGCTGGGTGGGCCAACTTAACATCAATGTTGAATGGTGGCAGTGGAGGCATCCATGGCTGATAGAACCCCTATCAGCCAACTAACTACCCCAGCACAATGAATTTGGTGCCATGACCCAAGGCACCTGCAGCCACCTGCAAAGGTGATTCTAGAGCTATATACTGTATTTGCTTGAGGTACAGATATTCTAGAAAGTTTGCACATAGAAACTATTTTGCCACAAGTTGGACTTCCCCTGATAGTAGGGACAGCATGCAGGCTGTCCACTGGAATCCTAGCCAGCCCCATGATCCAGCACTCCTGAACAATACACTGGGTCATTTTGCAGCCATACAGTATCTTCCCCATGACATGGGGCATGGACACAATGGCTCCTGAGGCTGTTGCTGTACCTGCTGGCTAGATCAGGCTGTGCAGAAATAGATGATACTATTGTGTTCAACAGAACGAAATGTGCATGTGAGATGAAAAGTTTACACATTACTATGTATTTTGTCTGATTTTAAGAACCATTGCCTTGTCTGGGAGTCAATAATTGTCTAATTGTTAATATGACAGCATGACATGCACCAAGAGTGAATAAGTCTAATTTGTAACTGATGGCCAACCAAAAAACTGAGGGGGAGATATGGCGTATTATGTATTAATATTAAGCAATTAATTAATAATAATATAAGTTTATTGATTGACCAACTGACCTTTCTGTGACTGCTGTCTCACAAGGTGCTGTGTTCTATTTAAACATGACTTAAAACCTATAATTAGTATTGGACTCAGCATGATGTGCTTCAAAAAGACAGACCATTGGTCAGAATCAAATTAGGCATGAACAGTAAAATGTTATGTGTGTGAACAGCAGCTGGGGTTCACATCCCTTACTTTTTTCATTCTTAACTTTGAAACTCCTTTGATTGTCTGATTGTCATCAAGTAATACTGTTATAGGCGCTAATCAATTCTGATTAAGTTTTCAAAGAAACTTAAATTGATTCCCAGTGAGTACAAATGTTTTCTAATAACCGTGGAAATCAAATCTAACCTCTATGCTCAAGCAAGCAGTTGTTTCTTGTCACTATAAAAAGCAAGATCTGCAACACAATATCACCTTGTCAGAAAACATGACATGTCATGAGCTGAAATCCCAGGCAGCTCCACTCATTCTGGCCTTCATGAGCCTTGGATCTAGTTGAGTCCGACAGACCTCAATTAGACTGAACTTGTGGTTTGAAACTCCACACACCGATCTATATTTGAGATTGAAAATAAAAAGCTTGTCAATTTGCCACACAGTTGTGGTTGAGAAGGAAATAGGTTGAGAGAGAGAGAGAGAGAGAGAGAGAATGATGAAATTACAGTATATGAGCATGCTGACATCTAAATTGTTAATGCAAATGGTTTTGATGGCGATAAAATAATAGAATAAAATTATTTCAGAGTGATATCCTACTTATTTTGTTTAATTGAAATATATTAATTAATTTGTTTGTTTTTAAAAATTCTTATTTTTCTTATTTTCGCAATTCTTATTCACTGGATAACTACAGTACACATGTAGAAAAACAACATAGAAATGTTTTTTAAAGTGATTTGCATCTGTTTAGATGTCTCTCTCTGGCTTATTCTTTCTCTCTGTATGTGCACAAAGTAATGATGTGTTCAGTAGTCCAGAATGCATTTAGAAACATTATCCCCCTGTAGCCAGACCACGGCAACTCTATAATTACGACTTTGGCACAAAATGCTTTCACTCTCCTTCTGCATCACCTACATAAAAACACGTATGCAAGAGATTAGTTGGAGAAAAAAATACAAGCCAAAGATATAAGCTCATTCACAGAAAAGGTAAAGGATATTTGACCATTATTTGAATGAAATGGACGTAAGATCCTTGCAAAGTTATATCATTGCATGGTTTCATTCTAGAGGTGCCTGTGTTGTATCACTCTGTCAGCTGAAGAAGCATGCTGTTGCTAGAACGAATGTTACACATTTTTAAAGCTTATATTAGAAGTACAAGTCGAATGATAAATATCTATGAAGATCTAAGAGATCAAAGATGTATTAGAAAAATTTGACATAATGGTGTCATTAACCCGTTTTAGTAAATGAGGTTCAACAATTACTATTTTCATTCTAATATTAGGCTACATATAAAAATTACTCCAAAGGATCAAAATATTATAACCAACCTGGGTAGGTTCACTTTTATGATGCAGTAGAAAATTCTTATAGGTCTACAATGCTTGCTCCAAATAATGCACTTTCCTTATTAACGGCATATTTAATTTGGCTCATGAATGTTATGTGAATAACAGCTGACACGCTCAGGTCTGTGCTTTAAATTTTCCAGGAAGGAAACCCATTTTCAACTTTTCTGTTTTGTTAAATTTCTTAAACACTTTTTGTTGCTAACACTGTTGTAACTGATCCCACACTGTCAACTTTCTTGAAATATGAAATGTTAGCTAACAATCTTAGCATTGTCAACTATTAATCATGCTAATTTATAAATAACTAGACAAAAAGATGGCCCAAATAAGGAAAATTACTTTTATGCTTTGATTATTAACTCTTCAGAGCTATAATGAAAGCAGAAGAGACTACTGTTTGTGAGTGTATATACAGTTAGCCAAAAACTTGCTTTGCCTTGGACAAGGGCCTTGCTCAGTAGTGGTAACTTGGTGGGGGAGGGGGTTGAACTTGGGACTGTCTGATCAGGAATTCAATGCCTTCATCATTGAGCTACCCCTGCCCAGTTATACTCACTGTCCACTTTATTGGGGCAATTTTACCAACAACCATGACATGGTCAAAGTCACAGAGATCACATTCGTCCCCATTCTGATGTCTGCTGTAGAAATGAATTGAAGCTCTTGACCGTTACACCTGGGACAATGGCATAAACTAATGCAGACACAGACCAAAGTTCATTTAACATGCACATCAAACATTAGAATGAGGAAAATGTCTTGGCTCTTTGAAAGAAGGTTGGGGTCTTCAGAAAGATAACTTTCCCTTACAGTAATGACTGATGGAGTGACGAATGTAATCATGAGTGAATACAGCCAACCATCATTGAGTTGATGACTCAGATGTTCATTGATGGGGACTTGAGTGTAAACGGTTCTTAACTATTTAAGTGTGTCTGTGTGGTACTATCCATAGTAAGCCAAACTATAAGCTATCCCTGCAAGGAAAGCATGGCTCCAAGCAGACATGGGTTCATCAGGTCTGGAGTGTACACTGTAACAAATTGATGTAAATTTACAGGACTTTTTTTTTTTACAGTTTCCGACTGTTTTTTCGAAATACTGCACATTACTGTAAAAGAAACAGCATCACTGTGATTTACAATATTTAACTATAAATATTGTATTTACAGTTTAATGCACTACAGTATACAGTATTTAACTGTAAATTAGATAATCAACACACTTTAATGAAAACTTCAGTAAGTGCAAGTACTTTTGCTGATTTTGTGGGCCTCCGAGTGGCGCATTAGGTTAAAGCGTTCGCCCTATCATCCGGAGATCGCAGGTTCGAACCCTGGGTGATGTTCAATTGGACACGACTAGATTGGGGAGAAAATCGGGGGGAAAGAATTGGGCAGGACTAAAAAAAAAAAGAATTTTTTAAAAATGCTGTTAAAAATACAAGTTGTCCGAATAATTATTTACCACTAAAATACAGTAAACAGTACAAAATCACAGTAATAAACTGTATATCAAAATACAGCAATTTACTGTAGTCTATTTCTACAGTACAAATACTGTAATAAAACAGCATTTTACTGGCAAAACTGCTGCCAGTAATTTACTGTAATTTTACATGAAAATTTTTTACAGTGTAGTAGAAATCAATATCACCAGTATCCCAGGAGTTACATGTGTAGCTCGAGAGAGCAAGAGAGCGTGAGAGAGAGAACACCATAACCAAGACCAAGATAAAGCAGTTCCTGAAGAGGAATTAATCAGTGAATCATCTCTTGTGACTCAAAAGTAACTGTAAACCCAGTCGTCCATCATGGACCAACGACCCCAACCTACTAAGCTAGTAATAATGTGTAGTGTGTGGGCACTCACTAGCAGCTGTGCCCTGTTTAATGACATGCTCCACTGTTCTGTGCCTGGCTGCTATTAATGCCGCTGGGGTGGTGTATGTGTGGGTGTGAAACCTATACGGCAGATGAGAGAGCACACCACAAGCAGACTCTGTGTAATAAGGTAGTAAATGAGAATGGTGGAGTGAGAGTATACTTGAAAGAGAGAGCGTGCAGGAACAAAGCAGTCTCCCACAGCGCTGTGGTGCCGAGTCAGCTGCGAGGTAGAAAACAAAGAAGCCCCACATCCACTAAGTCTAAATACTGTATACTCTACACACGCTGGTGGCTCAATGCATTCATGTACTACTGCTTTTGAACTTTATCATCAAGTCCAATATAGGTTGAGAATTGACACAGAGATATTAAGACAAAATCATCTTAATAGAGGTGATATTGTTTTCACAGACAAAATAATCCTCATTATTCTTAACTCCAGATTAACAATGCGCATTCTCTCTGAACTTCTATTTAATACAGTCTGAGCTTGATTTGTCTCTTTAACAAACATTAGACATAAGACATGTATCAGACATAGATCTTGTGTGCTATATTGTCTGGTTCAGCAGGAGTGTTTAAATGTTTAAGCCATAGTTTTGGAAAAGATAATTAGTTGTTAGTGGTGATTGTAAAGCAGCTGTTTGTTCTGATACACCTAAGATCTGAAACATGTTATAATAACAAATTCATAAATTCATCAGACATACGCTATCAGTGATTTTAAACAGCTAAAACAGTTTTATCTTGTAATTAACTTTCATTATTTGTTTTATATTTGGTGGGATGTTATTTTTCTTTTATACTACTGTAGAATGATTCAATTCGTACAAACGTTTTTTATTATATAAATATATTGTAAATTACTTACCATTTTCCTCTTTCTGTCACTATTATGATTAGTATTTCACTTATAATTTGTCATGTTTGACTAACAAACATAGTTAATAATAACTATTATTATTATTATTATTATTAGCCACCTTTTCTAATAGTGAAATTCCTTGCTAACAAAACTGTTAGCTGTTATTAAAGATCCCATGTTTACTGTTAGTACACAATTGGGGCTGAGTAATATGATGATTTAATATCGTCATCAGTGTATAGCACAGTACACTTCTCCAAACTTTTGCAGGTATTGCAAACTCTGATCAAAAGCAGAGTTTATGTTAAAGCATGCTAATACTGAATCTTTACATTTTTTAAACAATATTAGAAACAATTAGAAATTTTCACGTTTTTCAAGTAAAGTATTTAACATTGTTTTTGCAGTTTGTTTCTGTAGAAATATTGACAATTTCAGACTTCAGACTGACAATAATATAATTATATTATTATAAAAATGACTGCACTTTGGAGCATTTACAGCAGTTAGGGTTGGCAAACTCATTTTAATTAAAATTTTACAACAAAGAGTCAGGTGACCCAGACCAGTGGACAACTGACATTAACAAATCCTCTTAAATTTCTTCACATATACAGGTAGCTTTCAGATAACAGTGATATAAATACACAAGTGGATTGAACACTGAGTGTTTCAGTATTATGATTGAACTATATACAATGGGGGAAAACGTGCAAATGTGGTTTTCTGGATTTTTTTTTATTTCTTATTTTGTCTTTCATAGATGATGTATGTTAGGGAATCAGAACGGACACAAGTGCAGGTCTCCTTCAAGATTTTATTGGTTGCAGATATGCCTTGACTCAGACAGAAAAGGAAAAAAACAAATAAATAAATAAATAAATAAATAAAAGTACAAAAATAAGATCAGGAACAAGCTGCACTGCTTTCTTCTTTTCTTCTCCTTTTCTTTAAAGCAAAACCCAGGAGCGCCAACGTCCCAAAAGGGGAAAAAACAAAAACCACTCCGTAGAGAAAAAGGGCCTTAACCAGGAGACGAGGCTGTAGTTCCTTTGGCGGCCAGCAGGGGGCGATAGGACCGAAGTCCGCTGAACTGCACGGCCGCGAAGAAGAGCAAGAGCCGGCCGGCTTCGGGACGGGAGACTGCAGTGCAAATTAAGAAAAGAAAAACAGGATCCCGCCTGGGTGCAAAAGGACAAAAAACCACGGGAGAGAGGAGGGGAAAAATAGGTGGAAAACAGGACCGACGGATACTGGCTTGGAGCCAAAAATAAACTCTACATACAGGACTAGACAGAACAAGAAACGGACAGGCGATACAGCTAGCGACATGGGACAACGATCTGACACAGGACGATGGACAAGAGGGAATAAATAGGGTGACTGATTACAACGAAAACGAGGGGAACAGGTGAGTGAAATCATCTTGATAGAGTGATAAGGAGGAAGTGGGAGGGATGGTGGTGATGTCACAGACACGAGCACATGGCGAAGGATCAAAACAAACACCATGTGCTAGAATAGACATGTAAACACTGGGAGAGAGGAAAGGAGAAAAGAAAAAAGATTTAACTCAATGATCAGACCGGGGTCTTGACAGTACCCCCCCCCCCCATGGGCGCCACTAGGCGCCCCCAGGGAGGGGCTCACCTCGTCGTCGACAGAGGTCCACGACCAGCGCCCGATCCAGAACATCCCGGGCCGGAATCCAACTCCTCTCCTCTGGACCATAGCCCTCCCAGTCCACTAGATACTGAAAACCCCGACCTCTGCGACGGACGTCCAGCAACCTCCTAACAGTGTATACTGGGGAGCCATCCACTAGACGAGGGGGAGGGGGGGGTCGGAGCAGAAGGGGCAAGAGGGGAGGAATACACAGGTTTAACCCTAGAAACATGAAATACTGGGTGTACCCGACCAAGCGTGGAAGGAAGCTTGAGCCGGATCGCCACTGGGTTCAAGACCTTTGTGATCCGGTACGGACCAATGAACTTGGGAGCCAACTTGCGCGAGACCACCCTGAGAGGCAAGTCCTTGGTAGAAAGCCATACCCTTTGACCACAAACATAGTTAGGGGCAGGAGTCCGGTGGCGATCGGCCGCGGCTTTGGTCCGTCTACTAGTCCGGGCCAAGACCTCCTTAGCCTTTCTCCAGGTGCGCCGGCAACGTTGGACAAAAGCCAAGGCAGACGGGACTGCCGCTTCGGGTTCCTGTGAAGGGAACAGAGGGGGTTGATAGCCAACAGAACACTGAAATGGTGACATACCTGTGGCAGAAACCGGTAGAGTATTGTGGGCATACTCTACCCAGGACAACTGTTGACACCAGGAGGTCAGATTGTGGGATGCCAGGCAGCGGAGAGCACGTTCCAAATCCTGGTTAGCCCGCTCAGACTGCCCATTGGTCTGGGGGTGGAATCCAGATGACAGACTCGTTGAGGCCCCGATCTGTCTGCAAAATTCCTTCCAAAACCGAGAGACGAACTGTGGGCCCCTATCAGAGACCACGTTTACCGGAAGACCATGAATCCGGAATACTTGGTCAACCACCACCTGAGCAGTCTCTTTGGCGGAGGGGAGCTTGGGGAGAGGGATGAAGTGGGCTGCTTTGGAGAAGCGGTCCACCACCGTGAGAATGACGGTGTTGCCCCTTGACTCGGGGAGGCCCGTGACAAAATCAAGAGCTAGATGTGACCACGGGCGGGCGGGGATGGGTAATGGGCGAAGAAGACCAACGGGAGGCGAAGGTGAACTCTTGTTCTGGGCGCAAACTGAGCAAGCTGCCACGAACTGCCTGACATCCTTGGTCATGGTGGACCACCAAAATCGCTGACGGATGGAGGCCAACGATCTCCGAACTCCTGGGTGACAAACCAGTCTGGATGAGTGACACCACTGGATGACTTTGGAGCGCAGTCTCAAAGGGACATACAGCTTGCCCGCTGGAACCCCTCTGGGTACACGGCACTTCTGCAGGGCCTCCTGAACCTCCCTCTCGACGTCCCATGAGAGCGCAGCCACCACCATGCCCTTGGGCAGGATGGTGTCGACGGAGGTCTCCTTCTCAGGGGTCTCAAATAGCCGAGAAAGGGAGTCCGGTTTGGTGTTTTTAGACCCAGGCCTGTAAGAGAGTGTAAAATTAAAACGGCTAAAGAAAAGGGACCAGCGGGCCTGTCTGGAATTTAGTCTTCTGGCCGAGTTGATGTATTCTAAATTCTTGTGGTCAGTCCAGACCATGAATGGTTGGACTGCGCCCTCCAGCCAGTGACGCCACTCACCCAAAGCCAGTCTGACTGCCAACAACTCCCGATTACCTATGTCGTAATTCCGCTCAGTGGGGTTCAGGCGGTGGGAGAAGAAGGCGCATGGATGCACCTTCCCATCCCGAAGAGAGCGTTGTGACAGGACCGCACCAACTCCAACATCTGAAGCGTCCACCTCAACGATAAACTGTAGTTCAGGATCTGGAGTAGACAAGACAGGAGCAGAGACAAACCGGGACTTTAATTTATCAAAGGATTCCTGGGCCTCATTACTCCATTTAAACAGTACCTTTGGAGAAGTGAGCGCTGTTAAGGGTGCAGCCATCTGACTGAAGTTCCGGATGAAACGCCGATAAAAGTTGGCGAACCCCAGGAACCGCTGCAGAGCCTTCCGAGAGTCAGGAGTTGGCCACTCAGCTACCGCCCTTATCTTAGCAGGGTCGGCTCTGATCTCACCCGCCGAAATCACGAACCCCAGGAACGAAACCGACCTTGCATGGAAGACACACTTCTCCGCTTTCACGAATAGTTGGTTCTCCAAAAGCCGTTGCAACACCTGGCGGACATGCTGAGTGTGTACCTGCAAAGAGGGAGAAAATATCAGGATGTCATCTAGGTACACAAAGACAAATTGATTTACCATGTCTCTCAGCACATCGTTGACCAGGGCCTGGAAGACAGCAGGAGCATTGGTCAGACCAAACGGAAGGACCCGGTATTCAAAGTGTCCCGTGGGTGTGTTAAAAGCTGTCTTCCACTCATCTCCCTCCCGAATGCGGATAAGGTGGTAGGCATTGCGCAGGTCAAGCTTGGTGAAGACCTTGGCTCCCTGCAAAAGTTCGAAAGCTGAAGACATAAGAGGGAGGGGATACCTGTTCTTAATGGTAATGTCATTCAGCCCACGATAGTCAATACAGGGACGCAGGGAACCATCTCTCTTCTTGACAAAGAAGAACCCCGCACCCGCAGGAGAAGAGGAGGGGCGGATGAGGCCGGCTTTGAGTGATTCGTTAATATAGGTGTCCATGGCCTCTCTTTCCGGACCTGAAAGGGAATACAAGTGACCCTTGGGCGGAGAAGTGCCTGGGAGGAGCTCAATGGCGCAGTCATAAGGGCGATGAGGAGGCAAGGACATGGCCCGGGACTTGCTGAACACCAGCCGCAGGTCGTGGTACCCCGCCGGGACCCCGGACAGATCAGCAACCTCCACCTGCAACACAGGACAAACAGAACCAGAAAAAGGGGCAGGACCAAGACAAGAAGCAAGACAATTTTGGCTCCAAGACAGGACAGAATTTCCAGACCAATCAACGTGAGGGCCATGTTGTACCAACCAGGGGTGCCCCAACACTATAGGAGCACTAGGGGAGTCCAGAAGGTACAACGTGGTCTCCTCACGGTGATTGCCTGAGACCACTAGGCTAACTTTGGGTGTCTGGTGAGAAACAGTAGTAATTAAGGTCCCATTTAAGGACCGGGCAGAGATAGGTTCAGGCAAGGGAATAGCTGGAATACCCAAACTTGCAGCTATCGAGCTGTCCATAAAATTGCCCTCAGCCCCTGAATCGACCAAGGCCGAGCATGACTGAAGTCTCCCCAAACTGAACTAAGACAGATAAAAGTGTGCGAGAGGAGGGGGATTGTGAAAAAGGAATAGCGCTCACCAGGATCCCCCGCTTCACTGGTGAGCCTTGGCTTTTGCTGGGCAGGCTGCGGCAAAGTGGCCTGGCTTGCCACAATAGAGGCACAGGCCTTTGGTCAGACGCAGTTGTTTTTCCTGGGGTGTTAGACGGAGGCGTCCCAGCTGCATGGGTTCAGGTTCTGGCAGGTCAACGGTCGCCACAGGGGGGTTAGAACCCTCCACCCTGCTAGAGGAACGGACCATCCGGCGCTGGTGCCGACGACAGAGACGAGCCTCGATGCGGAGTGCCAGGTCGATGAGGTCTTCAAGGTCGTGGGGCAGGTCATGAGTGGCCAGTTCATCCTGGATATCCTCCTCGAGCCCTACCCGGAACATTGCCCGACAGGCGGCCTCATTCCAGTCACAGGAGGCTGCTAAGGTCTTGAACTGAATGGCAAACTCTGTGACTGAGCGACCTGCCTGACGGAGCCGTGCGAGCTTGTCCGCTGCTTCCTGTCCTCTGACGGACCTATCAAAAAGCTTGAACATCTCCTGTCGAAGCTCGTTAAATGAGTCACAACATGGGGCTCTGGACTCCGAGACAGAAGTTCCCCATTCACGGGCCTTGCCTGTAAGAAGAGTCAAAACAAATGCCACCCTTGTCTCTTCTGCTGCAAATGTGCGCGGCTGGAGGGCGAACACTACCGAACATTGTGTCAGGAAGGCTCGGCAGGAGTTAGGGTCCCCGTCGTAGGGAGGTGGGTTGTTGCAGCGGGGCTCCTGATCGTGACGTGAGGAGAGGTGGACAGAACCTGCTTGAGCGGCCTCCCGCTGGAGTTCCTGGATGCGCGCCGTGAGGTCTGCCACCTGGGTGGCGAGGAACTCGACCTCTCTCGTGGTGCTGGTCAAGCGGGTCTCATGCTGGCCTAGGAGCACCCCCTGATGGGCTACTGCTGATCTGATGGGGTCTGGACCTGCTGTGTCCATGCTGGTCAGATCGTTCTGTTAGGGAATCAGAACGGACACAAGTGCAGGTCTCCTTCAAGATTTTATTGGTTGCAGATATGCCTTGACTCAGACAGAAAAGGAAAAAAACAAATAAATAAATAAATAAATAAATAAATAAAAGTACAAAAATAAGATCAGGAACAAGCTGCACTGCTTTCTTCTTTTCTTCTCCTTTTCTTTAAAGCAAAACCCAGGAGCGCCAACGTCCCAAAAGGGGAAAAAACAAAAACCACTCCGTAGAGAAAAAGGGCCTTAACCAGGAGACGAGGCTGTAGTTCCTTTGGCGGCCAGCAGGGGGCGATAGGACCGAAGTCCGCTGAACTGCACGGCCGCGAAGAAGAGCAAGAGCCGGCCGGCTTCGGGACGGGAGACTGCAGTGCAAATTAAGAAAAGAAAAACAGGATCCCGCCTGGGTGCAAAAGGACAAAAAACCACGGGAGAGAGGAGGGGAAAAATAGGTGGAAAACAGGACCGACGGATACTGGCTTGGAGCCAAAAATAAACTCTACATACAGGACTAGACAGAACAAGAAACGGACAGGCGATACAGCTAGCGACATGGGACAACGATCTGACACAGGACGATGGACAAGAGGGAATAAATAGGGTGACTGATTACAACGAAAACGAGGGGAACAGGTGAGTGAAATCATCTTGATAGAGTGATAAGGAGGAAGTGGGAGGGATGGTGGTGATGTCACAGACACGAGCACATGGCGAAGGATCAAAACAAACACCATGTGCTAGAATAGACATGTAAACACTGGGAGAGAGGAAAGGAGAAAAGAAAAAAGATTTAACTCAATGATCAGACCGGGGTCTTGACAGATGTATACCTATGATTATAATTACAGGCCTCTCTCAACTTTTCAAGTGGGAGAACTTGCACAATTGCTGGCTGACAAAATACTTTTTTGCCCCACTGTATACGCGCAGGGCATTTTAAACTCTCCATACAATTTTTTTTACAATTACCACTTTTGACCAAATGTGTTTAATTTTTTTTTCTTTTTATAATTTTTTCCTTTTACATTATATTACATAAAAACTATCATCATAGATGATAGTATTTATGTAATAGATTATTAATTCTTCTTAAGATGTAAAGTTTGGTGTCTGGGTTTGTTTTTGGTTAAAGAAATACAATACAATGTACACAGATTCCCTTATGGCTTAAGTCACCAAATCTAAATTTGTTAAAGGCCTCTTAAGTGCATTTATGAATGTAAATGTTTGAATATGAATGATCAGTATCTGGGTATATGAAGGGTAAAAGGTGTTCCTAATGACTTAGCATGTCAGTTTAAAAAAAAGATTTAAAAAAAAAGAGCTTATTTTCAGAAGGGTCGAATACTGGGCTACTTCAAGAAAAAAAGAAAGAAAGAAAAAAAACACACAATTATAAACAATAGTAAAACTATGTGTAATAGTGAAAGTAAGAGCGTTTCCATATGCAATGTCATGAGGACTGACATTATTGGGACTAAACAGCCGTATGTCCATAAGAAAGATGGAACTTTAAATCTGTTGACTGTATAGGCCATTCGAGTACAGTCATTGTCATGTTCAAGAAACCAGTTGGAGATTATTTTAGCTTTGTGACATATAGCGACAGACATGATCAGCAACAATACTCAGGTAGGCTCATGCTCAACTGGTACTAAGGGCCCTAAAGTGCACCAGGAAAATATCCCCCACACCATTACACCCTCGCCACCAGCCTGAACCAATAATACAAGGCAGGATGGGTCCATGCTTTCGTGTTGATGCCAAATTCTGACCCCTTTTTGTATTTAATTTATTGCTTTTCTGCCCTCTAGTGGAATAACAGAGACTCACATCCTGCCAACAACAGCCACTGAACCAAAATCTTTCTGTTTGATAAAAGTCTACGTGGTTTAAAGGTGGTTTTAATTTTAAATGTTCAATATTTTATTAATTCAATATATTTATTAATTCAAAATTAATTAAATATTTTATAAATCTTATTAATTCAAATATATTGGAATATATTTGATCCTTTTGTGAGGGTTAACCCCTAGAGGGCGCCAAACGCCCGTTTTTGGTTTGTAGTTTGTTTTGTTTACACTTCAGCTCCCAGTTTGCGCCTCGGTCAGGTGACGTAGAAGCTCACCTGAACCGAGGGAAGATAATTATGTTTAGTTGTTATAAATAGCCTGACTGAAGTTCAGTCACGCGTCTATCTTTAGTTCATGTGATTAGGTTTGTGTTGGATTTTTTTTATGTTCTTTTTAAGTCAAAATAAAGGACTGTTTATTTGAACCGCCAGCTCGCATCCTCTGCATTCATGCCACGCACACACACCCGGCGCAAACGTTACACCTTTATAAGGCTGGTCTTGGCATGTATGCCTCATACCTCCAGAGGTGGAAAGAGTAATAAAATTTTGTACTCAAGTACAAGTACTGTTACTTCAGTGAAATTTTACTTAAGTACAAGTAAAGTTACCCTTATAAAAATCTACTCAAATAAAAGTAAAAAGTAGCTCATTAAAAAATTTACTCAGAGTAAAAGTTACCGAGTTACTTTAATTTTTTTAACAGTGGGGGTGATTCTTTTGCTGAATTGTTTTGCCCTTGGGTCTTTCCATGTTCACTCTTATATTAACAGATTATTGTTTGTGTTTAAATGTTTGCTGTGGGTGTCGATTGTATATTGATCTGGCTCTGCTTTTCTTTTTAAATATCAAAAAAAAAAAAAAAAACACAGCGGGGGTGGGATGAGGCATTCTAGCATAGTTCAAAAAAAGATGAGCAGATATAAATCTCAAACTAGTTGTTTTTAACTGAAGGAACACCTTTGCATAATAAAGCTGTTGTCTTTGTTGTGCTTGAAAATCAAAGTCACTTAAATATGGTGTTACATCCCAGTCTAGGGCCAAACAGCAAAAGGATGGTTCAGGGTTCTATTTTAAACTGTATGGAAATGGTGGCGTATGGCAGAAAGAACTAAATCCAATCATTAACTGATGAAATAATGAGGTTTGTATATACAAACACACACACACACACACACACCAGGAGGAGGATCAGATTCAGGATGGACCCAGGTCAAAATAACAAACAAAATGGTATTTATATTTAGTAGCTAGATTACCTGCAAAAAGAAACAACAACAAAAAAAATCCCAGAAACAAAAATACAGTTACCTTCCAGGACTCCCTAAACCAAAAACAGTGAAATTATCTACAAATATATACAAAGACCAACCAAACCAAACGGACAAAGCAATAATCAAAGTCAATTGGAGGCAAAAAGTCAAAACCGGAATATAGAACCAAATATCAAAACGCCAAAATCACAACCTCTTTCATCTTTCCCGCGTCTCTCCGGTTTATAAATGGTCGCGCTAGTCGATGACGTCACTCAGGGCGGAAGCGACCGTGTGGAAGGTCAGGTAGCTGCCGATGTCAGAAAACCTGGAGTGGAGTCTGGAGCGGCGCGCGACCAGGACATGATACACACACGCGGCGCAACGGAGCATTTATACAAAGCATATTATTTTTTATTATTTTAGCATTTTCATTCATTTATTTTTTACTCAGTAGCGAATATGATTTAAAATGTAAAATTACAGATTTTTAAAACTACTTTAAAAAGTGGAAATACACAAAAAATCTACTCAATTACAGTAACGCGAGTAAATGTAATTCGTTACTTTCCACCTCTGCATACCTCTGTCCTAAAAAAAATACTTGACTTTTTTATGTGGGATTTTTTTTTTTGTAAAATAAATACTTTTATGAAAAAATGTTTGAATAAGAGGTTAAAAGATAAAAGTTTCGTTTATTTTCTAGCAAGTTTATAAAATTATCCAAATTCTGACAGAGAAATTAACACCATATTAACCTGGAAAAATAAATTATTTGGCCAATAATAATAATAACAACAACAACAATAATAATAGATTGAAAGCCCTAGAATAAAGATATGTATATGTGGTTGCATGTGTATCACAAATAAAAAGGCATTAATATAAGACACATTTATAGGCATACACAAATACTCTTTACTTTTAATATGTTTGTTTATTTTTTTTCCTGTTGTCTACAAGACATAATTCATATTTCATTATATAATACAGAGTACTACTGCAGACACACTGCAGGCTTGGTTTCAAGGTGTGATTTCTGGCTAGGGGTCATTTTAGTTCTTGTGATAACCTAAATCTACAGTACATCACAGCTGTTAACTGGTCTGAAAAGGGAAGACCCACCTTGTACAGTAGGATGTAGTAGTAGGATGGGCTGCTAGGTCGGTTAGAGCCAAAGATTTCCAGGAATTCTAGTGTTACACACATGCGCAATAGCATTTCATTCAAGTTTTTGTGTAAAACCATAGGTGATTCTAAATTTTGACGCAAAGATTTTATTTTTTTTGCTACAAATGTCCGACCCCTAAGCAAGACGCAGTAACCACCAAATACTTCTGACATCACTCAAAGCCACACTAAAAAACCCAGAGTCTAGAAATCTGGATATATTTAATTTACAATTTGCAATACTTACAAAGATTTCTAATGCAGCTTATTCAGCTTCTTCCAGACACAGTAAAGGTTTTGACAGGACCAGCATACTTTACACCCTAGCCCTTTGTATTGGAATGACCTACTTCTTTTGCCCTAGTGCAAAATCAGATAAAAACTATAAATGCACTTCATAATACCCAGAATACCTTGAAAACTATTTATAAAATCTAAGAATATAATGATAATCAGGGTATTTATATTTCTAGACCTGAATTCATTCTATTGAAGAATGCTGCGGTTGTAAAAAATAGATATATTAATTAAAAAAATATACATTTTTGTACGATTAAAAGGACGCTAATTAAAAAAATCATATTTCAAATATATTACATTTTCACTCATAAAATTCTTCAACATCGATTTGAAAATACATTTCCTTAGAAATTTAAGAAATAACATGACCTTTGTCAACTAAGTGTAACTAAGTATATTTATATCTGCCTTTGTTCAGCAGATTTTGTAAAAACACTTACTAAGCATTTTGTCATATAATTGCTGCATTCCTGCACTGTGACATATAAATCTCTGCATTCCTGCATTGTAACATATAAAGTGCCAAAGACCAATTGGTTTTAAAATACTGTACCCTTCTCACAAGTACTGTAAACACAGCTGCAGACAGTATGGTGAAAGATATCTCCCCCCCCCCCCCCCCCTTTCTTTTTTTAGACAACAGGTGTGTTGTCCGTCTCTTGAGTTTCCTCCTCTGCCAAAAGACTCTCACTTTCATTCACATTTTCGAGCCTGAAGAATGGAATAACCCTGAAATAAGAGAGATGGGGGGTAACATAAGCAAAACATTCATATATAATTAATCTTACCAAAAAAAGCATTCAACTATGTATTTTTATTTCCTAACAATTTGAATTTCCTTCTTGATTAACATGTAATTTTGAGTCAATTCTACTTGATTATACGATTAATTATGCTCAAGTAATAAAATGTGTAAATCAAATGTCTGCTCCTGTCTTTTAAGTAAATTTTATATTATTTTTATGCATGAGAACATAAACGTTACTAAACACTGTAAATGCTAAATTCTATATAAACATTGTGTATTCATGTTTTCATTTGAAAAGGCAATAAAAAAATATTTTTCTGCTAAATGCCCAGAAAATATTAAATGCTTAAAAGAAGCAGACTGAGAACATGAGAAAACTGGCAAAACCCAGACTAATGAATCAAATTGCCAAAAATCCCATATACTGTACCTGACTGTGAAACACAAAGACAACACAGTGACATTTCCCAGAAAACTTCTTGCAAACATTTCAAAATACAATAGCAATAGACATTAAAAACAAAAAAGAGGAAATCCATAATGCTCAATATTTAGTTTAAAGTTCAGCAAACCTGTAAACAAATCCAGCTGAAAAAACCCCAAACAGAATATGTGTAGTGCTTCAACATGTTCAAGGTCCTCTTCTGATCATTGTGTTGTTGAGGTAAGAGTCCAATAAGTTCAAGTAAACATGACTTTTTTTTAGCTTGTAGGCATTAGTCAAATTATAGTGAATTAAACCCCCAAGCATGCCCCTCCCCCCAAAAAAAGTAATATACATTAATTAGTTACATTATTTAATAAATTGCTGCATAAATTTAGTTACATAAATTAATTTAGTAGTAATCTTTAAAATTATTTAAATATTTCAAATTACTTCATTTCTGTTTTGAACCACTGAATAATTTTTTATGTATAAAAGGTAAATTTTTCAATTTTCAAAGTTTTAAAAGTATCGACAAACATATTTTATTAACATGCAGTGCTGTAGTCTAAAATATTTTATTCTTCTACTTAAGGACTCCTGCTATAATAATGAAGACGTTCCTGTTCTTATTCCAAGAATCCAGAAGAAGATGGATTCCCTTTTCTTCGCAACAAACCCTTTTTTATGTTGTTTCAAGAAGATTCTCATTTCCACTTTTGGCTTCAGGTTACATATTAGGGATCTAAATCTAAAACATCCATATTTCTGTGAAGCTGCTACTTCTCAGTAAAATGCTATACCAATAAAACTAAAGGCCTTCTCCAGATATTTCACAATTAATCACAATTAATTTGTCACACATTGTGACTGTGTGGGCAACGGCTGTACTTCATTTAATAACAGAACTCACTGACTTTTGTAGCAGTTTTCGGTTAAACTGTGTTGTTTCTATTGTGGTAGTAACCAGAAACCTGCATCATAGCCCTTATATAACCATAACGCATCATCGTCATACTGTATGCAAGCATGATCACAGTGACGATCAGTGAAGTGTTTGGCATTAAGGCATGGTAATACAATGACAGAGGTATGAGGAAATAGAAAGGTGGCATTTCACTTATCAGGAAGTAAACCATGTAAAAAGCCTGGTGCTGTCTGCATTCTTTAGTTAATCTCTACCATTTTAACTGATTTTAGAACAATTTGTTGGCCATTATGCTACAGAACCCACTCACAATGTATAGCATATGTTATGAACAATTATAACATGGTTATGTCAGTCTTATCTGATAGCACTGTAGAAGCCACAATCTTTACATGTTCACACATTTGTTACATACTGGGCAACATTTGTTTCCAGAATTTGCTAGTATTTAACTAAATCCTCAACCAGTCAAATGTTCTCAGTACAACTGGCTATAAAGATTGTGATTGATCCGCCCTCATGCCTAACAGTTGGAGAGGTGTTATTTTTTTTAAAAATGATAGAGATTTAAAATTTGCATGACCTGTTTATCACTACTGGGAATTGGGAACAGGTTTGAAACCTTGGCAAACATTAGTATCTGAGAGCTCAAGTTATTGCATGGTGTGCATTTTTCACTGTTAAATTGTACAAAACAAAAACAAACTAGTATTTCATCTCTAACATTATACCATTTAGATGTCAGTTTAGCTTTTACTCACTTAATTATTCACATTAACAAACATTTCGACCATGAGTGCTCAAGCTTTTGCATGCCACTGTATGACTAAAATGATACATTACACATGCTTTTACAATCAGTGTACCTAAAAAAGATCATCACCAATAAAAGTCTTGTTAATAATTACACATATTCTTTTTAATGTTTCTAGCTAACCGGTGGGTAGATAAAAAGAGTGGTATTTAACGGTGACTCAGCATGGTAATAGTTAAGAGAAACTACCTAGTTCTGAACAAAGCATGCCTTTTAGAAGAAAAGAGAAAAAAAAGAGGAAGAAAGCATTTACTGTCACTTACACCGCAGTACTGTACCGTTAAATTCCCTACTTTGAGCGGTCTGTATATTTATGGTTCTGGTAATAGCTGACTTTAATTCATACATATGATTCATACACACTTTGTACTGTATGTTATACTGTAGTTTCTACAGTAACAGCACACTCCCAGGGACTATGCAGATGTTCTACAAGGCTAATGACCAGATTTTAAGTCTTCCCAAGAAAACCAAGTAATCTTTCATAGAGTAAGCTTCCCCATAAGGAGGCGATTAACACTCAGGGAAGCATGGAAGTCTTAAGAGTCAGGATTTTGTAAGAGTCTGTACTTTTTGTCTGCCATGGAAAGATTTTCAGCAAACATTGCATTTTATGGCTTCTTCGCAACATGACATGACTCTGTCCTAAAACGACATTATTTTTGTCACATTGATTTTAAAGAGCGAGAAAGATTAAAAGGGAACAATTGTTTTATAATATAAGTGAGAATCAGACAATGTCTCATGGACATTTCATATTAAATGTATAAAACTACAAATAGATAAAAGCATGTAAACATTGACAAATTGCTGTGGTATAAGAGGAATAAAACACAGGATGAGCTGCAATAGGAAGCCCCACAGAATGCCATGTGCTAAAAGTGCAGCATTCACATCAGTGCAACTTCCAAACAGTCTCACAGCAATTATGTACTTTTTGGCAAGAGTGATGTTGCAGATGATTAGCTGGTCATTTGTAAATTTCTGGGATGCATAGAGACACATATACTGTACATTCGCACTACAAACGTGATGTGGTCCTATGCATCCCAGACCTCTTTCTAAGAGATTAGAACACAATTTAGCATCGAGAAGGGGTCAATACCTGTACTTAGTGCTGACCCCTTGAACCGATCACCTAGAAGACATGTTAATGCCAGGGGTTACCACGGCCTCTGTTCCTTGTAGAAAACTATATGCTGACATACTTACCCTAGCAGACTTATGGGAATGAGACAGAATCCACCAGCCAGGAGGAAGGAAAAGCCGGGGAACCAGGCTACTGTGGCAGCATAGACGCTGTTGAATGCTGTACTTGCCAAAGTAGTTGTTAAGTTATCAAGAGCAGCCACACAGGCAAAGAGTGCACCTTAAACAAGCAGAGAAAATAACCATTACCTTCTCAAGGCTTAAATGATTAAATAATAATATATTATTATTAAGTCCATTATTAATGGACTTTTCGTTTGTCCTGAACTTGAAGGAGCGAGATGGGGAATATAAAGACTACAGTATATACAGCTGAGTGAATGTACATTCCCATGAAGCTGCAGGAATGACAGAAGAGTACTTATGACACAGAAAAACTAACTGCATTACTAACTGACATTTCATTTGTCCTGAATTTGAAGGAACGAGATAAAGAATGTAGAGACTATATACCTGAGTGAATGTACATTTCTCTGAAGCTGCAGGAATGCACTTATCACACAGAACCTTGGCTAAGTAAGAGCTTTTAGTTGCAGAACAGTGGTTTAGGTGTTTACACGTACCTTGCTCGGTCTTTGAGACCATCTTCGACAACATGGAACGTAGAACAGGAAACGGCATGATGGCCAGCAGCATTGGGATCCTAACTACAGAAAATAAAAGTGACACACTTTAGTTAACGTAAACTTACAGTATCACCAGTATCACTCAGCAGTCTGCTGAGCTTGATTTAAAAACTATTTTGTTACTGTCTATAATATGTTACTGTCTATATAAAAGATATAATTAATAATCAAATTATTTCAAATTATTACCAGTGATTCCAGTGTAGAACCTGATATATTTGTAATTATGCCATTATATGATACTGGTATGAACATGTAACCTTCCATAATTAAAAACTTAAATTAAAATATGATTGCATATTGCCATGAACTGCTTTTACTTCATGTAATGCTACTGAGTGCCACATTTCAACACTGACAACAATATGAAGGTGAACCTTAAGAATACTGGCCTAAAAATACAGTTCCTTGCTTCATTTTCGTTGATTTGATTAATTATTTGTCTGGTTACGTATGTTCTCTATTATTTCGACAAATCAAAGTGCTTTCAGTGTTGATGAATGAATGTGAAATAATTCACTTTAAGCAATTAGAATCATAATCACATTTTGCCAAGTTTGGAGTGGATCAATTTGAGTGCCCTTCACAAATGCCGGACCTTATCCCTAATTGTAGGGAATATTTGATTTTTAGTATGTTTCATGATATTCTGTGTGCGTGAGAACAGAATGTTACTTCTTTCTCTTACCTCGACACAAGCTGCACTTTCAATAAACACATCCTATAGTAGTTTATGTTAAAGGTCGTAAAACTGTTGAACGCTCGTAAATGCAGAGCTACTCCCAATTTTATGTTCGTCTTTACCTTATCTTTTCTAAACATTCCTGACCAGATGCAAACACTCCTGCAGCCACCTTTTCTTTGGCTCTTTGTGTGTGTGCGTATATATACTCCTGTCTTCCACAATAAACTTGGAACGTCTCACTAAGCATGGACTTGTGTATTATTGAGGGGTTCCCTGGATTAGAGACCTGCAGTCCAAAATTTGATGGGTGAATGCGGGTGCGGGCGGGAGGTCCTCATGTACAGTATGTGCGGGATGCGGGAGAATAACATTATACGCGGGTATTTATTATTATGTATTATTTATCTACTCAGTAGCGGTTCTATACTCAATTGCTCCCCGCCACAACCCCCCCCTCCCGCTCAGCGCCACGCTACCCCCCAGCCCCCCCACCCCACCCACGCTCAGCGCCACGCTACCCCCCCAGCCCCGCCCCCCCGCCCTGGTCAGCGCCACTTCCCTAAAAAAAAATAAAAAAACTACTTACATTTTTACCTGCGGGATTTTTGCGGGCGGGAGCGGGACAAAACTTGAATACTGCGGGCGGGAGCGGGAGAAAATAATATATATTTTTGCGGGAGCGGGACAGAATGTTGCGGGAGCGGGACGGACAAATCCGTCCCGCGCAGGTCTCTACCCTGGATCCAGATGGGAAAGCAAAATACAGGCTGAGCACTGACTAGACGGGGTCTAGCAAAACAAGAAATCCTTACAATTTGGGGGCTCTGTCCGGGATACCTCTAATCAGGTGAGTGCTGCTTTTTTATTTTTCTCTATAAGGTTAGAGCAAGCACGCTCCCTGGTTTTTGGTATCTGGACCATATATAGTACGGGGGAGGATTGTCTTGTGGCTTTTACGCCAGTATAGCGCGCGCTCGCTTCTGAAAAGTTCCTTGAACTGAAGCATAGTATGGAAGCTGTATTCTGTTGCCCGCTCTTTGTTGTTGTCTTTGTTGAGCTCTTTTTGTTGTCTTTTGTTGTTGTATTGTGTGTTTTTTGTTGAAGATATTGGTTCTTTCCGTCGCGGGTTAATTCACATTTATAAAATGCGTAATAAGAACACAACTACTTATCCAAAGCCGGACCCAGAAGAGGTTCCGCGTGACTGGATGAATAGGAGTGGACTCACTTACTTTACCACACCTTGGCTTGATAATTTATCAGGGTGGACTGAACCACAATTTAAATTTTTAACCTATTCACGCGGAGGTACTTTTAGGCCTGAATATCTAGCCTCTGCTTACTCTCAGATATATGAGGGTATGGGTGACCCAGGATGGGATTATCCTTACATGGGTTCATGTTATCAAAAATGGGTAGAGATGAAAGCTCTTTGGGATAAATACTTAGACATAAAAGAAATTAAAATACAGAAGAAAAAGATTCCAAAGGTCACATCCGAAACTAAATTCAAGCCGCCCGTTCATTCAACCTTTCCGATCCCTCCTCCATATCATGCTGACATAGTAACATCAGCATCTAACCAACAAATAATTGAGAAAATTTATCCTAATTTGAATCCCACTAATCCTTTTGTGAGCTGCCCATCTGTGCCTGTCTCTCCCGTACCCACAAAACCGTGCTCACCTTCGTCGGAAGTGTGTGCCTCAGGAAAGGGAAAGACTCCCAAGAGGGTGTCAGGACGAACACCTGACAGCCCTCTTTCGGATGATCCCGAGGATACTGATGGTGAGGATTTTGATAACTCGGACGATGAAGGTCCGGATGAGAGGTCTCGCCCCAAACCTCGACAAGAAAACACTGCGCTTGTTTTCTCTATGGGACCAAAGGGTCCAAAAATCCTTCCACCATCCGTAAGCACGCTGAAGGACATTATTAAGATGCTCCCTTCTCCCAACAAACCTTTGCATTTTGTTGATATGCTGATAAAGGCTTCCAGGCACTGTCAGCTCGTGGGTGCGGATTATCGCTTTATTTTGCAATCGGTTTTGGGAGATGGGTACGATGAGGCTGATTTGATAAAGACGGTAAAATGTTTAGATCCTGAAAAAGACAGATGGACTGTAGTGGTGAAACATGAAGACGTAGAGGGAGGGGGGAGACGAAAAAAGAAGGAATATGATTTTCTTTGGGGTAATTCTAATGAGGCTATGAAACTTTTAAAAGATGAGCTAACTACTTATCTTCTTGCACGTCAACAAGCTAGTCAGGATCTGTCACAGGTAACTAATTGTAAACAAGAAAAGAGTGAGACCACATCCAGGTTTCTCGAGAGGTTTCGAGAGACCTGGACCCTTTTGGGTGGTACAGTATGCCCCTCCCTTAAGAAAACCCTAACCCACTTTTCCTTACCACCTTCTTGAATAATTGTCGACCAGAAATCATGAAGATTTTAAAGTTTCAATTGTCAGACCGTTCTACAACGACTATTAAAAAATTAGGTGAGCGTGTGAGAACACTGGAAGGAGACGGTATTTTAGAAAACAGATAAGTGGCATGTTTGTTTGTGGAGAGTGAAGGATACAGAGGCGGAAAAAAGGGGGGTAGAGGAGGCAGTGGAAGACGTAGAGGAGGTCTGCAGGATCAGAGTGCACCCCGTAGATCTGGCTATTGTTATTATTGTTATAAAGAAGGTCATTGGGCTCGTGAATGTCGCAACGAAGGCCCTTGATGAGGGACGTAGTGGACAAAATGTGTACAATCGATTGAATAATGATCAGTGGCATGATGCTAATAAGGTGTTTTCTCCTAATCCTTCACAGCAGCCACCACAGCGAGTACAACCACAACAACAGCAGCAGCAATATAGACCCAATCCCTTCTCAGGGATGCAGGTAGGAGCATATGATGCATAGGGATGCCCGCAGAGTTCCAGCCCCGCAATGTTACTTTGTACTTTCGAGTCACCTCAGGTTAATGAGTTGCCCTTTATAGAATTGTGTATAGATGGTTCTGTATTCTCTTTTTTGGTGGATCCGGGAGCTACAATGTCGTCTTTAGGTCGTGATTATGAGGGACCGCTCTCGAATAAAAGTATTAGCTCTGTGGGAATTGAAGAGGTTGCTCAACGAAATTATTTCACTCCTCAGGTAACTGTAACATGTCCTTTAGATAAGGGAATTCATCTCTCTCCTCGTTTTGTCTGTATGTCTGACTGTCCTTTTAATCTGCTAGGACGTGATTTAATGAGCAGATTACACATGTCCTTGACTTTTTCTGGCACAAAACTCACTGTTGAAGTGCCTGATTCTGTTCCTTTTTCCCACCTAACAAATATGCGTGTAAATAATTGTTTCCTTTCTTCACAGAACAGCTCTATTCCTGCTGCCCTTCAATGTGTGCCGAGCAGTCTGTGGGCTGAACATAAGGATGAGGTGGGGTTAGTACAGTGTTCCTTATGAAGCTAAATTAAAACATTTGCAACCTGTGTACATCAAACAATATCCACTCTCCGAGGCCAAGGCCTCAGGAATAGATGAAATTTTAAGCTCATTGCTCAAGCAGGGTGTTATTAAACCATGTGTAAGTTCTTATAACACACCTGTTAATCCAGTACTGAAACCTGATGGTACGTGGAGATTTACACAAGATTTGAGAAAAATAAATGACATAATTATCCCTGTAGCACCTGTTGTGCCTGATGTGCTTTCTTATCTAAAACTTTAGATGCTGTGGCACAAGGTTTGCCTGCCTATCTCAGGGCTGTGGCCGCCTGTGCGGTGATGGTACAAGATGTTCTCTCTAATCTAGGGTATGAGATTATCCTGTGTTCTACAAGTAACTTAGAGATAAAAACCACCTCTTCTTTTGACACCCTCGGATATGCTCTGGCACGCTTGATCAATGCACAGGACGACACACTAGTAGATATAGATCATGACTGTTGTTCAGAGATTATTCACTCCACTAGTATACGTCTTGATCTATCTTCTACTCCATTAACAACTGGTGACACTCTGTTTATAGATGGTTCCTGTTCAAAACCATATGATGGGAAATTTCTCTGTGGTTATTCTGTGTGTGCACTGCCAGATATAACCATTGAAGCTTACTCTCTCCCTTTCTCATCTGCTCAGGCAGCTGAACTTTTTGCTCTAACTCGTGCGTGTGTTCTTTCTGAAGGAAAAGATGTCACTATACAGCAGTGGTTCTCAAAGTGTGGGGCGCACCCCACTAGTGGGGAATACAGACATGACAGGTGGGGCGCAATGAACGGAAGGAAAAACAGGAAAGTACCTATTCTAATTCATGCTTTTCTTTATTGATAATAAAGAGCGTACGCTCAAAACTAAACAATCACACGCAAATAAATGGATCATTAATACAAGTAAATTTAAAATAACATCAGTTGTGGGCGGGGAGAAAAAGTGGAACCATAGTGGAACAATAATGGTTTAACGTCGGACAAACTTGAGCAGCGCTACTCGAATCACAAACCTGCGCGAGCCACTGGGCAGCGCTGCGCGACTCTGACAGAAATAAACCACGCCGACCATCAAAATACATTTTACCCCGCTGGGATGCGCACGTACAATCCAGGCATGGCAAGGCGGAAACAATATTAAACAGTCCTGACATTTTAAATGAATTGTTTTTAACTAAAAACACAGTGGGTCGCGCAGGTTTATGATTCGAGCGGCGCTGCGCGATCCACCGGGCTGCGCGAATAAACCAGATCATCACTGCGCTATCCCGATAGTCGCGCTGCGCTGTATTTGCGCAGATATTCGGTTCAATCAGTAATTAGTAAGCTAATTACTCATTCTTCTCTTGTTCAGGATTTAATAGACGCATGCCATCTACCTAGTACTCTCGCTATTGTAAAAACTAAGGCTCATTCTTCTGGTGACTCTATGGAAGTGCGAGGGAATTCATTAGCTGATCGTATTGCTAAAAAAGCAGCTCAAAAAAAGATTTTCTTTCCTGATTCTGGTTCTGATTTGATCAATACATCTTTTCTTGCTAGCTCTTTGATTCCCGATATAGATTTATTGTCTTTGCAAGCTTCAGCCACGCTGAATGATTCCTCTTTTTGGCAAGCTCAGGGTGCCTACGTTGCTGTCATGCACACTCAATCTGCGCCCGGCACTAGGACCCGGAAGTAAGGCGGGCGTCAAACCAGGAATTATAAAAGAGGTAAACAAACGAGAGTACAACGCTCAGTCATTGAGTTCGCCCGATGTCGTTTCGGAATCGTTCACCAAACCGTGAGTACTCACTATCTTGGCATTACTTTCTGACTGAGTGTTTATTTATAGGACGCGGGTTAGATTATGTCTTTCCCTTGCTCTCCTTTTATGAGAGTCCTTAGAACAAATAGCGTGATTATCCTGCCTACTCGTGTTCTTCCGTGTTTGGGTTTACCATTCACGCAACAAAGGGCTAACCGCTAAGCTACGTCTTCTGGTCATCTCAGGTTAGTTCGTGACAGAATGACTGAGCCTTCCGCGGTAAACCCAGCGGATCATGCGCACCTCTGCGATGTGGTAGATCAGCATGCCGCGCTTATTGATAAGCTAACCGGAGAGATCGCTAATCTGAGCCGGGGCCTCCAAGACATCGCGGCCTTGTGCTGCGAGGTTGCGGAGCTCCGGCAGGAGAACGCAGATCTCCGCGCGGCTGTCGCTAGCGCGGCTAGCAGGCCTCCAGTCGCGGCCGCGGCCCCGCATCCCCCCCCCTCCTTCTGATGTTTTCCTCTCTCTACCAGACAAATGGAATGGCACAGACGGGAGATGTGATGTGTTTTTGACACAGCGCTCGATCTGGTGTTCGAGTTCAATTCCACCAAGTACTCCACCGATCGGCTACGCATCGCTCTCCTGGTCTCGTTGCTATCAGGGCAGGCAGCTGAGTGGGCCACGGCAGTTCTCAAATCGGATTCTGATACCGCCCACTCATATAATGAATTCACCCGCCAACTCCGATTGACTTTTGAACACCCAGCGGGCGAGGTGGAGACCGACACCAAACTCTACCACCTGCGGCAGGGAGGATCGTCCGTGAGCCGGTATACAGCGGAGTTCCGAACCCTCGCCGTGCAGACCAGCTGGGGAGACGCCGCGCTCCGGACATCCTTCTATGAGGGACTGGCTTCACGTATTAAGGACGAGCTCGCCGGGCGAGAACTCCCCGCCACCCTCGAAGGACTGATCCAGCTAGCCCTGCGGATCGATCAGCGCCTTCTGTCTCGCCCAAAGCCAGCCCCAAGGACCCTGCCGCCTGCACCCACCTTCTCCTACACCACCCCATGACCACCTGCAGCCTTCACTAACACCAGTATGGGACCAGTCGGATCTCCACCTCCTGCCGTGGTTGACACGGGAGCCGGGGAACCCATGCAATTAGGACACGCCTCCCTGACCGTAGCCGAACGCGAACGCCGGTTCCGAGAAGGGCTGTGTGCCTATTGTGGGTCGGCGGCACACCACTGGGCGATCTGCCCACTGCGCCCGGGAAACGCCCAGCCCCGTTGAACCGGAGGAGAGATTCACCGGGCCAGATCCAACTCTCCACCACCACCAACTCCACCATCTCGCGACTAACGGTTCAGGTAATCCTCCAAATTGGCCACAAACGGGTCAGAAGTACCGCGTTTATCGATTCCGGTGCCGCAGGTAACTTCATTGACTCTACTTATGCCAAAGAAGTGGGGGTAAAAATCGAGGCGTTATCCCAGCCGATTCGCATCACATCAGTCGACGGTCGGCCCCTTTCATCCAGCCCCATCACTCACCAAACCCAGCTCATCACCCTCAAAATCGACCAGCACCAAAAACAGCTCCAGTTACACCTCACCCCCATCGCCTCACCTCCCATCATCCTCGGCTATCCATGGCTGCTCCGACATGACCCCCTCATCTCGTGGACCCAAAACTGGATCCTCCAGTGGGGGCCGACCTGCAACGAACTTTGCCTACAGGCACCGGCTGGGACGTGTTCCAAGGAGTCCGAGGCCCCCAACGTCGACACCAACGCCATCCCCGTCGCCTATCGGGACCTGGCTGAAGTTTTCTGCAAGAGACGGGCTGCCTACCTCCCACCTCATCGTCCTTGTGACCTGGCCATAGAGCTCCAGCCGGGTTCCGTACCCCCCCGCGGCCATCTCTACTCACTATCCACCTCGGAGACGCTGGCGATGGAGGGGTATGTCACCAATGCCCTCCGTCATGGAACCATCCGGCCATCCACATCGCCTGCCGCCGCGGGGTTCTTCTTCGTCAAGAAAAAAGGGGGCGAACTTCGCCCATGTGTCGACTATCGGGGGCTAAACATCACCATCAAAAACCGACACCCGCTACCACTCACCAACTCAGCCCTGGACGCCCTCTCTGGTGCCACCGTGTTTACAAAGTTGGACCTCCGGAGCGCCTACAACTTGGTGCGCATCAGAGAGGGTGATGAGTGGAAGACTGCTTTCATCACACCCACGGGACATTACGAGAGCCTGATCATACCATTTGGACTCTGCAATGCACCCTCGGCCTTCCAGCAGTTCATAAATGACGTCCTCCGGGACATGCCGGGCCGATGGGTGTTTGTCTACCTGGACGACACTTTAATTTACTCCCACAACACCGAAGAACATACTCAACATGTACGTACCATTTTAAAGAGATTGCTCGCTCACCAACTGTACTGCAAGCTGGAAAAATGTGCTTTTCACAAGCACTCCACCACGTTCCTGGGTTTTATCATCTCGTCCCAGGGTGTGGCCATGGACCCGCAGAAGCTAGAGGTTGTACGTCACTGGCCCCTACCCAGGACACTCAAGCAGCTTCAACGGTTTCTCGGGTTTGCGAATTTCTATCGTCGCTTTATCCGGGGCTACAGTACAGTTGCCGCTCCATTAACCACATTGACCAGGCTCCAATCTCATCAGTTTCTACTCACCCCATCTGCCATCACTGCCCTCAAAGAACTATGTCACCGATTCACCACCGCTCCCATCCTTCTACACCCGGATGCCAACAAACCCTTCGTTGTGGAGGTGGACGCGTCGGATGTGGGCGCCAGCGCCGTTCTCTCTCAGCGAGGTCCAGACCAGAAACTGCACCCCTGCAGTTTCTTCTCCAAAAAATTTGATCCCACTCAGCAGCGATACGGGGTAGGGGGCCGCGAGCTATTGGGCATAAAGTGGGATTTGGAGGAATGGCGTCACTGGCTCCAGGGCGTCAGTGAGCCGTTCATCGTCTGGACTGATCACTAGGGTTGGGTACCGAAACCCGGTGCTAATACGGCACCGGTACCTATAGAACCGGTATGTACCGGACCGAAACAGAACGCGAATTTCGGTGCCTCATTTCGGTGCCACTTAAATGCCTGAACTGTCGATTGAAATATTTGTTCTCTAGATTCATATATTTTTGTAGATTAAAATAAAAAAAAATTAAAAGCACAAATCATCCGGAAATGAGAGACCATCCGACATGCGCGTGAATGCAGCAACTAACGTTACACTCGCTCTGACGGCAGCAGGCGGTCTACCGATAGCTTAGCATGCTAAATTAAACAACTTTCGTTAGAATGCCTAAAACTAAACCATCGAAAGTGTGGCTGTATTTCACAAGAAAGGATTCCGACACCGCGACGTGCAGCAAATGTCTTACAGCAGTTGCTTGTAAAGGCGGAAACACGTTAAATCTAATGAATCATTCGAGGGCAGACGGAATAAAGCATACGGAGGCACCGTGTTTTCTTGTGGACAACAGCTGGCACTATCAGTGTGGACGACCCTCAGCCCCAGTCACACCAACTGTAGCAAAAAGGAGTCACTGATTATGATTCCGACAGCAGACTTTCCGCAGGTTAGTAGTAGGATAATGTAATGTTAATAGCAAAATGCAAATCTTGCATTCATGCTAACAAATAGTCAAACGATTTGTAAAAAACTAATGTAACATGGATTCTGTTTATAATTATGGCTTTCCAGCTAGTACTAGTAGAACTACAACAGTGACCCCATTTACCATTGCAAAGAAGGCTATGTATGTCCTGTGCAGGGCAATAAGTCAGGAAAGGAGTCGTATTTTGACAGAAAAGGCAAATATGGTGAAATTTCTGCAAAAGAATTGCTAAAATTTGAAGCTTACATATTCATATATACTTTAAACTTTTAATATATTGTTAAATTTTAAGCATAAAATTTTTTGTTCAATAAAAATTCATTCTTGAGTCATCCACTATAATTTTTTGGCTTAAAAGTATCGGTTCAGGCACCGTTTTGGCACCGGTACCGTTTTCAAAGTATCGATTTGGCACCGGTATCGAAAAAAACCCAAACGATACCCAACCCTACTGATCACCTATCTCCATCAAGAACCTGAAGCAGCTCAATCCACGACAGGCACGGTGGGCACTGTTTTTTGAACAATATAACTTCCATCTTTCATACCGCCCGGGGTCGAAGAACATCAAGGCAGACGCCCTATCACGTCAACATGAGGACGACCTGCCCCGGGTGGACCCCATGCCTGTCATTCCCCCATCTCGCATCATTGCACCCCTCCACTGGGATTTGGAAACCAGGGTCCACCAGGCACAGGCTACGGAGACCGAACCGGCAGGCGTGG
Organism: Channallabes apus; assembly: GCA_030522415.1. Classification (NCBI taxonomy): domain Eukaryota; kingdom Metazoa; phylum Chordata; class Actinopteri; order Siluriformes; family Clariidae; genus Channallabes; species Channallabes apus. Next base: position 22,924,659 of record CM060120.1, read on the forward strand.
ACAACTCTACGTGCCACCACAGCTAAGGACGGAGGTTCTACAGTGGGGTCACTCATCCACCATCGCCGGACACCCAGGAACTCGACGAACCCTTACGTTCTCCGACGGGCCTTCTGGTGGCCCTCCATCCGCAAGGACACCATCGAGTTCGTTCAGGCGTGCCCGGTGTGCGCCAGGGCCAAGGACGCAAACCAACCTGCACCCGGAGAGCTCCAACCACTCCCAGTTCCCCGCCTGGACGCACATCGCCCTGGATTTCATCACGGGCCTGCCGGCATCAGAAGGAAAGAACACCATCCTAACCATCGTCGATCGGTTCTCCAAAGCCGTGCACCTGGTGGCCCTAACCGGACTCCCATCAGCAAAAAACACAGCCGAGCTGATACTGGAACACGTAGTCCGACTGCATGGGTTCCCAAAGGACATCGTCTCGGACAGGGGGCCCCAGTTCACCGCCCGGTTCTGGAAGGCCTTCTGCCGTCTGATCAATTCCACCTGTAGTCTCTCATCAGGGTACCATCCCCAGACTAATGGTCAGACGGAACCTAAGCCCATTTGAGGTTTGTCATGGTTTCCAACCTCCGATGTTCAATCACCAGGAACCGGAGGTTGACGTACCATCGGCCCAACAGTTGGTCCGTAGGTGTCGGCGGCTGTGGCACCAGGCCAATCTCGCCATTCAACGCGCTAACATCAGCTACGCCACCCAACATCGCCGTCGGCACCCCCCGGGACGTTTGTACCACGTAGGTGACAAGGTATGGCTGTCCACCAGAAACCTTCATCTGCACACTGAATCTCGAAAGCTATCACCCAGATTCATCGGACCATACCGCATCACTCTACAAATTAACCCTGTCACCTACCGGCTCCAGCTGCCTGCGGCGCTCCGGATCCACCCTGTATTCCACACATCTCAGCTAAAACCCTTCATTACTTCACCCATGAGTTGCTTCTGATGGTTTATGGTATTGTGCTGATGGCCGTTTGTGCCTGCCGTCTCATTGTCTTCCGTTCCTCGTGCGCGAGTTCCACGGTGTTACACATCGTGCACGAAGGGGGGTTAAGGAAGATATGAAAAAACTCTTTTGCATAGCTAACATGCTTGGAACAATCGATTTATTAATATCTAGATGTTTGGTGTGTGCTCAGAATAATGTGACAAAGGGTTTAGGTAAACACGAAAGTCTTCTGTTACCTACTGCTCCGTTTGCAGAGTGGCAAATTGATTTTACACATATGCCTGCATGTGGCCCATTCAAATATCTTCTGGTTTTGGTAGACAAGTTTTCAAGGTGGGTGGAAGCTTTCCCGTGTGCTCGAGAGAATGCAAAGGTGGTGACCCGAGTCTTAGCGAAAGAAATAATACCTCGTTATGGCGTTCCTCATGCTATTGACTCGGATAAAGGAACACCTTTTACATCATAGGTAACACAGAATTTGTGTAAATATCTTTCACTATCCTGGCATTTTCACATTCCTTATCATCCACAGTCATCAGGTATAGTAGAAAGAACAAATAGGACACTGAAAGAAAAACTGACTAAAGCAATACAAACTATGGGGAGTAAAAACTGGGTTGATCTGTTACCTGCTGTTCTAGCTGAAATGAGAATGACACCAAGAAAAGATGTGCACATGTCACCACATGAAATTATATTTGGCAGACCTTTTCCCGTGAAATGGAGGAAAGGTAAACCCGCGATAGGAACAACTGATCTTGATGTACATATTGCTGAATATTCTGCTGCTTTAATAGATACTCTGAACAAACATTATTAACAAATTGCTAATGAGACTCCAGTACCCTCAACAAAACCCACACATCCTTTTAATGTGGGAGATACTGTTCTGGTAAAATCTTTGACCCCCAGAAAACTGGGAGATTGTAAATATGACGGACCAGCAGAAATAATCGCAATTACTCGTACTGCTGTCCTAACTGATCTTTTTCCACAGTGGATCCATGCTACTAGGCTGAAGAGATGTCCTGTCGGCGTGAGATCAAAGGATGAATAAATGTTTGTGTATTATTATCTTAGTTTCTCTGTGATTTTTTCGTTTCCTAGACTGAAGACGTGCTGCAGTGATGACCAACCCGTGACGTGACACAGAGGGATTGTCTTGACTTCACTTTTGCTATTAGTTTACCATTCCTGGTGGTGTCTTAGCGCCTCGTAAGGTGGGACGAGTGCAGATTGGGCGTGCCCGCACTCCGATCACTGTAGCGTCAAGAAAGGCAATAGTTCACCACTAGTAGTTATTTATATGTTTGACATTGTGAACAAGATTTTTCACACACACGAGTTTACACTCAACCTGTTATATCACTGTGTATTTTTTTTATCACACTTCATTCTGTAGAGTTTATAAAACAGCACTTGGAGTATGGTGGTAACCTCTCCTGCCTTAGAATGAAGTTTCTTTTTGTCCTCTTAATCTTGAATGAGAGATTGTTGTACATAGTGCAACCTCATCCACATGGTAATGTTTTTTGGCGATTCGCTAATTGGACCACTAAGCAATATACCAATGATTCAGACCTGTCGTGTCTTTTAGGTCCATGCATTCTTCGCTGTGTGCAAAATCTTTTGTATAAGTATGTTTCAGGTTACTGTATGTTCCTGCGCCGCGTCCGATAACCTATTATCCGCCGGCGACTTCTTGAAAGCTCTGAGTTTTATTCAACGATGTTTCTTATGAATAAAAGGGGGGAACTGTAGGGAATATTTGATTTTTAGTATGTTTCATGATATTCTGTGTGCGTGAGAACAGAATGTTACTTCTTTCTCTTACCTCGACACAAGCTGCACTTTCAATAAACACATCCTATAGTAGTTTATGTTAAAGGTCGTAAAACTGTTGAACGCTCGTAAATGCAGAGCTACTCCCAATTTTATGTTCGTCTTTACCTTATCTTTTCTAAACATTCCTGACCAGATGCAAACACTCCTGCACCCACCTTTTCTTTGGCTCTTTGTGTGTGTGCGTATATATGCTCCTGTCTTCCACAATAAACTTGGAACGTCTCACTAAGCACGGACTTGTGTATTATTGAGGGGTTCCCTGGATCCAGGCGGGAAAGCAAAATACAGGCTGAGCACTGACTAGACGGGGTCTAGCAAAACAAGAAATCCTTACACTAATGAACACCTTAGGAATGAACTGGAAAGTCAGCTACACCCCTCATTGTCTGACCTCAATGCCTGACCTCACTAATAGTCTTATGGATAAATGGACAAATCCCAACCGCTATGCTCCAAAATCCAAAAAGAATGATTATTATAACCAAAACCATTGGCCATATGGCATACTTCATATTACTAATAACTATAACATGCAGGAACAGTACTTTAGAAAAGTCACACATGGCTGATCAGCATTGTACTCCTGCTACTTTTAACAACCATCTGCATGCGGACATTTTTTCGGATTAACAAGTAAAGGAGTGGTGGCAAATAAATAAATAAATAAATAGTTAAATATTAAAATGCACTTGTTTTGCTCCAAGTCATCATCCGTCGAATTTAATTGAATGTACCCCAAGATTACGTTTGAGAAATTCAGGTTAGACAGGAAATGCAAAAAACCCTAGTATATGTTGATATTAAATGATGGATCCATGATAGATAAAAACACAGCAGGGCACACTGTTATGGGAAAATGATGGTATTGTGTAATGTAATAATAATGTGTAATAATAATAATAATAATAATAATAATAAATTAATTAATAAATAAAAGTAATAATAATAATATTGTCCAATAACAGCATGTTATATTTCTATATAAATGGCTGTTCCCTTAACAGGTCCCATTTTGTCTCTTTTTTTTTAGTTTCATAAGACAGAAATGAAGTGTAACCTGTTAATCACAACCACCTAGAAACCACCCGCTCCGTCCTAAAGACTTTCCTAAGATTTACCCCTGAGTCTTACAAAATACGAGACACCTTCTAAAAATTCCTAAATAATGTCTCCTCACAGAAAACCATATCAGTGATTACATATGGTTTCAATCCATTTGTGTGACTGTGTAAGGTGACACCTTCTGGTCCATTTGATGTTATTAAAAAAGCACCATTCTATAATCTGAACTTAATTCTTACTTGTTTGGCTAAGTGTGTCTGTCAAATTACTAAATATACTAAAAATTATTTTTCATGTCACCCTGTTTGAATGTGTGCAGTTAATAACAGATACTGGGATAAATTCATTGGAAAGTTTACCGAGAAACATCAGAAGTGTTGTCTTGATGAAGGCCATCATCACCAAGCCTATGAAAACAGGCAGAATCCCAATGAAGATGATGACTGTGTCAGAGAGGCAGCGAGACAGGACGTACACACCAATGAAGCTGACAGCGAACACAGTCATGGAGAGAGCCGAGCCATAGCCAATGAGGATCTCATTCCAGCACAGTGGTTCATTCAGCTCGTAAAGGATGACCAAACTCAGGCCGCCAAAGTACGCAAAGCTAAATGAACATAAGATGATAATTAAGAGTGTGAGCAGGCAGTTCCTTCTCCTGCTTCCCTGTGCAAAAAGGTGGTAGATCCCAAATGTAAGCTTCTGAAATGCATGAGTGTTTGTTTCTGCACAGGTCACACTGTCAATCACCCTGCTTTCCTTTAGAATAAAGACTACATAAGTCAGATTAAGCAGATGGAACATGGCGGCAGTGAAAAAGGGCCAGTTAAATCCAGCAGCCTGTATAAAGTAGCCTGTGGAGATTAAGGCTATGCCAGAGAGAAGCCCGAGCATCATGTCCAGCCCAGCCATGCGTAGCATCTTCTGCTTTCCATCCTCAAACAAGTCAGCCACGTAGGAGAAGCAGCCACCCAGCATCGTGCCTATGCCACCGAAGAGGGAGTTGACAATGGATGCTGCAATTAGCAGGTAGAGGTTCAGCTCTAAGATGGACACTGCTAGGAAGCACAAGCAGTAGACCAGAGATCCTATGAGAGGGAGAATGATGGTGAGTTTACGTCCACGCTGGTCGCTATAAGCCACCAGGAAAAGAGTCATCAGGAGACTGGGGATCATGGAGAAAAGTTCTGCGTACATGGAGAACAGCGAGGCTGCTTTTTGCACTTCCTAGGAAAATACAGAAAGTACAGCAACTAAAAAAACAAATAACCACAAAGAGGAAATTAATCTTCTGTAGGTGGCAAATACATGTGACAGAAAGCAATGGTGCTATATCCTGACCAGAAAGGTGTCCTTCAGAGAACATAAAAAATAGAAAGTCAAAAGAGGAAGCATAATGCAGAAGTTAGTAAAGCTATTAATATTTTGAGCAGAAGTACAGAGATTTGAAAAAGTGTAACAAAGACTGCACCGTGTCCCCTTCCCTTAACATACAGCTTATTAAAGGAAAAAGCTTTATAATTTACATGTGAGTGTAAAAATGACATCTTTACATTTTCAGAAGTCAAGATTTATTTTTTAAATGAAATTCAAAGTTGATTTTTTTCAGTTTAATTAACTTATATTGACTTTTTCTTCACTATGGTTAAACATCACAAACAATGATGTCTGACTGTTTGCTGAGAGCGGCACCAGAGTACGGCACTATGATATATGATGATTTGTATCATACAACAGTCAGTTCTGACCAAGTAAACTGATTGAACTACAGGTATTCCATAAGTTGTTATAACAGACTATAACAGCACAAAGATAACCTAAGTAAGTCGAAAGTGCAGTTTGTAAATGATAATTTCATTTATTGAGGGGAAAAAGCTGTCCAAACCTACCTGGCCCTATGTGAAAAAAGTAATTGCCCCTCAATCTAATAACTGACAAAAACTGCAGTCAAACGTTTGTGAAAACTGGCAAAAAGTCTTTTGGCCCACTCTTATTTGCAGAATTGTTTTAATTAAGCAATTTAATTTAATTTAATTTAGACTTGACTAGGCCACTCCAAAACCTTTTTTAGACTTTTTTTTTAGTCATTCAGAGTGGACTTGCTGGTGTGTTTTGGATTATGGTCCTGCTGCATAATCCAAGTGAGCTTCAGCTTGAGGTCACAAACTGCAAGACACTGTGTTTTATGATAGATGTAATGGGACGCACACCTTCCAAAAAGTTTAACTTTTGTCAATTATTTTGTGGACTGTGAGACAAAAGTCTTGCAGATCATCAAGATGTTTTTTCGGGGACAAGGCCTTTGTGTTCTTTTTTGTCAGCAGTAGCTTTCGCCTTGGAACTCTCCTATGGATGCCATTTTTGCCCAGTCTCTTTCTTTTTAATGAATCATGGAGATTGACTCTAACTGCGGCTGGTGAGGCCTTGAGTTCTTTAGATGTTGTTCTGGGTTCTTTTATGAGTTGTGCTACGGGAGTAAATTTGGTAGCTGACCGCTCCTGGGAAGGTGCACCACTGTTCCAAGGAGTTCCAAAGCCTTAGAAACAGCTTGGTAACCCTTTCCAGACTGATACATGTCAATTAATTTGTTTCTCATCTTTTCTTGAATTTCTTTAGATGGTATTGCTTTTTTTTTTTTAGATGTTTTAGCATGCTTTACTTTGTCAGAAGTGTTCTATTTAAGTGATTTATTGATTCAACAGGCCTGACAGTAATCAGGCCTGAGTGTGGTAAAATTTAACTTAGCGTTTCCAAAAATCACAGTTTATTCATGATTTAGTAAGGGGACAAATACTTTTTACATAGGGCCTGGTAGATATGGACAGTGTTTTTTCCTAAATAAATGAAAGACTCATTTTAAAAATGCCTTTTGTGTTTTGTAAGCATATTTTAGTAAAATATACCTGTGTATGCAGCAATGTAACAATATGATAATATTAATCGACATAATATTAATCTTTGTGAAAACAATATTAATCCTAGTGAAAAACAATATTAATCTTAAGTGACAAAAGATAGAATTAAGCAGGGAGAAGATCAGGATGCAGAAGTAAGCAGAGGTAAAAAGGACTTTGAAACTATTTACACATATGTTAATCAACCATCTGTCACCAGTTCCACCAGTTGCAGTTAGTTAGGCCAATCATGGAAGGGTATATGTTTGGTGGAACAAATTAACTGGTTAAATAAACAGACACCAAGCTGTGCTAATATTCGATGTGATTGAGTAATATATTGCTTAAATATGAAATGGTGATTTCTTATCTACGTCCATTAACCTCAAAGTAAATATTTTCTGACAAGAGGGAAGTGACATATAGTTGTCTCATTAAAACAAAGACGATGTCTAGTCATAAAAGAGAAACGCTGTATCACTGAAGCCAATCGTATTCAGAGATACACCTAAGACTGTGCCTGGCCACTGACTGACAAAAAAAGCTAACTTTTTCACGAGCAAGCAGATGAAAGATTTGCATGAGTGGAGAGACGAGTGTTGATGTTTGTGCTCAGAATATAATTTCCATCACGGGGCAATACTGCTCTTGTGAGCTTTTGATTTGCATGTGCAGCTCTTCTAAATCCTCGCAGGTATATATCTCATTTGCACAAGCTGATTTTGGCATTATTCTGGGAATATAACCATGATCCTATTTCATCAGTAGCTGAAGGCATTGATGAAGCAGCCCTTGATCTTTGAGTCGGTTCAAAGAAATTTGGTTCCAAAAATTTCGCCTTATTATAATACCACTGTCAGTGCTTTCATTCTTGTGGATCACTAAATAACCAATCTGAGTCGAGCAGAAACCTGGATTTCTCACTAACGTGACAACCTTATATTTGAAGTTCCTTTATATTTTTTTGTCTTCTATTAAACACTTTCTTAGTGAGGTCAGCATGGCAAACAACCCACTTTCTCACATTACCACCAGAACTACAAAACACATCACAAATATTTCAATTTAAACATCTTTAATGTATTTCATGGAGGACTATTTCTTTAAGTTGAATTAGCATGACAAATAAATAAAATAATTGTATGACTATAGACTCACCTCATGTTGGCTGAGATTGCTGCTGCTGTTCGTGTGGCACTCGGATGAAGCGTCGATCTCGGGGTACGAGGTGTTGGTGATCTGCTGCCACAGACGGCGGTACACGTACTGCTGCACCAGTGGATACACCATGAAACTGGCAAACGCGTACACAGCCACCACCGGCTCCACCAAGTACAAACCCGGCATCCCGACAGACACTGTGGCTGGAAGAGAAAGAAAAAAAGATCGAGAAATGCCATGCTTTACAAAACACTACGGAAGCTGTTGTTAAAGAAGGAAACTTCTATTGTGGTGTATTATTAACACACTCAATTTAATCACTTAATATTTATCAACCTAATTGTAAAAAACCCCACTTTCAAGCAAAAAAAATAACAAAGTTTACCACAGGCGTCTGATGAAGTGAACACAAGCGATAAGGCGCATCTGTGATAAAGCCGCGAATGTCTATAACATTATAACCGTGTGTGTTCACCGATAGGAGCTGTTCCTGTTTTCAGTTCATCCTGCTATCTGATTGGACAGTCACTCTGATGCTTTGGGACTGGCCATTCACGTTGATGGGCGGGTTAAAGAGCTCCTTGGTTCCTGTTTTGGGCAAGTCATCTAAAATGTACCTTTTCCAAACATCAAAGGGGACCGCGGAGCCAAAATTGAAATTCAATTCAGTTCAATTCAATTTTATTTGTATAGCGCTTTTAACAATTGACATTGTCTCAAAACAGCTTTACACAATCAAAATAATTATTTAAGTTTGTAATTCAAAATGTTACACGCCAATATCAAATAAATACTAATGATTTTGTATACACTGTTGCATATATTAGTATTTAATAAGAAGGATAATTCAACTTAATAATAATTAACTAAGTTGTTGGGTCTGAATTAGAATCAGAAAGAACTTTATAGCCAAGGAATTTGTTTTTGGTGACAGAAGCTTCCAGAAATTCCTGTCCTGCCGACAAGATTTCAAAGAGATGAGTGCAGGGGGTTTCTCCTGAAGTCCACAAACAAAAGTACATATTGTTATAATGCTGTAATTTAGTATTCAGTTTGTTGTATTTTGTGCTAATATTTTTTCTCATTTAGCAAGTAGTGCTGTGAATCAAAGGCTTTTTAAACAATAAAATGCTTTTTACTGAAACACACACACTCGCATAGTAATTGGAGGAAACCCAACATGTGTGGGAAGTTGCAATGTGAAAATTCTAACCATTAACTCACTATGCCTTATCATTAACTCATTAACCATTAACTCACTGTGCCTTATCAAAATATACATTTGAATTATGCATTTGCATGCTCTTCAGTATTTGCGAAATATGCATTATTATAGACACCATGCTCAAAAGATGCCAAAACAACCACATGGTGTTATTACATATTTTATTACATTGCCTAACACACAGTATGACTGCAGATCAACCACTGCTATCTATTATCACCCAAATGAGGATGGGATCCCTGTTGAGTTTGGTTCCACTCAAGGTTTCTTCTTATTGCCATCTCAGAGCGTTTTTCCTTGCCACTGTCGTCGTCGCCCTTGGCTTGCTCATCAGGGACAATCTTATCATTTTGATTCATATACATTCACATTTTATACAAACTTCCATTTGATTGTGTAAAAATGACAATGACATGACAATTGTTAAAAGCGTTATACAATTAAAATTTAATTGAATTCAATTGAGTATGCTGCAATAATTTTGTAGCCAAAAGATTTTTTAAATAGATTTTTCCCTAATTATTTCCCCAATTTAAATCCTAGCCAATTCCCATCTGTCACTGTTATGGCACTAGCCCATCAAGGCGCATCTTTTTTCCAAATGGGCGACATGTCAGTCTGTTCATCAGGGCAGGCTCACACGTCAGTCAGCTAATCGGGGCGGGGCCACTTGTCAGTCAGCTAATCGGAGCGGGCCATCTGTCAGGCATCGTATCAGACTTAGTAAATAATTCTATATGTAAGACAAAGATCTGTATCTGATTTATTTACAATTTCAGTGTTAAATGAAGATAATGTTGTATGCTGCTTTTGGCAATGAACTGATGGGCTAATGTACATAATATTATTTTCTGATCTAGCTTACATGCACGAGCGGTTTCACTTCTGCTTATATTATTTTTGTGTGATGTTTTTAAACATGCCTGTGATTGTGCACAAACTCACATATAGTTCTCGTCCCAATACGAAAATGAATTTAAACAGAGAAAGACGCGTATATAAGAAATATCCATGTGTTGTTTCATTTATTATTATTTTTTTTACCTTTTGTTTGACGAGTATATGAATTTTCATTTTTAGGGACACTTGTTGAAAGAGGCTTGAGCTAAAGCAGCTGCTGCCCCCCTGTGCATCGTGATGGTACTGTAGGTACCACTCAAAAGCTCAAGCATTAAGGTTTGTGTTTACATTTTCCAACAAAAATCAGTTATTCATTATTTATATACTCAGATAAATCATAAATCTGGCCCTAGTTACAGCTAGCATAAACAAATTCCGTTAGAGCAGTCACACTAAATATTTTATAGCCTACAGGGTTGTCTACAGTGCACCTGTGCATTTAAGACAACCAGAGTTGGAGGAGAAGGACAGTCGACCTATAATCTGTTATTAATCTAATAACAATGGTACTCCTTAATAGACAACTCATATTCGAAAGGACATATAAGAAAAGACAAACCAAATCTTAAACAAATAAACAGAGAAATAAATAAATAGGCTACATGAAAATGAGAAACTAGTAAAATCAGTGATTGGTGAAGAATATCATGGATGAGGCTGCAGTGCCACCCTGCTGTGTCATTGATGCATATGGGAGAATATAAGTACATACTGTAACATTACAACATATACAATAATGTTTCATGAACGAATTACACTGATAGATCCATTCAAACAATTATAAATCATTTGCATGCATTCATCAGTTTATTGATATGCAAATATTTTATATTAAAGAGCATTTGTTGTTTTATTGTTGCTGTTTTTTCTCAATCAATAAACAACAAACTGGCCTATACATACATGTACTGTGTGTACTGTAGCAACATAATCTAAAACAAAACAGATGTGTAAAAGGTTTGACGTAATAGAAAAGAACAATGAAAGTAAAAATATCAAACAATAACAACAATAATAACAATAATAATAATAATAATAATAATCTAGCATTGGGTAATTGTGTTTCCACTGTATAATAGAGCTTAACAGCAAATACTTTAACAGCAAAAAAAAAATGTTTTTTGCGGAAATGACGTCAGTTTAAGTTCTTTAAAAAAGTGGGAGGGATTATTTGGTCAGTTACCCAAACCATCGGTGTCCAGAATCCCGGCTCTTTTCACTGAGTCAGCTCATTTGTTTTCAGTTTACAAACAAGAGTCGACTCTTTCAGATGTCGTTTTATCGCATTTTTGACCGCTGGTTGTTTTTCAGTGTTTACATTTATTGCATTCCATTTGAGTTTTAAGGCGGCACAGTGATGTAGTGGTTAGCACTGTTACCTTGCACCTCCAGGGTCCGGGTTCGATTCCCGTCTCTGTGTGCATGGAGTTTGCATGTTCTCCCCGTGCTTGGTGGGTTTCCTCCGTGTACTTTGGTTTCTTCCCACAGTCCAAAGACATGTAGGTTAGGTCCTCGCGACCCTGAATACAGGATAAAGCGGTATAGACGATGAATGAGTGAGTTTTAGCTTTAATCAACAAACGGATTTCTGACTGCATTTTATAATCCAATATAAGAAATTAATTTCCATATGTGCTAAAACAGTAACATGCACCACTGATTTTCATTTCTGTCACGCTGTTATACACACACAGTTCAGAAGAAGCAGGTCAAAGTCATTAGATTCCCCGGCAGCTCATGTGTGTGAGTCGACTCTCAAAATGAACCTTAAAAAAACGAACCGACTCGAAGAGCCGAGTCGCTTAGGAACGACACCTCGTTAGTGGTCACTAACCGGACACGATTCTGGACCGGCTGGTGACACATTGACAGGTAGAAGCTGATTATTATATATATATTTTAAGGCAATAACAGTGATTGTTCTGACTAGTAAATGTGTTATGAGGCGTGACAGTGTGTGTTTCATCAGGGCTGACATTTTGAAACAAGCTTGATCTATTGGGTAATCATTCGGGTTGATGCTAAACGCGTTTTCGGATAACTAGACTGGCGTTATTTTCCGTTAGATAACGATGCTGGAGGATTTATTCTTAATGTTGGTTAGTTTTGTATGAACTGATTTCTTTAGCTAACCTGATTCATTCGCGCTAGCGGTGGTCTCACCGGAAGATAGCATTATAGCTAGCAAATAAAGCTCTGCTTTGATAATCAATAATGCCATTAGTGCAAGCTAACAGTAATCTTCGTGCACTGACAGTTAGATAAAACAAACATTCAGCACTTCACATACAGATATTATGCTCAAAAATAGCTAAGTTTATCTAATCTCACTTCCTAGCCCACTGGTTTCAGTATCGGCAGCCGATAGATTAGCGCGCTAGCTGTGTGTCAGGTTATTTACTGTACGTTACTAGCTGAGTGCAGACCTGCACTTCATTTACGGTTTAATCAGGATTCATTTGACTTCACTGTTTTCCTTGTTCCGTGCTGTGAAATGCTTAAAACAGTAACTTGCTAGTAAAACCAGCAAACTTTTAATTATATTTCTAAAGTATAAATATCTGATTAATTTTATTATCAGATGTGGATCACAGCACAAATGCCACTGAATATTAATAATGGCGACGATCAAATAAATGCCTTGTCACGATTTACGCTTTAACCTTGTCTGTTTTTACTCATAATCTGATGACAGACTGATATTGCATAGTGAGGAAATCTCCCTTATACCAGAATGCTTAAACTGTTTGTACACCTGCTGTGTGTCTGACTGTAGAGCTGCAGTGGACATTAGGTCCAGTATAGGGAGACTGGCTTTGACTGAGTCTTATTGTGGTTGCACAGAGTACCAGTACTGACTAGAACAACACAGTAACAAGTAAAACATACAGTATAAGTGCAATAGAAGGAAAGTAGGCGGCACAGTGGCATGGTGGTTAGCACTGTCATTTCGCACCTCCAGGGTTCGAGGTTTCGATTGCCGCCTCAGGTCTGTGTGCCTGGAATTTGTATGATCTGCCTGTGCTTGCCGGGTTTCCTCCGGGTACCTTGGATTCATCCCATAGTCCAAACATTTGCCGGGGAGGCTAATTGGCGTTTCCAAAGTGCTACAGTGTGTGAATGAGCGTGTGAGTGTGTGCCCTGTTACCCCGTCCAGGAAGTACCCCGCCTCGTGCACTAGGTCTCCTGGGATAGGCTCTGGTCCCCTTGCGACCTTGTGTACACTGAATGAGTAGTAAAGTATGAGTCGATCAATAGAAAGGCAGGACATGTTCAGTACAATCAGAAAATAAACATGCTCAGAAGTGCTTTTCCTTGTTCCTGGTCTGCTAGCCATTGTAGTACATATTTGTACTTTTCTATAAATGTAAATATAGAAAATGTACAAGTGTATTTATATCAATAAAATCTCTTTAATCCGTAGAAAAACAATTTTTTTATGTAGGCACAATATGAATGATTAACATGTAAGGTATGAAACAGCATGTCTGTATACTGTATGTTGCAATAAGCACAGTCATCGGAAAAAGAAAGTACTGTACATCCTCCTTCAAGTCTATGTCTTTATTTGGCAGACCCTAAATAATACCTACGTGGCCCTTATCACTTCTGCAAATGACCTGATAACCTAATGGGTTAACAAAAAAAAATTTCAACATTTAGTCATTAAATGTGTTTACACGGACCCACTATTCCAGTAATAATTAGAATTATAGCCCAATCAGTGTAAAAGTGCATCATATGAACACCTCCTTCAGAGCAGTCTGACGTGACCTTGGCCGATCAGAATGAATTGTCAGTCATAAAGATATAAAATAATGAAATATGTAAATAGAATGAGTGTGTTTATGTTTGTGTGCGCCCTATGATGGATTGGCACCCTGTCCTAAGTCTCCTGGGATAGGCTCCCGACTCTCTCCCCCGCGACCCTGAATACAGGATTAAGCGGTATATACAGTGAGTTAATGAGTCAGTGGAAATGTAAATAATAGGCATAACACTTGATCAGGTCATTTCGCTTTTTTTGGAATAAATGTTTCTTTCTGTACGTTTGCCTCATGTGTGTATATTATTAGATGACATGATAAATTTCCAGGTAAAGACATTTATCTTTCATTCCTGCTTTGTTTAATGCATGAGAACAACTCTCTCTCCCACCTGTCTTTACTTCAGACTTTCATCCACTGGGTATCTGGCAGATGAATGAGCACTGTTTGGCTTAGATTTCACACACAGTAAAGCAACTGTAAGCCTGGCCTAACCTCACAGTTAGAGAAAAAAAAACATGCTTTTTATTATTACATCATCAGCATTCATGTAAAGAGTTAATGTGGAATCTCTAATAATGATTTCAGTCAGATTGAAAAAAAAATATTGTTCATGTAAAGGCACAATAGATGTTGAACGTTTACATACATTTAGGTTGAAGTAATTAAAAAAGTTTTTTTTTTTATGAGCAGGGAGGCCTACAAACCTGCTTCAATTAACCCAGTTTTATTAAGTTCCAACAACATATTGTAAGAAGCTTGTAAAAGGTTTGACCAAAGTTGAACAATTTAAATGCACTTCCATCAAATACTAAGTGCATGTAAACTTCTGACCCACTGGGAATGTGATGAAAGAAATAAAAAGCTAAAAAAACACATAAACATTCTCTCTCCTATTATTTTGATATGTCACATTCTTAAAATAATGTAGTGATCCATCCAACCTGACGTAAGGCGGAGAATGTTTACTAGGAGTAAATGTCAGGGATTGTGAAAAACTGAGTTTAAATGTATTTGACTATGGTGTATGTAAACGTCTTGTTTCAACTGTAGCTATTTGCCCAAAAAGGTAAAGCAGCCAAAAACACAAGCACACCCAATAACATTTCAAACAATCCTTGCCAACAATAAGCTGATGGTAATGTTTTTTTTTTGGAGTTCATCACTCTCGCATCTTTTTTGAAAAAAGAAAGAAAGAAAATAGCCCACTTTTCTATGCAGCAATCCTTCTTGGCTATTCCAGCACTTTCATAGTTTTCTTCTTTTGCCATTCCGAAGTCAATTTCTTGGATTGGATTTTGGCCCAGCTTAATGGTCTGGACAGATGGCCTCAAATTTGTCTTTAAAATATTCTGGTATAAAGTGGAAGTTCACTGTTGTCTCAAAATGGCAGCAAGTTTCTTAGGTTCTTTATCTGCAAAGCAAGTCCTATTCATCACCCCTTCACCACCGTGCTTAAAACTGGTATGAGGTGTTTGTGGTGATGCTCTGTTTGGAAACATGGTTCCATGCATGTCGACCAACATCACCACCATGCACATAAGTTTCTAGAGTGAAGGGCAACTTTTTTTAAAGCCTTCTTCCATGAAGCTGTTTAATTGTTCAGTTCTGATTGTTCTGTCATGAACATGAACATTTAATGTGCTTATAGAAGCCTGTAGGTCACATGATGTAGCTCATGGGAATTTCTTTATATCTCTGAGAATTAAATGTCCTGACTTTGGACTGAATTTGCTGTGACGACTGGGAACTGTCTAAATTTATTTAAAACATCAATAAATAAATAAACAGAAAAATTGCAGAATCTTATGCAAAATCTCCTCACTGCAAAATATTGACTTTCAACTTTTAACCATCCCCAGACTGATGAACAGCAGTACTTGCTTCTCTGAGGTCATAGCCAGTGTCCTTTCTTCTTGGCATGATGTAGGCATACACAAACCTGAGTCATCCAACAAAAACTGTCAAATTTTACAGTTAGTCACACGTCTTGGTGATTAAATAATCTTTTGTATTTCATTAGTAATATTTAGCTTTGAATTGCTCTCTTGATGATGCTGGTTTCTGTGTGTTGACTTACTTTTTGGACATAAATGAGTACATCCTCAAATCTGTTGTGTCACTGTCTTTAACAGGTTTAAATCCAGTTGTGTCGACCGTCAGCCATGGCTTTCAGTAAAGGATATCGTGTTTATCACAAGCTGGACCCCCCACCTTACAGCGTGATTGTAGAAACAAGAAGTCGTGAAGAATGCTTGATGTTTGAGTCTGGAGCTGTGGCTGTTCTGTGTAAGAGAAAGTTTAAGCATTTCATTTTACATTTTTTAAAGTTTCTGCATGCTGCTGTGGGACATACAGTTTCCTTTACTATAATCTAATTCTTGCCTTATAAATAGATTTTAGCATCAGATGTAATCTCTAGATGAGAAAGATTGACATTGCATTACTGAATTGATTCAGTTGTAGTGATGACTAATTTTGCTGTGACCCATAATTGTAAAATCATCCCAATGTTGTCACATTGCTGTTCATATTCAGCGGCTGCAGAGAAGGAAGCTGTCAAGAGCACGTACACCAAGATGTTGGATGCTTATGGCATTCTTGGGGTTCTTCGGCTTAACCTGGGTGAGTGAGGAGATTCCCCTGGATTAACAGCGATATTTTTGTCTTTTCGTTATTGGAGTTGGACTTTAGAAAGTGGTCGGTTTTTATTTATTTTTTTCTCTTTTTTTCGTTGTGGATCAGTTATTACAGACACAAATTGTAGATGTCTGTTATCCATACAAAAGTTTTCTATAGTGTATTATTTATTGTATTATATTGCATTTATGACACTTTCTAATTATAATTCAGTGATACTTAATGCTGGAATTGGCAGTGCATTTTTTTCTTAATGTTAACTGACAATATGATTACCTTTTTGTGTGTATTTTTATTCATTTATTTATTTATTTATTTATTTTTAATATCATTAGGTGACTCCATGCTGCACAGTTTGGTGTTAGTGACTGGATGCAGTTCGGTGGGGAAAGTGCAGGAGTCAGAAGTCTTCAGGGTCACAGCCACAGACTTCATCTCCCTGAAGAACGATCCATCAGATGAGGACCGGATTGCAGAAGTGCGAAAGGTTCTAAACTCTGGCAACTTTTATTTTGCCTGGTCGGCTAGTGGGACAAGTATAGACCTGAGTCTGAATGCACACCGCAGGATCAGAGAAGACACCTCAGACAATCGTTTTTTCTGGTGAGTTCAGAAGCTTTCTGCACTGTGGTAAAAATAGCCCACTTTCCATAGCTGTAAAAGTGCAAAGAACAATATTAAAACAATATTTAAATTGAGCGCTAGGGATGTCTTTTGGATTTGCCTAGTCTTATTGTTGCCTGGGCAACATTCTACACCAGAAATTCTAGCGTCTCTTTAGAAAGTGTGACATCCACAAATGTGTTAACAGTAGTGTCATGTTTAAACTGCATTGTTTAGTTGTTTGTTTGTTTGTTTGTTTGTTTTTTGCCTAGACAGTGAAGTCATTTGGCTTTGAGTTCAAAACATGAATATGAGACAATATATTGTATACGTTTATTATTATTTATTTTTTTTAAATTAGAAACAAGTTCGAACAGGGCACCATTATTGTTGGACCCACGTATTGTTCTAGACATTAACAATATTGTAATCATTGTATAAATCCACATGACTGACTGACAAGTAATTACTGTTGGCCAGGTTTCCCCTGTTCCATTGATTATTTACACAGTTAATCCTCCAAATTAGAGGATTTGAACCCTGGATTCTACACAGCATTATTAAAGTATAAACTAACAAGAATACCAGAAAGCTGTCTATAGGAGAAACCTGAGAAAAGATGAAAAATTCATGAGCTGTTGCAAAAGTATTGGGTCTAGCCAATACAACAATTTGTCCTAAAAAAAGAAAGAAAGAAACCAATAGTGTATTAACAACAAGACGACTAACAGCTCAGCCGGCCAAAGAAAAAAAATAAAGCTTAGAACAACAGTCAGTGACGTCATTAACACAATGTACAGAACAATATATTGGTATCACAAGCCATTATTTTCAGAACGCATCTAAAAGCAGGCACATAGAGTCTATGCACCAAGATGCAAACCACTCATAATTTGCATCAAAATACAGAGATGAGCTACACCAAAAATAACTCATGCAGTTGTGATCTAAATAACAAAGTGTAAGAATGAAAGAGCTTCTCATGACCCAAAATATATTATTACTGTATAAACTTAGTGGTTAAGCATTGTGGAGGTAGTTTTATGACTGGGGCTTACATGACTCCTTTTGGAAGAGGATCACTAATCTTTATTGATGATATAACTCATGATAGTAGAAGCAGAATGAATTTAGCAGTCTGTAGAAACATTCTGACTGCCAGAGAAATACATTCAGTTTCATTTGGAGTTGAACATCATCATACAGCATGACAATAACCCAAAACACACACCAACACAACTAAGGGGGAATTAAAAGCTTTCAGACTGACCATTTCAGTCACTAGTCTTTAACTTACCTGAAGATGGACAGTATTTCCCTCTGAAGAGGAGGCTGAAGGAAGAAAAGCAAACAGTAACTGACAAGCTGCAGCACATCATAAAAGAAAAATGCCCTGTTCTATGCTGTCAGTGTGTCTTCATCTTGTTGCAGTTCTTTCAAGCAAAGGATATGCAGCCAAATATTTACTGTTTAATTCAATTAATTTTAAGCCTATCTATTTATATACTTTTGCTCACCTAAAATTCAGTGGTTTGCCACCAAAAATGTTTAACACATCTAGAAAACTGGAAGTCTGATATATTTCATATTTCGTCTCAATCCCAAATCCCAGTATAAAGCAAAAATGTGCCTTGCTGTTCCTGTTCTTTTGGAGGCTAATTAAATTTCGGATTGTAATGTGTTGTATGTTTTGTTGGACTAAATCAGGAATCAATCCCTGCATCTGCACCTAAAGCATTATGGGGTGAACTGTGATGACTGGCTGTTGAGGTTGATGTGTGGTGGGGTGGAGATCCGTACCATCTACGCTGGCCACAAGCAGGCCAAAGCCTGTGTCATCTCTCGCCTCAGCTCTGAGAGGGCAGGTACGCGCTTCAACGTACGCGGAACCAACGACGATGGCCAGGTGGCCAACTTTGTGGAGACGGAGCAGGTGAGCTGTGTTTATTTTGTAGTGGATTTTATTTATTTAAAAAAACAACAACATGATATTAGTGTGCGTAGGTACAGTCTTGTCATTATGTACAAATTGTTTGTGCTGCCCACAGGTTATTTTTCTGGATGACAAAGTCTCATCTTTCATTCAAATCCGTGGATCTATACCGTTGTTCTGGGAGCAGCCAGGTATACAGGTAAGTGCATCGATGACTTTGAGGTGTCACATTTCAATAGAAATGTAATTTCAAGGTAAACATCTACTATGGACTGGAATCAGTAAAGGTCACAGAGTCAGCACACCTACACTAGTAGCTGCTGATCACCTTGTTCATGTTGTTGGAATAATTCTCTCCAGGTAAATTTTTCAAAGCGGAATCAAAGCATTCAGTCTGGCACAATCAAGAAGAGCAAAAACCACAGATGGGTATTGATGAGGTTCAGTTCTGCATCTAATCTGGTGTATGGCCTTTATTAAGCTGTTACTTTGTTCAGTGTCAGTGGTTTAAAAGGTCTTTTTAATTAGAAAAAGCATTAGTAAGAAAGCATCCAGATAGGGATATGCATCCTATCATACAAAGATAAACAACATAAAACAAATTCACTGACGTTGAACAGAGCTCTTTTCATAAAAGATGGGGGATTTTAATAGGGCATCTTTTGCTTCTGCTTTTCTTTTGCTCCATGCTTATCACCTTTCGGGTATACAATAATTATAGAAGCAAGGTTCTCTGTTTTTTCCAGGAATCTGAGAGTAACCCAAGATGCTTTGGGTGTGCCTGCTAAGACAACGCTAATTATTTATGACAGAGACCTGCACAGAGAGGACAGGCTTAGGAGTAGTTTGGACAGTCTTTTTAAATGGCAGTGGTAACATAACACCCAATCCATACCAGTCAGTATTCACTGAACACAAAGCATGCCTCGGTAACAGTAGGCATGTTTGATGATCTCACTGTAATATAACACAGCCACATACAGAATTATTGGCACCTGTTATGACAATGAATGGTAACTGTTTTGTTTGGAACAGTGCTAATGTCAAAAGAAAACTTAACTCCTAAACACAAGTGTTGTCGAATAAGAATCTTGGGCTTGGAGGTAGTTCCTTTGATCAGAGATTAGTTTTAAGGTTTGATTAGTGATTATGTAATGAAGAGTCATTACGCTGTTTACAGTAGCAGAGAGGAACCAGTGAGAGCAGTGGGCTGTGAACTGTGTCATCAGTCTCTCTCTCACACATTTATCCACACACACACACACACACATGCTCTCTCTCCATCTCTCTCTCTCTCTCTCTCTCTCTCTCTCTCTCTCTCCCTCCTCCGCAATGAGAACTAATACTGGACTAATACAGCTACTGTTTGTAGAAACCTGTCTGACACTGTTGTATATTCATGGTCTTAGACCACTGGTTTAAAAAAAAAATCTTTACTGCACTTTACTACTTGTTCACTGTAAACAAGTTTCATTTAGGATTGCTATTATAGATATTACATTGTTATTCTAGTTATAATCTTGTATAATTTTATAAAAAGGTGTATAAATAATGTTGTAGAGAATAAATTGCCTTAATCACCAGTGTCGCATAAAGATGTATTGAATGACTGGCAGACGAAGATAATTGCCCACTGGAAGAAAAGGTGATTAGTTAGACTGTTACGAAGTGTTAGTGTTAGGCTTTTCAGTAGTCATAGTAACAATAGAAGTGTGGGTCTTGCAGAAGGTTCTCAGGGAGCTTTTGTCATGTGACTAAATTTGACAATGGTTAAGTTTATAAAATACAGTAGATTTAAGACTCAAAACAGTCATTAGAAGCAGGGAGCTGTTTTTAAACAAATTAATGTGGTGCAGTTTGGTTTTGGTTGTGGGATCATTATTTCACTGAAGTATTTTTGGGAAGAGAAGCAGTTGTGACCTTCTTAATTGGGAACTTAAGTAAAGGGTTGTTGTGCATATGGTAGGGTGAATTCTGGCATCTAGAGTTTTTTTGTTTGCTTTCTTAAGACTGACTAACACCAAGCTTGTAATATGGGTAATGTTTGACTTTTCCTTTAATAAAAAATTCTGCAGGGGCAAATATAGCCAGATGACATTGGCATTGTCTAATTTTGGACTGACTTTCTTTTTTATTCCTATATTTTCATTTTTCCTTTACCGTCTTGTCATCCTCCTTATTAACATTGGGTGATATGCCTCTTTGTCTGCTTCCTCCATATCTGAAGGTTGGTTCCCACCGAGTCAAGCTGTCCCGGGGTTTTGAGGCCAACGCCCCGGCTTTTGAGAGGTAATAAACACATACTGCTCCCTGCTGGACCACTGCAGCATGGTTGTGCAATGACATCATTGTGCTGTCAAGGACAAATGGGGAAATACATCCCTTAGGTTTTCTACCAATAATGAGAAGCATAATTTTGGACTGTTAACTTACACTGCCAGTAAAAAATTTTGGAGCGGCCTGTTTTTCTGTAATTTTGTTTAAGTAACCAACAACAACAAGGTATTTAAATATCCCATGTTTTTACTGTTTCTTTGGTATGTTAACATGGGTCTCTCAAAGTATATTTGTTTTAATGCTGCAGGTGAAATGCCCCTTGGGTAGTGCCTTTAGTTCACTCTTACTCCTAGCTAAAAACAGTTCAGTCTCAGTGTATATTTAAATGAGAGGGAACAGAGAGAACAGCAGAGCAGAGTGAATAAATATGAAACACATAACTCAAGAGATTTGTATATAAATAATCAACCAATCGAAAATCTGTAACATAATGCTATACTATTTATAGCAGGTTGTAACATACAGTGGTGCACAAGATTTGCATGGACAGCAATAAACTGTAAGGCACAATGGGATACAGTGTGCAACATTCTAGATACACAGGGCTGGTGCATTCATAAGGAAGGAAGATCACCGTAATCCAATTAAGGTTAAAAAAAAAAAAGTTTGATTTTTAAAACCTAATTTAAGATTCAGCTTAGACAATTCTTTTCTATATAAAGTTTAAATGACAAATTCTGATCATTAATAATAATAATATCCAAATACTTACGTATGTCTTGACCTTTTCAGTTTCAAACTGTTGTGTAGTCAAGATCTTAGGAATTTCGGGTGCTAACTTTTTTCCCATTCATATATAAAATAATTTTGGATTTGTCCACATTTAACACCAGTTTAAGTTGTGTTAAATGAACCTAAACAACAACAAACCCGACATTATCATTTCAAATGTTTATATTATTGAGCGGGATGAATTATTGATGACTGTATTATCTGCATAATAATGAAGTGGAGCGTTTGATAAATTATTAAGATCATTTATATAGAGAGAAAACAAAAATAATCCTAATATGGAACCCTGAGGCATGCCTTTCATGACACAGGAAAAAAGTGACTAGACTAAATTCTTAGAGAATTAGTTTACAATATGAAAGAAATATAGGCCTTAGGCCTTATTTTTATTTTATTTTTATTTTTTTACCCTGCACAGACTATCACAAAGAAAGAACACTTCAGTTCAGTTTTAGCTTCTCTCTTTGTTCTGATCCCCAGAGTACTGAGCTGGGCAGGCGTGAAATGAGAGATGGGGGATGAGTTGGGGGGGGGGGGGGGGGAATCTATATTCTACATACAACCTATCTTTTTCCTTCCTATCGTTATCCTTCCTAACATCTCTTTAATGCTACCTCAAACATTTTAAGGTACACAATATGCTCATAATTCTCACCATTTCCTGGAAGTAATAAACTGATAACATTGCCTTTCTATGCCGTTCTACTTATGTTGTGGTTACTACTAGGTAATGTAACCAAATAGTATATGCTCTAATGATAAATGTCAAATTGTTTCCATCATGTCGTATTTGCAGGCATTTTACAGCTCTAAGAAGGCTCTATGGTAAGCAGTTGATCATTAACCTGCTGGGCATGAAAGAGGGGGAGCACATGCTAAGCAAAGCATTCCAGGTTAGTTATTGATTTTGCTTAATTGCTCTGCTGATATATAAAGAAGAAAACAGCATTGAATTACAATATCATTTTAGTAGTGGAAATTGTGAAATGCAGCTTAATAGAAATCTAGATGTGGAATCTACTAGTAATACTTGAATTGATATTTTTGTAAAAAAAGGCAAATTAAGCATACATGTTATGTTTGTAGTTGAGATGTTGATGTTGCTTTGTTCTCTCTCTCTCTCTCTCTCTCTCTCTCTCTCTCTCTCTCTCTCTCTGAATGTGTATTTTTGGATCATTAATGTCCATTTGGTTCTTTACAGAGTCACCTGAAAGCTTCAGAGCATGCAAACTGTGTGAAGATGATCAACTTTGACTACCACCAAATGGTGAGAGGAGGGAAGACAGAGAAACTCATGACTGTGCTGAAACCTCAGATCAGCAAGTTCCTAGACGATTGTGGCTTCTTCTATTACTCTGCTGGGCCTGGAATTGAAAAGTAGGTTTAAAAGCTCTAGCTTAAAGGGGTTTCATACCCAGTTTAATCAACTTTTATTTAAGAACATCCTGATTTTTTTTCCCTCTTAGATGCTCTATGGAATCACAATTTAGCAATATTATCTTCAGTTTTGCTAAATATTTTTTTTATTTTTATTTAAATGTAATTCTTCTCTCTAGATGTCAGTCTGGGACACTTCGAGTAAACTGTCTGGACTGCCTGGACAGGACAAATAGCGTCCAAGCTTTCTTTGCACTTGAGGTTTGTTAATATATCAGTTTACTATCCAATCCAAACCAACCCTTCTTATCTTAAAGTAACAATATTCATGTCTTATTTGTGATGTGGAAATGCCAAAGTACTCTGTACAGTAGTTAATTTGCATATGTTTGAATAACTTTATTTTCCAAGTTTTCTTTTTTTTTTTCTTTCTATTTTTTGCTTAGATGTTGCCCAAGCAGCTGGAAGCCATGGGCCTTACAGAGAAGCCCCAGCTGGTGGCACGCTTTCAGGAGGTTTTTCGCACCATGTGGTCAGTCAGTGGAGACTCAATCAGCAAGATCTATACTGGCACAGGTGCTCTAGATGGCAAAGCTAAGGTATGTGCCTTTCAGAAGAATAGATTTCAGTGCAACATCTGTTAATACTGGGTAACCTAAAATTCACTTTTAATTAAGAGACAATGACATTTACTGTACAGGTAAATTTTCTTTACTCATAGGCTTCAAACATGTGTCCTCTTTTAAATCATCGTGGAACTTTGTCTGTCTCTTAACTTGTATGTGTGCTATTGTTCTCTGCTTTCCTCTGGAAACTTATCTACCTGTCTGGTAAGTTTACAAGCCAGCCATGTGGGCCTGGTTCTTTCTACTGTGTCCTTGTGTCTGTAATTTCGTGTATATTGTGTGGTATTTACAAAGCATCGTACATCAACAATGAGTTTAGATTTTAAAATTATTGAAAACTCCTAGGGAAAAAATGTTAGGTTTTAAGATGAGACGTGTGAAGGATGCATTGACCGTTTCTGTGGATGACAGTATGTTTTAAGAATGTTTTGACTGGGAGGGGCTGAGATGGCAGCAGTGCTACTAAGAGTGCTGTAAACTCATAAATGCAGAATGAATGATGTAATCAAGTAATAAAGCAAAAAGTGAAACTTTTGTGAACAACTGAAAATGTTGCTATATTCATAAAGCTTCTGAGAATTCTCTCACAGCCCATAACTTGACTTAACAACTTCTAGCTATGAGTCTTAACTTAAGTTTGATTTAGGACCAATTTAGGAGAAAGTAAAAAAACAAAAACTCTTATCTCACTCTTATGGAGACAGTGCTGCTCCAATTGCTAGTTGCACACAACACCCGCGGGTCACCGGACATATGCTTGGGGCAGTTGATTTAAGAAATAATAATAATAATTTTTTTTTAAGAATGCTTTGCAGGTGGATGGGTCAATGACTGACACAGTGTATTCAGAGTCGGCCTAATTATTAATAAATACACACCCCACGCTCGCAGTCAGATTTATTATTAGAGGTCGTATCAATAAAAACTCTGTGTTTGTCATAACTCTGGAACAATTTGTTTATTATTTTTATTTTTTATTTACAATCCTTATTGGATCTTCTCTGTTCTGAGAGTTGGGTACAAGGAGTAAACGCTCTCCCTCGCTTCTTTGCTGTCTGTCAGTATATTCAAAGTCTGTTGGTAATAAAGTACATCATGGTTTTTTGGGGCAGCTGGTGAGTGCAGTGCTTGATTTTGTGTGTATTAGGTCGGTTCAGATGGGTTGGGTTGGCTCTCTAAGTATTTTTCACTTTTAAGATTCTTCAAGAATAATAATAAGGATTCTTATTAGTTGGTTAAAACTGCCGTTTTAATGCATGTGGCTAAGTAGCAGCGAGTTGTCTAAATTTTGATCCCTAGCGATACTGCATTAGTTTGTACCTAAGGGGAACGACCTTTTGCAGTAGTAATCTTGATATGTAAAAAGAAGGAAAGGAACAAAACAATCAGATGTCCTCGGTACTTCTAGTCAAACTATTTATTTAGTTTCTACAGTATCTCAGGGTTGATCGCTGATCCTTTGTCTTGAAGCTAACATCACATCATGAACTTCATCATCACAAGACATCAGTTGTATATAACATGTCTTCCTTCCTAATATTTTTCATGGATCTATGCTGTATGTTTTTGTTTCAATTGCTTATGAAGTGGTTTTCTTTGTGTTTGTCCCTGTGGTGTCGTGTAGACTGGAAAGCTGAAGGACGGAGCGCGCTCAGTCACCAGGACCATCCAGAATAACTTCTTTGACAGCTCAAAGCAAGAAGCTATTGATATTCTGAGACTGGGCAGCACTTTAAACAGCAACCTTGCTGATAAAGCTAGAGCTCTCCTCACCACCAGCAGCCTGTATGGTATGTTAATCACATTTCAACAATGCAGTTGACCAATAGATTTTATTTATTTATTTATTTATTTATTTTTAGCAATAGGGCAGCTTCATTCAACAAAGTTTCCTTACCATGTACTATAATGCCTCTTTTCCACTGCATAGTACGGCATGACACGGTTCAGTTCAACTCACTTCGGTTCGGCGCAGTTCGGCTCGGTTTGCGCTTCCACTGCAGTTTAGTAACGCTTTAGAGTGGGCGGGATTACAAACAAACACACAACAATGGCGCATATCGACGGCATGGTGTTCCTCATTCTCGGCATGTGGATGTTTTTAACAGCGAGACGAAGGAGTTTGTTTCAAGAGAGGCTGATGGCAGCCAAAGAAAATTATTGGTTAATACATAAAGGTGTGTCCGATCCTTCTCTGGCTGTTCTAAATATAGCGGTTCTGTTGTGTCTCGTGTCGCAAGTTCGGTGACGCAGTAATGACGATTTTCTCCGGCTAATCAGTGACCAGCAGAGTTTACACGTCACGTTTTGGTAATGGTTCGGCGCGCTTTGGAACCTCGGCAGAGGTGGTACTAAAAAAAGGACCAGGTACCAAGTACTGTTCCCAGTGGAAAACCCACCAAAAGTGAGTTGAACTGAACCGTGTCGTGCCGTACTATGCAGTGGAAAAGCTCTATAAGTGTTAAACCTGCAGCTGTGAACGCTTTATTTCGTGAAGAATTCTCTGCTTTTTTTCCCCCATTTGTTGCAAAGCACTGATAATTTCTCTTTGACATAATCTGCCTAAAAGTGATAACAGGAACTAATTTGCTTCCTAAATGTAAGACATGTTCTTTAGTTAATATAAATTTGTAATAATTTGCAAATCGCTATGGTGTAAGGGGAATAAAACATTTCGACTCATAGAAACCTACAGTATGGGGTGGTATTAGATCATACCCCTATTAAATTCCTTACTGTATCTTCCTTTTGCAACACTTGGTGTCAAGTCCATGTTGTAAACGATGGGTAGCTCTAATAACAATGAGACGTTTAGTAATGTAGTGCTTCATGGTGTCTTGCTAATCTCTCTCCTTCAGCTGCCCAGGGTGTAAGATTAGCAGTGAACAAACTGTGCTAATGTTATCTGCCTTGCTGTCTAACTGCTAACTGTGCTGCTTGTGTCCTTTTCTTTCTCTCTTATTCCTCTCTGCTGCTTACATGGTTAGTCTCTGAACCCATATTACAATCAGGTACAGTATGACGGTATGACAGCTCAGCCACCACTGTCAGTGATTCTTCATTTTATGATTTTCATTGTTTGTGTTTGTTTAACACACACTGTATTATTTGTTAACTATAAATGTTTTTATAGTTCTTTTATTTCGAACATTTTTTCTGTGATTCTGTTTGGAATTGTTTTACAATGTCTGAGGCAGGAAAGGTACAAAAGTCTCATGAAGTGTAAATCAGTGTAATACTTAATGCCACATCAAGCATTACAGAAGTTTGAGAACAGGACCACGTGAGCTTGTGTTACTCTACCCACCCCCTCCAAGATTCATTTTTCACAGTTTTATTTTTGCTTCTCAGCTAGAAGTTTTGCAACATTTCTGGAAATATACAGATCATATACAGGTCCTTCTCAAAAAATTAGCATATTGTGATAAAGTTCATTATTTTCTCTAATGTACTGATAAACATTAGACCTTCATATATTTTAGATTCATTACACACAACTGAAGTAGTTCAAGCCTTTTATTGTTTTAATATTGATGATTGTGGCATACAGCTCATGAAAACCCAAAATCCCTATCTCAAAAAATTAGCATATCATGAAAAGGTTCTCTAAACGAGATATTAACCTAATCATCTGAATCAACTAATTAACTCTGAACACCTGCAAAAGATTCCTGAGGCTTTTAAAAACTCCCAGCCTGGTTCATTACTCAAAACCGCAATCATGGGTAAGACTGCCGACCTGACTGCTGTCCAGAAGGCCATCATTGACACCCTCAAGCAAGAGGGTAAGACACAGAAAGAAATTTCTGACCGAATAGGCTGTTCCCAGAGTGCTGTATCAAGGCACCTCAGTGGGAAGTCTGTGGAAAGGAAAAAGTGTGGCAGAAAACGCTGCACAACGAGAAGAGGTGACCGGGCCCTGAGGAAGATTGTGGAGAAGGACCGATTCCAGACCTTGGGGGACCTGCGGAAGCAGTGGACTAAGTCTGGAGTAGAAACATCCAGAGCCACCGTGTACAGGCGTGTGCAGGAAATGGGCTACAGGTGCCGCATTCCCCAGGTCAAGCCACTTTTGAACCAGAAACAGCGGCAGAAGCGCCTGAGCTGGGCTACAGAGAAGCAGCACTGTGGTCCAAAGTACTTTTTTCGGATGAAAGCAAATTTTGCATGTCATTCGGAAATCAAGGTGCCAGAGTCTGGAGGAAGACTGGGGAGAGGGAAATGCCAAAATGCCTGAAGTCCAGTGTCAAGTACCCACAGTCAGTGATGGTCTGGGGTGCCATGTCAGCTGCTGGTGTTGGTCCACTGTGTTTTATCAAGGGCAGGGTCAATGCAGCTAGCTATCAGGAGATTTTGGAGCACTTCATGCTTCCATCTGCTGAAAAGCTTTATGGAGATGAAGATTTCATTTTTCAGCACGACCTGGCACCTGCTCACAGTTTACTGACCATGGTATTACTGTGCTCAATTGGCCTGCCAACTCTCCTGACCTGAACCCCATAGAGAATGTGTGGGATATTGTGAAGAGAAAGTTGAGAGACACAAGACAAGAATCTGCAAAAGGATTCCCGACCAAGTATTGAGTGCATAACTGAACATAATTATTTGAAGTTTTTTTGTATTCAAAATAGGGTTGCACGATATTAGGAAAATATGCGATATTGTTGTTGAATATTGCGATTAACGATATTTCTTGCGATATAACATTTCCCTGGAGAAATGCATTTTTTATTATTATTATTGGCTATTTTTTAAAAATCATTTATATATGTAATGATCATACTAAAATAAACAGTTAATAGATATTCGTCTGATGTAATTAAATCTAATTCAGGCTAAAAAGAAACTATATGGCAAGGAAGTTGCAAATATTTAGACTTCAAAACACTATGAATGACTTAAACCCCTCAGCAGATATTCTGACTTCTGGTTTGCTGTTACTATAAACCTGCCAACACAATATGAATTACTTTCAAACATTACTGTTTATTTACGTGTAACTATACACTCATAAATTTCATATATTGCAACTCTTTGCGATACAGATATTGCGTATACTATTATCGCGATAACGATAATTTTTCGATATATTGTGCAGCCCTAATTCAAAACACTTCTTTTATTGGTCGGATGAAATATGCTAATTTTTTGAGATAGGGATTTTGGGTTTTCATGAGCTGTATGCCACAATCATCAATATTAAAACAATAAAAGGCTTGAACTACTTCAGTTGTGTGTAATGAATCTAAAATATATGAAAGTCTAATGTTTATCAGTACATTACAGAAAATAATGAACTTTATCACAATATGCCAATTTTTTGAGAAGGACCTATATTTATTGTGAAACGTTTTTCAACTTTGTTTTTAGCCAGTTGAAAGCTTTTTCATCTCCTTCAGCTTTTTTTTTTTTTTTTTTACTTAGAACCATACATTTATTAATCATATTTTTCCCATTTATTTCATATAATTTCATTTCATGTAATCAAGTGGAATACCATTAGATTATTTTAGGAGTTTATTTACTGACTTTGTTGATGTTTTTGGCTTTTAGCATCTCCCCGAGTGTTGCTTGGCATGTGTCAGAACCACCACAAATACACACATCCTAAAAAGATCCGTGTATGTGTGGGGACGTGGAACGTCAATGGAGGCAAGCAGTTCCGTAGCATCGCGTTTCGGAATCAGACACTCAATGACTGGCTGCTAGACGCACCAAAAATAGCCGGCCACCCCGAGTTTCAGGGTGAGCATCTGCTTAAAAGATGTTTATTTCTTTATTATTAACTAATTATTTATCATTTCCTACCATACTATTTGCACTGTTTAGTATAATGTCTATACTTATGAATTTTCTTGAGTGATTGCTTTATATCCCAGACAGCAGATCCCAGCCTGCAGACATCTTTGCCATTGGCTTTGAGGAAATGGTGGAGCTGAATGCTGGCAACATAGTCAGTGCAAGGTACAAAAATGTAGAATGTCTACGTTGCATTACATGCATTACTACAATAATAAGAATTTGTAATAATTAATCATTTACAATTTTTGCTTCCCCCAAAAAGAAACTGGGTGCATGTTCAAAATGAGGTCTTTCAAATATATTTAAAATAATATTTTTAAAAGCAAGTCTATTTAGCCATTTTAGCCACTATGCCCCCCATCTTCCTATTTATTCCATCAGCAGCTTTGACAATACACAAATTTATAGAGATATTGTAACTTACTAAGTAGTTCAGTCAATAGTTAAACAATTAGGGCAATGTCCTTTGCATTTTAAGATGTGTGTATATATCTACGTTTGTGGTTTTGCTGCACATCAGGTCGAGACAGCATCAGTTTGACCTTTTTTTCCCTCACCACCTTTTTTTTTTGACAGCACCACCAATCAGAAGCTGTGGGCAGCAGAGCTGCAGAAGAACATTTCACGAGATCATAAGTATGTGCTCCTGGCCTCAGAGCAGCTGGTGGGAGTCTGCCTCTTTATCTTCATTCGACCACAGCATGCTGCATTTATCAGGTATAGACCCACTTACAAATTCAAAAGGCACAATTACTTTATAGGAATATAGTTACCAGCTGCAGCCCATCTGACGCTATACACAATCCACACAATCCTCTGAATTTGTTTTTAATTTCTATGCCAAGGCACACTGAACACTGACTTTCTGTGGACTAAAACCTTACCCAGATGATTTAACTTGTCCAACTGTATTCTGTATATCTATGTTATATAGATAGATGTTATATGAAGACTTGTTAGCCTATTTTTGGCCCTAGAATCTCTCAGGTGTTGCAATCCTAGCATGAGTTGATTGTTGATAGGTTGCACTGATGAAATACTGCAATTCTGGAATTCTTTTAATTTTTGAACAGAGATGTTGCAGTAGACACAGTCAAGACTGGAATGGGTGGTGCCACAGGAAACAAAGGAGGTGTGGCTATCCGCATGCTTTTCCACACCACCAGTATCTGCTTTGTGTGCTCGCATTTTGCCGCCGGCCAGTCACAGGTGAAGGAGCGAAATGACGACTACAATGAGATCACTCGCAAGCTGTCATTCCCTATGGTAACTAATGTTTTACTTTCCTATTAACATCGTTGAGCCTTAGATCACCACAGTTTATTCAAAAAACGTGTTTATATATATTTTTTCATCTTTGTGCACAGGGACGTCTGCTCTATTCCCATGATTATGTGTTCTGGTGTGGAGATTTCAATTACCGCATCAGCCTGCCAAACGAGGAGGTAAAAGATCTGATCAGGCAGCAGAACTGGGATTCTCTGATCACTGGAGACCAGCTTGTGGAACAGAAGAAGGCAGGCCAGGTAATCAGCACAAAGTCTTTATTATTTATGTTAAATATACACTACCGCTCAAAGGTTTGGGACCACTTGCGAATTTATTTGTTTTCCAAAGAAAAACACATTTCTATGCCATTCTCAAACAATTTTATTAATTTCACAAACAATTAAAGTTAGCTGGTATTCTGACTCTAATGGAGTGGCCGGCACCGGATTTGCGGATCTGAACCCTACTGAGCTGCTGTGGGAGCGACTTGACTGTACGGTACAGAGGAAGACTCCATCAAGCCAATCCAATTTGTGGGAGATGCTCCAGGAAGCATGGCTCATCAGATTGTCTTGAAAAATTGACAACTACAATTTCTGAGCGCAATTGCTGAGGGCAATTAAAACCTGACAACTAAATTAGATTAGGGCAAATTTTGAAGAACACCTTAATTTCCACCAAAATCATTATTTCTAACTCTGATGATGTCAGCGTGTCTTGTTTATTTGCTATATTTTCTATGCAGAATAATTCCATGTGTTTTAAGCAGTAGTGTACATTACACCACAGTGGTTTTTTTTTTTTTTCGTACCCTTTCCAGCTTCTTAGGAAGTTGGCATCACTGCACAAGGTCAGACATGATAAAAAGAAATTTAATGGTCTTGTTCAAGAGGATAACGGTAGCAGCAGCTTAGCAGTGCTGGGACTTAAACCTCTGATCAGTAACCCAGAGCCATAACTGTTGAGCCACGACTGTCCCAGTATCTTTAATGACATCGATGGTTGCTGAGTGTGTTAAGGCTCTGCATTACTGATCAGAGGTGTAAGAACCAGCACTGCTAAGTTGCCCTTCAGCAAGGCTCTTAATCCTGTCTTTTCCAGGGACACGCATAACATATAATGGCTGACGCTGAATTCTGTCCTCAGCGTCCTAATAAAGCTGAGATATACAAAGAATAACAAATTTATTGTCCATGTATTTGATACAAATAAAGCCATGCCAGGGCTCCATGTTCTGTTGCGCCTCAGGAGTTTCACAGTTCTCATCGTGTTCGTATGATTTCCTCTGGGTTCTTTGCTTTTCTCCCACATTCCAAAAACATGAGAGATGATTGTCTCTGGTGAACTGTAGGTGTGAATAAGGATGCGTCCAATCTTATTGCTAGTACTACTGGTATCTGGATCTGCCACAACCTTGACCAGCAAAAAGTTGTTTCCACAGGACAGGAAAGTTGTGAATCTAGAAGCCTGTCTTTTAAAACTAAATTAATTAGTCTAAAAGTGATAAAAGCATTTTCCAATTTCTCACAGGTATTCTCAGGCTTTATTGAGGGAAAGCTGGATTTTGCTCCTACCTACAAGTATGACCTCTTTTCTGATGACTACGACACAAGTGAGAAATGCCGCACGCCTGCATGGACCGACCGTGTGCTCTGGAAGAGGAGAAAGTGGGACTTTCAGAAAATTGGTAGGAGTGCTGTTTAAATTTAATCTATTTTTCGGTTTGAATCAGGCTGAATTTGTGTGTGTACGTGTGTGAGTGTAGCTGAGGAGTTGGAGCTGAATGTAGTAGGAGCACCAGGAGATGAGGAAGATCAGCACCAGTGGATTCCTGGCGATCTAAAGTTCTACAGCAGAGCCGAACTCAAGACGTCAGACCACAGGTACAGCAGACACCAAACCCCTGGAGTTTTGCATAAAACTGTCTGAGAGACCAGTGCTTTATTTCATGGATTGATAATATTATTTAATATATTATAAATATTTTTTGTCTTGGCATTTGGAGCCATTTTGTAGCCTTATGTATTTTAATTCTAGATTTTATACGCACCTAAAGAATGTATAAACTTGTTCTTCTGGCCAAGACCATGCTATAATGTGATTTTTTAAATTTATTTATTTTTATCTATTATTATTATAATATAATATTTTTTCCCCACAACTCTCTAAATCACTTGCATTATAACATAATATAAAATTGGTTTGTATAAATCAGCGTAATATCTGAAATTAATCTGCCATGAAATAGCCTGAGAAGCTGATATGGCAATAAATCCTAATACAAAAAAAACACATTTATTAAACCAGTAATTTCCTCCTCCAACTCATACGCTCCTGTGACTGGTGGAGCTAGCGTTGAACAGGTGACCAACAATTACAACTGGCAGCTGGAGTAAAAGTTGCTTTAAATTCTTATCAGAACTATGTAGCTAGAATATGAGGAGAATAAACAAAGAAGGGGTGGACAGTCTGGAGAAACTTATGAGATTTACTTTATATTTCCATTTTATTATGGTTTAGAACATCATCTAACTACTGGGTTTCTGGAGTTGAATCCCAAATAGTGTTAATTGAAAAGCTAGTGCTCTACGGTGTACAATCACTTGGTCCACACACCAAGTGCCCTAGATCAGGAGTTAAAGAGGGATTTGGTATAGAGCCTTGTGTAAGAAGCGAGTTAGTTTTGTATCAGACATGAACAGAACAACACGGATGGTTTGGAGTCATTCAGTTACTATGGAGACAGTGTGTTGCTTAAGATGACGTAACATTATCAGATGGCTGTTCTTGCTTCTTGGGAAAGTGCTTCTGTGACTGGTTTTGAATGTGGGGTTTGGTAGGAGATTGCATCTGGAATGTAGAAAGATAATTATATGTAAACGTCCCAGTGGTGTTCTGGTCTATATCACCAGTTGTGGAATGCCTCCCGTCCAATCAGATTACTCAGTCAGAAAAAATGGATGTATAATATAATTCAACATGCTGTTTTTACTTGTTTAATATTTACATACACATCTCTTAAAAGCATTTAGGAACATTCAATCCTTTCACTGATGTGAATGGGAAAAGAGGAAATGACGTTAGTCGTCTTCAGCTAAACCTGTCCTTTGACACTGAGGGGAAAAAAGTTTCATCTATCTGCAATACTATTCAGTGATAGTTTAGTAATAGTCTGTATTGTGTCTGTCTCTTCCAGGCCGGTGGTAGCCGTCATCGATGTCGATATTCTTGAGGTGGATCCAGAAGCACGAAATCAGGTATACAAAGACGTGATCGCCCTGCAAGGTCCACCCGATGGGACTGTCCTAGTATCTCTGTGCAGTTCAGGGCCTGATGACTACTTTGATGATGCTCTGATAGATGAACTACTGGACAAGTTTGCCAACTTTGGCGAGGTCATTCTGATCAGGTACTAGTTTTGTTAGGGATGATTCAAGTCAATAATCTCAATGTTCTAAGCAAGCTATTTACTGCTACGTTTCTTTGGAAACTTGTGCATCTTAATAAGTATGTCAATAATTATTATAGAGTAGAGTTACTTAACTATTAGACATAGAGGCATGATCTTTTTTAAAGGATTATTTTCTTTCATTTGTGAAACAGATTTGTGGAGGAAAAGATGTGGGTCACATTTTTGGAAGGGTACTCTGCATTGGCTGCACTTTCACTAAGTGCCTCCACTGTAAGTAACAGCATATATTGTTATATTGTTTGGTTAAATCTAACTTTTAAATCAATGTCTGTATCTGGAACTATAAGTGCAATAAAACTATTGTAAACTATTTATTACTATATAAAAATATTTGAGTTTGATACTATAAAACAAACTGAAAAATTGGGGAAAACAGTACCATTTAGCATGGATAAGTCCATACATTTTTGTGTCACCTGTCTGGGAAGCATCATCTGTCTGCATCATCATCATCATCATCACAGTCTTATCTCCAACTCCTCCTGAATCAGTCATGGGAATTTGGCCAAACCTTTAACAGGATGCATTAGCTATTTAGCTTTCTAATGTACTGTATATATTTTCATTATTTATTTATTGGGATAAAAAAACATTAATAAAGGAGCACAGTAAAATCTGCTATCCACAACTCCTTCTATACCAGTCATGGGAATTTAATCAAATGTACACAATACCTTTTTCAGAAAGCATAATGTACACTATTTTTTTAATGATTTGTTTTTGTTTGTTTGTTTTAATATTACACTATCCAAGTAATTGTAACAGTCAGAGGTTTACTAATGTGGTTACGTGGTAATACCAAATAATGCCAGAAGGTGGCACTTCCTTTGTTTTTTTTTTTTTTTTGTTTGTTTTTTTTTACTTAACTCAGGTGCAGGAGGTGATTGCTGTATCCTACAGTTCATGTATAACTAATGAATGTAGTGCTGTGGAGAACTGGCTTGTATAGCGATGTTTTATACTGTAGATTTACACCTGCTTGCAAAGCATAGATGTCACATAGAATCACTATTTATTGTCTCAGGTCTGCGTCACCTTTATTAACAAACAAAGATTTGCATTAACTATTTCATTTTTAGAAGTAGTACGTTCAATGGGCAGCTGAAACATGTCTCAATTGTTTACATGACAGAATCACTCATTTATATCCATCTTTACTTTTTATTCAGGTGATGGGGAAAACCATTGACATCCGTTTGAAGAGCCCGGGCTGGATCAAGAGTTTGGAAGAAGAAATGAGTGTGGAGAGGATCTGTGGTAACATTCCTACCTCCTCCAGCTCCACGCTGCTCGCCGAAGACAATGACATGGGAGACGAGTTTGACATGGAAGGTATGTCTATTTAAGATCATAATTTTTTGTTTGTTTGTTTTTTTGATAAGACGCTAAAACCTAATGCAGTGGGTATACTGTAAGTAATCAGTCATATTTGACACTGCTGTGTTTTAAAGGTGATGTGGATGAGGAAGTGGAGAATATTCTTCCCCAGCACCTGCAACCTGGGGCCGGTATGGATGTTGGTACTTCCCCATTACCCTCGCCTCGTACCAGCCCGTGCCCCTCACCAACCCATGGAGAACCCGCACCCCCTTGCAGGCCGAGCAGGGTTCCACCACGCACAGCTGGAGCGCCGCAAGGTAGAAAACCTGCTTTATGTTAAGCTTTTTTTACTTTTTTAAGCTTTTTAAAGCTGAAAGGTTGAAATGACATAATGTCACAGCAGTATGAATTGAAAAAGGTTTTTTTAAATGCATTATATGGTTCTATTTCTGCTAACATAATTTATTTGTATTCTTCTAAGTCTTTCTATTAATTTATTGATTTTACAATTTCATTGTGGCTGAAAGATGGTCTCAGTCCAATGACATGTAGGATGGAACAAGCAGGTAAAGGGTAAAGCTTTTAGATGTCCCAATGGTGTGTTTTAATATGTCTGCTATAGGTTTTAAAGATGCTGAGAGAGATTGTGCTATGCCTTTTTTAAGGGCTGCATGCTGCACCAAGATCATGCTTACTGTCGTGATGATGGTGATATTGACAATGATTATCATTTATTGTTTCTTTTAGTTATTCCTTTGGAAAGTCAGGTTTTAGGAGCTTCTGCATCACAAGGACTGGAACCAAAACGCCCTCCTCCACCACGACCCAACGCTCCGCCTGCCAGACCTGCACCTCCACAACGTCCCCCACCTCCCTCAGGTAAAACAGCATAACATAAGATTAAATCGCTTATTTTTATTAATATAAAAACTATATCTGTCATTCTATGGCATAAAAAAACTAATGTATTTAGTTTGTATTTGGGAGTGTCACTCATTCTTAATCATCTGTATGTATTTGCAGTCAGGTAATATGGAATTTCATCCATATTAACCTATCATCACTGGATAAATCACATCTTTCAATCAGACATATGTATAGAATATAGTTACATTATCATATAAATGAGATCATTATAGGGCTGGGCGATATGGCTGAAAACTGTATCACGATATCAGTGTTTCATATCGGGCGATATCGATAATTATTGATATTTTTCATGACCCATTTAAAATAAGGCCCAGGACAAGAACATATTATATTTAAACATTTTTATTTTAACCTTAACCTTCCTCTGATCATAGTCCCATCAGTTATTAAGACAGAAATGTCAACAACCATGGAAAAATCTAATAATTAAAATGTAAACATAAGTCTAAAGTCGCAATTAACAATTATCTATTGACATTTAAGGTGCAAGAAAAGAAAATGAAAATGTTCTTGATGAAAATTTAAAAGAAAATGTAAGAAATGCTTAATAAAGTGTAATAAAATAGTGCAATGTGTTTATTATATCAGATACCTTTAGAGAAAACTATATTGTTGTAATATATTTGAGTTTGATGTTAATTCACTGGCGGGCCACCAGGGGGCAATACCGCGCTGTATACTATGTGTGTCGTGTGCACTGAATGCAGTAAAAGAATACCCCGTTTTCTCCGTTTCTTTTTCCTCTGGTTGTCTCACACAAAAAGCAAGTATTATTATAGATGTTAGTTGTGCATATTGGCATAATTGTCATACCAAAGAATAAACTACCCGCCAATGTGGCTAGTGAGACTAAAGTTATTACCTGCCACAGCCGAATTTTACCCGCATTTGGCGCGTGCCAATGTCAACGCCATCTTGTCTCCTTTTATGCTTCCTGAATCGCGACCGTACTACTTCCGGGTCCTAGAGCCGGTCGCGGAGCAAGTGCACATGACAGCAACCAAACTGGCTTCGCAACCAGCGTTTTCTTCCGACAAAGAATAAAAAATATCGAACACTTTTTTTATTGATATCGATCACGTGTCTATCGCGAAACATATCGTTATCGTTTTATCGCCCAGGCCTAGATCATTATCTATCTCAATCAATTTATTGTTTCAAAGATATGTGTCTGTGTATTAACTCCAAAGTGGTCTAAACAGGACTAGTGTTTTTCACCCAATCAATCTGAACCCTACCACTTTGCTCCAGGGAACGGTCTAAGACACATGCTGTTCAGATATAGAAATGCCAGCACATTCAGCATCGTGTGAGATCTATACCTTTACCTCAGTGACATCACTAAAGTTTGCAACTGTTTTCAAGTAGAGATGCATGATTTTTTTTTTTATAATATTTTTCTTTGAACCTGACTGATATACGGTTTGACTCATTTTGTTGTGTCCAGTGCTACCCCAGTCTTGATGTGCATCTCTCGTGTCAGCCAGATATCCTGTGTACCTTAAAATATAGAAGAAGTATTAAATGATTAAAGAAGATATCCTGCACACATCATTTTTTTGTTTTTGTTACATTCCTAATGTACTGTATACAGTTTAAAAAATAAAGAAGTAAAAATTCAGAAAGACCCCATATACAGATTTTAAGGCAGTGGTGATCAGAATTTTGGGTCGCATCACCAGAGTGCCACTGTTGGGCCCCTTTATACCTCATCTGCTCCAGGGCCGCCTGTCAGGACTGACCCCATACACTTCCTAGAAAGATACTGTACAGTAGAATATGGAAAGAAATCACTGTCCTGATATGTATATGTGAGAAAAAAAAAATTTCTTCTATTTTTAGTATGGTAAATATGTGCAGCTTGTATACATCAGTGTATTTAAATGTATAGTTTAGGAATTTGATGGCTAAACTGAGACTAATAGTAAATTACTTACTCCTTCATGCTGCAAAGGACAAAAAAGCCCTGCTTTACCCAGAGCAGATCTCGCTGGTAAGTACATGCATGGAGATTGAATGTTCTTTACCACGTTCAGAGAAAGCATGATCACTGACTAAGCTTCCGTGGCACTGGGATTCAGGTAGTTTTGGGGAAGTTGATAGGCATACATCACAGCTTGTCTGCTGCTCCCAGCATTTTCCTCTCTTCCTCATACTGCCCCTGTTGGTTATTTAAGTTATACGGAAAAGGGAGTAAGCTCTTGCATGGATTTGGCTACACGTACAGTATGACCAGATTGTTGGATCTGGCAGGATTGTGTTTGACCCCTGTTGACCAGGAAGAGGTGAGTCAGGGAGGAAGTGAAGAAGGAGGTGGAAGGTTAAGGAGATTGCTGTGAGTTGAGAGCACTGCGGTTTCTGCACACAGAGGCCGAGATATTTGTCTTTATTTTAAAGACCTTTTCAGGTTTTCAAAAAGTTATGCACGTAAAAAATGTGGCTTTGTAGAGATGCGCTTAAAATATGACAGAACAGTTAAACAGCAAGAGGGTGCTTAAGCTGAATCCACAGATGGTATTAGCAGAGAAATTAAAATAAATCCTTGTTTTGTTTTGAGGATGTCAGAGGGTGCTTTTAAGTGTAAGCATGATTTTTGCTGTTTTTCAGGACGAGGCCAGTCTACAGGAGCTCCAAGCAGTTCAAGGCCGGTGGGGAAAGTTTGAGGATATACAGTAATGATATAAAATACCATACTGATGAGGCAAAAGTTAAGTTGTTTGAGAAGTTTTAGACGAAAATACCTCAATAAATCAGCCTAAAGTCATAAAAATATTATTTCAGAACATCCCTCCTAGGGCAGGTGTTATCAGTGTGCCACCACAATCCAGACCACCACCTCCTGCCCACCCTGGAGCACCCAGACCCATAGCTGAGGTTCACCCAGGAGCGCCCCGACCCACTCCAGATAACCACCCTGGAGCCCCAAGACCTGTCCCAAATGCACAAAACAAACCTGCTGAGCTCCCTCTGGGTATGTGAACAATCACAGCAAATAAAAAAGGGTACTAAACTGTAGAATATTAAATATCTGCAGAAAAATTTTGGTTTCTTTTTTTTCCCTTTATATTCTGCCTACTCTATTGTTTCTAACTATAAAAATTTCTAAATTAATTAATTAATTTCCTCTTACCTAAGGAGCTCTTCACACTTGTCTTGCCTATAGTAAGTTATAAATAAAGCTTCTGAGTTGGTGCTCAACAAAGAAAGATAAAATGTCTCTTTACTTGCTTCCAGTATACCAAATAGCCAGCCGCCTATTTTTGTTATTTTTCTTTGCTTGTCAAAGAACTTTTTAAGTAGGTTTTTAAGACCCATCTTTGTCTTTGCTTTGCGAATGTATCACTAGTGCATGTACGGAGAAATAAAATTCCTTCTATATGTCCTGTGTACTGAGACTAACAGGCCCGTGTGGTTTATTCTTTACAGCACCCCCTCCTTCACTGCCCGGTCCCATGAGGCCTCAGATGGTCTCTCCAATGCAGCCTCAGGCCAGCTCCCCCATTCGGCCCCCAATACAGTCCCAGCTGCCTCCACCTATGATACCCACACTACCAGCACCAATGGTACCTACGCTTCCCCCACCTATGGCGCCATCAGTGGGAGCTGCGCAGACAGCTACTGCAGGCCCTGCATCAGCCATGCCACCTCAGCCTGGCCTGTCCTCACCCAAACCACCACCCCGTAGCCGCTCCTCACATGCCCTGCCACAAGAGGCTGCTCCTGTTCCTGCACCTGCTCCTGATTCTCAGGTTTGTAATGGCCTTTATATAATGCAATTCACATGTCTGTCATATGTGAGGATAAAAATGGTAGTGACAGAGTTTGCAAAACTCTTTACTATATTTGAGGAATTTGCTAGCATAAATGGTGAGAGGGTCAGGTTTGCGCACATTTGTAAGGGTGGCTAATTAAAATTAAATTCAAATTAGATTTAAAGGACATTTTAGATGTTAAACCTTTTTTTTTTTTGGTTTGCGATCTTGTCAAGCAACAATGTAATTTTACAGTTGAAATCGGCTTATCTCTTTTAAGTACATTAAGTACATTAATTATTAAATTAATTAATCATGTGATAACCTGAAAAAAGCAAAAGACCAAAATGTTCGGGGTTTTTTTTTCAGTACATTTCACTAGTGGGTTGTACATTTTTATAATGTGATTATAATGCGATAATGTTTTTGGTCAAGTAAACGTCAATTGACATTGTTCACACTGCTCTTTGATTATGTTGACAACTTGGAGACTCATCTTATCTGAAATTCTACTGGACTAGAGAAGCTTTAAAAATTAAACAGATGCATTTTTTAAAATTTAGTCAAAATAAATAACACAGTATTAAACCCTCAGTACTCCTGGCTGTTTGGGACTTTTTGTTATCCAGATTTTCTGTTGGGTCCCCTAACTTTTCTTATCTCTTACCCTTACTGTTTCTGTGATTTCCTGCTTTCGTTGATGGGTATGTGTATGTGTGTTTATCTCTCTTTCTCTCTCTCTCTCAAGCAGGAGCAATCCTCAGGTTAAAAGGTATTTAATGTTAGTTCTGGCCTCAGCATTGTGCTCACAGCACCACCGTCCCCTCTCCCAGCATATACTCATACATTGTAGTGACTTCCATGTTCTAGTTGTTCTTTTTCTGTCTTTTTTCATGTTTCAGTTGGCTGTTGCAAACCCCATTTATAGGTGGTTTATTATTTTTAAGTAGTATATATGTGTTTGAGAAAAAAACTTAACTTGAACCTCAGGAATATGCAAAGTGAAAAGTGTTACTAGGATTACCAGATGTCTAGGTAAACAATTTTTTGCAAATGGTTCAAGAAAAGTTTTTGTCTTTTGTCACCAGCTTTTGTCTCTCAGTGGTTTCTGTTGTAAGTTTGAGCATCTCCTTGGTGCAGACATTATACTGAACCTTGTGTATATATTACAGCATCTTAATTCATAACTCATAGTGTATGAGACTTTTTATTAAACAGAAGGAAAGGTTCACAGACTAATCAAATTCATGTGTTTAATGAAACTGTATGTATTGCTCTGTTCACTTTGAGGTTTTTGCATTACTTAAACATACATTTGTCTGCTGAAGATAAGTCTTGAGTGTGTTTTTCCTTCAGACAAATGGAACGAATGGAACCCGAAGAGAAGCACACCTGGAAATGACCCCCTTTGACCCGCTCTACTCTGATCTGTTCTCCTCCTCTTCCTGGTTAAACAACCAATCCCTGTCTAGGGGTTCTTCGCTCCACAGCTCCTTCCACTCATCTGCTAGTTCTCGTTCTCTGAATTCCACTCCAATTCCTCTGTTTCCCCAATCTAACCCAATGCTGAACCTTGACCCCATGTCAGGTTTACTGCCCCCACCCCATCCTTCCCGCAGCCGCTCACAGGAAACCCTCTCAGTCTCCTCGAACCCCTTTTCCGATGTCCAAACCAGACCCAACAGCACCAACCCATTTACTGGCACGATGGCAGCATCACAGCATCGTTCACTCACACCTGATTTCGACGCCAAGTCGGGCCACTACACCGCCACATCCGCCCTTGGTCACAGTTCAACTCTGCCTTCGTCCTTCTCCAGGCAACCTCCACCAGCTTTAGCTCCGCCTACACCCAAAGGCCAGCAATGGGTGACCTTTGATGATGATTCGGACTTTCGCAAGTCAGGAAAAGCTCCAGCTTCAACTGCAGTGATAAAACCTCCACTGCTTCCTTTGCGTACTAGCATA
This sequence comes from Channallabes apus, assembly GCA_030522415.1. NCBI lineage: Eukaryota > Metazoa > Chordata > Actinopteri > Siluriformes > Clariidae > Channallabes > Channallabes apus. The sequence goes on from CM060120.1 coordinate 22,967,236, forward strand.
ATGGTCCAGCAGCCCCCTCAAAGCAACTTCTCCACCTCTGTGTTTGACTCTAACAGTAACTGGGCTTCTCCTACCACACCTGCATTTCCAACACTGCCCCCTCCTGTGCCAGGCAGGACTAACGCTAATGTAACCACAAGAAGCCCCTTGATGCCAGAGTTCATGGAAAGATAATATATATATTGTAATGATTTATGACATTGAAGTGTGTATGGGGAAAACTAGAGAATTTCCTTATTTATGTGTGTGGTTCATATAGAAGTGTGCAATTCATGTCATGTCTCTCTAAAATGGATTATACAGTCACTCAGCCCTAATCAGGCCTAGATTAAATATTCTGGTACTTCTACTTGTACACATATTACGAAAAACATGTACATACACAACTATGTGTGAAATTCTTGACAATATTTTATTTTTCTTCAGTCAGATGCTTATCAAAATGTATGCATTTTCTTTTTTACCACTGGATGGTTCTGCAGCATTTAAAGTAATTGCAAGCTGCAAAAATGTTGAATGCACAGGGTGTAATTTAGCATCTTTAGAGAGATTTTAGATTTAGAGAGATATTAGTCTTTTATTAGGACCTCTGAAATTTGAGATTGAAAAAAAATTGCTATGGTACATAGTGACTCAGTGATCCTTTCTTATGAGTTCTCTCTCGTTATGAATGTATGTGCAGTCTATTTTATGTTTTATGTCGCTATTTTTCCCCAAAGTGGTTTATATCTTTCATTACTGTGTAACACTGATTAATTGAATTATGCAGGTCCACTTTTTATCTGTGTTCTACCGCTAAAGTAACATGCTCAACAATAAGTTGTGGATAGATGTAACACGTAGCCTTCAATGTGACTTAAAAAAAAAAACGTACAGTACTTCAAAGTTTGTATGTGTGTATACAAGCATAAATATATATATATATATTTATGCTTGTCATATGTACCTGCCATACTGGTATTGCACTGAAATACTATTATCCTTTAGGTCTTCAAATACTCTTTGAAGCCAAAGTTTTGACTTTTCAGGTTTGGGAAAGCAGAAAGCATATCTGTTTCCTGGCACGAGTGCTGTGACTCCTCCCCCTCTGCCCACAGCCGAGTGTGTTTTCCTTGCTTCTGCTTCACGTAATCCAAAGCGTTCAACAGAACCGCTGTGCATTTAATGAATGTGCTTATTTTAGTGAGCTCTGGTGTTAGTCTATGGTGCCAAGATGTGCGACCCTGACCGTACCAGAAAGCTATGTGTATTTAATCGCACATTTTTTTAGTTCACAGTGAGTTGGTATTTCAGTTTCACTGAGAATGTGGTTCTTTCTTTTCTTTGTGTGAGAAAATAGTATGCTGTATCTTGGCCGAGTGCTCTCTGTCTACACATATGTTCTGTGTATGTCTGTGCTATTGGGGTGAGGTCTTGTTGTTTAAAAAGTTTACCCAGCTCTGTGTGCATCCACACTTATGGTTCATAATAAATATAACATGTCCTTTAAGCATGTTAAAACACGCACAGCAATTTCATATATCAGTTACATTTTTCCTTATCTGATTAGCACCTTTTTTACCTTCTTGATACCCAGTGTTGCTGGTTACCTCCACTCTGCAAGAATCATGTCATCATCAGTTTGGAGGTCATATTACATTCTGTACATTCCATCCTGTATACTGTACTGCTGTTTTGATCTGGTAATCTGCTCTTGATATTTTCTTGGTATTTGGGGATTAATATCGTTTATTGTGCAGTGTTTCGTTATACCACATTCATTCTTTGTTCAAGTGTTGGTGTTAGTACTACTCTGTTTGCAGTATTCACATTTCAGTCATTCTTAAGTTACATGGCTGCATAACTGAATACTTTTAATTCTTAACTTACTATTTTTAAACACTTTAAGAGGGCATTCTATGGGAAATCTTAATGGGGACAAAGGAAACGGGAGATGAGCAAGCCTCCATGTTTTATTGCGTGCATCAAATGTTTTTGACACAATTAACTGTCAGTTTTGTGTTCGAGTGTGAGAAATGGATGCCAAAACCTGTAATTTCCTTTCAATGTGATCATGTATTCATGTGGTCCATTGCATATGGAGGGCTTGCTTATTGACTGGATATAAAATCATTTAGGTATGCTATAGAAACTGTACAGTACCTTTAAAGAGGATGATGTTTGCACACTTTCTACACTTTTTTTTTTTAAAGACTGTAGCCATTTCAAACTTAAATATTACCCTTGAGGCAACATATGAAAAGGTAGATACCTCAATCAGTCCTAAAGTTATCCCCTCTAAAATATGACTTGGAAATTATTAGCTTTGTTTTATTTCAGCTTATGGAAATAACCACTGGATAATACTAGCATTACATGTACTGTTTAGTTGTATTCTGCTAATAATCACAAAGTCATGCAAATATATACCTATTAACTCGTTTTGTGAAAAAGTTTCAAACTTTAGATCAGTAGTAGATATCCTTGTGTTGTTAACCGTAAATATAAGTACACACAGAAACCATGACTGCAGTTTAGTACTTAGTATTCAACCTGTGATTTAAATTCTTATCAAATTGCACAAATGTATGGAGTAATTGATGTTGTACGTATGCAATAATAAATGTAAATGTATTAATGTAAAAATATTAATCGTCTTTGAGATTACTCTGTGATGGCAGTATTGTGTGTGTGTGTGATGTAACAAAGAGTGGAGAGGCTTCTTCAAACTATATACAGTGCAGGTCCTTCTAAAAAAATTTGCATATTATGATAAAGTTCATTATTTTCTGTAATGTACTGATAAACATTAGACTTTCATATATTTTAAATTCATTACACACAACTGAAGTAGTTCAAGCCTTTTATTGTTTTAATATTGATGATTGTGGCATACAGCTCATGAAAACCCAAAATCCCTATCTCAAAAAATTAGCGTATTTCATCCGACCAATTAAAGAAGTGTTTTGAATAGAAAAAAAGTCAACCTTCAAATAATTATGTTCAGTTATGCACTCAATACTTGGTCGGGAATCCTTTTGCAGATTCTTGTGTCTTGTGTCTCTCAATTTTCTCTTCACAATATCCCACAGATTCTTTATGGGGTTCAGGTCAGGAGAGTTGGCAGGCCAATTGAGCACAGTAATACCATGGTCAATAAACCATTTACCAGTGGTTTTGGCACTGTGAGCAGGTGCCAGGTCGTGCTGAAAAATGAAATCTTCATCTCCATAAAGCTTTTCAGCAGATGGAAGCATGAAGTGCTCCAAAATCTCCTGATAGCTAGCTGCATTGACCCTGCCCTTGATAAAACACAGTGGACCAACACCAGCAGCTGACATGGCACCCCAGACCATCACTGACTGTGGGTACTTGACACTGGACTTCAGGTATTTTGGCATTTCCCTCTCCCCAGTCTTCCTCCAGACTCTGGCACCTTGATTTCCGAATGACATGCAAAATGTGCAACCTGTAGCCCATTTCCTGCACATGCCTGTACACGGTGGCTCTGGATGTTTCTACTCCAGACTCAGTCCACTGCTTCCGCAGGTCCACCAAGGTCTGGAATCGGTCCTTCTCCACAATCTTCCTCAGGGCCCGGTCACCTCTTCTCGTTGTGCAGATTTTCTGCCACACTTTTTCCTTCCCACAGACTTCCCACTGAGGTGTCTTGATACAGCACACAGTAATTTCTTTCTGTGTCTTACCCTCTTGCTTGAGGGTGTCAATGATGGCCTTCTGAACAGCAGTCAGGTCGGCAGTCTTACCCATGATTGCGGTTTTGAGTAATGAACCAGGCTGGGAGTTTTTAAAAGCCTCAGGAATCTTTTGCAGGTGTTTAGAGTTAATTAGTTGATTCAGATGATTAGGTTAATAGCTCGTTTAGAGAACCTTTTCATGATACAGTATGCTAATTTTTTGAGATAGGGACTTTGGGTTTTCATGAGCTGTATCCCACAATCATCAATATTAAAACAATAAAAGACTTGAACCACTTCAGTTGTGTGTAATGAATCTAAAATATATGAAAGTCTAATGTTTATCAGTACATTACAGAAAATAATGAACTTTATCAGAATATGCAAATTTTTTGAGAAGGACCTGTATGTGTATCATTGAATGTTGTTGTTGGTCTTTCGGCTGCTCCCTGCAAGGGGTCGCCACAGAAAACAATCCGGTCCTCACATACAAGCTTGGCACCGGTTTTTACGTTTTCAAAATTATAGTTATGTGAGGAAATGACAATAAGGCCTTGGTTTCCGTGGCTGCAAAAATGTGAGAACCCTGGCTCTAACTGCCCTGTAATTACGGTATAAGGAAATTTACTGAGCGATTATACCACAACATACGGCCGCCGACGTTGCTATGACGCCGCACTAACCGGAAGTTGTCAGCCTGTGCGCGAGGAGAAGGTAGGAGTTTGAAATATGCTATCGTTTCGTGTTTTGGGCAATATAGTTATAGTTTAAAATACAAATAAAATATTACATATGATATATCTACATAGTTTACTTTTTAAAAATATATAAATTATGTACATTTGCTTTATAGATTAGTGTTTGTTAGCAGTGCTAATCAAGGATGGTTAAAGAACATTCTAGCAGCTGGACTCAGGCGTTATAATTTAGATACCATGGCAACGCTGTCAAACAGGTGCCGCGCGCTGTAACGCTAACTGGTATTATTGTTAATTTAGCTCTTTATCTGATTACAGTCCACATTAAATTTGCTGTTTTGCTGCCTTTTCCAGATTATCACATTAGTAGTCATGGTCCAGCTTCATGTTAAACGCGGAGATGAGAGTCAGTTTCTGTTCAACACCACCGTGGATATTTCCATTGAGACGCTCATAGAGCAGGTCACTCAGGTCTACAATGGGAGGCTGAAGGTGGACAGGATCTGCTCTGGTACGTCTACATTGTTCCATACAAATATGGATATGAGTTTAATTATTAATTATGTGTAAATGTGTAAACTTGTCTTACTGCTGACTTAACCAGAACAGGACAGTGATTCCCAGTTCTAGATCTATCACCATGACCTATGTATGTTATCGTTGGCACTGCTCTTACACATATTATCCAAATTCTTAGTTAGTGAACAGAATCCCTTTCTCTGCGATGCTAAAATGTGCAGGACAAAGAGACCAGGAGAAATAATCACTGATTTTGTCAGTTGTAAGTACGGAAATCTAGACCTGTTGTGTTGAGATAAATGCATATTTCATGTGTGTCTCTCCAGAGATTCCTGAAATTGCAGATCATGGCATCATGCTTCCCACCAACATGCAAGGCCTGACAGATGACCAGATCACAGACCTAAAGTTAAGGGATGAATGGGAGGACAAGTGCATCCCCAGTGGTGGGGCAGAGTTTAAAAAGGATGAAACTGGACGCAGGAATGGACACGGTAAAAAACGTGTGCTGCTTATGGTTAGTCTTTTAGGCATTTAAATCCAAAAGCTGGAATTAATTTCCTTTTTTTTCTCTTTTCAGCACCCAATGAAAAAATGAAGAATGTTTTGAAGAAGACTATGGAAGAAGCCAAAGCTCTGATCTCAAAAGTAAGTTTTGGGTCCAAATTTAATGCTTTCTTGGCCTGCAAAGATAAATTTTTTGTCTAATATTTGTATTTTCCTTCAAGAAACAAGTGCAGGCGAATATGTGTGTTACCATGGACATGGTAAATGAGGCTCTTGCCCAGTTGCGAGGAGCAGTGATGATTGTTTACCCAATGGGCCTGCCCCCTCATGATCCCATTAGAATGGAGTTTGAAAATCAGGAAGATCTTTCAGGAACACAGGTTGTTCAACAAATGTTTGAATTTTAATTTGAATATAAACATTTATTTTAAACATAACCAAGCTAACTGTTTTTATTTGCACTAATCTAATTGTCAGGTGTCAGAATGAATGAAACATATGCAAAGTCAGTATTTAACTGTTGTCATTTAGTGATGTACTTCCTTCATCTATGAAATATTCCTTTAGTTATATACAGTTTGAGTTTCAGTAGCTGTGCTTAAGAACAAAATAACCTGGTGATTGTTTGACTTGTTTATATATGGATTTTCCATACATACAAATGTATGAAAAAAAGAGATTCTAACATGATGAATGTCCTGCAGGCTTCTCTTCAGGTAATCCCAGAGAAAGAAGGTCAGATATGGTGGGCAGCTAAAGAGCTGCATCGGGACAAAAAACTAAAAGATTACATTGGAAAGAACGAGAAAACAAAGATTGTTGTGAAGATCCAAAAGGTGAGCAGTTACAGTACATTCTTTTTGCTTAAGTCAGCTCACTATGCATGTTGTTTGGGGAGATAATTTTATTACATTTAGTATTGCATATCTGCATCAACAAGGTCAATGTGCTAAAAAAAATAATAAAAACCTCATTAATGTTTGACTTTCACTTTACTTCAGAGAGGCCAGGGAGCGCCAGCACGGGAGCCTCTGGTCAGTGAGGAGCAGCAAAAGCAGATGATGATGCATTATTACAGGAGGCAGGAGGAACTCAAGGTTAGTCTCTTCTATTATGTATTCTGTTTTCTGTTGTTGTTGTAATATTGTGCTTTAGTGGTTTAAGTTTGGCCTGAATGTGATTTAAAAAAAAAAAAAGTCCTCAACATCTTAAGGTATAATCTTTCATTTCTATGAATGAGAACTGTATCTTTAAACTGGATTTTTTTCCCCTTTCTATACAGAAGCTGGATGAAGCAGAAGATGATTCATATTTGCAGTCAGAATGGTCAGACCGGCAGGCTTTAAAGAGACAATTTCAAGGCCTTACAAATATCAAATGGGGCCCAAGATAAATAGAACTTATTGACTTTGTCAAAGATGGTGTTGATGCCCTGTCACCTTCTTGTGTTGGACAAAATATGGAATTTCTCTGGTCCTCTCTTTTTCGTAAATAGATTTGTGAGTTTTTAAACACATTTTGTGATGACGATCAACAAATTTAAAATGACATGTCGTGATACTGCATGAAGATCTTTGAGGTCCCTGATAAAATAACATGAAGAAAGGAGGATACAACACCTTTCCTGTCTTTGTCTCTGGTACTCTCACTCGCTTCACTGAAAGCCAGTTCTGTTTACGGGCAGGAAGTTGCATCACATGTCTGAGGCACACAGAGGTCATCCAAGCAGTGTAAGTAAAATGATAATGGCTTCAGTCCCTTTAGGCTTAAGGAACAGCTGTGGGATGGAGATGCTCAGTGGTGATCTCCACAAAACATTTCTGTGATAAAATTTTATCATAACTCCCTTTTAGTTCAAAGCCCATGATCGTTTATTTTAGGGTACAAAAGTCTTTCATTTAAAAGTGTGAAATAAAATATCTTTGGTATGAAAATATGGCTCTCATTGAGACTTTTATTCAGTATTAAATAACTCTTATTTTAATAAAGGTATACAGTGAATTATGGAAGGTGCAAAATTTATAAAACTGTTTGTTTAATGACCACACAGTGATCAGGCCCAGCCAATGACAACAGTACATTGTGACTTCAACATGTTCACATGTATTAATTTTTTAATCCAGCAAATAAGCCAGTGTGTGTCAGTGCAGAGTGCTGGTAGTGCCATTGAGGTATGCGTTCATCCTGATCTCCTGGATGATCATGTCTCGTCGTTCCAGCCTTTCGATCAGTTCCGCTGCCTCGGTCGTGTACATTGCCTCTTCCCAGCAATACACTTTCCTGCCTACCTCTGACATCATCGAGCTGTTCATCAATGGCTCTGACTCTTCGTCATCACTGTCTTCGTCATCGTTTTCTGGTTCCACTGTGACTGTCTTCTTGTTTAGACAGCTCACGCCTTTAAGATCCCTAGTGCAGGTTATCCTCATAGAGATTGCCAGCAAAACAAGGAAGAGTCCCAGACACACACTCGAGACAAAGAGCAGGCCAGCCCTTTCAGGATGTTCTACAATGTAAAGTGCATTTAATTTTACCAGTACCAGGAATGTCTACCAAACACCCACATGCATGTGTAATAGTTGGATTAAACTAGGAAATCCAGACTTGCTCTACCTTTAATGTATCCATATGCCGTAAGAGAGCTGCTCACAAGTATGCCATTTTTAGCTGGCAGTCTGGACTTTCTGACACCTAAAAAAAAATATCACGCAAAATCACATGAAGCAGATCCACAAATGATTTAAATACAAGTACTTACCAGCACTGGTGGTCTGCTGGGGAACTGTAGTAGTTTGGAAAAAGCTGGGGTGAGCTTCTTTGAATAAACCCTGTGGAACTGTCAAGGGAATGGGGAAAAGTAAGGGTAAAGCGTTATGCATTGACAAATGAACTATTTTCACCAACATGTATTAAACTTTTCATAGTCTTCACTTTTTTATTAATTATTTAGAAGAATTTCATTGAATTGTGCAAAAACACTAGATACGTTACTTTAGAACTATTAACCTTGCTTTGGCATTCTTTGAATCACTTAAATGCTTTGTGAAATTAAATATCTGCTGTTCAAAAAGCACAGGGTGAACTTTTACCAACTCTCACAGTTCCACCTGAAGAATTACCCTGGCAAGGAAATCGCCATCTCCAGAGACAGATGAGTAATCCTATTCTCCATTTAACGTGCCCAGTGCCAAACAGAAACAAAAGCTTGGTATTTTAACCAATCGGCGGAATTCCTACAAGGAAGCACATGGAGTCTCCTAATGGTATGTGCTTTCTCTGCCTCTATTCCTGAATGACATGTGTTTTTATTTCTGTCATTGTGCTTTAGGAACAAAATGTATAGATAAACAAAAAGGAAAAAAAGAAAGAAAGATGGGGATTGTTCAACTACATTTTCCCACGCAAACAATGTACATACAGTATAGAGAAACATGCAATAATCTAGCACACTAAAAGAAACTCCAAAACTAAATCAAAGTACAGTATGTAGGTTTGTTTATTACTTTTTAAACTCTACAGGTTATATCCATACCGCATGAATAGACGACGCTGAGGTACTTCTTTGTTTCATGCATGCAGGGATTTCTGAACTGCTGATCATTGACGGATAAAAGACACCGCTGCTTTCCATAGCACAGATTTTTTACTGTGTCTAGGGCTCCATGATATAAGCATTCTGTTAAAGACAAATCAACATCAGCACAGTTAAAAATTGCAACTAAAATAGAAATCTGAGAGCAATTAATATGTGGTATTAACATTTGCATTTAGTTTGAGTTTAATTTGACCTGAAGATGAAATCAAAATGAGTCTACCATAAAGAGATCCTTCAAAGATTTTTTTTTCTTTCTGGTCCCATGCATTTTGTTCATACTGCCAATTAAAATAATACAGTTGTATAATAATGTTAAAAGTAAAATTATGCAATCAGTGGGACATGCATAGAAGTTATATAGTCTAGTATCTTGGCAGAATGAGCTCTTAAAGATCAGAGCAAATGTTTTCAGCTAAATTTCATTCTAGACTGACTAACGAACTCACCGAAGGGTGGTGGTTCATCTTCCTCTCTAAGACAAGCTGCTTTCTCTCCCAGTTCCCGTCCATACACAGCCGAGTAGATGTTCAGTAGTTTTGGGTATTTACAGTGAAGACGCATTTGTTCCCCCTCACATCTTGTTCTGTTTTTATTTTCAGCTAAATGAAAAAAGAACAGCTGGATTGAGAAATGAGAAAATTATTAGAGATGAGAAAAAAATGCCCCCCAAAAAATTGTTTTCACAGTAAGCAGAAAAAGTGCAATGCATAAAATCATATCGTTACATGTTTAAAAAAATCTCTTAATACTAAGATCAGATATCAACTTGACTTAATTGTTAGTGCCAGATGGGTTGGTTTGATTATTTCAAGTGTTTTTTGTTCGTTGTTGTTGTCATTGCTTAATATGATTTTATACCAGGGTACATTACTTCTCCAGAACCATGGTGCAACACATTACAGTACAGAAGTACTGTAAACAAGACTACATACACTCACCGAGTGCACATTTGCCCTCAAAATACAAATTGCTCTCAATTCATCATGTAATTCTTTATTCATTCTTAATTATATTCAAATGACTGGGAAGACCACGAAGGGATGCACATGACCAGCAGCAATACTAAAATTGGCTGTTGCATATTAGTTTAATGATTGATTGGGTTTAACAGCCCCAAAGGGCACTAATAAAAAAAATCCCACACCATTACACCACATCGAATAGCCTGGACAGTTGACATACTGTAAGGCAGTTTGGCTCCATGGTTGAGTTCATGCTGTTGGCTCCTAATTCTGAGCCTACCATACTACATACAAGACTTCTCACACCAGACTACTTCAAGTATCACTGATACTATAACTCCATAGTACCCACTGACCATACATGGCAAAAAAAATGTGTTCTCCTAAAATTGAGTTTGGGTTCTCCTAAATCAACAATAGTCTCACTTTATCTTATCAACACTAAGAAAATGTTGCCTCTACACCATCCTGAGGACTAGTTCACATCCTCCATCTATGCTGACTGTATGGTTTTTCCTGTGGAGGCAAATAAGTGTAATCAATAAACCTGTGATTTGTGATGTAATGAACTATAATTTGCAACACAATCATGAGTCAGCTGAATAAACAGCAGAGGAATGAGCACTTAGTCCTGGGGAATATAGGCATTTGGCACGGTGGCGGCGTTGCTGATTGCTGGACTGGGGTCTCCTGTTCAAAATGTCCAGGATCCAGATGCAATGGTAGATGGTCAATCCCAGCAGGCTCGGCATTTTTATCAGCTGTTATGGGATGATTGTGTTCAATGCTAAACTGATGTACACACCCTAAGAATTAATTCAGTCACATGTAGCGTTGATTATAGCACACAATGTGGTGGCCAGTTCATGTGTGAAAATAGTTCCTCATGCTTCCAGAACCATTCTTGCACAATCTTAGATCTAGAATATGCCGTCATTAAGGAAGGAAAACTCCATAGAATGACCACCTGAGCATTCAGTACATTCAGGTCATCAGCTGACTTAATCTTATTGGCGCATAACATTGCTAATCCCAGCATTGACCAACTGAAGCAACCCCAGATTATAACACTGCCTCTAGAGGCTTGTACAGTGGGCACTATGCATGATAGGTGCATCGCTTCATGTGCTTTCCCTTCTTAACCCCTGACACGCCCATCGCTCTGGAACAGGGTGAAGATGAACTCATCTTACCTAATATCATTGCCCTACAGTCCAATCTTTCCCTAGCAAAATCAAGCCTTTTTTCTGACCAGTCTGAATAAGAAGTAGTTTTAGTATGACTTCACAGATGTTTAGTCCCAATCCTTTGAGTTCTCATTACATTGTGTGCGTATGGAAATGCTTTTACTTTTACTGCTAAACATATCTACGGCTTTTACTTTTTATTTCTACCCTGCAATTTCACCAAATGCATAAGTGATTTCCATTTAACATTTCTTCCTCAAAGCTGACGCTTCAGCACTATCCTGCCAGGTTTTGATAATGTGTTGAACGGTTCTCAACCTAGTTCCAGCAATTGAAAATATTCTTAGTTGTTTTCTTTGCTTTAGTCAGCCCAGTAATTTGAACCCTTGTCAAATGGAAACCTTTTTCGCTTGGCAGTGTATATAATAAATAAAATCCATGCAAAATAGTTAATTTTTTGTCTAGGCGTATCAAAAAAAGGTGGGTGGTAGCAAATACGGTGTGATCTGTTAGAACAGTTAGAACAACAGTCATACTGAAAATGACCAGGTATGTTGTCAGTACTAGCAGTTGCTGTCTGTGTTCTAACCTGGGACAAAGTTTTTCTAATGTCCACTTCATACAGACAGAGTAACTGGTAGGTGGAATTTGATGTGGCCTTCCCTTTTGGCATGCTGTTCTGTGCTTCCAGCAAAGTTTAGAAATCATTTAGTGCATCTGGAAACGTTACAGACATGGCAAAGTGTGATGACCAAACTGCTGATCTTCTTTCATGCACTCTAAAAAGTTTACACAGAATGGTTTGAGAAACCATAAATGTTTAATTGAATTACACAACGGTCCACGCTTGTCAGCCAAGTATAGGAATATGACTCTACAGGGGGGGAGACAGGTCTCTGTGTAGTGAAATCTTGCATGAACTAGCCTTCCATTATCTGACCTATCCTATCAAGGTTTTTTTGCCCTGGATCTGCTTTTCTGGCATACCTATATTTGCACCATTCTGTGAAATTTGCCATGAAAATTAAGGAGATTAAAGTTTCTGAAATACACAAACCCACATCTCTGGCACCAACTACTTTCTTCCAGTTTAGATTTCTGGTGCGAACATTAACTGAAGATCTATCACTACATAACTGGTTAATTGCATGACTAAACGTGTACATGCGTTCTTAATTAAGTTGTTGGTAAATGTACATGTGTATATGGGTTAGACTTACTAGGTTTGCAACTGTATGACACATGAAGGTGTTTGGTGGTTCCAGGACAGGGGTCACTGCCAAACAGACGGGAATTGACCAAGACTTGACAGTTTCTCCGGCCTTGGCATTCTGATAGCATCTTCTGTTTGGGGAAGAAATTGTTGAACTATAGGTTTTTTTTTTAGTGATTCGGTTGCCAAATCCCATGTCAGAACTCAGTGTTTACACAAACTTTTTTTTTTTTGCCAACTGCAGACATCCAGTATGTGTAAAAGACTTTTGGTGTCCTATATTAATGGTTCTCACGAAGGGGAACTCGCAGCCTCCATGGGTCTGTGATGCATAAGTATAAGAGTCTGTGAGTGTATTTTTTTTTAACGAAATGTAGATGTAAATACACTGTTATAGATATATATTATACTATTATCTCACTGTATCTTTTGCCATTTAATAAATATATGGTACATATGCCAAAATGTTCCATTATGATTGTTCTTAGGGGTGTCACATTGTTTTAACAAATTAACCCAATATAAGTGTGGAACTATTATTAATACTGTACAGTGAGGATTAATTGAGCACAATTGTGTGTGTGTGTGTGTGTGTGTGTGTGTGTGTGTGTGTGTGTGTGTGTGTGTGTGTGTGTGTGTGTGTGTGTGTGTGTGTGTGTGTTTGTGTGTGTGCTCTGCGATGGATTGGCACGCTGTCCAGGGTGTACCCTGCCTCGTGCCCAGAGTCTCCTGGGATAGGCTCCAGGTCCCCGCGACCCTAAATACAGGATAAAGCGGTATAGAAGATGAATGAATGAATGAATGAAGTTAGTTGTAGAGATTTAGCATTTGTATTATTGAACTCATCCAAAATTGACACTGAGTACACAAAACTTGTGTTGGTACTATATTTATTCAAAATCAGAACCAGTGGCTTAAATGAACATACAGTATCTTACCTGTAGTGCTGTAGGCACATTGCAGTATGCAAGAGGTGCATGAGGCCTGTAGATGGCAGACTGCACAGTGATGGTGGAGTGGCGTGGACAAGACAGCAGCAGTGGCTCACCATCATGGGCATGTGCTGAGTGACTGATGATAATCCTGAATAAATAACCTGGGCAACAGAGTCAAATAAGTAGCTGAGAATGTATTTTTTTTTTTACCATCTGAGAATGTTTTTTTAGCACACAAGGTTTTACAGCTGTAGTTCACCTCTATATATCAGCAATTAATATCACATGGACACTTTTATCTGTAAAACATGCCACGAGTCATAAATTTAGTGTATGAGATATCATTTGCTATAAATACCATACTATCATCCTGTCATGTCATATGATCTCCAAGTAAGTAGATTTTGTTTTTCTTTGATGTCCATTTAGAACTTTATTAGCACCACCAGACCTCAGGGGGTGAGTTGTGGTGTCTGGGACTGGGACATTAGCAGGGGATCATTTGGGTGCTGTGCGTTGTGGGGCAGAGCCTCTGCGGATCAGACTTCTTCGGCACATTCCATGGATGCTTGGCCGGTTGAGATCTGGGGAATTTGGAGGCCGAATCAACAACCTTGAACTCTTTACCTGCTAAGCCCCACAGACTGCAGCTTGTAATGCACTGAGTGTTCTAATACCTTTCTGTCATGTCCACCAGTGAAGGTTTCCAGCAATTTGTGCTGCATTGGCTTTTCTCTGGGATTGGACCGGATGGCTAGCCTTTGGTTACCACAGGCATAGAAGAGCCTTGAGTGTCCATGAACCTGTCACCGCTTCAGTAATAATTCATTATTCAGTGGTGTTAGTGTTGTGGCTGGTAGGTGTAGATAATGGGGATATACATTCACCGGCCACTTCATTAGGTATACTTGTTCAACTGCTCAATATCTAACACCAATATTTAATCAGCCGCACATGGTCAAGATGATGCTGCTGAAATTCAAATCACGCATCAGGATGAGAAAAAAGGTGATTTAGGTGATTATGAATGGGACAAGGATGTTGGTGGCAGACATGTCGGTCTGAGAGTTTCTGAAACTGCTGATCTACTGGGATTTTCTCACACAACCATCTCTAGGATTTAAAAAAAAAAAGATGAAAGAGGGTGAAAATGCCTTCTGGATGCCAGAAGTCAGAGGAGAATGGCCGGACTGGTTCAAGCTGATAGAAAGGAAACAGTTATGTTGTAATGAGGTATGCCGAATAGCATCTATGAACGAACAACATGTCTAGTCTAACATGTCTAAGCAGATGCGCTACAGCAGCAGTAAACCACACCAGGTGCCACTCCTGTCAGCTAAGAACAGGAAACTGAGGCTACAATTTGCATAGAATCAAAAAAAATTGGCAATAGAAGATTGGAAAATTGTTGTCTGATTAATGAGTCTCAATTTCTTCTGGAACGGTCTGACGGTGGTATCTGAATTTGGCGTAAAAACAACATGAAAGTATGGATACATCCTGCCTTATATCAATGCTTCATGTTGGTGGTGGTGCAATAGTGAGGGGATAATTTCTTCGCACACTTTGGGCCCCTTAGTACCTGACTGTGGTTATTGACCATATCCTTCCTTTTATGATAGCATGATAATGCACCATATCACAAAACAAAACTCATGTTAAACTGGTTTCTTGAACATGACAATGAGTTCACTGTATTCAAATGGCCTCCACAATCACCAGATCACAATCGAATACAGCACCTTTGGAATGTGGTGGAACGGGAGATTCGCATCATGAATGTTCAGCCCACACTGATTTTGGAAGATGGCTAATCACACTATGGTTACTTAAAGCCTGCAACAGCAGGTTGCCTAGAGGAAGGGATGACCCTTTCAGTCATTGCAAGAAAAGTTGCTTGTTTCAGATTAGTGAATTCAAGAATACTGCAGTCTTACAAGGACACTAATTCATTCAAGTCCCACAAAAATCAATATAATACGTAGACTCTCAAAAAGAAATCAGTTCAACACTGCAGTTGGAAATGCTTGCCAATTAATGTCGTTGCCTCATTAAAGGGAGCACATGCTTAGCTGGTAAGCAGTACCTTAGAGCGGAGAATCTACCACACAGATGTTGTGGCAATCTTGCTTGTGGTGGCCCTGAATTGGTCAGCGAGGCCTCTTGCCGGCTTCCTTCCTGAGCAGATCTGTTTCCCCAACTGGATACAGAAATTCAATACCCTTGGCAAGGTTACTTGCTTTTATGGGTTTGGCCATGGGAAGACCATCTTGAAGGGAAGTAGAATTTAAGTACAGTTGTTCAGGAAACACCGCTGTCCCAGGTACCAGCCCTGCCTGCACTCAGGTGAAAACTGTTCTTCAAATGGTCTGCATCCCATTATTTTGACAAAATGTCTGGACCCAACTGCCCTATCATGCCCTAATAAGAGACGGCCCCTTTTCTACATAATTATATATGTAGCAAACCAAAACGGTGGTGCTATCTAGCAACTTACTTCTCAATATCCTACAAGTTTAGTATAAGCCTCTGACAGTGGTGTGAGTGCAGCAGTTTTAAGCTGGAACGGTAGATTAGTTAGTTGATTCCTCAACTTGTGACATATTTCATCCAGATGATACACAGCTCCTGGTGGTCAATTAGATATGTCAACATGGTTCTGTTAGTGATATCAAGTATTCTATCATTCTGGATAGATTTACCACCTGTAGTATTCATGTAAACCTGTGACTGAATAAAACATGCTTTCTTAGCATAGACCTATAGCACTTGTTAAATTACATATCATTATAGCAGCAGGCTCTATTCAATTATTTGTTCAGTTAAGCCTCTGCAATATTATAGGGCTAATTATAATCACACAGTCATTTGGATAATTTTTTATGGTTTCCTCTTTAAAATATTCTAATTCAGTCATCTAGTATGTGTATACATATATATATAATGTTATATTGCTATATTTTATACCACTATGCTAAAATCTCTATTGGGCAGGTGTGCATCTGATGGCTATCAATCTTTATTCTTAGCTATAAAAGATTTTAATGCTTTAAAATGTAATGCCCCAATAACATGGGCTTGGGTATATTGTAATTATAAAACTTTTTTTATTGTTTCATATAATGATGTTAGAAATGTTGTAGCTTATCATACAAATAAAACTATACTATATGTATGACAAAGTGAATCATCTATTACACTTAACCTGAAATGGTAGCCTAACTATATAAACTACAATGATTTTAAAGGCCTGATCTAATTAATTTAAATAAATAATAAAGTGAATTTGCAACAGATGTTGGCTTTAATTGTGCTATTAAATGTCACTATCCATCTAGGAACCATTGTAGTCCAACTATAGGGACCATGGAGCCTAATGATGACCTTTGTATTTATTTCCATTTTATGACCATGGTGGGACGTTAGGGTCAACATTCACACACTACGGGCAATTTGGGAAGGCCAAATAGACCAATCTCCATGTCCCGGAGGAAACCCACCAACAACAGGGAGAACATGCAAACTCCATCCACATAAACCCAGAGACGGGAATCGAACCACTTGGAGGTGCAAGGCGGCTATTAAATGTTCCACATTCTCTAATTTTTATTGTCATTACGCTTCCCATTTCATCATATCCTATACAAGCCTTGTATCCCAGTATGAGGTATACCTTCGCTGGGGTCGATTCCCGTGCTGATGAAAGGGTTAAATCAGCAGCAGGAATTTTGCTGGGTGGAACTCATGACTCATCCCTTTAATCACTTTATCTCGGATAAAGTGATTCTTCCTTTATTCAATATAAAATGATTATATTATAAACAACCAGCCCTTACGTCATCCTCTCATGTGTCTTTGACATAATTGCAGTGAATAGTAGCAGCCTGTATTACTGACTTGAGAAGTCGGAAAGTCCGTGCATTTCCTCACTCCGCAGCAGGAGAACGCTGTAGAGGAGATGGAAGCTCCAGCCGCCGGCTCTGTGGGACTCTGAGATCATGTTCATCACGGCTCGGGTTTTCTATTAAAGCGCCATGAATGCCAGCCAGGTGTGGTTTTTTTTATTTATTTATTTATTTTTGCCAAAAATCCCCAAAACACGCCTACGCTTACTTGATCCCGACTTGAGTCTTTCTCAGCTGTCCGGTGTTTTATGGCTCGTTTCAGACGCGCTGCTGAAGTAAATTCAGACAAACCGTTCGCGCAGACGCTGAACATCCGCAGATGACAGGGAGACGCATGGACACACGGTCCGGGGGGAAGAAAATAACAAGTGCGCAACAAGTGAAACGGGTCCTGTGAAGGTTGTTTCCCAGAGAGTCGGGTGGCTTTCGCGGCTTTTCCGTCAGAGCTGAGCTCTGCTGTGAGTTTACACCGACACGACCGTCACTTCTGTCACGCTTCAAGGTTTAAAAGAATAACATAACTCTCACTCGAGTTCTAGAGGGGGCGTGGCACCAAGCACCTCCCATGATTATAAGCTACAGTGGAGTAATCATTTACATAAAGCAACCTAGAGGCTTGGCAAACCCCGCCCCCCACTTCATATACTGTATTCATTAAGTGCAAAAAAAGGGGGGGCTTCATAATAAAAACTTACATGGAAAAAAATATGTCAGATGATATTTTCGTCAGCTTTATAAGGGGAAAAAGTAGTAATGTCCCACTAAGTTACCATTTCCACCATAATTAAATTTTAGTTACTGATTTAACTTGGCTTAGTGGTTGTCTTGCACCTTTAGGGTCCTGGTTCAATTCCCACTTCAGGTCTGTGTCCATGGATTGGCACCCCATGCAGATTCCTGCCTTGTGCCCTAAGTCTCGTGGGATAGGCTCCAAGACCCCGAGACCCTCTATGTAGGATAAGCTTTACAGAAAATTAATAAATGATAAGGAGGTTGTGTGTACATAAGATAGATAAGACTTTTGCCAAATGCCCTATGAAATGTACAATGCCAATGAAATAATGTGGTTTATGTTGAGGTCACATTTACTTTCAGAACAGAAAATAGTGACTGGTCTGATTAAAGAGCAATGTTAATTACAAATATTAAATACAATAATTCAACCTTTCCATTTCCACAACAGAAGAATCAATGTCAGTTTAAGTTTGTTTTAAGAAAAGACTCCTTTAAATAATGTTATTTTCTCTTAAGAATATATGATTCAAAATTACTGACACACATAAGGGACAAATAAAAACAAACATAATGACTGTTTTCATTTGTTTCGGTTTTCACAAAACCTGTCGCTTATCATGGGGAATAAATATAATGCTATACCCATGCAAAATCCATGGTCATCTATAATTTATGGAGAAAACAACTACCCAATCCAGCTTGAGTAGAAAAAGTGTTAGTGTATATGCCTGCATTATCATAAACTCTCTTGAGAATACCCTACATGAACTTGCACATTGTGCTTAGCCAGCACGCATCTAAGGCTAACGCTTTATCTGTAAAAACCACTACTGAGTACAAGAGTCAACAGAACCACAGTGCCTGGGTACAGTACTGCACATAAATTAGAGTCCATTTTTGCACTCAGTGTAGTTTGTGTAATGTGCCACAACTTTTATAAATCAACATAATATTTACACTGTGAAAAGCATTTGTGGTTGGATCTGTGCTATGCTTGAACTGTAGATGGTAAAAAAAAACAATTCTAATAATTAAAAAAAACTATATAAATAGCCATGCAGCCCTATTAAAAAAATAAGTTGTTTCTGTATGCAGTCAAATATAAAAAAAACCTTGCTCTAAGAAGGAGGCAGATGGATAATTTCTTGGATTATACTGAATACTCTGATGACAAACACAAATCCAGTTACATACATTTTAGCCAATTTATATTCAAAACTAAACAAAACCACAGGTCTGCTACTTAATCAGATAGTGAATAATGTGGTGACTAAATTAATCACTGATAATAAAAAAAAGAAAATAAAAATAAAAACTGAAATAAAGGCTCAGGAAAGAAAAACAGAAAGTGAATTTGATTCAGGTCTGTGTGTGTGTGTGTGTGAAGTTTGCATGTTCTCCCAGGTGGATTTGTTCCGGGTTGTTCCGACTTCTCCCACAGTCCAAAGACATACGGATTAGGCTAATTAGTGTTTCCAAATTGCCCGTAGCGTGTGAATGAGTGTGTGTATGTGTTGGTGCCCAGTCCAGGGTGTATCCTGCCACATGCCCAAAGTCTCCTGGGATCGGCTCTAGGCCCCTATGACCCTGTATACAGGATAAAAAGGTATGGATAATGAGTGAGTGAGTGATTATGTAAAGGTCCATTATATGGAAAAAAGTATTCGGCCAGCTATAAGAGCTTCCACTCCTCTTGGAAGGCTGAACACAAGATTTTGAAAAGTTTCTGTGGGAATTCGTGCCCATTTATTCTGTAGAGAATTTTTGAGGTCAGGCACTGATGTACCAAAGGTGCTCGATGGTGTTGAGGTCAGGGCTCTGTGCTGGCCAGTCAAGTTCTTCCATACCGAACTCATCAAACCATATCTTTATAGTCCTTGCTTTGTGCACTGGGGGACAGTCATGTAGGAATAGAGAATGACCTTGCCCAAACTGTTGCCACAAAGTTGGAAGCATAGCATTGTCCAAAATGTCTTGGTATGCTGAAGCACTAAGACTGCCCTTTACTGGGGATAAGGGTCCTGACTAAAACACCTGAATTTAATAATTAAAAGTTTGGCCAAATACGCAGTAGTGTTTGTCTTGCTTCAGTTTTCAATTATTTCACTGGGTTGAGTAAACCAGCCTTCCAGACCAATAGGTGGCGCTAAGCGATTATAACTTTTTGGTTCCTGGTGTGAAGAGGAAGAAAAGTAAAAAAGAAAAATCCGCGCGCGCAGTCATTCGTTTCTAATTTGTTTTTGTAAACAGAAACAGATTTGCTGTTATACAATGGCGCGGCAAATTGACCGTATAGGCCATAAGGATGACACATACGTGGTTTCGGAGGGTTTATCTTTGGCTGACAGCAGCAGTAAAGTGGAAGATGATGGAGAAGGAGACAGCGACGCGCCTGCCATCTTTCTGTGCGGGAAATGCAGGCTGCCTTTCGGAGACTCGCTCTCATGGGCCGGGAGCGACGACGAGCAGAACCAGATCCTGCTCAAGCGTACGAAGTTTGTTTATTCATATAACATATGGACAGATTGTCTTTATAAGCTGACCACCTGAGTAATGTGGAGTCGGTCCCCCCTTTGGTCACATAGCAGTGATGTGCACTGTGTGTTCAGACACCTTTCTATCACAATCAGCATTAATCTTTTCAAAAAATTTGGCCTACACTAACACTACACTTTTCTTCCTTGGATTATTTTTGTCCTGACCACTGCGGACCAGAAACATCCCACTAGGCCTGCAGTGTTGGAGTTGCTCTGACCCTCTAGCCTTCAAAATTTGACCCTTGTCAAAGCCACTCAAGTCCTGTTGCCCAGTTTTTTCTGCTTACAACAGATCAACTTCAATGTTCACTCACTGCCTCATATGTCCCACCCACTTCCAACTGCCATTGTAACGAGATATTAAAAATGACCTACTGTGAAAAGGGCCAAATGGCTAGACAACTGGGTCAGAGCGACACCAACACTGCAGCTTTTGTGGGATGTTCCTGGTCTGCAGTGAACACACACAATCCAAGGAAGGAAAACTAGTGAACCGGTGACTAATAGTCATGGCTGGCCAGGGCTCACTGATGTAAATGGAGAGTGACGGCTGGGTCGTGTAGTCTGATCTAATAGAAGAACTCCTGTAGCTCAAATTGGTGAAAAGGTTAATGCTGGTTCCAATAGACAGGTGTCTGAACACGCAGGTCATCACTGCAGGCCTACTCGATATTAAGCAGGTGGTCAAAATGTTATGGCTGGTTGGTGTATATTCCTGTTGACTTTGGAAAATTTCCCAAGGATTAAACCTCAACTTTATCCTCTATAACAAGTACACTAAGGTGGGCACACCAGTAGAGCATCTTTGGCAGCTGCTGGAAAGGAAAGAGTTTCTAACCATAAGGCAATATACTGTATATGGAAGTATAACAGTGCTAAAATTCCTCAAAGCAAAATATCATGTTGAATGACATGAGAATAAAAACGTGTTGCTTGAATTTTTCTGCATTGCAATTTGATCTGGAAAAAAAATGTAACACTGCAATTTATTGTGGTATTTTTCAAATAAAAATGTAATTCAAGCAGTTTAAATTTGATTCAAAAGTATTAAAATTACTAAATTGCTGTTTGAAAATATATTTAATTACTGAAAATAGCATCTTTGTTATTTTTCGCCCTCACAAATTCAGACTGCAAAAATTCATGGATATAGATCTATAATCCATAGACATATGGATATAACGATGTAAATCCATAGATAAGAGTAAGTCTAATATTTTTTTGACAATTCTTTTAAGTAATAAGGAAAATTGAGAATCTACCAGCTGGCAACCATGGTCTACCAGTTTCATGTGTGTTTTATCAGACCAAGCTGGAGTGATCACAAGCAATAGTTACACTCACTAGACCCCCCTGGAGTAACCTGCATCTACCACCTTCACTCATGGGTCATCTAAGACTTCAAACCAGTCTACCTAATATATACTGGAATGAAGGAAATTCCACTTACACTACAGAGATTATGCTAACATAATCGAGGTTTAGAGCTTTCAAAAAGCTGGAGTTTATGAATTCTAGATCAAAATTTCCTTATAAGTGTATCGGTCATAACCTGACACTTGTTTTCTGATTTCAGGTGTTAATGACAACATAGTGATTGGCAAAGAACCTTTTGTCCTTGGCACAAGTGAAGATCTAAGATGGTAAGGTGTCTGATGTTGTTTCATTTCAGGCAAGAACCCCATTAATTTGTGGCATTAACTTATTGCTCATGCTATTAAACCTGTTAATTCTAGACTGTCATTTCCATGTTTCAGCCTCGCTGTAAATCTCACCTGTCGTGGTTGCAGCTTCAAACTTGGACATTTGTACATGTCCACTCCAAAGTCACTGGACTACAAAAGGTCCATTTTCTGCCTCATGGTTGAAAATATTGAGAGGTAGGATAAAAGCATTACAGCATTGTACAACAGAAAATGAGAAATTTTTTTACAGACATTTCCAATATGATGGTAGTATCATATTTCTGGTAAGAAGACGTTACTCTTCAACACAGGTTCTGGACCCTGACTTATGCATTATCCCAAAGATTAGAGTAGATGAATTGGTGAGTTAGTGCTGGGAGAACACTAAAAAATGCTGGAGGTGCTGCTCCAGCACCTGGGCTGACACCCTATGCGTTACAACAGAGCTAAATTTAGGCATTTCACAATATTGCAGCTTGTAGGTGCTGTAGCAAGTGATGTACAAAATGAAAATACAATGTTGTTTAAGGTGTCGTCTTTAGAAATGGTCTTACTTTACTTACAGCTGGCATTTATTTAAAAAAAAAAAAAAAACTAATTTCTCCTCTAAAACTAAAGTGCAATCATTTTGTGTAGTTATGTTTTAGGCTCCCCTAACCAGCAGGTGGCAGCAGTGGACAGAGAAGAAATGCCTGTGACGTTAGAGTACATGGACAACGTGGAGAGGCAGATGACCAAGGTTACTGTAAAAGCAGTTACTACTTTTCATTTCTTCATACTGGATAAAAGCGTAATTGCTTCTGTTTTTGTCATTGTGCATCATTCAGTGAATGTGTGTGTACAAAGGTTTAGGCCGTTTTGAAAAAGTTGCCAAATGAGGGACAAATGGAAATATAAAGAGCACCAGGGTAGAAAATGTGCGCACAATATATTTATCCTGTGTGAAATTATTTATCTGCATAAGTTTAAATGGATGCTAGGCTTTTTGCATTTAAAATGTCGGAATACATTGCATTTAAATTAACCTGGTTAATTTGCAAAGTATATTTGGAGCATGAAGATGTTGCTTGCTTTATTTAAACAGTGTTATAAGGTGAGTTGTGTGTGCACATGGTTAATAAAAATCACACGTTTTGAGGCTTTGAGAGCTCATTACATTATTGGTTTGCTTTACAAGCACATTCAGTGTAAATATCTAAACACAATTGTGGTGTTTTTCTGCTGATTGGCTTTGAACAGTAGATGGCGCTCTTTCTGGCCAGAGAAAAGTTCTTTGTTAGAGGCCGAACAAAGAGAGCCGTTAGGACCTGTTCAAGAATTTGGTCCTCAAGGAAGCTGGCACAGTGATGGCATCTGATCTAAAAGAAGTGCAAATACGAGTCCCGGTCACCAATGACCTTTCTGCTTTGTATTCATAATATTATAACTGTGGAGTTAAACAATCATTCATTCATTCATTTTCTATACCGCTTAATCCTGTCTGCCTTAATTACACGTTATTGTAAAGCGACCTTGAGTTTCTTGAAAGGCGCTATATAAAATAGTTATTATTATTATTTTACTTTAAATGGGAATTTACACTCAGGAAGAAATAATGCAATAATAACTTTAGCTCTTTACCTTTTTAATGGGTTTTACTGAGATCTTTTATCAGCTTTAATTTTATGCTTTTATTCCCTTATTAACCAAAAGTGTAGAGTAGGGGACAGCAAAGCACTGGACCTGTATTCAAAGTTCTATTTGGTTTCTTTTGTCTTGCAGATAAAATCTCTTGCAGTGACAATAGGACAGAGACTCTTGGAGATCGAGGTTGACCTCCAGTGCAAGTCTGGGACAAATTAATCGAGAGCTGCATTGAGCCTAGAGTTGTCCTTCGTGTGTTTGTTCCTTCGTTTCTTCTGTTCCTGCCACAAAGCTTTGTTTCAGTATACCATGTTGTTGTTTGCTACAAATTTGGTCACATGATATCACTGTCAAACCAGTAACATGCACCAAAATGTTTATTAATTTGTTGCTTGCTGTTATTTTCCTTTTGCTGTTTCTCTTGCTGTTTACTAAGTAAAATTAATTATTCCTGAATTTATGTTGTTTATTCACTTCCTTCTGTTCACCAGATTTTCTGGATTAAAACAGAAGCCCACTTACCACACACATCAATTCCTCCTCCCTTTTCCTAATTTCACAAATTTTTAATGAAAGATATAGTAACATCTTTTGTTTACAGTTCCTGTCTAATGTGCCTAGCAACACTTTATGCTATAAAGGCTGACAGTCCCTCTCAGACCCTCCCAATCTTGAGAGCTTGAGCAGCATATCAACAGCGGCACGGATGTTGAAATCAGTGTGCACAAACCAACCAGTGGCCTGTATCCAAGGTCTGGCTGCCATGGAAACAGGCTTCCATGCTGCATGCCTGTTACCACGGTGCTGACCGTTTCCTGGATTCAGAGCCAGCCAGCCAGCTCGCTCGCTTGCCTGTCTGTCATCCAGAGGGGTGGAGTCACTGCTTCTCTAATCCCCAAGGGTGTTTTTCTTTCTCCTTTTCAACTGTTCCCTCTTCTCTCTTCCCCCCTCCTCTCTCTCTCTCTTTCCAAAATAAGAAAAAGACCTGTCAGATTAGTAAGGGTAAGAAAATGTAAATATATGCGGGTTGAAATTCTTAAATGTAAATATGATCTAATGTTCCCTATATAACATCAGGCATCATTCCTTGTGTGTTTCTGGGACCACTGTCCAGATGTTGAAGTCCAATCCTTTGTTCTGGGATTTTTCTTCCAGTCTCATTATTCTGCCCAGCACGCCACACAGTCATTTTGATTAATGTGCTTGGCCCTACGTCTGGGCGCTGCGTCCCGCTGAAGGTGAACTGCTGATGCTTGGTGCTTTTTAGTGCGATCGATGCAGACTGATCACCTTCCCGCTCACATACGTCCTCTCACTCCTTCACCTCAAGAACCGAATGCACTCAGGCATGGACATGTTGCATGGTAATAAATAATGTAGACAAGCTGGTGGACGAAGCTAACCTCGCTTCTGAAGCAATCAGAGAGCAATGTAGCTGTTGCACATAGGAATGGAACCTGTAAACAAGCTGTCCAATCCTTTTTGCCATGCGTCACGTTTTTATTTCAAGCCTGCTGACTGTTTTGCCGTTCATTTTCCCCCAAATAAAAAAAAATATATAATGGTATTGTAGTGCTGAACCGTTTATTTTCTCATTTTAATTTATTAATGCTCTGAGCATCAGGTTTGACCTTAAACAAAGAAATTGAAGCCTTTTTAAGATACTTCTATTTAACATTGTTATCGTTCAGATAATGATTTTTCATCAGATAAAAAAATTAACAACAAAGCTACATGACTAACCTGAATTGTTAGCAAGCACTTCATGCAACGTATAATATTAGTGGATCACAATGGAACATCAAATCCAGGCTAATCCATCAAATCCAGCCTTTTAAGTCAATATTGATCAGATACTGATACTTGGATAGTGTTTCAGTAAATACACTTTATCGTCAAGAGTTGGTGTTGGCCGTTTCCTGGATTCAGAGCAAGCCAGCCAGCTGGCCACCTTACCATTACACCCATATGTGATGTTTGAACATCCCATTCCAGATTGAACCCCCCATTGCTGTTACAATAACTTTCACTTAGCTGACTATTCTGGGAAGGCTTTTCCAGATGTAGGAACATGGCTTTGGGGATTTATACATTGAGTCACAAGAAATTAAATTTAGAAACAAAAATTTTGTAATGGCTTTGGATGCAATCAATGTTCTAGTTGATCCTGAAGCTGTTCAGTGGAGTTGAGTTCAGGGCTCTGTGTAGACCTGACACTCTAACTCTTTTGTTCATTTTTTGGCAAACCATGGCAAAACCATACTTTGCCATGCTGGAACTAGTTTGCTTGCTACAGTTCCAGTGAAGGGAAACATTCTAGACAATTGTGTCCTCCCAGCTTTGTGACAACAGTTTGGCAAAGCCCTGCATATTGATGTGATGGTCAGCTATCCATAAACATGCATCCATATAGTGTATCTTAAAATATTGCAAGTGACATCTGCTATAGAAGCTCATTCCACAGTCAAATTCTTCATCCTGTTTTCAGACAAGCTGTTACTTCCCTCAACTGGGAAAGCCCTTCATAAACAAGATTAGTGCCCGTCATTTTCTAAGCCTGAGCAGATTGAATAGGAAGAAGGGCCAATACATAGTGAGAGGCCAATGGCATGATGTTGACTAATGAATGCTATAGTGATGCTGACAGCCAGGAAAAGCTTACAGCTAACTGTTTTAACATCTAGGTTGTAGAGGGTTACCTGGAAAAGTCACAAAATCATTATCTGACCATATCTGATCTTGGTGCCATTTACTGCACGTTCTTTGCTACTGTGCATTAGTCAAAGACGTTTTTCCATGATTATTTGTGAAGGGAATTAATCCAGTTTTGGATCAAACTAGAGATGGATCAAATTACTCACTCCTTCAATCATACTTTATACTGCTTATCCTGTACAGTTCATGGGAAGCCTGGAGCGTATCCAAGGGGACTCGGAGGGGAACGAGGCAGAATACTGTACATCCTGGATGTGGTGTCCTTTTTTGTGTTTCTTCATTCCTGTTCTCACACACTTCACCGGATACTTACTTAATTTAACTTTAAAATAAGAGTTTATTTTAATTAACTAAATTAAAATAATGACTAATTTAATTTGCAGCATTTGAACCAATAAGTATCAAATTTGCCTGTCTATTGATATTGAATACACAATGATCACAATGGGAAAATTTATTAACTTTGCTTTACAGTGAGTTCTTCCAGAGATGATTTTTAATTCTAATAATAATGTGTGTAATAGAAGCATTAAAATAGACAAAGGAAAGATAGCATTTTTGCTCACAGCAGAATATGAATAGACTGAACATTTAGATTCAGGGTGTCTTAATTAGAGAATTAAAAAAAACTGTATTCAAATTTCCTGTCTTTTTTTCTTTCTCTTTAATGCTCAACAATTGGGATGTCATTTGTGATATCACATCTAACATGAACAAACTAATGTGTATGTTCCAGATACATAAAATAATTGATTCCATTCGTCTCATGTCTGAAACATGTTTTTCTTTGAGTCATACATTATAAATGATATATAAATTTGGATCTTCCACGTTCACCTGTATTAAATATTTGAACAAGTCACATGTACAACAGGAAGTTGTACTCGCTAAACATCCTGAAGAGTACAGGAAGAAGAAAGTATTCATTATCATGAAGTCAAAGCAAATTATTAACTCAAAATTTACAGCTAATTTATAGGCAATTTAACAAGTATTTGTTAAAATGCATTTAATGTTATAATTTTATGGTCAACATTTTGAGGCCTAATACTTGGTCAGCAAAGTAAAAACATTTATATTGTTGGCAAAGATGCATAAACACATTTGTAAGGATAATTATTTCCTTTCCTAGAGTTTTCTTTGAGTTTAACATTGAAAAATGGCAAGAAAAATAAAGTTTCATTTTGAAGACATATACAGATTTGAATTGGCTACCTAATTGTGGAATTATCCACGGATCTGTGGGATCTGTATCCACCCCCACAGCTTGTCCACGCCGATTCATCCAGGACTTAGTGTTTAAATATCCATATCATTTATCAACAGTGCAGAAATGCATATGTTGGGTATTTGTGTGGCTGTTGCACAGCTGACTGGATTAAATGAGGCCTGTTGGGTTGTTCAGCTGTCCGTGTTTCACAGGTGTCCCATGAGAAAAGTGGACAGCACAAAAAATGCCTCGCTTCATGTTACAAGCATATGAGAAAACACGCATTTCCTTAGTATGTGAGGTAGTAAAACATACTATAATAAAGTAAGATTCTCAGTCAAATCAGTTTTATTGTGTAAAAGCAGTGTGTGTTTAGTGCAAAAAGGAAAACTGAGCACAAATACTCGTTTTTAAAATATAAATATTAAAAATCTTTTTTACAGCATAAAAATCTTCTGACTTAAACACAACTTATTATAAAGTTTACAAAAAAGTCCTCAAAATTCAAAAGAATTTAGACTTCAGGTTCGTTGCTCACTGTAACAAAATCACATCCAACGACCGACAAATCAACTGGAACATTGTCTTTTTACATGCAAAGAGGAATTCCGTGTAAGAAAAAGTAGATTAACAAACAGTTCATAGCCTTCTATTCAAGTAAACACTTTGAAAGCTTTTAACCTCAACTACAATAATGTGCAATGAGTGAAGGTATCAATGTACTCACAACATGAAAGACACATTGAGTTCAGATTTACAAGCGGTTTTCACATCACAGGGTCAGAAATGTAACGAAGAGAATTAAACCATGTAGATGATTAACACTGGGTACAAACACTGGGGATTTTGCACTACTGCATGGTCTACCACGTCACTCAACATGATGGGTCACGAAATGATGCACCCCACTCCCTTCCCAAAAATTCATGTATTTATTTAGAGTGATAACACATAGGCTACACAATGTAACAACACTGAGTGTTAAATAACACATGTTATTTAAGGCTATACAAAGTTACAATCTCTTTCAAGGTAAGTCAAAAGCTAGTTGTGACAGTAAATCACAGCAAGACTAAGGGGAGATTTTCTTTTCTGTGAAGCAGACCTGAGTGTCTCTGACTTGTGAGGTGGAAATGAAGCAACAGCTCCACTCATGTTGCTAAGCAATAAAAACAGGATCTCAGGATGATTTGCTTCACAGATGCTCCGAGGTACATAGTGAACTGGCAGTGATGCAGCATCTTCTATTGAAAAAATATGTGGTTTTAATGAAAGTCTTTATATGACACTCAAATGGTGTTTGCAGTAAAAATTTAAATATTACACTTAGCATTCTAGGTTGTGACCAATGTGCCACATAAGAGGTAAGTAATTAACACAGTGCTCGGAGTTGGGGTGTGCCCAGGCATCTACAGGTATTTATCTATCTGTGCATATCAAGGACAGCTACCTCCCCAGAGGATTCAAGTTTGAGTACCCCGCCACATTGGAAGCTCTGGTGCTTCGAACAGGACAAAAAATCAGTGGTAGTTAGTATTGGTTTACTGCATACAGTTTCTGTTTTAAAAGCGTGTTTACTTCAAAATATCTACAGTACTTAAGATCTAGTGGTGAAACAGTAAGCACCTCATTCAGTCAATCCTTTTTTTTTTAACTTCCTAAAATAGTTCAAATGTGCCTTCATCATCAGCACAGAGTCTTGAGTGCCCCGGAGGCACACAGTAGAGTCTGCATGTGGTATGGAGTTGGTGACTCTACCTCTACAGCCGGCTCAGGCCTGAACAGAGGTGCTGGAAAGGCAAAGGGTTGAACTTTTTTCTTCAAGATCTGTCCAATGCCCATAGATGGAAATTTAGCACGGTGCTGTGGACTGCTGGGCTCTTCGTTGCTGCTCCCACTGTGGCCGGTGCTGCCTCCACTACTGCCACTGTTGCTTCCACTACTGCCGGCGCTGCCTCCACTGCTGCCGGTGCTGCCTCCACTGCTGTCGGTGCTGCCTCCACTGCTGCCTCCACTGCTGCTTCCACTACTACCGCTGCTGCTACCCCCACTTCTGCCTCCACTGCTACTACCCCCACTAATGCTTCTTTTGTTGCGTCCATGGCTGCGCCCATGGCTGCGTCCATGACTGCGCCCATGGCTGCGTGCACTGCTGTGCCCATTGCTGCCACCGTTGCTCACTGCGTTGCTGCCTGTCTCCTGTTTGCTGTGCTGCTCTGTGCTGGGAGGACTATTCTTGGGCTGTGGTTTTACAACAACCACTGGGACATTGGGGATTGAGGCCTTTTTGAGGTAGGAGCTGTCTGGCAGGTGAAAAGCAGAAACATGCCGTGGTGGTGAAAGAGCTCCATTGGTAAGCTTGTACCAGGGTGAGGGTGGATCATCTTTGCTTGGCTCTTTGCTTGCTGATGCCCAGGAGTGTGCACCCAGAGATGAGGGAGGTCGTGCAGGTACATCCACAGCTCTCGGGCCATCTTTCTTAGGAGGCTGTGCTTCAAGGTGTCGGCCCCCTTGAGAGGTTTGGGGAAACAGTGGATGTATTTCTAGGTATTCTAAGGAGGAGGAGGCAATGCAGCCACCCTGTCGTGAGTAAGCGTCCTTTAGGCCGGTCATCGCTTTAAGAAGCCCTGAGAAAGAAAGGGAGAAACTAAATAAAATAATTCTGAAATAAAATGAATTTCAAGCCAATGTTTGGTTGTGAGGATAATGTTTTATGTTTCTTTTTTGATAATGCTACACAAAGCCATAGCTCTACTCACACCAAATGTTGTATCTCGGGTGCTGTGTACTGACAGCATGAGGCAGTATTTAAGCTATTAAGTTACTGCTGCCCCCAGTCTCAAGGGCTCACCTGTTTTCGGTTTCTTCTCTTTGGTGGGGCCTTTGCTCACAGCCAAATAGACTGGTGTCTGCTTTGGAGGAATGGTGATCTTCTCAATGTGTTTCCTCCACTGTGTCTGGAAAAGCTCACTCTTTTTCTCCTTTTCTATACTGTATTGCTTTTCCTGTGGAGAAATAAATATGGGTTACCTTCCATTCCGAAAATGACCCATCTGATCCCCTTTGCCCATCCATAATGTACGTTACTAAAAGGTACAAAGTAAATCTAGATTAACCCTTTTAATCTGATAAGATGTGAACTGATAAGATTATATTTTTCATAATGAACAGTATTGAATGATTTCTTTCTTGGTGTTTATCAAAATGGTAACTTAATGATAAACATCTCTAAAACGCTGATCATTTTGCCACCAAGCATTACACTTACTCGATACTCTTTGGAGAGTCTTTTCATTTTCTTGTTAAGGAGGAAATAGACAGCTAGAGTGTGACAGGCTCGGTTAGTGAGAACAGCACTGAGGACTTCACTGTGCTTGTAGGCCATTCGTTCAGTCATATGCAGAAGAACCGTGTGGTTGATCTCCTCAATATGGATCCTGTACAAGGCAGGAACATTAGATTACACATTAGGCAACGTAGATTGGTAGACCGAGTTGTGTCTGGTATAAATCATATACATTGTTTTTCTTTCCTCCTTTTACCTGTTTAAGTAAGGGATTCCAGTGTGTGGGTTGCCCAGCTGTAGCCATGAATCACCCATAACTTGATGGATGTTAGGTCTTTTGGCAGGGTCTGGTTCCAAAAGGCTCTTCAATAAACTAACTGCAGCTGTAGGCAAAAACAATAAACGGCCTGTTTCAGTTTATTAAATTACATTTGGTTCAATGATAGTCTTCACTGTCTTATTCTCTACTTCATTAAACCTCAGACACTGAAATCAGCAAATCTATAGTTGACCTTTAGTGAACCTCTCAGCAGAGCTCTAGAGAGAACATACGGTATAAAGAGAACTATAGATAAGTCTCTTTTCATACAGAGCCTTGCAGAAACACAACACCTCTCTCATAACCGGTATAAAACCATGCTGTCCCAACTCTATGTGGTAAGATCCAATTAACCCAGCACCCTCAACGTAGTGTGTTACATAAGAAGATAGAGAAGACAGATATGTGTCCATGACGATACCGTATATTTGTTACATAAGGAGGATCATCTTATTTCGGTGCTATATTTAAATGTATAACCTTTTCCTGTGGACCTGTTATGCTGTAGTGAGTTTATTTGCAGGATTGTTTTTGGGTCTGTCTGTCTTAAAGGGGACTAATAATTAATGCAAACCAGTTACATTTTATTGTGATCAATTTTCTTTTTCTTATGATAAAACATTTCAATCTCAAGGGAAGTGCATAATAATGGTGGCCTGAATACCAAAATGCTTTAAATAATATACTAGGGCTTTGGAATGAACAACTCAAAATCAACCACAATGGCATAATGGTTTTGCATCTTCAGCCTCTGAAGTGCTTTGGTTACCACAGCTAATAAAATAATTTTGTCCGATATGTACACTAATGGACTTTGTATTTATGGAATTGCTGATTTCAAAGTGCCTTACATGGTAATTACATGTTTATTTGTACCTGAGGAAAGTGATGAAGGCAGAGGGTTCATGTCCTTGTCCACCATTCTCTGGTGTAATGCTTTGAGGTTGAAAGGCTCCACCGTGAAAGGGAGGGTTCCAGTGAGCATGGCATACATGTTGACTCCACTGCCAAAAACACATATACGTGATAAGGTTACCTTGTAATAATACATGCATATTCTGTTCAGGTAAAAAAATATGTAATTATACTGATTTTATGTTCATAAATCAGCGTTTCGAATTAACATAAATAAATCTATGCTAGTTTATGTTCATATGATTACAAACATTTAGTACCAGGTCACATTGTCTCCATATATGCAATAACAGAGATGATTTTTTTTTTGTTAAACAATTTCATGACTTGGTACAGTGAGTGAAATAAACAGTAATCATGTAGTGCTTCTTATGTTAACTCACATTGACCAGACATCTACTTTGGGTCCGTACTTCTTCCTTGAGAGCAGCTCGGGAGCCGCATAGGCTGGGCTTCCACACTGTGTGCTAAAGGGGTCGGAATATCCCAGGATCCCTGCACAGTTGCTAAGTCCAAAATCTGTGTTAAAGCACAAAACAAGAGAAGAATTCTGAATAGGGTGAATGTTGCTTCAGCTTACAGACTACGCTGCTTAAGTGAGTGCCACAGAAAAATGTAATCATGGCAGTCTTCAGCAACGCTCTCGCAGCTGGGGGGGTTTATAGCTGTCCAACAATAACCCTGTATGTCACATTCAGCTGTTAACCAGCAACTCTGTATGCTGAAGCAGACCTTCACAGAGGTGAGAGGTTGTTTGGTTTTAATGAGATAATGATTGCTCCATCAGTCCTCACCACATGCCAAAGAGGACAACTTAATTGTTCCATGAGTTTAGAGTAGAGTTTAGTGTGCAAGAGTAGGACCGGGTTGATGATGCATTGTTAAAAGTCCTGTCTCTGTAGAACTCGGTTTGATAAAAAATAATATTATAACAAGCATTATAAAACAGTATGTAACAAAAGCTTCAAGAGTGGGTTTACTCACTTACCTATAAGCTTTATGTTGTCTTGTTCATCTAACAAAAGATTTTCAATCTTCAGGTCTCTGTAGGAAGAAAGAAAATGACTAGAGTCAGTTCAACTGTCTAAGCTTCAGATAAGCCAACAATGTTAATTAACAAATAAAGCATTAAACACATCCATAAGTTTCACAATAGAAGACAGACAAAGAATGTATAATTCTATTGTGCTTTTATGCTGATCTTTTAATCATATCCATCACAACATCTACAAACATTCAATTCTCATAGATACTATACAGAAAGCTCAGTGAAATTGAGCTAAAGATGCTCAAGCTCAGCTAGAGTAAATCATACAAGCTTAAAATCACACATTATGTAGTTTGTGACATTTCTATCTTACCTGTGTACTACCCCAGCCCTGTGCAGGTGCTCCACGGCCATGACTAACTGACGGACGTATTTCTGTGCCTCTCTCTCATCAAGTCGCTTCTTCTCGTAGATGTGGTTCATTAGGTTTCCTCCTGGGCAGAGCTCCATCACAAGATAGTAACTGTTTTCAGTCTCCAAGATGTCTAGCAGTTGCGTGATGTTAGGGTGACGAATCATTTGCTGGATCTGTCCCTCTCTGCGCAGGTTTTTGGTAACATACGAGTCCTTCTTGGCCTTTCTTTTGTCGATCACTTTCACTGCCACCTAGAGAACATATAGAGAAGAGTCCCACCATTAACACAACTGTTTTATTTTTTTCGATTACAAGAAAGCTATAACACATCCACCATAGGCACTGTTAATTTGATGAAGATACAAATAATCTTTGAATATGCATATATGCTCGTATGACCAGGTCACTGTCCTTAAACATTGTAAAGTAAAATGTTTGCAACTAACCAACAGTACATAATACAGGTTTAGATTCTCATGTTATATTAACAATATGTGACAGTCTGATGGTCACTGAAGCCCGTGGAGACAGAGGAGGTAACGGGGGAAGGGTTCAGGACAAATGACCTAACGGCTAAGTTCCCGAGCTCTTTACACCACATCCACCCAGGGGCTGGAACCCCAAATGGCTTGTTAATGCCACACATTTGTCACAACAGACGAGCACAAACCACTAATGCTGAATAAACACCCAAGCTGCTAGAGTGGTGACAAATGTGTTTATGTTTCTGTGAGTGTGTGTATATATGTATGTATTTATGTATGGGGGATGCACTATTAACACTCTTCGGCTCTACATAATAGAAACACTTGTAACAATAACCCAAACCCTTTGGGGAGGAGGAGGCATCTAAATGAACATCAAAATTCTTCCATATGAAAGGAAACCTAACTGGCCTCCAAAATAATGGTAACTGATTTAGGCTTTTAGAAACATATTGCAAATTGTCTACATGGATATTTTATTGTGGCATTATATAGTACATGTGGGTCTCCCTTTTTTTTGAGAGAATTTAAACAGCGAAACCCTGAAAAGAGCCCGGTTCTGTTTGTTTCACTGCTGATCAAAGTGCTCATCTCTGTATTTGCAAATGAACAGGTTTCAGAAGGTGGTCTGCCATGCCAAATTATCAGACTATAAAAGAGCTTGTGAGCAAACAGGTTATACATGACCAATTGAGCAAATAATTACACCAATTAGACGAACAGAAGGACTAAATAGATGTAAAGACAGGCCTTAAAAGCCTTTCTGTGATATATTCAAAACAGTCACCTAAATGCAAATGTAACAAAACTTGCTCTTGATCCATCGCCAATGATCAGCTCAGGGTAGCCAAATAGGATTGTGGGGGTAGATGGTAAGGGGGGGGGACCCCGAGAGTTCAAGGCTAACATGTTTATCTTCTCCACAGACAAAGGACGAAAAATGGGTTACACATGATCAAAACACACAGGAGAAGCATGTGCTGTGTTCCCACCGCCCCACCCAAGCCCCCCAATGATGTCATCTGAGCAAGAGCGAATGAGAAGAAGGGAGAACAAGGCACGCTCTCTCCTGGTTGAGATTTCTGGTGTTTGCATCATCAGTGGATGAGACGTTTTTTGTCCCCACAGCAACAGTCAAAGGCAAGTGTTGAAGAGCCAGATTAATCCTTAATGTAGTGAGTAGGATTTTCAGGACAATTTGTCAAAAAACCAAGCCACCTTTTCTCAAATATGTCAGTAAACACATTGTGCTAAATGAGGAAGTGAACAAAGGCAGACACTAGGTGATAAGCTTAAGCTTCAGCTTACTGCCACACCAGGAGATTTTTATAAAATAATAACGCTTAAAAGTGTAATATTGAAAGAACATAAAATTATTAGAATATAATTGCATTGTCACATGATGCTCTGTAGGACAAAGAGCTTGCAAAATTTTTTATTTGTATGCACATTATAAAGGCCATTATTTCCAAGACAACCCATGTCATTTCAAAAATTCCATTGTGAAAGTTCATTCCTGTTCACTACTTGATTCATAGTGAACTTGCTGAAGCAACAAAATATGACTTCAGTGATAATAGCTTTCTGGGCTAATCTAAGATTAATTTAGATACCTAAATCTCAGTAAGCCTAGAGGAGTACCTTCATTACTTAATATTACATAAGTACATGTGTGTTTAACTGGAGGGTCATGTGCACTCCTGTGGTGGATTGTAATTCAAGTGCACCCAGAGAAATATTTAATATTTTAGAATGTGAATTTAAATTGCACATAAAGCTTGATATTATATATTTGCATAGCTATATATTGCTTGAACACTGATGCACAAAAACCCCTGGTGGCTTGCAAATAGAAAAGCAAATGCATATGCAGTATAAGATGGCATGAATTAAAAGCTTTACTGCAGCTTCTCTCTCTGCTACTGTACTATAGTATCATTGGTTGCTAGTGATAGTACTGGTTTGTGAGAGGGCCAAACATTGATATTAAACACAGGTTAATTTAGATGTCTGACTTATCAGGCTATATGCACAGCCATTTTTCTTTCTTGCATTTCCACAGAAACAGAATACTGACAGCTTTTCCATATGAAAATGCAAATAAACATGATAAAATGAAACAGCATGCACTATTTTTTTTATTTTTTTTTGCATTTTAACAGAAACAATATACTCACAGCTTGTTCATAGCAGCAGTGCAAACAAACATGATATTATGGAATGGTATTTATATTGCAGTATAGATTTTAAACACACTGTAGTATGAATTAATGCATCGCTGATGAACAATATGTGAACTATGTTATTCTGAAATATTTGAGGAATAGCAGTAACGTCACCTTCTCTCCGGTGAGCGCGTGCAGCCCCTCGCGCACTTTGGCGAAAGAGCCCTCTCCGAGCTTCCTGCCGATCAGGTAATTTCCAACTCTTTTGGTGTGGTAAAAGTTACGAAGGATGTCCCCTGATGGACCAGTGGACAAAGACGGAGGCGGAATGTTTTCCGTCCCGGTGGAAGCCGAGGTTTTCAGCTCAAAGAGCCGGTCCATGTTCATGTCAGTTCCAGCTTCCGGCATCTCTGCGCTTGCTTTTGTGCGATAGATTCAGATTTATCGAGTTATACAGACGCGTCTCGTTTTAAGTGCGCTAAACTTGACCCCGTGTCTAATCTAAATCAGGATGCGCAGTCCAGACTCAGCACCACGGTTTAGGAGCACAACAAAGAATTACTATAAAAGTGAATCATTACTCTCCGTCTCTCTCTGATCTCAATTATCATAGTCGTTACTATTAAGGTTTTCATTAAAGCCTGTACAGCTCCACTCCACAACACATTGAACTGTTGAACGTCTCACGCTCTGGTTTAAGTGAGTTTCCCGGTACAGGGTGGGGGCGTTTCCTATTTGCTATAGACCGGTTTCTCAGTCGCTAGGTATAAATTTTATCCAATCAGAAGCCGAGCTACGGCGCCCTGAAACTCCACCTCGTCTAGTTGTAAATAAGCCCCGCCCCTCGCCGGTGCACGCCTAGACAACAAAGAGCACGTTTGGAGGACAGTCTCTGATGGAGTGTTTATCAGATTTAGGCTACACGATGATAGTTATAATCACGCAACATTGGCCTTTAATCCATGGTTTAAAAACACATCACATAAATGACATTAACGAAAGAAAAATCACATTACACTACAGCGGTGACAGTGACGTCACGAGTGGAGCACAACACGCATTTGTCCCTGTCACGGAGCAGACACAAAAACAAAACCATTCGGGTTGGCTTATGATATGTACCAATCGTTTAAATGTAAATTTATATTTACACACATTTTCTTTTTACAATAACTGCTATTCTTTAAAATTCTATTCACCTGTCTTAGCGTATATGCATCGTTTATATCAATCAGAGAAACACTGGAGGTTAGAAACCTTATCATCAATGTCATTGACTATTCATAAATCTTCTTCAGTACGTGTTTTGTACGGAATGAAGTAATGTCTAAATGAAACGCGGTGAGGTCATTGTTTACCACAGTAAACATCACCACGTGCTTCTAACGGTCTGTAATTTCCAGTAAAATAACGGGAAAACAAGACCACTGGGACATCTAGTGGTGCGAGCAGGTAGTGCAGCCATACACTTCTGGGATCTGATTTCATAGTTTTGGTTAATGAAATGGAAATTAACTCAGTCTGAGCACATCATAATAATTTCTACCCTGGACACTAATTTCTTTCTTTCTTTCTTTCTTTTTTTTTTTACACGCATTTGTCTTTCTGTGTCATATGTCTTTCTTTTTAAATTGTGATTTTCAAGCACAAGTTATAATTACTGTAATCATTAAGTGTATCACAAATGTTGTACATGTATGGTGTTTGGCAGGCACCCTCCAGAGCAACTCACATTTTTCTCATTACACGTACACATCTTGGTGGTACTGGGGTTTGAACCTGTGATCTTTCTATCAGA
Organism: Channallabes apus; assembly: GCA_030522415.1. NCBI lineage: Eukaryota > Metazoa > Chordata > Actinopteri > Siluriformes > Clariidae > Channallabes > Channallabes apus. The sequence goes on from CM060120.1 coordinate 23,005,310, forward strand.
AGTCCATCACCTTAACCACTGATCTTCCCTTGTCTCCTTTTACTGAGCATGTACAGTGTAAGGTACCCAGTCCCAGAAACAGCAAAATAATTCAAAGTAAAAAATTAGCACATTGTTCATCAAAATATGGAATACAGATCTTGTAATGACTTGTACTTAAAAATTTATATTATTAAGTATTTGTTGACAATAAGAGACCAAATTAAATGAGGTGGTGCACTTTATCCTGTTCTCTCTTTTTTGGCATTTATAAAAAATAAATGAAGTTAAACAACTTTTAGTTCTACTGGTGCGCTGTCATTCTGCTTTAGTAGGTGAGCTACAAGTACAACTGTTGCTATGAATACTATTATGTGATGTAAATGATTCTATAAGAAATCTTAGATGTTCATGCTGATTTAGTGCATCTTGTATATGGGACATCAATGTTGATTATGTATTGAGTACATTTTTTGAGTACATGCATTGAGTACATATGTATTGTACATTTTAATCTATGTTTAAATCTACACAGGCATTTTAGAGCACAGTCATTGATTTTATGGCTCAGATTTACAATTAATTTCTCAGAAAATTACAGGCACTAGCTGGCATATTGTGAAGGCACAGCACACTAATTAAAACATCACTCTGGTGCCAAGAGATCATTTAGACACATGATGTGACATTTCAGCCACAACTGTTCTAACATTTCATCATGATTAACTCTGCATTACACTGTTTCATCATGTGCAGCAGTAAAAGAGACTGGTGTGATTATTGGTTCAAGTCTTTCATTCGGAGCTCAAGTAGATAATATTCCTAAGATAACATTCTTTCATCTCAGAAATATTGGTAAGGTAAGAAATATAACAACACTATACTGTATGAGGCAGAAAAACTAGTTCATGATTGGATTACTTCTAGGTGGGACTACTGGAATGCCTTTCTGTCTGGATGTTCCACTAGGTACATAAACAAGCTCCAGAATGCAGCAACCAGAATCATTAATAGAAACAGAATACAGGTCCTTCTCAAAAAATTTGCATATTGTGATAAAGTTCATTATTTTCTGTAATGTACTGATAAACATTAGACTTTCATATATTTTAGATTCATTACACACAAATGAAGTAGTTCAAGCCTTTTATTGTTTTAATATTGATGATTGTGGCATACAGCTCATGAAAACCCAAAATCCCTATCTCAAAAAATTAGCATATCATGAAAAGGTTCTCTAAACGAGCTATTAACCTAATCATCTGAATCAACTAATTAACTCTAAACACCTGCAAAAGATTCCTGAGGCTTTTAAAAACTCCCAGCCTGGTTCATTACTCAAAACCGCAATCATGGGTAAGACTGCCGACCTGACTGCTGTCCAGAAGGCCATCATTGACACCCTCAAGCAAGAGGGTAAGACACAGAAAGACATTTCTGAACGAATAGGCTGTTCCCAGAGTGCTGTATCAAGGCACCTCAGTGGGAAGTCTGATGTCATTCGGAAATCAAGGTGCCAGAGTCTGGAGGAAGACTGGGGAGAGGGAAATGCCAAAATGCCTGAAGTCCAGTGTCAAGTACCCACAGTCAGTGATGGTCTGGGGTGCCATGTCAGCTGCTGGTGTTGGTCCACTGTGTTTTATCAAGGGCAGGGTCAATGCAGCTAGCTATCAGGAGATTTTGGAGCACTTCATGCTTCCATCTGCTGAAAAGCTTTATGGAGATGAAGATTTCATTTTTCAGCACGACCTGGCACCTGCTAACAGTGCCAAAACCACTGGTAAATGGTTTACTGACCATGGTATTACTGTGCTCAATTGGCCTGCCAACTCTCCTGACCTGAACCCCATAGAGAATCTGTGGGATATTTTGAAGAGAAAGTTGAGAGACACAAGAATCTGCAAAAGGATTCCCGACCAAGTATTGCGTGCATAACTGAACATAATTATTTGAAGGTTGACTTTTTTTTGTATTCAAAACACTTTTCTTTTATTGGTCGGATGAAATATGCTAATTTTTTTAGATTTTGGGTTTTCATGAGCTGTATGCCACAATCATCAATATTAAAACAATAAAAGGCTTGAACTACTTCAGTTGTGTGTAATGAATCTAAAATATATGTCTAATGTTTATCAGTACATTACAGAAAATAATGAACTTTATCACAATATGCACATTTTTTGAGAAGGACCTGTATATGAACACATAGTTTTGGCTCCCAGTGAAATTTTGCATTGATTTAAAAATATTACTATTGACTTTTAAGGCACTAAATGGTCTCGCACCACCGTACCTGAGTGACCCACAAGTGTTTTATGGCCCAGCACACCTACTTCAATCCAAGGGTGCAGGCTTCTTTCTGGTACATGTATTAGGAAAACTACAGCAGGGGCAGAAATTTTATTTTTTTCAAAGCCCTGAAGTTATGAAATAGTCTTACAGTTAATGTTCAGGCACAGTCTCAGTGTAAGTATAAATTTAGCCAAGCATTTTTTGTGAATAGATTTGCTATGGAGCAGATCTGGGGGACTCGTGGATTTAGAGTTTTATGGTGAACTGGTATTTTTAGATGCTGTCTTCCCTACTCTCATTGATCACATTGATGGTGTGCCTGGTTGATTTACTTCCCAGTGTTTGCCAAGATACACATGGCACTCCTGAGTTGACAGTGGTCCCGAACCCTCTGCCCTCCAGACCTGTCTGACGCATCCTGGTGCCCCAGTTCTTGTTGGCCTCAAGCTCACTGGCCCTTTATGGATCTATTTGGGATGTGTGTGGTGAATGAGGTTGGTTCTCAGGGAGTTTTTTTCTTGCCCCTGTCGCCCCATTTTTTTATTCTATAAAGCTATTTTGCAACGTGGACAATTGTTAAAAGTGCTATACAAATAAAATTTAATTGAACTGAAGAGAGTCAAGAAAACAACATACAACACACGCTCTTTGACAGTAGTTCATTCTAGTCATATAAATGTACCTCAAATAAAGGAGCAGTTATAAGCAGAACCTTCTTCAAGACTCAAAACAACTTGAAACAACCTTTACACCAATGGATCATTCAATTACAGGCAATGGTGTAACAGTTACGAGTTACATGGGTAAAAATAATGTGCATCTGGAGAAATCAACAAACATGAGCCAAACAAACCAATACTTGCTTTAATGAGATACTGCATGCAAGTCCAAAACCAAGAGAAGAAAATGAAGAAGCTCAAAGCTCATCAAGTGTAAACTAACAGAGAGTCACCGGGGACAAGATGCAGAGGGTGAAGAAAGCCTTCACATGCCGCTTGTTACTAATGATGTGTCTGATGAGTCTTCCAATGCCTCAAAAATCTACCTCAACTGTGAGAGACTGCATGCACATTTGGAGGTGAGGGCAAAGAAGATAAAATTTAAGAAGAGCCAAACCCTGTGTTTAAATGCTAGCCTAGCTTCTCCTTAGGATTGACCCTCTACTGTACGTAAAGTAGGTACAGCTTTCACCCTATCACATACACATATAGTATCCACTGTATTAGTATAACCACATTGTTGTAATTACTTGTGTTCATAATCATTGAACTTTTGTCATTGAACTTTTGTGAATCAACTGGAGGCTGCAAAACACACACACACACACACACACACACACACACACACACACACACACACACACACACACACACACACACACACACACACACACACACACACATTTGCATGGTTAAAAGTGAATCTTAAAAGCAGTTGGGATGTGTCTGCTGCATATGCTCTACAAAGCCTTCATAAAGGTTCTAATGTGAGGTGCTGTAAACACACACACACACACACACACACACACACACACACACACACACACACACACACACACACACACACACACATGATAAAATAGTATAAAGAAGTGAGGCTGAGGTTGAAGTTGACACTGAAATTCTTGCAATATATCTGTAGCAGGTCATGCCAGGTGATTAGTCAAATCCAAAAATGAACAATATAGATTGTACAAACCGGATTCCAAAAAAGTTGGGACACTAAACAAATTGTGAATAAAAACTGAATGCAATGATGTGGAGATGGCAAATGTCAATATTTTATTCAGAATAGAACATAAATCACGGAACAAAAGTTTAAACTGAGAAAATGTATCATTTTAAGGGAAAAATATGGTGAATCAAAATGTCATGGTGTCAGCAAATCTTAAAAAAGTTGGGACAAGGCCATTTCCACCACTGTGTGGCATCTCCCCTTCTTCTTACAACACTCAACAGACGTCTGGGGACCGAGGAGACCAGTTTCTCAAGTTTAGAAATAGGAATGCTCTCCCATTCTTGTCTAATACAGGCCTCTAACTGTTCAATCGTCTTGGGTCTTCTTTGTCGCACCTTCCTCTTTATGATGCGCCAAATGTTCTCTGTAGGGGAAAGATCTGGACTGCAGACTGGCCATTTCAGTACCCGGATCCTTCTCCTACGCAGCCATGATGTTGTGATTGATGCAGAATGTGGTCTGGCATTATCTTGTTGAAAAATGCAGGGTCTTCCCTGAAAGAGATGACATCTGGATGGGAGCGTACTGTATGTTGTTCTAGAACCTGAATATATTTTTCTGCATTGATGGTGCCTTTCCAGACATGCAAGCTGCCCATGCCACACGCACTCATGCAACCCCATACCATCAGAGATGCAGGCTTCTGAACTGAGCGTTGATAACAACTTGGGTTGTCCTTGTCCTCTTTGGTCCGGATGACATGGCGTCCCACATTTCCAACAAGAACTTCGAATCGTGACTCGTCTGACCACAGAACAGTCTTCCATTTTGCCACACTCCATTTTAAATGATTCCTGGCCCAATGAAAACGCCTGTGCTTGTGGATCTTGCTTAGAAATGGCTTCTTCTTTGCACTGTAGAGTTTCAGCTGGCAACGGCGGATGGCACAGCGGATTGTGTTCACTGACAATGGTTTCTGGAAGTATTCCTGAGCCCATTCTGTGATTTCCTTTACAGTAGCATTCCTGTTTGTGGTGCAGTGTCGTTTAAGGGCCCGGAGATCACGGGCATCCAGTATGGTTTTACGCCCTTGACCCTTACGCACAGAGATTGTTCCAGATTCTCTGAATCTTCGGATGATATTATGCACAGTTGATGATGATAACTACAAAGTCTTTGCAATTTTTCGCTGGGTAACACCTTTCTGATATTGCTCCACTATCTTTCTGCGCAACATTGTGGGAATTGGTGATCCTCTACCCATCTTGGCTTCTGAGAGACACTGCCACTCTGAGAAGCTCTTTTTATACCCAATCATGTTGCCAATTAACCTAATTACTGTTAATTGGTCTTCCAGCTCTTCGTTATGCTCAAATTTACTTTTTCTAGCCTCTTATTGCTACTTGTCCCAACTTTTTTGGGATTTGTTGACACCATGAAATTTGGAATCAACATATTTTTCCTCTGATTAAACTTTTGATCTGTCATCTATGTTCTTTTCTGAATAAAATATTGACATTTGCCATTTCCACATCATTGCATTCAGTTTTTATTCACAATTTGTTTAGTGTCCCAACTTTTTTGGAATCCGGTTTGTATTAAAGTACAGATGGCTTTGCATGTTTTTTGTTTAGAATGAAGCCAGCAGGAAATAAGTGACTTGACTATGCTTTGCAATTGAAATTTCAAAGCATAGTACTGTTAATATTACTAATAATAAGATATTATTTTATAAATTAACATGCAAACAAGCTATTAAAATTATTATGGTGAAGATGGTTTTAAGTTGGAGATTAGATACTCAACAAATATGAGACTTCTGGTCATCAATCAGTTCTGGTTGATCATTAACAGAGATTAGCAGCAGCACCTCACCCCTTCCATCCCCCCATGATCACACTGAGTACCTCCTTACTGCTTCGTCAGGATTTAAAAGAATAAGCTTCTAATCATTAGCACTTAATTGATCATCAGTAGGGGTGCAGACCTTAATAAAAGCAAAAGTTTTGCCAATTTGCCTAGTCTGGAGCATTCAGGTGTGTGTTAACACAATGCCAAGAGGGAAGGACAAAAGTTATTCACAAGTGGAAAGCATTCAAGATAGTTGCCAATCTTCAATGCTTAGAGAACGAAAAACCCAAGAGCTACATCTCGGACCCCACATGCCTCACTGAGTATGATAAATGTTAAAGTCCATAACAGCACAATTAAAAGACGATTGAACAAATACGGTTTGTTTGGGGGCGTTGCCAGAAGAAAGCCTCTTCTGTATTAAAAGAACACAGAATATGGCTGAGGTTTGCAAAACTGCATTTAAACAAACCACAAGACTTCTGGAACAATGTAATATGGACAAATGAGACTGAAGTTAGCCAACACAATACAACACAACACAACTCGGCACAGGTTTTACATTGGATCCCCTTCCTGATGCAACCCTTCCATTTTATCCAGGCTTGGGTCATTTGAGATATTTGTTCTACAACGTGAGGCTACATGTCCTGCATGAGGCACAACCATTTAAAATAGATGTTTAAATGTTTAAATATTAAATGCACTTCATGTGTTTATGGACAGTTTTTCTATAACTTCAGTTTGTTATAAAGTTGTTACTATTAGCGATAATATGATTAATAGTGGCATATCATGTAATTGGCCCAAAATATAATTTTTCATGTGTAACTGTAACTTCTGCACAGCTCTTTTATCAGAAATATTACGTTTTCGTATTATAGGAACTTTTATGTTGTAACAAAAGTGACCGTAATTTCATGAGGATATCACTACTTTAACAATTTATCAATGAATCCATAATAGTGGAACATAAAATTGTTATTCTTTTTTTGTACTTTTTTTTTTTTTAATTAAATATTTTGCAAACCAAAATATACAACTATTAATCATATTGCCATTAATAGCAACAATACATTATAACTTAACACTGAAGTATTATTATTATTATTATTATTTTACTGTTTTAAATCTATCAATCCATGTCAGCATGTGGCTGAAGATTTGTGGCAAGTACTGTAGGCTCAATAATTCAGTCAGTCAGTAATTCACAGATGGGCTTCAAGTCAGTGTGATCATCTTCAGGGTGGTTGAGCTGATAATTTGTGACCCGGACTTATTAAAACTTTAAACCAACTTCACCAAGCACAGGGAGAACATGCAAACTCCATGCACACAGAGACGGGAATCGAACCTGGCCAGACCCTGGAGGTGCAAGGCGACAGTGCTAACCACTACATCACTGTGCAGAAATACTGTATGAAGACCTGTGTGTAGAAGGTGAAATATCTTGTGCGCACTAGCATCCGAGAGGTCGGTGTGGAGAGGTTAAACGCTTTGTACCACCGTCCCCCCCCCACAGTATGCCGTTATGTCCTGTAGAACTGTACAGTTAATGCACAGATGACCGCTAGTGGGCGCCATTTATCCACTATTTAGAAGAACACCAGCCCACGTTCAGAAAAGACGTCTCATAGGGTTCGTTTGGATGTACAGCGCTATTATAATGTCTGTTTTAATAATAACATACGAAACCGTGGGACGTGTCAGATTTATGTGCTGCTTTCTGTTGTCTTTCGGTGAGTAAACGCGGAATTGTTTGCGAGCTTGTATTCGCGTTTATGATGCCTGTTTGTCATGGAGAAGTCTGACTGCACGCTGTACTGAACATCACATTTCCTTGTGTGTGTGTGTGTGTGTGTCCCAGCAGTGCCTCCGGTCAGCAGTGTTCATGACGGTACAGCACGTGGCTCTCAAGTGAGAACAAACCGCCGGACCTGGAACCGCGTTTCTGCTCTTTTCATTAGCGCTCAATCCTAAAGCACGCGCTGTGGTGGAACAGCCGCTAGTGGTAACTCGATAGGGTCAATCGATACTGCGCCAAGGAAGAGCCTTTCTAGAAAATATTCGAAAATGTTAATGTTTAACCTGGTAGTTAGCTTAAAAGAAAGTGTACTGAAATCGGCTTTATATTTAACACTAGCTGCATTTTTGTTGCTTTTACTCAAGACATAATGTTCATATAGTGTACCTCCATCCATCTAGGAGCCTCTGTAGTCCAACCTGGGGACTGTGAAGGCCAGTGGTGTATTTATTTCCATTGTTACAACCATGGTAGGACACGCTACCGGCAATTTGGGTACGCCAATTAGCCTAATCTGCATGTTTTTGGCCTGTGGGAGAAAACTGGAGACCATGTAGAATCTCACCAAGCACAGGGAGAACATGCAAACTCCATGCACACAGACCCCGAGGCGGGAATCAAGACAACAGTAATGTTACTTGTTGAGTTCATTTGTTTATTCACTAATTAATTCATTTATATTCAGCAACCTGTTTATCCTGATCAGTGTCATAATGGACTCTATGCCAGGAACACTGGGTACCAGACTGGACATCATGAGCACATTCACATGTCAGCCAAATTAATGTTTCCAATCTAACTACTATAAAGTGTTTTTTTTTGTGTGAGTGAAAATGAAAGAAAATCAATGTGTCCTTAAAAGTATAAAACCCCATCCAGCTGAACCTGTGAGGTGGAAAAGTTCACTGTTCCACAATGCTGCCCCTCCTTTGACAGTTTACCTCCAAAAGAAGTTGTGAGTTAGGTGTTGACTTAAGTCACCAGCTGTGATATCATCACTGTTGCAATGGCTATGCTTATTTGAATTGCAGTTTGCCAAAGGGGATAACTGTGCCAGTGTGACACAAATCTGCTTGTACAGTTACTGGTCACTTTAATAGAACACTATCCATTATCATTCATTCATTCATTTTCTATACCGCTTAATCCTGTGTTCAGGGTCGCGGGGGACCTGGAGCCTATCCCAGGAGACTTCGGGCACTAGGCGGGGTACACCCTGGACAGGGTGCCAATCCATCGCAAGGCACACACACATACACACACCCAATCACACACTACGGGCAATTTAGGAACGCCAATTAGCCTAACCTGCATATCTTTGGACTGTGGGAGGAAACCGGAGTACCCGGAGGAAACCCACCAAGCACGGGGAGAACATGCAAACTCCATGCACACAGAGACGGGAATCGAGCCTGGCCGGGGATCCATTATCATTTTATGTAATAATTCACTTTCCAAATCACATAGCATCATCAAATCAGATGAGAAAGCTTACCTGTTCTTAGCTGATAGGAGTGGAACCTTATGTGGTCTCCCACTGTTGTAGCCCTTATTGTTTGGTGTGTTGTGAGAGGTTTCTAGTTTGTAAAGAGGCATTATTTGAGTTACCATAGCCTTGCTGGCCATTCACATCTGACCGTCTCTTATAAACACTCTTATTTTACACTGGATGCCGTCGTTACCAAACATTCCCATATTATTGTGGTTTGGTTGTTGGAATAGCGCTAAGGTGTATTGTGGAGTATTGTCTGGGAAGTGAACCTGGGCATTTCGCATAGGAGGCTAGAACGCCACCAATGCCCAGTATAAGAAATGTCTGGATCTTTTTTTTTTATTTTTTATTTTTTTATAAAACCCAAAAAGGCAGCTTGTATAAACCAGCACCTACTACCATAACCTACTGGAATTTCCTGCACAAAGAACCGTAGCACACAGAGAGTGTGTCGATTCTTTCATAACTTTTATGTTGAAATTATCTAATGGGCCAAAATGCAAGATTCACTTTGATTCAATTCCTTAATTAAATTGAATTTTATTTGTTTAATTTGTATAATTATTAGGTACTTAATGTTATGTGGCATTATCCATCTGTAGATAATCAGGGTTGGTGTTTTTTTTTTTTTTTTTTTTTTTTTTTCCTTTTTACATCTGTAATCTGAAATGCTATCTTTTCAGTTTGGTAGCATTTCACTGACATTGCTCTATACACAATGAATAAACAACACTCCTATGCTTCCAATGGAAGCCATACATGCTCATGCCATCACCCTGCCCACATGTTTGATAGTTGTTATGCTTTGGAATATGAGCCCTTCCTTTTCTTCTCCATATTCTCTTTTCTCTTCACCAAGACTTGTCTCCCATGCGTTTTGGTGTTGGTGAGCTTGCATTCTTTCTTTTAAATAATATGACAATTTTGATTTGCTACTGTACTTTTTGACTTCTAGAAGATAATTTGACTTTATTATCTTCTACCCGTCTAATAAGTCTGTTTTGTTATTTCATTCTGAAGATGGCTTCCTTCACTTGCGTTGACACCTTGATGCTAATTCAACACTTGGACTCAATGCCAGGCTTTGTCATTACATAACTAGTAAACAGGCCTTAACTTGCCATCAAACTGTCAGTTGTCTAATTATTTTATATTATTATATACACCTGTGAAAATGAAAGGATTATTTGTAATTCATATACTAGTTATGGTTAATATGTTTTATCCTTAACTTGAAGCTGAAAGGTAAAATGTTGGTCACATTCTGATTTCATTTATAATGTATTGCGATGGTATACATAAGCAAAATGACAAAAATCCAGTTTGTGTCCAAATACTTATGGACCTGATTGTATATACTGTAAGTCCATTTTTGGAAAGGGAAAAAGTTCTGTTATTTAAGTCTCAAGATTGTTCTGGAAGGGTAACCTTCTGTTATAGGAGTCTACATAAAAATTTTAAGGGCTTTCTAAAATGAAGTGTTATGGGATGTGTACCATTTCTTTAAAAAACGATTGGCAAGAGCACTAACTATACAAGCAAGCTGGCATTACCAATGAGTCTTGCTTAATCAGGAGCACACAGGGGAATTCGTGTATGTTCAGCTGAACAAAAATAAGTACTATCGGAATAAATTTAGTAGTAAGGATTTTGCTGTGTATCTGAAGTGTTAGAAATCTAGTTATAATATCAGTGATGGTATGTGTGTAATGATGTTTATATCAGTAAGGTGCCTTCCACCATTTACAAGGTGTTTTTATGCACTTGGCCTGTAGCCTTCATTGTTCTCTTTCTACAGGAAACACTCAACATAAATGGCCCTGTTAACCAAGTCATAGGTGAGTTATGCCATTAAAACTGTGATATTAATGTTAAGGTAGACTATTAAACTCATGATTATTTTATGACAAAATAACTGAACAATAAGTGCATAGAACAATTGCTATACAGTCCTTAAGTATTTTCTGCACAGAGAACAATATCTTTTCCTTATAGTAAATTAAGTATTTCATGAGGAGCTTTTTAAAAATGCTCTCTCTCCTTTTGGGCTATTTTGACTGTACTGTTTAAAGGTGCCTCCAATAATTGGCTATGCTGGAAAAGCTGTTTTTATGGCTGTACTCATCTAAAATATCCACAGCCTGTAACTATAGTTTTGTAATTACAAAGGAGCTCCTTTAGTATAATCAATTTTATGGTATCTACTGTAATTTAGGTTAGAAATCTCAACAGTTCTCTCTCTCTCTCTCTCTCTCTCTCTCTCTCTCTCTCTCTCTCTCTCTCTCGGCTCCCCTCTGTTTCAGAACTTTCAGAAGTTGTATTTGTAATTCAGAGTCAGAAGAACCCGTACCACATCAAGAGAGCAGAGCAGAGGAGAGCTCACATTTTTGACCAACAGCACGTAGATCCAGCTAATCTTTCTTTCTTGATTCATAAATGGTTTTGTTCAGTTAGAATTTTCAATATTAATTGAACAGCCATCACACTCTGCTCTGCCAGGATGTTATGATCTGCAGTAGCTTAATTTTAAAGTCAAACAAAGCTAGGCTTTCCCAAGTGTAGAGAGCGAGAGAGGAAATGAGGGAAATTGGAAATCCAAATGCTTGACATAAATATGCTTAGTTCCAACAAAGCACTTCCAAAGATTTAGAAAAAATTGGTACATTATTAGCTTCACTCTCTACAAATAAACAAACAGATAAAACATTAAAAATATGTTCAATAGCCAGCATGTTTTGTTGGAAAATAACTCATACTGTAAGGGTTTTAACAGAAATTATAAATTTTGATGAACTGATTTATGCATGGTTCCTTTTATTGTATTTGTTGAGACCTTTTGTATTTATTGTAAAAGCTAAATTAAGCAAAGGCAATACTATCGATTTGGCCCTATAACCTTTCCTATGATCTAACAAATTACTTCAGTTGTTTAGTGAGACTATAAACTTAAAAGGCCAGCTTAGTTTGAGGCTATACTGTACCTGTACTTAGGGGTGGGCGATATAACCATAATCTTCTATCACAGCAGAAGCAATTTTCTACCTCGATAACGATATATAGGTCCTTCTTAAAAAATTAGCATATTGTGATAAAGTTCATTATTTTCTGATAAACATTAGACTTTCATATATTCTAGATTCATTACACACAACTGAAGTAGTTCAAGCCTTTAATTGTGTTAATATTGATGATTGGTGCATACAGCTCATGAAATCCCAAAATCCCTATCTCAAAAAATTAGCATATTTCATCTGACCAATAAAAGAAAAGTGTTTTGAATACAAAAAAAGTCAACCTTCAAATAATTTTGTTCAGTTATGCACTCAATACGTGGTCGGGAATCCTTTTGCAGATTCTTGTATCTTTTGTCTCCCAACTTTCTCTTCACAATATCCCACAGATTCTCTATGGGGTTCAGGTCAGGAGAGTTGGCAGGCCAATTGAGCACAGTAATACCATGGTCAATAAACCATTTACCAGTGGTTTTGGCACTGTGAGCAGGTGCCGGGTAGTGCTGAAAAATGAAATCTTCCTCTCCATAAAGCTTTTCAGCAGATGGAAGCATGAAGTGCTCCAAAATCTCCTGATAGCTAGCTGCATTGACCCTGCCCTTGATAAAACACAGTGGACCAACACCAGCAGCTGACATGGCACCCCGGACCATCACTGACTGTGGATACTTGACACTGGACTTCAGGCATTTTGGCATTTCCCTCTCCCCAGTCTTCCTCCAGAATCTGGCACCTTGATTTCCGAATGACATGCAAAATTTGCAACCTGTACCCCATTTCCTGCACACGCCTGTACACGGTGGCTCTGGATGTTTCTACTCCAGACTCAGTCCACTGCTTTCGCAGGTCCACCAAGGTCTGGAATCGGTCCTTCTCCACAATCTTCCTCAGGGCCCGGTCACCTCTTCTCGTTGTGCAGCGTTTTCTGCCACACTTTTTCCTTTCCACAGACTTCCCACTGAGGTGATACAGCACTCTGGGAACAGCCTATTCGTTCAGAAATTTATTTGTGTCTTACCCTCTTGCTTGAGGGTGTCAGTGATGGCCTTCTGGACAGCAGTCAGGTCGGCAGTCTTACCCATGATTGCGGTTTTGAGTAATGAACCAGGCTGGGAGTTTTTAAAAGCCTCAGGAATCTTTTGCAGGTGTTTAGAGTTAATTAGTTGATTCAGATGATTAGGTTAATAGCTCGTTTAGAGAACCTTTTCATGATATGCTAATTTTTTGAGATAGGGATTTTGGGTTTTCATGAGCTGTATGCCACAATCATCAATATTAAAACCATAAAAGGCTTGAACTACTTCATTTGTGTGTAATGAATCTAAAATATATGAAAGTCTAATGTTGATCAGTACATTACAGAAAATAATGAACTTTATCACAATATGCTAATTTTTTGAGAAGGACCTGTATATCACAATATACAGTAGCAATATGTATCTGAAAATGCATAAATAAAAATTCAAACACAAAGAAACTGTTTTACATAATGTAATTTTATTTAAACTGGGAATTTCTGAGGTTTGCCGCATTTTTTTTTTTACTTTGGCCATATTCGATTGGATGTGTAACAAACCTAATTTGATTTTGTTATATTGTGCTAATGTTAGATGCACAGGCGCTTGCCGAAGAAGGGCAAAAGGCGCATGCACACTTCCTGCTCTAGAGTGTTGCGTGTGTTGGAGTTTCAGTTTGTTTTTGTGAATAAAGGAGAATAAACAGTTGATAAGGATTTTGTGTGCTCTCGTTTTTATTGTTTTTACACCCGATTGAACCAAATATCTGCGCGGCCCAGTGGACAGCGCAAGCACAACTATCTGGATAGCGCAGAGATGATCTGGTTTATTTGCGCAGCCCGGTGGATCGCGCAGCGCGGTCCAACTTGAGCAGCGCTGCTCGAATCACAAATCTGCGCAACCCACTGTTTTTTATTTAAAAACTATTTATTTAAAATGTCAGGACTGTTGTAAGGCGCGGTCTATTTCTATCATCGTCGCGCAGGTTTGTGATTCGAGCCGCGCTGCTCAAGTTGGTCCACGCTGCGCGATCCACCGGGTCTGGATATATGGTCTGCCCATGCCGGCTCAATCGGGTGCCACGGTTTCGTCCCACTTTAGATGTGTTTGGCTTCCCATAGAAGTGAATGTGTATTGCGTGGTTACGTAACCTGCAACGTCACGTGCTCTCAACCGCGATCAGTTGACAAATTTCTACCGGTTAACCGTGTTTTTGTATATCGCCCACCCCTAGCTGTACTGTATTTTTTTTTATTTATTTTTTTATCCTTTCGGTTGCTCTTGGGTTTGCTGTCTGTTCGATGCATGTGTCTGCTATAAAGTAGTAAATGAGTATACTGAGCACAGGAATTAAAGAGACTGTGCATCATTTTTTTACTGTCACTGTGGTAAGGCCAAGTTCTGAGTTCAGCAAATGTTCAGTAACAGTAGCTTTACTTCAAATTATAAGAAACATCATTTACAATAATCTTTTATGGTAAACTATGAAGGCAATGCTGCTCTCTGTTCTCCCACTTTTAAGGGACCAAATGTTATGTAAAGCCCCTCTGTAAAGGGGGGGGGGTTTAAGGGGTATGTATTTACTCTGGTGAAAGCTTTTCTTGATTGTTGACAATGACACAGTGGTTTTGATTTTAGCATGATCAAAACCTGCATCTTGCATCAATGGCAGTGATTACTCTTTAGATTTCATAGTTAGAGGTAACAGCAACAGCCTCCATGTGCAAATAGCATGTCACATCATCTAAAGACTGTTTAGCTGCATATTTGTAAGTGAAATAATAAAGGAATAAAACGAAACTTGCCAGGGACCATGCTTTTGCAAAAATGTGGATGCAAATACTAAAGGTGGAAAGTTTTAGTTTTATTATTAGTATTTATGTAATACTTCTATATTGTAGTTGATAGCTATAATGACTAATGTTATTAATGACCAAATATTTAGGGACATCACAGTATATGAGCTACTGTATAAGCTAGTGAGAATGTGTAAACAAACTATACATGCTCAAGAAAATTAAAGATCTCATCAGCAGATTTATGGTGTCTTGCAGAGCTCACCAGAAGTTGTTCTCCTCCATGAATTGTCAGAATACGATGGAAACTGGGGGATTCTTCCTGCGCTGCCTCGGTAAGCACCACTTTTATCTGCATAAAAAAAGATACAGGCATCCAAATGGTGTCAGTATTAGACACTTTTACATACATTAAGGTTGTACATATAGTAGAAAGGGAAGTGTGGCATAGGTATTCTCTCAATGCTGTGTATCAATAATTCAATTACTATAGCTAATATTTATTACTTACTGTATGTGTCCACTAATATTGAATTTTTTTGTTTTCTGTGCTGTAATTTCAGGCTTATAATTTAAATACATTTTATATATACTTTACATAAAGCCATTCTTGCTGCTTGTGTCTAAAACTTGCCCTACCTCCTGTAATGTTGGGTATTTTGATCCATTCTATGATAACTGACCGTACTGTATACACTATCATGCACTGTATACATCATACAATATATCAAGCTCACTTTGCTTTTAAAGAGTAAGATTAAGTGTGTCTTACCTTAGAGCAGTGGTTCTCAAAGTGTGGGGCGCGCCCCACTAGTGGGGAATACAGACATGACAGGTGGGGCGCAATGAACCGGAGGAAATTAGTGGAAAATAACAGGAAAGTACCTATTCTAATTCATGCTTTTCTTTATTGATAATGAAGAGCGTACGCTCAAAACTAAACAATCACACACAAATAAATGGATCATTAATACAAGTAAATTTAAAATAACATCAGTTGTGGGCCGGGAGAAAAAGTGGAACCATAGTGGAACAATAACGGTTTAACGTCGGACAAACTTGAGCTGCTGCTCGAATCACAAACCTGCGCGAGCCACTGGGCAGCGCTGCGCGACTCTGACAGAAATAAACCGCGCCGACCATCAAAATACATTTTACCCCGCTGGGATGCGCACGTACAAACCAGGCATGGCAAGGCGGAAACAATATTAAACAGTCCTGACATTTTAAATTGTTTTTAAATAAAAACATAGTGGGTCGCGCAGGTTTGTGATTCGAGCGGCGCTGCGCAAATAAACCAGATCATCACTGCGCTATCCAGATAGTCGAGCAGATATTTGGTTCAATCGGGTGCCGCGGTTTCGTCTCACTTTTGATGTGTTTGGCTTCACATACACTTCGACAATGGAATACAGCAGCAGTGAGTTTGCTTACATGTGACAAAACAAACAATGAGGAGATTGTAAAGAAAAAAGGTGCATCGTCTGTGGTGTGGAATTGGTTTGGGTATAAGAAAAGTGATACGAATGAGATGAACGTGATTTGGAAGGTACACAAGTGCACTGTTTTAACAAGTGGTGGAAACACGTCAAACCTTTTCTATCATCTGAAATTCAAACGTCCAAACGAATATGGCCAAAGTAAAAAAATGCAGCAAACCTCAGCAATTCACAGTTTAAATTAAATTACATTTTTTAAAAAATTATGTAAAACAGTTTCCTTGTGTTTTCATTTTTATTTATGCATTTTCAGATACAAATTGCTATATTGTGATATATATCGTTATTGAGTTAGAAAATTGCTTCTACTGTGATAGAAGATTTTGGTTATATCGCCCACCACTAATGAAGGCTATCTTGAGCTTGGATTCATGGTGGTGATGGTGGGGGCAGAGGAGAGGCTCGTGTGTGTTTTGTGTCTTAAACTGCTGGCAGCAGACCGCATGAGACCCAACAAATTAGGAAGACACTTAGAGACAACACACTCCAGTCACGTTAATAAACCTCTGGATGTCTTTGAAAGAAAGCTGGCAGAATACAGACAGCAGGATAATCGCATGGTAACATCTGAATCAGTGGACAGCAAAGCACAAATGGCTTCATTCAAAGTTGCATACAGAATTGGCCAGTGCAAAAAAAACTACAAACGATTGCTGAGCAGCAAATAAACATGGGGTCAATTATGCAAAGATAAGTGACAATGTGAGCCTTGTAACAATTGCACGTGTATTTTATTTTTTTTTAACTTGGTGGTGTTTGATCGTATTGGTTTAGGAATTGATATTTCAATAAACAGTAAACTTGGCCGACTTCGACAAGTGGGGCTTGAAAATTCGCTCAACCCCTTAAGTGGGGAATGACAGAAAAAGTTTGAGAACCACTGCCTTAGAGGTTGGTCAAACCAAAGCACAGGCACAAATTTGATTGTGATAAGATGTCAAGCAGTTTCTGCCAACTAAAATCTTTAAAACTTTATCAGTTGTTAATACAGTCATGATTGACATCTTGAATCAGTTTCTTAGCTGCGTTTTTAAAAAAAGGTTTAGCATAACAAATATTTAAGTTATCAGCAGGTGAATTTTTTTTAAATTCACATTAGAGTAATGAATATACCGTACTTACTATGCCACTAAGACAAATCTGTATATTTGAACGGTTTGACAGCAAAAATGAGATGATTCCATCGTTGCAGTTTTGAGAAAAACTATATATGTTTTCAAAGTGAGAACAAAGTATTCCAAACTGATTTCCTTGAGACACAAATGGCAAAAATTATTTGTCAGAATGGTTTGAGTTTTATAATTCTGAATTTTATTAGATTAGATTTTCCATCTCCAACAGTTTTGTCACAATGGGTACATGATCCTGCATTTGTGATTGTGATCATTTAAGTATGCAGTATAGTATAAAATATGTAATTTGAGTTTTTGTAATAAAAAATTAAGCAACCTCATGCATTGATTCTGATTTGCAACAAATTAGATCTCGGGGAAAAAAGTGTTTGCTTTGGTGCACACAACCTTTTTTCTTAAAAAAAATGCACTTTGTTGCTTGTGCGTATTTTAAGTCTTGTAATGATATTTCTCTGCTTCACCATGGTGCTTAAAATACAGTATCCCACATAGTTTTAATAAATATATACTGTAACATGCTGTTCAATCAACATCCAAATCACATAATGTCTTGTTTCACAGTAGTGATACGCGGGTCTTCTGGGTCTTCCACGGACCCCGCAGGCGGGTTGGGGCGGGTCATTAAAAACAAAATTAAATAAAAAAAATCCATGTATGTTGTGTGCAATTCCGCTGCCAGTCACAACAAAAACAAAGAAATAAAAGTGAAGATGGAAGACGAGGTGCGTGAGAAATTGAGGTCGGGAATTTACATCATTTAATGGTCGCGTGTGCGGGTTGCAGGGCGGGCTGGGGCGGGCCAAATTATTTCATAAAAGTGGGACCCGCGGGTTGGAAAAATACCCGACCCGCGCATCACTATTTCACAGTACATATTTCAGAATTTAAGCAAGGTATACACACTATAATAGTGACTGTTAATGGTGACAACAAAGTGTAATTGTCCTTTTGTAGGCTTTTTTTTAGGCCAGTTCAACAATTTATTACATTCTTAAAAAGAAAAATCTGCTGTTGAGTTCAATATCACTAAAAGGCCTGGGAGGCTGAACTGATATACAGTTATATAAAATTAAAGTGGATGATTGCAGACTTCACTTATTGGTATAGAAAAAAAACCCTCCACAAAATCTAGCAAAGACAAGAATATTCTCAAGTCTACAATCAAGAGACATGATCATGTACACTCCAGTACTTAAGGGTTTACCTTAAGATGCAGACTATTGGTACCACTGTAAAACTGAAAGGCCAGATTGCACTTCGATTATAATAAAGACTGTACAAATACAAGAATCTTTGGAATCATTCAAAAAACATCTGATTTTGAGAGGAATGATGTAAACAGTGTAAACAGAAAGAAAGGAAAAGCTTCTTATCCACCAAAATACCCCATCATCTGTCGAACATAGAGAAGACAGTGTTGGGACAAGTACATAGAGCTATACTTACTACTTGGTTTCAAGTAAATGCTCATAGGATAGCATTTCAGAGTGAAGGTGTATAATGACCCCAAACAGCTTTTCACTTACTTTGAAGACAAAAATGAAGGGGGAAAGACCCATAAAGAAGTCGCAACTGTATGCAGTTGTAGCATTTTAAGGGAGAAAACTCAATTCAAAACACTTTATGATTTTTATATTTTTTTATTACCAGACTCTAGTTTACCATGTTTACTAAATGTACCTAATTAGGGGTGGGCGATATACCGGTATACACGGTTAACTGGTAGAAATTTGTCAACCGATAGAGATTTTGGTCTATCGTCTTAATCGCGGTTGAGATCATGTGACGTTGCACGTTACGTAACCACGCAATACACATTCACTTATATGGGAAGCCTATATGGGAACATCTAAAGTGGGATGAAGAGTGGCCGATTGAGCTGGCGTGTCCAGACCAAATATCCAGACCCGGTGGATTGCGCAGCGCGGACCAACTTGAGCAGCGCTGCTCGAATCACGCTGATAGAAATAGACCACGCCGACCATCAAAATACATTTTACCTCGCTGTGATGCGCACGTACAAACCAGGCAAGGCGAAAACAATATTAAACAGTCCTGACATTTTAAATAATTAAAAAAAAAAAAAAACAGTGGGTCGCGCAGGTTTGTGATTCGAGCAGCGTTGATCAAGTTAATCCGCACTGCCCCGTCCACCGGGCTGCGCGAATAATCCAGATCATCTCTGTGCTATTCAGATTGTTGCCTTGCTGCGCTAGCCACTGGGCCGCACATATCTTTGGTTCAATCAGGTGCCACGGTGTCGTCCCACTTTTGATGTGTTTGGCTTCACATACACTTCGACAATGGAAGAAGACAGCAGTGAGTTTGCTTACATGTGACAAAACCAACAACGAGGAGATTGTAAAGAAAAAAGGTGCCTCGTCTGTGTTGTGGAATTGGTTTGGGTATAAGAAAAGTGATACGAATGAGATGAACGTGATTTGCAAGGTATGCAAGTGCACCGTTTTAACAAGTGGTGGAAACACGTCAGACCTTTT
This sequence comes from Channallabes apus, assembly GCA_030522415.1. NCBI lineage: Eukaryota > Metazoa > Chordata > Actinopteri > Siluriformes > Clariidae > Channallabes > Channallabes apus. The sequence continues at coordinate 23,025,358 of CM060120.1, forward strand.
CTATCATCTGAAATCCAGGCAAACCCCAGCAATTCACAGTTTAAATAAAATTACATTATGTTAAACGGTTTCTTTGTGTTTGAATTTTTATTTATATATTTTCAGATACAAATTGCTATATTGTGATATATATTGTTATCGAGGTAGAAAATTGCTTCTACCGTGATAGAAGATGTTGGTTATATCGCCCACCCCTATACCTAATGACAAAGAATAATCTTTTAGTAAGTGAAAATAAGAAATGGATTTATTGTACAAAAGACAATTGTATAATATACAAAAGGTGAAATCAACGAGATCTCACAGAATCAATGGACAGAATCATGAGTATAAAACGCACCTCTCACCATTATATAATGTGCATTTATTTTATGACCTGTAGCCAAGTGAAAGAGACGCTGTGTACTTTATGCCATAATGGATCACCAGCTGGATAGCTCATTGAGTACAGAGTATGTTAGTTACGATCCTGAGAATGGTGTCTATGGACACTAAGGTAAAAGTTTAACCATGTAAACCATGTAGTCTCATTATCTACAGTATGTTTGTGGGTGTACACATTGCAAATTTAAAAAATATAAAACCATATCCTATAAATGTTCTTACCTGAACTTTCCTAATCTTTATGATGTCACAACATTGTTGACCATGGAATATTAATTAAATTGATACACCAAACGTACAGTACACTGAAAAATATTTTAGTAAAGCATAGTTTTACATGAGCAGGTTTGGTTCACCCGGTGTCTTGATCTACATTCCGAATCACTTTAACATTAAATAAATTACTTTGAATTGCTGGGGCTTTTAAAATTTAGACTTACTGAAGTGTTTGTTTCTCAGGCTGGCTGAAAGTTACTGCCGAAGCTCTTTGTGGATTTTTTTCCTGGAGGAGGAGACTCTTGTTGATTTATCCAAACTGCTGCAGGTTCTCAGCAGATTTAACCCTTTGACAGTAAGTTGTTCTTCTATCTAGCTATTCACCCCTGAATTTGAACTATGTTACATTAGGCTTATTGTAATACATCAGTCTGTTAATTTCTTTTATAACTTTAATCTTTTATAATTTTAAGCTATGCCATTCCAGTATATTTTCTGTACCATGTGGCAATTTTAAATTCAATTAAATTTTATTTGTATAGCGCTTTTAACAATTGACATTGTCTCAAAACAGCTTTACACAATAAAAAGAATTATTTAAGTTTGTATGGAATGTGAATGTGTATGAAATCAAAATGTTCAGATAGTCCCTGGTGAGCAAGCCGCGGGCGACAGTGGCAAGGAAAAACTCCCTGAGATGGTAATAGGAAGAAACCTTGAGAGGAACCAGACTCAACAGGGAACCCATCCTCATCTGGGTGAAACAGATAGCAGAAAATGATCTGCATTTATACAGTGTTTTAGGTGGCAGGCAGTTCAGCTATAATAGTTGATGTTAATTGATGTTAAAATGGAGTCCAGGTAGTTATTGGAGACTCAGATAGACTTGTAGAAAGTTTCAGTCCTGAACTATCGAATTGTCAAGTCCTCAGAGAAACAGCTGCTAACACCAGTTGAGGCCAGAACCGTCTTCTAAGTAGAGAGAATCATCCCCAGACACATCCCAAAGAGACACACGGGGCATCCATGCGACGAGACCTCCAACCAGAAGCGGGGCACCAGGATGGATCAGACAGGTCCGGAGGGCAGAGGGAGTCTGGATCACTGGCAGCTCAGGGATGACATGTGTAGCTTGACAGAGAGAGAGAAAGGGGGAGACAGGGGGAGAGAGGAAAGAGAAAGAGGGGGAGAAAGAGAAGAAGAGGAGAGATGGCAGTTAGGTATGGTCACAGTCACATAATGTATAATGTGAATATATATTTTCTGTAGAGTGCAAGCAGGGACTCCGGCAGGACTAACTATGACAGCACAACTAAAAGGGAGAGCCAGAAGGAAACACAAACATGAGGGGTCCCTGAAATGTAAAGCAAACAATCACCTCACTGTCAACAAACCTGAGTGATCAAATGAGAGTGAGGAAGACAGCATCGAAACATACCAGTTCACCGTAATACTCTACATCCATGAGTCCCCCAGATCTGCTCCTTTACCTAAGGCAAATCTATTTATAAAAATACTTGGCTAAATAAATTGGTTTTTAGCCTAGACTTAAACAGTGAGACTGTGTGTCACTATAGAGTCCTGAACACTATTTGGAAGACTATTCCATAATTTTGGGGCTTTGTAAGAAAAAGCTCTGCCCCCAGCTGTAGTTTTTATAATGCGCGGTACTGACAAGCAGCCTGCATCCTTTGATCGAAGTAGGCGTGGCGGATCGTAAGGCACTAGCAGTTCGCTCAGATACTGCGGCGTGAGACCATTTAATGCATTATATGTCAAGAGTAGAATTTTAAAATCAATGCGAAATTTCACAGGGAGCCAATGCAGTGAAGATAGGGGTAATATGCTCATATCTTCTGGTTCTAGTGAGGACTCTCGCTGCTGCATTCTGGACTAGCTGAAGCTTGTTTATGCACCTAGCTGAACAACCAGACAGTAAGGCATTACAGTAGTCCAACCTAGAAGTGATAAAAGCATGAACTAGTTTTTCTGCATCGTTTAGCGACAATATATTTCTTATCTTGGCAATATTTCTGAGGTGAAAGAATGCTATCCTGGTGATATTATCTACATGAGCTTCAAATGAAAGACTGGAATCTATAATCACGCCGAGGTCTTTTACTGTTGTACTTGATGGAACAGAAAGGCCATCTAAAGTTACGGTGTGATCTAAGATTTTACTCCTAGCTGTATGCGGTCCTATGACTAGAACTTCTGTCTTATCCGGATTAAGCAGAAGGAAGTTAATTAGCATCCAATTTCTTATGTCCTGCACACATTGCTTAACTTTAGTTAGCTGGTTTTTCTCATCAGGTTTTGACAGGCTGAGACATATAACTGTGTTTCGTCAGCATAACAATAAAAACTAATACGATGCTTACGGATTATGTTGCCCAGAGGAAGCATGTATAGGGAAAAAAGCAGTGGGCCTAAAACTGAACCTTGCGGAACGCCAAACTCCACTAGAGAACATGCAGAATAATCACCATTTAAGTCTACATACTGATAACGATCGGTCAAATAGGATCTGAGCCAGGAGAGGGCTGTACCCTTAATTCCTACTACATTTTCTAATCTGTGAAGAAGAATAGCATGATCAAGGATGTCAAAAGCTGCACTGAGGTCGAGTAATACAAGCATAGTTACACAACCCTGCTCAGAGGCCAATAGGAGGTCATTTACTACTTTAACGAGTGCTGTTTCTGTGCTGTGATGAGGCCCAAATCCTGACTGATACAGTTCATGTATGCCATTTCTATGTAGATATGAGCATAGCTGCTCCACTACTATCTTTTCCAGAATCTTAGAGATAAAGGGGAGGTTCGATATTGGCCTGTAATTGGACAGCTGACAGGGGTCGAGGTCAGGTTTCTTAATTATTGGTTTGATAACTGCTAATTTAAAAGATTTTGGAACATAACCAATGCTGAGTGAGGAATTAATTATTCTCAACAGCGGTTCTGTTATCACTGGTACTATCTGTTTAAGAAAATGTGTCGGTATAGGATCTAATATACAGGTTGATGAATTTGCAGAAGAGATGAGTGAAATTAGTTCATACTCTTCAAGGGGAGTAAAGTATTCTAGTTTCCGATCTGACATGGCTAGATTAACATCTGTATCAATTACATTGTTCAGTTTCAAAGCCTCAATTTTATGCCTGATATTTAGAATTTTATTATTAAAAAAGTTCATGAAGTCCTCACTATTGCATGATGATGTTGTGGAGATTTCTGTAGTGGTCTTATTTCTGGTTAATTTGGCTACGGTATTAAATAAAAATCTAGGATTATTTTTATTTTCTTCTATAAGAGTGGAGAGATATGTTGATCTAGTTACACTTAGAGCTTTCCTATAGTTCAGGATGCTCTCTTTCCATGCTATTTGAAATACTAACAATTTAGTTTGACGCCATTTACGCTCTTATTTCCGAGCGGTCTGTTTTAAAGTGCGCGTGTGATCGTTATACCAGGGAGCGAGTTTCTTAGCTCTAATTATTTTTCTTTTAGCTGGAGCTACATTATCTAAGGTACAACGAAATGTCAACTCTAAATATTCAGTCGCCTGATCGAGTTCTGTGGGGTCAGACGGTGACCTAATCGAAGTTGGTAAATTTGGGAGATTACTAATAAAACTGTGTGGTAGTTGATGTGAATGTACATTTAATACGGTAGCGCGGTGCTGTGCGTACATTATCACTGTGACACACCACTTGAATTGAGACAAGGTAGTGATCTAAGATAATTTCAGACAGTGGAATTGTGAATACATTTCTTATACTTAATCCGAAGAATATTATTAAATCTAAAGTGTGACCTGCTTTATGAGTGGGTCCTACTACACACTGATTTACGCCTACGGAGTCCAGTATGGACATAAATGCTGTTCTCAGAGGGTCTTCTGAATTCTCAAAATGAATGTTAAAATCTCCAGCAATTAACACTTTGTCTACAGAAACGACTAGGTTTGAGATGAAATCTGCAAATTCACTAAGAAATTCAGAATACGGCCCTGGAGGTCTGTAAATTATAATTAGTGGAATCGACTGAGCTGACTTAATATACTTAAATATACTTATGTTACTATAAAGAATTTCAAATGAGTTAAATTTGTGTCCGTGTTTTTGTACGATAGACAGATTATCATTGTAAATAACTATGACGCCTCCTCCTCTACCAGTTAACCGAGGCTGGTGTATGTAGCTGTACCCAGGAGGACAAGCTTCATTTAGAGCTACATACTCGTCCTGTTTAACCCGTGTTTCATGCTAAATGGGCAGTATCTTTTAAACCCCTATGAGCATGCCAGTTAATTTTATAACAATTAAAATGGTTGTAGATATAAACTGGTAAGCTACTATGCTAAAGTCTGGAAAAAAAGTAATGGTTACCCTCAGCTAAGTGGACATTGGTTTGGAAGGTCAAGAGCAGTCTAGGAACCATCAAGCCCCTGCTCCAAAAGTCACACCTTTACGTTTGACTAATGTTTGCCGCTGACCACATGAAGAAATAAAAAATTCTTCTGGTTTTTAACTTTTTTAAGACAAAAAGTATTGAAACATGGTGCATGGTTTTGCTGCAAATAGAACAGGTGTAGTAAGGATACAATTATGAAAAAGCAAGTCTAACTCAGAATTATTCAGTATAATCTTAAATTATCAGGTAGATATTGGAAACATAGATAGATCGATAGATCGATCATGGTACTCATGACGTTCTCTTATCAGATTCATGAGGTCGTCACCTGGAATGGTTTTCAGTTCAGAGGTGTGTCTTGTCAGGAGTTAATTTGTGAGATTGAACATGCATGATGGAGATGATTGGTAATATGCTTATTAGTTGACCTTATGTGTTGACCATAGTGCTAAAATGTAATGAATTTTTAAAAAGATGACTATCTTCCAACAGGAATGGTTTCTGGGAAGGGCTCTTTATGATGCTGGTGCAACCATTATCCACCACTATGCCTTCTCAGAAGAGCCAACTGCTTTCAGCTACCCTGATTTTGCTGCAGGTTGGGCCCTCAGCTGTTCTCTGGTTAAAAGGTGAGGCTGTGAGTTTGTCTGTTAGCCTATCTGTGCCTTAAAAGATAAGATTAGACAGGTTTTCCACAGTCTTGAATTGGGTCATAAACCGAAGCCATATTGAGTTCATAGAAAATCGTAAGGAAATAATCAGAAAGTTCAGCAGAGTTTGGTACTGAAAAAAATGGAATGTTGGTGAGTAAAAAAACATTTCAGACGTTCTTAAGTTCTAATTGTAGCTTGTAGCATTGACTTGTAGCATTGACTTGTAGTATTGACTTGCATCTGTAGGTGTTTATTAACAATGTATGTGGCAGGTTCATGGATTCCGTATTCACAGGTATCCAAAATATGAGTGTACAGAGTACGTAGGTGAGCTCATGGCACATAAATAGAAAATGAATAGGTTCCTTTTTTATGTTCCTTATTAAAAATCTTAGAAAGCCTCGACAAGTTATAGGGGTTACATGTTAGCAGTTCTTGCCAAATCTTGCCAATTCATGACAAATCATGATGTGTAATAGGTACTTTGTAATACGAGGTAGGTAAAATTTCTTGACACTTCTTGACAGTTTGTCATAAGTTCAACATGGTTTTGATTGGAGTAGATCTTACCATTTTGTAACTGATGTAGGTGATTAGGGCATGTGACATCACCAAGTCAAGGGACCAAGAACTGTTAAAAGTTTCAATTCAGGACATTTTGGCATGCTCAAGGGAAAAGGATGGAAATGTAAAAAAAAAAAACTATATATGTAATTTGCAGTGGATAATGTCAAATGACATAATTTATTTGGAATTTCAGGTTAGCTGATTACGTGATGCATGAGCCACCCAAATCAGATTTTATCATCGACCTTAAGCATGAGGTACGGTACAGTGCAGTATGCTAGTTTTAAAGTCCAAGTCTGATCTTGTGAAATGTGATATTCTCATAAGACTGGGTAATTATGTGGCGAACTTTGTCAACATTATGCTTGTACTGTACCAAGTAGCTGACATTAACATGAACATGAACGTTTGTGCTGTACATTTCTTTGTTGTTATTAAATCATTTATTAACTATTAACTATTAAGTAAATTTTTTTAATGGTTATTTAAAATGTTATTAAAATATTTATTTGCTGATTCTCTGTCTGGAGACCTGCAATATCATACATATTAGATTTTATGAAAATGTTTATAACCTATTTTTACAAATTACCCACATGAGGGAATGCAGAAGGATGCAGCACACAGTGCCAAACAAAACAAAGTCCAGGACTCTAACCTTGCTGAAAGTGTCCTGTTCGTTTTAATCGTAAGCCTGTGATATTGTTCTCTGTAGTTGTTATTACCAAGCAGACTCTTTGTTGACCGTAGCAGTAGGGCTGTATATCTTCTTTCTATTTGTCAGCTGTATTGGAATTTAATGAATCATTCTAACTGAAGGAAATTAATCTGTGTTTTTCACAGGCTTCCTATAAACATTGCATAAAAGCTCATGTTATGTATTCTTTTACCTGTTATGTATGTCACACAGTAATAGTTCTTTGGTGCACTTCCTTATGCAGGGTGCCATTGTGCATTTCAGAAACTACTGAGGCAATAATTCACTATACCCTTTTCATATAGTGCCTTGGTGCCCTTTTTGTAAATGCTATTTTACAAAATATCACCAACTTCCTGCTTCCTGAATGTCGTGCAGCCAGCCTGTGACAATGTGTTAGCACTTGTACACACACTTGATGCAGGGCCTAATTTGCACGTCACAAGACTTCGCACTGCACAATATTCAATAAATGTACATTAAAGGCAGTGGTTAAAAAGTCTTTAGTATACTACAGTACAGTATGTAGAGTATAGAATTCTTCGTACCATACACCAAGCAGTGCCCTTGTTCGGTGGTTAGAGAATAAATAGGGTGTTAGAACCTAGTTAGCTTTATAGCTCACATTAGCGATGAACAGCAGCGAGTCTGTTTACATGAAGTTACAGTCAAAACATTGTTTATTAATACTGAATACATTTAAATGATGACAGAACAACTATGGAATTCGGCAGTCAACAAAAATGTTACCTTTTGCTTTGATTACATTTTTGAATTTTCTCTGTCAGCTTCATAAGATAATCACCTGGAAGAGCTTCCCAACAATCTTGAAGGAGTTCCCAGAGATTTTGAGTACAGTACTTGTTGACTGTTTTTTCTTCACTCTTCGGTCCAACTCATCTGAGGTGATTGTGGAGGCCAGGTCATCTGATGTAGCACTCCATCACTCTCCTTTTTGGGCAGATAGCTCTTACATAACCTAAAGGCGAGTTTGAGGTCATTGTCCTGTTGGTGGAATACTATATATAGTCTCACTATACAGTAAACCATATGGGATGGCAAGTCGCTGCAGAATGCTTAAGGTTGCCCCTTAATTTTGACTAAGTGACCAACAATGTCACCAGAAAAGCACCGGGCCACCAGCACATCTCCACCTCTATGCTTCAAGTGGAAAACACACATTCAGGAATTCTTGTGTTTCATGTCTCAAACAAGTCTTCTGCTTGTTGTTATTCTAAAGTAATGGGTTTTCTGATACAATTGGATTCATGAAGGCCCAACTGTGAGCAATGGATGTTGAATTGTCTGCTGCTTGAACTCCAAGAAGCACTTATGTGGGCTCTATTCTAAGGTGCTCTAAATCAACCGTTTCTGAGGCTAGTCATTCTCATAAACTTATCCTCTCCAGCAGAGGTAATTATTTGTTTTTCTTGGTCCTTTCTTCTCTTTCTTTGTTTTCCTTGTGAATCTAATGAGAGAATGCCATGAGTATGCCAAGCTGCCATCAAAGTTAAAATATAAAACATATTCTGGTTTATTTAACAAATTATTGATTATTACATTTTAAGGCCTGCACTCACAAAGGCCTCTATATATACACCATGAATGATTAATTGTGAGTAATACTGAGAGTGAGTAATTGTCCCTTGTATGTAAAAGTCATTCAGAGCAATTACCACAGTGCCTGTTTGGACATGAAATTCATACTCTGCTCATGCCTGTGTTCCATAAAAATATTGCTATTTGTCTCAACTCATCAAACAGGCCCACTATGGAATAATCAGAATTTTTTTTTATAGATTGCTCTGTATATTTGGGATGAGGGAAGAGGACTTGGTTTAACCGCTGTGCATGAGTTCTGCTCTGAACTTCATGGCTCACCAAATACTGAACATTGTGCTACCACTGTCAACTCTTATCTGCCGATGTGTGTAGGTTTATTATTTCATTACTTTTAATGTTTTGTTCATCATCTACATATGTTATTGAATCATTAAAGTTAATATTAAAATAGATAGTAAATTGTCTAGTTTTAATTCTGCACATAAAGATCTATATAGAGTAACAAAGAAGATTTCTTTGTAGGGTGCGCTAGTGAAGAGGGAGGACCTTTTTGTGGCAGTGAAGACTTGTCTTAAGTTCCATATGGATAGAGGTGCGTTGTATAAGCTTTCAACTGTGCTGTCTGCATTTTTCTGCCTTGCATTGGAAAAAATATTGTGTGGTCATAATTGTGTGATAAATAAAACTTGCAACAATAACACCTCCCACAGACAAGCTCCATATTGTATTTTGGGCAAAGTGAAAATTACTTCAGTGAAAGATGATGATGCTTTTTCATGTTAAAATAAATTAGTTGATAAAATATTCCTTAGTAACTGACTTTTTGGGATTCGACTAAAGCTATTCAATTTATTACCTGTTTTGGGTTGTCTTTACATTGCATAGGCATTTATGAAAAGTCAGGAAAATTGCACCTAATTTTATTTCTTTGTTTTATATATTTGGGAAAACTCATTTTCTCCAAGCTCTTTCTTGCATGGAGATATTGATGGGTAATTTATTCAGTTAGTTAGACCACTTTGTGGTTTAGTATGGGATGGAGATAAATGGTGTTGGAACAATCCTAAAAATCAACAGACATAGTCACTAGAGTTAACTGCAGGTATTTACAGTACATGACCAGAGTTGTTTTTAAGCATCAGGGAAATGATAAATGGTTCCATATTTATTCAATTTCATCAAGACATTAAACATTAGCTAAATGGTATTAGCTAAGAATGGTATTAAAAGTTTTTTATGTTGTATACTGATTTAGCGGTTGAATTAGTTTGGGGTAAAAAATTATGCCCATAGTTGTGCCCATTAAATTGTAATCATGTAATAAGATTGATTTAATAAATTCCCAGAATCATTTTATAATTAAAAAAGAAAACACAATATCTCATATCCCATTGAAGTGTCTGTAATCCTTCCTTAATCTTCTTTTCATTCCTGGTTTATACCTGATTGTTTCTCATTTGTCTTTCTGTGCATGGTTTTTCTTAGTGCCTGTAGTAAAGAAGACCTGGGCAAAGGACGCAGCGTTGCTGGAGTTTTATAGTGATTTTGCTGATCCAGACATTCCAACTATTGACCTGGGAGTCCCTAACACAGAGAGTGGTCAGTATTTAGAGCAGTATTGTGTGTTTTTGTATTTGTCCGCTGTGTCGTCAGCATTTATTAAACAAAAAAAAAAAAAAAGAGTTTCACATACCTGCTCATCCCTCTTCCACCTCCTCCGCCTAATATTTGGTGTACAGCACAGAGGGTGTTTTGCTTTCTCACATAACTACTAGGGATGTAACGGTATCAAAACTTCACGGTACGGTAATACCTCGGTATGAATGGCACGGTACGGTATTTATTGAATCATTTACAGGAAAAACTAATGAAGAGAGTCGAAAAAAGTGCCAGAAGTGTTTATTAAACAGTATACATGAACACTGAACATATCAATGGCATACAAATTAGCCATCTATCTGTAAACTTTGAAACAGAAACTTCAGTTTTTCAATTTTAATAACAAAAAATTATTAAACCATATAAAAAAATTATTCTTGAAAACTCAAGAAATAAAAATAGCAGCCTACTAATTGCAGCTGGCCCATGTGCTGAATGAGTATTTGAGAACACTCAACTCATTCACTCACTTATTCAGACAGAGACAGGATCTTTTTTTTCCTTTCCCGTTTCTTTTCAGAGAGAAACCGAAATGACTCGATAAAACTATAAGTCTTCTGAGAAAAGTTTGCTCAGGCGAATGTAGAGAACGGGCGGTAGCGGAATTCCCATCAGCCCAGGCGTGACCATCATCCTTTGCGGTCTGTTGTCGCTACAGATCCAGTAATGCAGAAATGGCGGGTGCTGCTATTAGCGGCTTAGGCAGTGGTTCTCAAACTTTTTCTGTCATTCCCCACTTAAGGGGGTGAGCGAATTTTCAAGCCCCACTTGTCAACAAAATAATAACGAAATCGGCCAAGTTTACTGTTTATTGAAATATCAATTTCTAAACCAATAAGATCAAACAACACCAAGTTAAAAACAGATAAAATACATGTGCAATTGTTATAAAAGGCTTACGTTGTCACTTATCTTTGCATAATTGACCCCATGTTTATTAGCTGCTCAGCAATCGTTTGTAGTTTTTTTTGCACTGGCCAATTCTGTATGCAACTTTGAATGAAGCCATTTGTGCTTTGCTGTCCACTGATTCAGATTTTACCATGCGATTATCCTGCTGTCTGTATTCTGCCAGCTTTCTTTCAAAGACGTCCAGTGGCTTATTAACGTGACTGGAGTGTGTTGTCTCTAAGTGTCTTCCTAATTTGTTGGGTCTCATGCGGTCTGCTGCCAGCGGTATAAGACGCAAAACACACACGACCCTCTCTCCTGCCCACACCATCCCCACCATGAATCCAAGCTCAAGATAGGCTTCATTAGGGGTGGGTGATATAACCAAAATCTTCTAACACAGGAGAAGCAATTTTCTACCTCGATAACGATCACAATCACAATATAGCAATTTGTATCTGAAAATACATAAATAAAAATTCAAACACAAAGAAACTGTTTTACATAATGTAATTTTATTTAAACTGTGAATTGCTGAGGTTTGCAGCATTTTTTTTTTTTACTATGGCCATATTCGTTTGGATGCTTGGATTTCAGATGATAGAAAAGGTTTGACGTGTTTCCACCACTTGTTAAAACAGTGCACTTGCGTACCTTCCAAATCACGTTCATCTCATTCGTATCACTTTTCTTATACCCAAACCAATTCCACAACACAGACGATGCACCTTTTTCTTTACAATCTCCTCGTTGTTGGTTTCGTCACATGTAAGCAAACTCACTGCTGCTGCACCTGTATATAGTCTTCTTCCATTGTCGAAGTGTATGTGAAGCCAAACACATCAAAAGTGGGACGAAACCGCGGCACCCGATTGAACCGAATATCTGCGCAAATGCAGCGCAGCGCGACTATCTGGATAGCGCAGTGATGATCAGGTTTATTTGCGCAGCCCGGTGGATCGCGCAGCGCCGCTCGAATCACAAATCTGCGCGACCCAGTGTTTTTATTTAAAAAACAATTTAAAATGTCAGGACTGTTTAATATTGTTTCCGCCTTGCCATGCCTGTTTTGTACGTGCGCATCCCAGCGGGGTAAAATGTATTTTGATGGTCGGCGTGGTCTATTTCTGTCAGAGTCGCGCAGCGCTGCCCAGTGGCTCGCGCAGGTTTGTGATTCGAGCAGCGCTGCTCAAGTTTGCCCGACGTTAAACCGTTATTGTTGCACTATGGTTCCACTTTTTCTCCCGGCCCACAACTGATGTTATTTTAAATTTACTTGTATTAATGATCCATTTATTTGTGTGTGATTGTGTAGTTTTTTCCTATTATATCCACTAATTTCCTCCCGTTCATTGCGCCCCACCTGTCATGTCTGTATTCCCCACTAGTGGGGCACGCCCCACACTTTGAGAACCACTGGGCTAAGGAAAAGGGATGGAAAGAGTAATTAATCATTATGGAGTAAGCGGGTTTTAAATCGGATGTGCAAATTATTGGTCTGTGTTTATATTATTTTGAATGAAATGTGCGTTATTTGTAAGAAAGTCAGGTATCACTGACATACTTTAGCCCCCCTTCTTGTCTGCTTCATTTGGAAGAGGTGAACTTTGCGACCCCCAACCACCCCCCTCAGCTTCTGTGCGGCTGCTTCAGCAACAGGGGCAGAACAGGTATCATAGTTAATAGAAAACCGCTTAGCGGCACAGATTATTATTCTTTCTTCCAAGTTCGTGTGCTGCCCCTCACGTGTCGGCCATGCCTAAAACCCCCACTGACTGGAAGTGTAAGTATGTATATTTCTGACGCGTCCCAGAGTCCGGAAAATGCACTCTCAAGAATGCATCAAGCACAGTGTCTAGATTGCTGTTTAGATGTGAAGTCATCAGTGCCAACGGTCTTTTCCAAAATCCTAGTTTGTCTTGTTCTCCGACCTACACGGTCATAGCTGATAAAGTAGGAAGGCAGACAAGAGTGTTGCTTTTGTCCGCTTTTTCCTTTATTCAGGGTCGTGGGGTGGGCTAGAGAGGGTTCACCCTGGACAGGGTGCCAATCCATTGCAGGGCACATACACATACACACATTCACATACTTATTCACACACTACAGGCAATTTGGGAACCCCAGTTAGCCTAATCTGCAGGTCTTTGGACTGTTGGAGGAAACTCGAGTACCCAGAGGAAACCCACCAAGCACAGGGAGAACGGCCTCTGTTTGACGGGAGTAGACCCTGGCTGGGAATTGAACCCGGACCCTGGAGGTGCTTGGTGACAGTGCTAACCACTACACCACCGTGCTGCCCATTTCATACACATTTGCATAATTTTCTTTGGATACTGTAAAGCTGCTTTGCAACAATGACCACTGTTAAAAGCACTACACAAATAGAATTGACGTTCAGCATGTAGCATCACAGACGCACTTTGTACCACCACTGTTTTTGTCCCTAGCCTATGTACCCCCTCAAACTTGAATGGCTAAAGTGCCATATACTACCGAGCAAGTTCAAATGAGTGATCCGAGTGTTGGCATCCTTCATGTGATGGAGTCATTGGAGCAGGGTGTGATTGGGACAGAGGATGGAAGTAACTAAGTACAGTGGAACCTTGGATTATGAGCATAATTCGTTCCGGAAGCGGGCTCGTATTCCAAAACACTCGTAAGCCAAATTTAATTTTCCCATAAGAAATAATGGAAACTTAAATTATTCGTTCTACAGCCCCAAAAAAAATACATTAAAAAAATTTATACAAAATATAAAGTAAAAATAAAACCAATTAACCTGCACTTTACCTTTCAAAAAAGTAAAAAATAAATCCAGACAGATAAGTGTGTGTGTGTGTGTGTGTGTGTGTGTGTGTGTGTGTGTGTGTGTGTGTGAGGCTAGAGTAAGTGGAGACTCTTGCTTTCAGCCCCTCCTGTCTCCCCCCTTCTCATCTTACACATTCTCCTCCCGTTTAAACACACACACACACACACACACACACACAGTAACGGAAAGACTGCTGTTCTCTCCTAAATTATTAAAGCTTCTCCGCTTTATTTTAATGTTGTTCGCGACAGCCCGTTAATTCATGGTCGTGTAATGATGAGATGCCCCCGTTCTTTTATTTTCTGCATTGTCGGGCTATAGTACAAACTTTCGGGTGGATCCTACACTTAAATCCAACAAAAAAAACTTCTGAAGGACAAAACTCAGGCTCTGTAACCTAGCTTACATCTCGCATTCGTATTCACACACACCGGACTGCATTACCCACAGTGCATCTACCACACTGGACTACACTTCCGTAAACAGCGGTCATAAATCAACGTCTCTCTCCTGCTACACTGTTTTATCTGAAATTAGCAATGAACATCGCTAATGACACTCGTGTGAGCGCAAACTAACAGAATCACTGCTGTAAAGTAAAACAAACAAATGAATCAGCACCTTAACTCTGAAAATAATCGTGACAGAGCTGAGTTTCTGTGGAGAGCAGAGAAACTCAGTGTCTCTGCCTTAATTTCTGTGCTCGTGTGTGTTTGTAAAGGGGGTTTCTCACACACACACACATAGCCAGCAACAGTGTCAAATTACGCGCGCGCGCACACACCACGATGAGGAAGAAAATAGATTTTTAACCACTGTATTGAGAATTTCTTTTGCTTTACTCACGCGCACACGTGTGTTATAAGGAACAGTACACGCGCTGTACACACGCGCTTCCGAACACAAAATAAAATGTTTTACACACACACAGGGTCACAGTGTTATAGTAAACCGTACACGCGCGCACGGATGTTGATTATACCAGTAAGAGACGAGCACTAAGACCCAGCAGGGGAAACTATTACCCACAATTCCGCAGCGCAAGAGAGAAAAAACGTTGGCTCAGTTGTGATCACGTGACGCTCGGCGTCAAAACAAGAAGCGCATGCGTGAAACATGATACTCGGTGCTCGTAAACCAAGACAACGCTAGTTTTTCAAGCCATAATTTATTAAAAATCTTTGCTCGTCTTGCGGAGCACTCGTAAACCGCGTTACACGTAATCCGATGTTCCACTGTACTTTTACTTTATTACTGAATTTTATATAAGATCTGTGTTTTTTTTTTTTTTTCTTCTTCCTTTCCATCTCTGAAAGGCCTTGCATATATTTGTGCTTGTAACATGTTATAAGCACCAATATCAACACCTGCCGACTATTTTATATAATTCTTCCTTAATCATGTAGCAGGTGAAATGAGAAGTGGAGATGGCCTTAAACCAGCATTATTCCACACACAGACAAACACACACAAGCTTTGTGTGTTTCAGGACTTTTAGGTTGATATTTCACTGTCTGGTGCTTTTGGTTTCATTGTTTCATCTTCTGATTAATATTATTATTTAAGCCCCCAAGTTTAGTTTTTGCTTGTCTCATATTTGTTCTCTTTTGGTTATCACTGTTCTGTTTTTATTACCCTGTTTGGGTTTCTCTGTTTTTTTTGTTCCTGTTCTCGTTTCTGTTTATTTTCTACTTTGTTGTTAAAACTTTTAATATCTGTGAATACGCTATGCCTGCAATCCCCGTTCCCTGATAAAATGTGAGATCTACATAGTGGCGAGGAGGGATGCATAACAGATTACAATAAGCACATAAGCACAATTAAGTTCTTAGAAAGTCCAACATGGCAAAGAGGTTTTCACTTATACTTCTTAGTCCTGCTTGGAATTTTGAAAACCTTGATATTCTCATTGAGACCCCTGTTATGTCTATTCTTCTGCAACCCCTTTAGTTGTTATGTAAAAGGATCTCCCTCCTAATTTTCTCTACTAACATCCAGGAATCTTGTAGAAACAAAGAATTTCTCAGATATACTGATGAAAAAAATTCCATAGTCAATACATATTTTGCACATTTTTTTAGTTTGTTAGATGTATTAGTAAACAAACATTTACCCCATGTTTTCTGATCTTTTATAGATTATTATTAAATGATTCCCAGCCAATAATTGACCATTTCATATTTGGGTGTATCTAGGTCAGTTGGTCAGCCAATGTGTTTTTGTAGGTTTTCCATGTAGGTGTGGTTTAACTTAACAGGCGACACAGCGTAATGGTTAGGGTCGAGGGTTGTGGATCATTTTCTCCTTCCTCTGGGTACTCTGTTTACCTTCCACATTCCAAAGACCCGGAGCTTTCAAACTGCCTGTAGTATGTTAGTGAGTGTGCACTTGTGTGCCCCTGTTGGATTGGCACACTGTCAAAGATGTACCCGGGAAAATCAAACCCCAATTTCCATGCCTCCCGTGACCCTGTATAGGATAAGCGGTATAGAGAATAAATGAGTGAGAAAATACAAATTAAAACAGTGAACAAGCTGGAACAGGTAATGCGCGTTTATAGACTGTCATGAATACTGGAAAACATTTTTTATGTTCTCCCACCAGTAGTCTCACTTTAATAGTTTACTTGTTACTATAAATGTTAATAGTTTATATATATATATATATATATATATATATATATATATATATATATATATATATATATATATATGTATATATATGTATGTCCTTCTCAAAAAATTAGCATATTGTGATCAAGTTAATTATTTTCTGTAATGTACTGATAAACATTAGACTTTCATATATTTTAGATTGATTACACACAAACTGAAGTAGTTCAAGCCTTTTATTGTTTTAATATTGATGATTGTGGCATACAGCTCATGAAAACCCAAAATCCCTATCTCAAAAAATTTGCATATCATGAAAAGGTTCTCTAAACGAGCTATTAACCTAATCATCTGAATCAACTAATTAACTCTAAACACCTGCAAAAGATTCCTGAGACTTTTAAAAACTCCCAGTCTGGTTCATTACTCAAAAAATCATGGGTAAAACTGCCGACCTTACTGCTGTCCAGAAGGCCATCATTGACACCCTCAAGCAAGAGGGTAAAACACAGAAATTTCTGAACGAATAGGCTGTTCCCAGAGTGCTGTATCAAGGCAGAAAACGCTGCACAACGAGAAGAGGTGACCGGGCCTGGAGGAAGATTGTGGAGAAGGACCGATTCCAGACCTTGGTGGACCTGCGGAAGCAGTGGACTGAGTCTGGAGTAGAAACATCCAGAGCCACCGTGTACAGGCGTGTGCAGGAAATGGGCTACAGGTTGCAAATTTTGCAAGTCATTCGGAAATCAAGGTGCCAGAGTCTGGAGGAAGACTGGGGAGAGGGAAATGCCAAAATGCCTGAAGTCCAGTGTCAAGTACCCACAGTCAGTGATGGTCTGGGGTGCCATGTCAGCTGCTGGTGTTGGTCCACTGTGTTTTATCAAGGGCAGGGTAAATGCAGCTAGCTATCAGGAGATTTTGGAGCACTTCATGCTTCTATCTGCTGAAAAGCTTTATGGAGATGAAGATTTCATTTTTCAGCACGACCTGGCACCTGCTCACAGTGCCAAAACCACTGGTAAATGGTTTACTGACTATGGTATTACTGTGCTCAATTGGCCTGCCAACTCTCCTGACCTGAACCCCATAGAGAATCTGTGGGATATTGTGAAGAGAAAGTTGAGAGACACAAGACACAAGAATCTGCAAAAGGATTCCCGACCAAGTATTGAGTGCATAACTGAACATAATTATTTGAAGGTTGACTTTTTTGTATTCAAAACACTTTTCTTTTATTAGTCGGATGAAATATGCTAATTTTTTGAGATAGGGATTTTGGGTTTTCATGAGCTGTATGCCACAATCATCAATATTAAAACAATAAAAGGCTTGAACTACTTCAGTTTGTGTGTAATGAATCTAAAATATATGAAAGTCTAATGTTTATCAGTACATTCCAGAAATAATGAACTTTATCACAATATGCTAATTTTTTGAGAAGGACCTGTATTGTTCTTCAGAATTACTTTTGAGAAGAGTGTTGGTGAAAACAAACCATAATTAATTACACCATTATACAAGTTCTAGGTCGAATATCATCTGCTGTTCAGTCAGTGCCTGTTTAACCGGAAATTGATTAACGAGTGGTTGCCATCATTTTGTGACACCACAAGGAATTATTATTTTTTTCCTAGTGTAGTTTGACATTGTACTCAAGACATTGTCTTTTATTCAAGTAAAAATATGTCTACATGTACAGTATATATCAGGCTTCTTTATTATTGATAAAAGTTCACTGTGAATTGATCCATGGAGTTTTAACCTTTAAATATGTGCTTTAAGGTTGGGGAAACCATGTTCCTGTAAGTTTACAAAGCAACGATGCAACAACTGTCTGCTACGACGGTCACTTCAGTCAAGTTGGTTGGCCAAAATTGTTCTGAATTACACATACACCAAATACCAATGCGCATGTGCTGTCACAAAATCACTTAAAACATATTGGAACGCCGACTTTGTTCTGATTAACCCTTAGGAGTCTGAGGGTGTTTTGGAACCCTGAAGAGATTCTGACGTGTCCTAACATTTGTGTATTTTTCAGTTACTTATAAACATATAAATGTCTAAAGTCTATCATTTTATTCAGCACAAACTGGGCAATGATAATATATGAGCAGCATGTATGTACAAGTTTGTATATTGGAGAAAAAAACTGTTATGCATGACTTTTGAAAAAAAAAAAAAAAAGTCACTGAAATAAGACCACAAAACACATTCATGACATTTGTGCACAAGACTTTTGTGACCTGGATCTTATTATGTAGAGGTTTAACATTAGATCTTATTATGTAGAGGTATAGGACCGAGGAAAGTGCTACAAGAAAATAATTTGAGGACAGAAACATATTTCTTTGTTTGTGGTTTATTTAGAATAACTTTCAGAATTCCAGGCAAAAATTCCAGGAACAGTTCAAAATAAATGCAAACATAAAAATAAAAAAGTGCAAACAACATTCAGAGTAAAATGGTGCAAACCAAAAACAGTGTAGGATATAAACTGTGTAAAACTGCAACAAGCACAGTACAAAAAAAAAAAAAAAAGATGGACATTCAGGGTAAAACAGTGCAAGATTTGTAAAACTGTGCAAAAACATACATGCAGGGTAAGCCATTGGTGGCAGCAATGTCCAAGAACTGTAGAAAAATCTTTCTGTACCACTTCATTGTTTTGTGCTGTGCAGTGTAGGTACTGTACTGTAATAGCTGATCAGAGAGATCAACGCCCCTCATGTGCTAATTGTACGCAGTCAGAGGTGCATGGAAACATCTTTGCAGTCCACGTACCTTGTGATTTCACCCTCATCTTCACCATGTCTACTGTATAAGCAAAATGGATGGTAGAACAGATGGATACTTCTCGTGTGTCCATCCATTTCACAGATACAGGTCCATCTGAACGGTGCTTGTGTGTCCTGATGTGAGGTGCTGGTGAAGGCAGGGGTGATGCACATTCCTAAAAACAAATAAACAAAAAAATGTTAGCATATACTATTCAGAGTAAATGGATGTACAATTAATAGGTATGAACGCACAATATATACAGAGAGGCCCAAATATCTTATCCACACTTCAATATGAAAAATATACACCTCTCTTCTGTAGGTCACGTGACAACATCAATGATGATGATGATGATGATACACCTGACATTTTTAGAGGAAAGATAATACTACACACTGCTGCCATAATTCAATTTGAGTTTTAAAAAAGGCCATAGATAACAATTGTGAAAGTGTGTATATATTTTACACCTGAGACATTAGCAAACACCATCCACTGGACATGCTTTACACACATATTTAACACATTCTAAGCATTTACACCTAAGCAGGCATTTGTAAATACAAGCTAAACAAAAGGCATTATATACATGTACACCACAGAAATATTCATAAACATATCTTAGCTACATAAGGCAGTATTTTAGCCAACTGGAACTAGCTTGTTTGTGCTAAATAACAGTACCGATAGCAGTGTTATAAACTAACCAAAACGAAGCCAAATATATATATTAGCAACCATAATCTAAAGCTATCCAAAACGAGGTGAAATACATTAGAACATTTATAAACATCTGTAAACTCCACAAGACATTAGCTTAGCCATCGGGAAAGTTTGCTACATAAGCCAACATGTTAGCAGTGTTATCTACATGCTACACTAAACTGTGTAAATGGCATTAAGAGCCAATGCAAATATTTACTAATATTAGTTTAATATTATCAGAATAAGAGTTATATAAGATTTAATACCTTACCGATTGTCATAGCAGTTTTCTTGAATGTCCTCTGCTGGATCTGTTCTCTCTTCAAAATGCGTCAGTCACACAGTCTTCATCTGAGGTAAATGTAAACTCTTCCTCACAGTCCAGAACATTCTGAAGCGCGCGGCATCTTCCAAACGTGCAGAAAAACTCACTGAATCCGTGTGTAAACTCTTGTTTTCATGTCTGTGTGTGTTTTCGTGCCGTTGCCCGGGGGGCGTGGCCTTGTACGTAGATTTCCCAGTGACTGTTTTAGGTGTGAATGGTGTGTGGGCGTGTCCTGCCTCAGGACAGAAATTCTGTGCCTCTCCTTGGTTTCATACGGATGACATAAACTGAGAATATTTGTTTTCACTGTGACTTGCATCATTTAAAAGTAGACCCTTTTAAGCTTTCTGTAGATATATTTATCATGTCTGCGGGTGCAGTATTCGCGGAGTTTCAGTTAATTTTAGCGTAGACTGAGACGGCTGAAAGCGCACCCTGTTTATTTTCATTATTTTATTAATGCACAAAGTTTTGTGAATATTGTGAGTATACATGAATAAAAGTAGACCCTTTACAGATTCAAATGATGTACAGTACTACACTTAAGTGTATGATTAAACATGACGGAGCATTTTAAACTCTTTTCACGGTTACCAGAAAAAAATGCACTTTTTGCCGCCGGCGGAAAGTCAGACTCCTAATGGTTAACTCAGACACACACACAAACCACACGCACAAACAAACCACAATACAATTTCAGCAGTTGTCCAACATTGTTCTGGGGTCCGTTCTTTGTACGTCGCTAACTCAGTTAGCTGGATTTGATTGTTGTGTATTTGTCCTGATCTTGGATTGTTTCGTTCTTCGATGCGCTTCTCGCATTTGCTGCCATAGCAACATGTCCGTAAGCTTGAACCTGCTCGGTAGCAGGTTTATTTCATGTAAACAGGATTAAGGCTGCGCTCCTGCCTGGTTATGATTGGTTGAAATGGCGACGTCACATCTGATGGGTTAAAGAGCACGACTGATGCGGACTGACTCACGTGGGAAAAGAAAAGTATCTTGCATATATACACACACATAATCGCTATCAAATATTATATTAGAACATAAATTCATAGGTTTATTATCATCAAATATGATATTACTATTATAATGAAGCCTAGGCACGAGACAGCCGTCAAGACCATTAATACAAATTCTTGTATAATGTTTATTTTGTAACACAGTTATTTTTCAGGGGTTCGTCCTGAATATGCAAATAAATGTGTATATAATAAAAAATAAATATTTTTTTATAATGAAAAATTGGATGAAACTAAATTTATTAAAAAATAAACAATATAAAAGTATACATGTTTTTGAAACTATTTTTCCATATACAACATATTTATTTTCATATTGCTTATTTTATTTTATTGTCTTATGTAATTTGTAAATGCGCATATTTTGTTTTAATATAATATTTGATAGCGATTATGTGGGGTGGGGGTGGGGATCCATGGCAGGGGGGCATTTCAGGGCATTTCAAATTTAGCTCGCTCTTTTGTCATTTCGTCAACCAATCAAAGGGGTTGTGATCAGTGTTTCTACTGTCGATGCATATCGCCTTTTAAACCAACGCACGAACGCGCAATAATCCTAGACAACTCAATCCAGTCATACTAATCATCAACAACAGGTGTGCTCGAAGAACCAACTTAGCTGGACCGTAATTATCACGATGATCTCATCTTAGATGTGTCAATTCATCTCGGATGTGTCAAGCGACGTACGAAGAACGGACCCCTGTTTTGCACACATAACCGCTTTCAATGGTCGTCCCGTGTCAACAAATACCGTTGCTACAACTTGCTGGGTTGGCTCTTTCCTCTTCCACAGCCAGTATATTAGTTTAAATTATGTTCAGTTCTGATCTATAAGTATATTAACACACTTGATGTTGCAAGAGACTTTTTTTGCAAGAAGCACTTTTTTTTTTTTAGATGTCAAATAATTTCTAGGACAGTATGTCTTCGCCTTTAATCAGAGTTGCAGTTCTGTTCAAAGTACAAAGCCATCTTGTTTTGCTCTGGTACTTCTCTCCTTTGAAAATGTACTCCTCCTTCAAACAAAGATTGAATAGATAGGTGTGCCCATATAAATTTTTTAATTTGCAAGGATGTTGTTATTTTTTTATATTCTGGCTGCAGTCCATATAATAGAATCTTTCTCTGACTCTTTTCTCTCTCTCTCTCTCTCTCTCTCTCTCTCTCTCTTGAAAGAGGTTTTAATCTTTGCTGTAATTATTTAAATATATTAAGTGTTTAAGTGTGTACTGACATGTTTTTTGCTTGCATATTTTCTTATTGTGTGTGGAGGGGGTGGGTGTGTGTTAATTTTTTTGTATATAATAATAATAATAATAATAATAATAATAATAATAATAATAAAAACATGGATTGGATATTGAAAAGAAAATGACTGTCACTTTACTGCTTTTACCACTTGAACAGATCTCTATGCTCTGCCCTGACCTATTTGCATTCCAACTTATTCTCCTCCGACTGATCCCTTTCCTTCTTCTAGTGCCCATAATAGTCATAATGCTGAGACTCTATTCTGAAATACATTCCGTTTACGCTACATGCTCTTTTGACCAAATTAGCACCACTTTAATGGAGCTTTTCCACTGCATAGTACGACACGACACGGTTCAGTTCTACTCACTTTTGGGGGGCTTTCCACTGGGAACAGTACATGGTACCTGGTCCTTTTTTTAGTACCACCTCAGCCGAGGTTCCAAGCGTGCCGAACCGTTACCAAAACATGACGTGTAAACATGGCTGGTCACTGATTAGCCGGAGAAAATCGTCATTACTGCGTCACCAAACTTGCGACACGAGACACAACAGAACCGCTATATTTAGAACAGCCAGAGAAGGATCGGACACACCTTTTTGTATTAACCGTCGGCCTCTTTTGAAACAAACTCCTTTGTCTCGCTGTTAAAAACATCCACATGCCGAGAATGAAGAACACCATTCCGTCGATATGCTCCATTGTTGTGTGTTTGTCTGTGGCTCGTTTACGATGACGTCATGGCAGTAGCGGCGCCGCGCGCGTGAGCAATCCCGCCCACGCTAAAGCGTTACTACACTGCAGTGGAAGCGCAAACCGAGCCAAACTGCGCCGAACCGAAGTGAGTTGAACCGTGTCGTGCGGTTCTATGCAGTGGAAAAGAGGCATAAGAGACTACAAGCAGTAACCGCAGCATCCCGGGCCTTCTGGTAAACTGGAAGATTTATTTGCCTACTAATTCCATCTTTTCTATGTCATTACCTTTTATGGTTGATTCTTTTTACAACTTTCTGTTTGCTCTGACATTATTAGTCATGCTGTTTTATTGCCTTTAAAGTGGGAATAGCAAGATACAACATCTGAAGTGTTTTGTAGCCCAGGATTATCAGATTATAAGAGCGGACTAGCAAACAGCCAATTATTTTTGCACCTTTTTTTCAGAGAGATGTCGTAACAATTGCCCTGCAATAGTTCTATACTTATTTCCACTAAGGCTTCTAGAGAGGATTTTTTTTATATAAATTGGTAAATAAGGAAATGAAGCAAACATTTTTTTTCTGAAGGAAGATCAGCGATCAGTTAACATAGTTGAATTTTATGATACTGATATTATTCATTTTTATTTAAATTACTTGTGTGCTATATGTCGCATGCTCTCTTAGTCCACGCCCATTTTTAACGCCATGCCAAACATTTTGCCAACACTATACTGTTTCTTCTTTTTGTGCAATTTGCTTCTCAGGGCATTGTGCAAAGACATTTGCCATTTTAAGGAGGTTTGTCAGTGGAGAAGTGACTCAAGCACCTTGGCTGCTACTAGTAGACGATGACACCTTAATAAGGTAACGTGACTGGCAGCCAAGTGAAACCCACAGGTACACGCTGTTCCTAGGACATAAAAAAACACCCCAGTAAATTACTGATATTCTATGGTAAAAATAACTGAAATTGTTTGGTAATGAACAAATATTCATTATTTATTCAAACTGTCATGTGATCAGACATTCTTATTTAGAATACTTGTGTATCAGCTTTTGCTGCAGTTGATGGGAACTTTTTGTAGAGAGTATGTATATATACACTGTGTGCATTATTAGACAAGTTTTATTTTTGAGGATTATTTCAATATTGAACAGCTGCATTCGGTCAATCCAAACAATTAATTATCCTCAAACCTGAATATATAAGAAACTAAAAGTGAGGTTTTGGCTTCCTCTGGAGAATATCTATGTGTGCACAACTCCTGGGCAGAATCATTATGCAACCAAATGAAAAATTATGTTTTCTCTTCTCACTTGCTTAATTTCATCTATTAAGGTGAGAATAATAAAACAACTTAAAAATGCAAATAAGCATTTAACATTTACAAAACAAACAAACAAAAAATAGTGACCAATACGGCCATTCTGCTTTTCAATAAAAGTAATAAGCCTTATAGATTCATGGGGTCTGTCATTTTCTTGATTTGTTGACGATCACCTTTTTGTGCAGCAGTAACCACAGCCTCCTACACAACATTTCAGAGAGGTGTACCATTTTCCTTGACAGTAAATCTCTCATTTAAGAAGCGCCCACAAGTTCTTAATAGGGTTTAGGTCAGTTGAGGAAGGGGGCCATGTCATTATTCTTTCTTCTTTAAGACTTTTACTGGCTAGCCACGCAGTGAAGTAGTTTGACAGACCATTGTCTTGCATAAATAGCATGGTCTTCTTCATATTTATTTCTGTACCACTGCCTGAAGTGTCTTCTTGATTTTGAGTACATCTTCAACCTGAAAAGGTCCAAATCCAATACCCCACCTCCACATTGCTGGCCTTGGAGTCGAAGGGGAGCTCTGTGCCCGTTACTGATCCAGCCAATATTGTCTTCAAATATTTCTTGGTTCAGTTTTGGCGTTTCAACCTTTGTGTCTTGTCATGTGGTGGTCACGTTTCAGCCTTCCTAACCGTGACCATGTCACTGAGCACTGAACACCTTGTACTTATGGACAATCCAGGAAGGTTGCAGTTTTGGAATATGACACCACTGGAAGATAATGGGTTCCTGGTATCTTCACGTTTGATTCTTCTCAAATCTTTTGGTTTTTGGTTTGATGATTCTGTGGTCACGACCCAATATCTTAGCAATTTCAAGAGTGTTGCAGACTTAGGCCGCACCCTCACTTACTGCATAAATACACATCACCTAATGTGCTTAAACAGCCCCTATTATGCTTTTTCAAATATGATCTTTCATGCTGTGTCATGTAGCTGTATGTGAACATAATTTATGGTGCACTGTCAGCATCACAGTGCAGATAGTTAAATTTTTTGTCTCAGTCAGAGTCAGCTCACATTCGCCTAAACGAGTCGTTAGCAAATATATTTTTACTCTGTTACAGATCCACGTCACTCCGTAACATATTTGCATAATGTCCGCCCACGTTCTACATCGCGAACAACTTGCCCGCCATATTACAATTAATGTTACCACACTCATGTTCAAAACTGAACTCTAACACTCGCGAAGTGCGCATGCCTATCTACGGCAAACCCCGAGGGCAAAAATGCTCACACACACGCGAAGTGTGCATGCGCCTTGCCCTTTCCCTGACCTGCCTTCAAAGGGACAGCCGGGAAAGAGCGGGGGGAGGAATAGTAATGGTGGACCAGCACTGGCGTTATTTGTTTGGATGAGAGAAGAAGAGATTGCTGTGGATCTTTTTCTTTCAAAGATTTTTCAACCGGATTATCTTCTCAAATCTTACCGAACCATACACGGTATACTCGGATAACACACATACAGTAAACACGGACTTCGGACATTTTCCACTCACTCGTTTTCTCATACACATACCGTTTATTATATATAGTTTGTAAATATTGTTTATATCTTTGTTTGGTTGTGGTGCACCTTTTTCGTTTACTTTATTTAGTTTTGTATAATACACGTTTGCTTTATCGACTTGTTTGTGTTTGTCCTTTTTGCTCACCGGCCTTTTAACGCAACACCGACACAAAGATAAAAGACCTCTCGATTTTTGTGGCCACAGTTAATATAAAATTAGCTTGTCTATTATCTTTTCTATGTATTGACGGGTCTCCAGAGCCGTCATTCAGTTATGGTAATAGGCATTTAGTTTACCCGACACACGCTGTAGCGGTAGACCAATCATAAAGGACCGCGCCATCTGACCAATCACAGCAGTGAGGGCTCACGGAAAGAAGGGGTTTAGACAGACTGAATCTTCGAACTGCTTCACACGAGTCGTTTACGAATCATTTAGAAATGGGGTAAAATTAAATCTATTTTTGGAGAAAACTAAAGTGTTATTTGACCTTGCATACATGTAAACCTGTTTTAAGAGACTCATTAAGACCTGTTTTAAGAGACTACAAGATGGCGCCGGTGAGGTCGGCTGCCGTCACGACTGCTCCGACCACCTTTTCTTTGTTTTTGTTTTTTAAGTTAGTTTTCAGTGTTTTAAAATCGGCAAAATCACCACCATTGAGTACATTAGGTATGATAGAGACACTCTTGTTTCTATTGGTATACAATGTACTCACAATACGACGGTTCTAACTCCGGATCCGAGCTGGCCGAGTGAGATCCTGAGGGAGAACAATGGACGCGACGCGAAGCGGAGGCCTCGAGGGAAACGAGCTGGCGTGAGGAATAGGCTCAGAGCCCGTGCACACCGCACACCTCTGCCTAGCATCCTGCTCGCCAACGTCCAGTCACTGGAGAACAAACTGGATGACCTCAGGGCCAGGATAAAGTTCCAGAGAGACATTCGGGACTGCAATCTCCTCTGCTTCACCGAGACATGGCTGAACCCAGCGGTGCCAGACCACGCCATACAACCAGCCGAGTTCTTCTCGGTTCACCGCATGGACAGGACGCGGGACTCGGGGAAGTCAAGGGGAGGCGGCGTGTGCTTAATGGTGAACAACAGCTGGTGCAACAGCGCGAGCGTTGTTCCTCTTACACGCTCCTGCACACCAAACCTGGAACTACTGTCCATCATGTGTCGTCCGTTTTATCTTCCACGGGAGTTCACATCGGTCATAATCAGCGCCGTTTACATACCTCCACAAGCGGACACGGACACTGCCTTATGCGAGCTGCATGAGGCGCTCACACAGCACCAGACACAACACCGGGACGCTGCGCTCATTGTGGCGGGGGATTTTAATAGTGCCAACCTCAAACGCGCAGCGCCGAACTTTTATCAGCACATCACCTGCCCCACCAGGGGCGAAAGGACACTGGACCATTGTTATACCACGGTCAAAGACGGTTACAAGGCACAATCTCGTCCAGCGTTTGGTAAATCCGACCACGCCGCCATTTTCCTCATGCCAAAATATAAACAAAGGCTGAAACAGGAAGTTCCGGTCCTGAGGGAGGTCGCGCGCTGGACGGACCAATCGGTGGCCGCGTTACAGGACGCACTCGATGACGCAGACTGGGACATGTTTAGAAACAGCTCCGATGATGACGTCAGCGTGTTTACGGAAGCGGTTGTGGGATTTATTGAGAAGCTAGTGTACGATACGGTAGAGAAAAAGACTATCAGAACGTTTCCCAACCAGAAGCCGTGGGTGGATAAAACCATCCGCGATGCTCTGAGATCTCGCACAGCTGCCTACAACACGGGACTTGCATCGGGGGACATGGAACCGTACAAGGCTGCGTCATACAACGTCCGGAAGGCGGTGAAAGAGGCGAAGCAGCGCTACGGGAGAAAACTAGAGTCACAGCTTCAACAGAGTGACTCTAGGAGCCTGTGGCAGGGACTGAGAACAATAACGGACTATAAAGCACCAACATCCGGTATGACGAACGCGGACGCGACTCTGGCAGACGAGCTGAACACATTTTACGCTCGCTTCGAGGCTGCAGCTAAAGACGCTAGCAATGCTAATGCTAACGGCGCTAATGCTAACGGCGCTAATGCTAGCGGCGCTAATGCTAGCGGCGCTAACGGCTGCAGACAGGAAGACACAGCCAGCACCGGAAACGCGCTCATCATCTCCGAGCACGACGTGAGGAGAGCCTTCAAGAGAGTGAACACCAGGAAAGCAGCAGGACCAGACGGCATCTCAGGTCGTATTCTCAGAGCCTGCGCAGACCAGCTAGCACCTGTGTTCACTGAGATATTCAACATCTCTTTATCTCAGTCGGTGATCCCCACATGCTTCAAAGAGTCCATTATTGTTCCTGTTCCAAAGAAACCACATCCTGCTTCTCTCAATGACTATCGCCCTGTAGCCCTCACCTCAGTAGTGATGAAGTGCTTTGAACGCCTTATCAGAGACTTCATCATTTCTTCACTACCCGACACACTGGACCCACTACAGTTTGCATACCGTCAGAACCGCTCCACAGACGATGCAATCTCTCATCTCCTCCACACATCACTCACTCACCTGGACACTAGGAAAGGGAATTATGTTAAAATGCTCTTCATCGACTACAGCTCTGCTTTTAACACAATAATTCCTTCCACACTCACCACCAAGCTGGAGCACCTGGGACTGAGCTCATCTATATGTCAGTGGATCTCCAATTTTCTGACTGGCAGACCACAGGCAGTAAGGATGGGCGGACATGTCTCAGCTACACTCACTCTCAGCACTGGAGCCCCCCAGGGTTGTGTTCTGAGCCCCCTGCTGTACTCTTTGTACACCCACGACTGCGTGGCCACTACCAACTCCACCTCCATCATCAAGTTTGCTGACGACACCGTCGTGGTCGGACTGATCACCAACAATGATGAGTCGGACTACCTAGAGGAGATTGGAAATCTGGAGAACTGGTGCCAGAGGAACAATCTCCTTCTGAACGTCAGTAAGACAAAGGAGCTGATAGTGGACTTTAGTACAAAGCAGGAGAGGAACTACCAGACCCCCGTCATCAACAGGAGCCCAGTGGAGAGAGTGGACAGCTTCAGATACCTCGGTGTTCACATCACGCAGGACCTATCATGGTCCTGTCACATCAACACCGTGGTGAAAAAAGCCCGGCAGCGTCTCTACCACCTCAGACGCTTGAGAGACTTTAGACTGCCCTCCAAGGTGCTCAGGAACTTCTACTCCTGCACCATAGAGAGCATCCTGACGGGAAACATCACGACCTGGTTCGGGAACAGCACCATGCAGGACAGACGAGCTCTACAGAGGGTGGTGCGATCAGCTGAGCGCATCATCCGCACTGAGCTCCCTGACCTGCACTCCATCTACAGCAAGCGGTGCTGGACTAAGGCCAGGAAGATCGTGAAGGACCTCAGTCACCCCAGTAATGGACTGTTCTCTTTGTTGCGGTCTGGGAAGAGATTCCGCTCCCTAAAGGCCAACACAGAGAGACTGAGGAGGAGCTTCTTCCCGCAGGCGATAAGGTCTCTCAATCACACCACCACACAGGACTAATAACATCTTTTAAGCTCACAACACTGACTGGACAATCATGGACACATTCATACACACTTGCACTAAATACTCATACATCTGGACAATTGCACATGTCACCTTTCATGCATTTTGCACAACCACGGTCACTTTAATACCACATTTCTATATTTTTGCAATATTTTATTATGCCCTTATGCACAGTTAATTTTACAAATTTTACTAGTTAAAATTATTTCTTAGTATTTCCTTTTTATTGATTATTTATTTTACGTACAAGATTTTATTTTCTTATTTTCTTTCTTTTTAAGGTCACTGGCGGTCGTATAAAAGCATTTCACTGCATATTATACTGTGTATGATTGTGTATGTGACTAATAAAATTTGAATTTGAATTTGAATTTCATTAAGCAATATTAGCAACCTTTAAAATGGCAGAATGGGACCCCTTTAAATCCAACAAGCATTCTATACTGTATAAGCAATAATTGTGCATACAGTGTATATAGAGATAGTTTAATGGGTCTTACTATATTAGTGTTGAAAGATTAAAGAAGACATTTTGTGTAGTTATGTGTGTTGTGATTGCTTTCCAGTCTGCCAAGACTCCGGCGACATCTGGGCTGTTACAACCCTAATGAAGCTGTGAGTATTGGTGAGCGCTACGGGTATACTCTCAACAAGGGTGGCTACAGCTATATTACTGGCGGAGGAGGGTAAGCCTGTAAAACTCACTTGTCGCTGTTATTTTGATTGGTTGTAGGTATTTGAAAACGTGCTATTTAGCAAAACCTTTCCACATACATCCATGTTCTTAGACAATGAAAGGAAATTGGAGAATCTTGGGGAAACCCAGACAAACGCAGGAAAAAGCTTGGGATAGTCAGATATTATCCCTCAGGATCCCAGTGTCAAACACGGTTATTTGAAGTGTAAGGCCCCGGTGTACCCACTATGCCACTGTGCTACACTGTAGAATTTTTTAAGCCTAACTGAAGCAGTGAGTTCTCATTTTTTAAAGAACTAATGTATGTTGGTGGACATATGCCATGGCAATGGAAAAGCTGTTAATGTGTTTCAGAAGAGTCAAATTATTGCCCTGTATCAAGCAAAGAAAAAAAAAATCACAAATACTTGAAGTTGGAACTGTAAAAAAATAAAATAAATAATCAATAGTAGAAATCACTGCTGTTTAATAGTGAAAATAAGAGCATTTCCATATGCATATTGCAACAAGAACTCCTAGCATTGTGAATAAACAGTTGTGTGAACATAAGTAAATCATTTGTTATTGAGGCTAATAAGAAGGCTAGAATTCACTGCATAAAGGTTAGAAATTGTTACAAAGTATTAAACAATTAAAATAATGCTCCCATTGGACAGGTCTTGGCTCTGCAGTGTTACATGGTATAATTTTTTTGTCATCAGTTCAATATTTTGGCCAAAGAATTGTTGGCTAGTGTTTTAGCAGCCTACTAAACATTCCCTTATAAAAGAAAACCAGACCGTTTGTCCTAGACATCTGCTGTAACAATGTGTTTACCCCAATGGTCAAAAGGAAGACAAACAATCTATAACATGAATATATCAGCAGCATGAATAAACTGCGTCACAGTATACCTGCACAGAATAAAAGCATAGTATCATAAAAAGTAGAAAGTTAAGTTTTCTACCCTGCTATCACCTATGGTCTATTTAGTGGTTAATATTGAGTTATTTTTAATTTATTGCCATTAAGCAATTGATGGGTTGAACAATTCTCCCTCAGCACTGGAGTTCTCAAGGATATGTATTTTTCCTAGATTCTCTTTTCACCCATGACTGCATACATCTACGCCTGAGAGCTATGCATCTTCACATACTGCATATTAGTATGGTATGGCAACAGCTGCACAGCTTCAGACCATAAAGGGTTTCAGAGCATGGCAAAAAACGCCCAACAAATTATTGCCATTCAGTTACCCACCATAGAGGACATTTATCAATTGAGGACACAATCATTATAAGGTGTAAGTCAGGGAAGTGAGTAGAGGCAGTGTGACGCTCTGGGACATCTTTAGTCCTGGCATGTAAATGTTGCATTGACATGCCACACCTACCTAAAATTCTTGCAGATCAAGATCACTCTATTGTGTAATTGCCTAAAGCCAATTGGTTCTTTTACCAGGATAACACACCCTGACACACTGCAAAAATGGTTCAGAGATGGTGTAATGAGGATGAGAAAGAGTTCAAGTTATTAGCTTGGCCTCCAAAAGATCCTTATCTGATTGAGTATCTGTGGTGTTTGCTGGACAAATAGGTTTGATCCACACATACTTTTGACCAGCGATACAGTAGTTCACAATCAGTGTACCTCTACATTATTATTATTTTTTTGGTTATTTTGTCTAGACTATAACTTCTTTTTCCTCTCAACTAATATTTCCACTCTCTCATAATTGTGTTCCTGCTTTCTATGTTGTTTCTGTGATATTTTCTATTGTGTGTGTGTGTGTGTGTGTGTGTGTTTTTTCTGTTAGTATGGTGTTTAGCAGAGAGGCAGTGTTGAAAATTCTTTCCAGTGGTTGTGGCTGTTACAGTCCAGATGCTCCAGATGACATGGTATTGGGAAGGTGCCTTAACACACTACGCTTGTCAGTTACACACAGCCCACAGTTTCACCAGGTAAATCACATACACAGTTTGTTTTCAAGCTTCGTGTTAAATATGGCAATACTGATTTTTTTTTTCAGAATTAAACATTGACAACCAAATGAATTTATTTAATATGATTTATTATTTATTTATTCATATAATTTATATAAAATTTTTAAATATTAAATTTCAAACTGGAGTAAATCACTATTCATACAGCATAAATACCATGTATACCTCAGGCTAGTTTAGTACATGCAACCACTTGACAGTTATCCGGATGATGATCATCAGCTAGCCAAAGAAGGTCATTGCTGAAAGGGTGACCAGTCACAGAGTGCTGTTTCAAAGCATATTTATGGAAAGGTAACTGGAAGGGAAAAGTATAGTAGGAAAGATGCGCAAAGCAATAGGTCTTAAGAAAATGGTCACACAAAGCTGATTCAAGAGCATTCCAAGGAGTGGAGTGAGGCTGGAGTCAGAGAGCTACCATGCACAGACATTTTAAGGAAATATACTAATTTTGCAGTAGTGCCAAGCCTCCTGAACCAGAGACAATGTCAGAAACGTCTTGGCTCTTACCCAAGCTCAGGAAAAAAGAACTGGACCATGTTTCAAGTGTTTTTTTTTTCTTCAGACGAAATCAAGGTCCCAGATTCTTTAGAAAAAGTGGACAGACAAATAATCGAAGTTGTTTTAAGTACAGTGTTAAGTTTCTACAGTCTTTGATTATTTGGAATGCTATGTCATCTGCTGGTGTTGGTCCACAGTGTTTTATCAAGTCCAAAAGCCTTTTGTCTAAAACAAGCATTATGGAGTTGCTGATTTACTTTTTCAGCAGGATTTTGCACCTGTTCACATGCCAAAACTACCATGAACTGCTTTGCTGACCATGATATTATTGTGCTTGATTGGTCAGGCAACTTGCCTGACCTGAATACCACAGAGAATCTAGGGAAGAGGAAGATGAGAACCACTAATTCAGATGACCTGAAGGCTGATATTAAAGCAATCTAGTCTTCAAAATTGCTTTAGCAGTTCCACAGGCTGATCGTCTCCATGTCATGCATCACTGATGTAGGCAATTGTGCAGAAGAAGCCTCAACATAAATAAACATAGTGTTCAGAAGTTAAATTTTTGTATTGTAAATTATTGTAACATTTTTTTTGACTGATCTTCACTGATTAGAAAATATTTTAATTTTGCAATACTGGAATTTTGAGTTTCATAAGCTGTAAGCCATAGTCATAAAAGAAAAATCTATTTACATTTAATGAATAGGATATGAGTTTCACTTTGTAAACTAAATTACAAAAAAAGTCCACAATATTAAAATTAAATAAAAAAAACTATGTATGTTAAAGTTAAGGACTTAAATAATAATAATTTGAATGGATACTTTATTTGAATGCACGCTATAAATAGTCTCATTTGTGGTCCATAGGCTCGTCCAGATGATTATCCCAAAGAGTTACTGCTTCGTCAGAGCCCCATCTCCTTCCACAAACACTGGAACATCAACCCTATATCTGTGTACCAGCAGTGGCTGATGGAATTTGAGGATTCGCTTCAGCCGATCTTTAAGACAGAGTACAGACAAGAGCTCTAAGACAAGAGCTTACTTTCATGTTGTGTAATGTAGAATGGAAGTCTATAAATATTTGCACACTTACAGTTTTTGTAACTTATCTTGCTACATCAACACAGTGAATTTGAAGTAAAATGATTTTTTTGAAGTGCAGACTTTTAATTAAAAAAAAAACATTTAAATGAATATGAATAACAACTTTTTTTTTTACTGTTCCTATATTTTTACAGTAATAGAAGTAATATGATTATTTTTAATAGTTGACTTTCTAAATTACAGTAAGTTGTGAGTAGTTGTACTGCAGGCTTGTGGCTTACCTATGTGTCGGGATGACTTGTCGTGAGTTGTAGCTTGCTGAAATAGGCTATGAATTTTTTTGAACAAGCCTAAAGTCTGCTGTAGATCTATTATATGTTTCTCTAGCTTATTTGAGGTTTTTGTGGACTTCTGTAGTCGATTGTAGCCAGTTATAGCTGGCCAAGGGCCTACAGAAAATTCATAGCGACTACATGTATGTCCAACAGTTCTTTTGTCTATTATTGTAGGGATCCATAGACCCTTGTAGTGCATCATAGACCTGTTTGTAAATAATCATTGTTGTCTCTGACCTTACCATACCAAATTATTGTCTTTTCTGTTCCTCAACCTAGCACCACCCCCTTTCGTCTTCCATCTAGGAACTTATCTAGGAATCTACCTAGGGACTGTGGAGGCCAATGGTGGCCATTGTATTTATTTCCATTTCATGACCATGGTGGGACCACTTGTCAACATTCACAAGCACATTCACACACTATGGCCATTTTTGGCATGACAGTGCGCTTCTGTAACACTGTAGGGACATTGTTGTGTGACCTTTCCTGGGACATTTGATGTGCCTCACCAGATGCATGAGTTCAGATTAGGATCAGGTATTGAAATATGATAAAAATATTGACACATACTGAAAAAATATTGAAATATAAAATATGAGATTAATGCATCCCTATGAGAGCATGCTTTAAGCAATTTTTTTCCCAGTTTGGTTATTTACCAATTTCCACCCATTAGATTGTGTATAATACAATATGTTTGTGTTTTTTTTCTTGTGAAGATGCTTGTTTTTTAGTGATCAATCTACCATCTGAGAGATATTAAATTAAAGTTCCATTGTTAAATGTTCCCTGACTAGGCGGTGCATTTAATAAAATCATTACTCTAAATCAGTGGTTCTCAAACTTTTTCTGTCATTCCCCACTTAAGGGGTTGAGCGAATTTTCAAGCCCCACTTGTCGAAGTCGGCCAAGTTTACTGTTTATTGAAATATCAATTCCTAAACCAATACGATCAAACACCACCAAGTTAAAAAAAAATAAAATACACGTGCAATTGTTACAAGGCTCACATTGTCACTTATCTTTGCATAATTGACCCCATGTTTATTTGCTGCTCAGCAATCGTTTGTAGTTTTTTTTGCACTGGCCAATTCTGTATGCAACTTTGAATGAAGCCATTTGTGCTTTGCTGTCCACTGATTCAGATGTTACCATGCGATTATCCTGCTGTCTGTATTCTGCCAGCTTTCTTTCAAAGACATCCAGAGGTTTATTAACGTGACTGGAGTGTGTTGTCTCTAAGTGTCTTCCTAATTTGTTGGGTCTCATGCGGTCTGCTGCCAGCAGTTTAAGACACAAAACACACACGAGCCTCTCCTCTGCCCCCACCATCACCACCATGAATCCAAGCTCAAGATAGCCTTCATTAGTGGTGGGCGATATAACCAAAATCTTCTATCACAGTAGAAGCAATTTTCTAACTCAATAACGATATATATCACAATATAGCAATTTGTATCTGAAAATGCATAAATAAAAATGAAAACACAAGGAAACTGTTTTACATAATTTTTTAAAAAATGTAATTTAATTTAAACTGTGAATTGCTGAGGTTTGCTGCATTTTTTTACTTTGGCCATATTCGTTTGGACGTTTGAATTTCAGATGATAGAAAAGGTTTGACGTGTTTCCACCACTTGTTAAAACAGTGCACTTGTGTACCTTCCAAATCACGTTCATCTCATTCGTATCACTTTTCTTATACCCAAACCAATTCCACACCACAGACGATGCACCTTTTTTCTTTACAATCTCCTCATTGTTTGTTTTGTCACATGTAAGCAAACTCACTGCTGCTGTATTCCATTGTCGAAGTGTATGTGAAGCCAAACACATCAAAAGTGAGACGAAACCGCGGCACCCGATTGAACCAAATATCTGCTCGACTATCTGGATAGCGCAGTGATGATCTGGTTTATTTGCGCAGCGCCGCTCGAATCACAAACCTGCGCGACCCACTATGTTTTTATTTAAAAACAATTTAAAATGTCAGGACTGTTTAATATTGTTTCCGCCTTGCCATGCCTGGTTTGTACGTGCGCATCCCAGCGGGGTAAAATGTATTTTGATGGTCGGCGCGGTTTATTTCTGTCAGAGTCGCGCAGCGCTGCCCAGTGGCTCGCGCAGGTTTGTGATTCGAGCAGCAGCTCAAGTTTGTCCGACGTTAAACCGTTATTGTTCCACTATGGTTCCACTTTTTCTCCCGGCCCACAACTGATGTTATTTTAAATTTACTTGTATTAATGATCCATTTATTTGTGTGTGATTGTTTAGTTTTGAGCGTACGCTCTTCATTATCAATAAAGAAAAGCATGAATTAGAATAGGTACTTTCCTGTTATTTTCCACTAATTTCCTCCGGTTCATTGCGCCCCACCTGTCATGTCTGTATTCCCCACTAGTGGGGCGCGCCCCACACTTTGAGAACCACTGCTCTAAATGTTGACTGGAGTAGAATGCCAAAATTATCCCTCCTTTCTGTTAAATTAACTATCAGAATTGGTTTAGTGTCTTAATCCATCATGATTAGGTTGTTTTACTGATTGTATACGATCTGGAGAGTTCTCACCGGGTGGGTTGGGAAGAGCTATGTGTTGGGATGAACTGGCAATCTTTGGAATTTTACTGCCAAATTACGTCATGGGCTTTCCATTGTATATATTGGCATCAGTCATGTGTTATTGCGTAGGCTCCAGTTTAAGCATTGGTAAATTGTGGAGTACCAGTAAGTGTGTCTTTGCCCTTTTCCTGATTCATACACATTCACATTTCATACAAACTTCCATTTTTTTATTGTGTAAAGCTGCTTTGCGAAAATGACAGTTGTTAAAAGCGCTATACAATTTTTTTTATTATTAATTTTGAATAAAATTTTTACTGAGACAGCTATAGTGAAAATACGTAGATCTCTCAGTTCCTTTCAAACCTAATATGGCAGCTTGAGTTCAAAACCATCCATCGTCATGTCACTTTACTCCTACCAATTTGATCCTGTGCTGTATGTGTGTCTGTGCTTTTTTATAGCAGTGTGTTTACAGTACATTTGTTATTATTTAGAAAGCATGTTGAACTTTTGTATTCAGGTCCATGGTATGCTACTCATCGTCCTTCTTATATTTCTCACTCTTGGCAATTTGTTAAAAGTTGTCATTGTGAGTGGTCATCATAGTGGGGAGAAGAAATGACAGATACTGTACAGTACCACTGCTCTTGTACAATGTATAATGTATAATACAATGTATAATACAGTGCATCGGGAAAGTATTCACAGCGCATCACCTTTTCCACATTTTATGTTACAGCCTTATTCCAAAATGGATAAAATTCACATGTAAAATCACAAATACATATACAAGTATTCACAGCCTTTGATCAATACTTTGTCGATGCACCTTCGGCAGCAATTACACCCTCAAGTCTTTTTGAATATGATGCCAGCTTGGCACACCAATCCTTGGCCAGTTTCGCCCATTCCTCTTTGCAACACCTCTCAAGCTCCATCAGGTTGGATGGGAAGGGTCGGTGCACAGCCATTTTAAGATCTCTCCAGAGATGTTCAATCGGATTCAAGTCTGGGCTCTGAATGGGCCACTCAAGTACAGTACATTCACAGAGTTGTCCTGAAGCCACTCCTGTGATATCTCGGCTGTGTAATTTGGGTCGTTGTCCTGCTGAAAGATGAACCGTCGCCCCAGTCTGAGGTGAAAAGCGCTCTGGAGTAGGTTTTCATCAAGTATGTCTCTGTACATTTGTGCAGTCATCTTTATCCTGACTAGTCTCCCAGTTCCTGCAGCTGAAAAACATCCCCAGAGCATGATGCTGCCACCACCATGCTTCACTGTAGAGATGGTATTGGCCTGGTGATGACCGGTGCCTGGTTTCCTCCAAACGTGACACCTGGCATTCACACCAGAGAGTTCAATCTTTGTCTCATCAGACCAGAGAATTTTGTTTCTCATGGTCTGAGAGTCCTTCAGGTGCCTTTTGGCAAACTCCAGGTGGGCTGCCATGTGCCTTTTACTAAGGAGTGGCTTTCGTCTGGCCACTCTACTATATAGGCCTGATTGATGGATTGCTGCAGAGATGTTGTCCTTCCATCTGGGTTCTTGGTCACCTCCATGACTAAGGCCCTTCTCCCCCGATTGCTCAGTTTAGATGGCCAGCCAGCTCTAGGAAGAGTCCTGGTGGTTTTGAACTTCTTCCACTTATGGATGATGGAGGTCACTATGCTCATTGGGACCTTCAAAGCAGCAGAATCAATCCTGTCTCAGAGGACTACAGACAATTTATTTGACTTCATGCTTGCTCTGACATGAACTGTCAACTGTGGGACCTTATATAGACAGGTGTGTGTGCCTTTCCAAATCATGTCCAATCAAATTAATTTACCTCAGGTGGACTCCAACTGAGATGCAGAAACATCTCAAGGATAATCAGGGGAAACAGGATGCGCCTGAGCATTTAATGACAAAGGCTGTGAATACTTACAGTGGTGTGAAAAACTATTTGCCCCCTTCCTGATTTCTTATTCTTTTGCATGTTTGTCACACTTAAATGTTTCTGCTCATCAAAAACCGTTAACTATTAGTCAAAGATAACATAATTGGACACAAAATGAAGTTTTTAAATGAAGGTTTACGTTATTAAGGGAGAAAAAAAACTCCAAATCTACATGGCCCTGTGTGAAAAAGTGATTGCCCCCCTTGTTAAAAAATAACTTAACTGTGGTTCATCACACCTGAGTTCAATTTCTGTAGTCACCCCCAGGCCTGATTACTGCCACACCTGTTTCAATCAAGAAATCACTTAAATAGGAGCTACCTGACACAGAGAAGTAGACCAAAAGCACCTCAAAAGCTAGACATCATGCCAAGATCCAAAGAAATTCAGGAACAAATGAGAACAAAAGTAATTGAGATCTATCAGTCTGGTAAAGGTTATAAAGCCATTTCTAAAGCTTTGGGACTCCAGCGAACCACAGTGAGAGCCATTATCCACAAATGGTAAAATCATGGAACAGTGGTGAACCTTCCCAGGAGTGGCCGGCCGACCAAAATTACCCCAAGAGCGCAGAGACAACTCATCCGAGAGGCCACAAAAGACCCCAGGACAGCATCTAAAGAACTGCAGGCCTCACTTGCCTCAATTAAGGTCAGTGTTCACGACTCCACCATAAGAAAGAGACTGGGCAAAAACGGCCTGCATGGCAGATTTCCAAGGCGCAAACCACTTTTAAGCAAAAAGAACATTAAGGCTCGTCTCAATTTTGCTAAAAAACATCTCAATGATTGCCAAGACTTTTGGGAAAATACCTTGTGGACCGATGAGACAAAAGTTGAACTTTTTGGAAGGTGCGTGTCCCGTTACATCTGGCGTAAAAGTAACACAGCATTTCAGAAAAAGAACATCATACCAACAGTAAAATATGGTGGTGGTAGTGTGATGGTCTGGGGTTGTTTTGCTGCTTCAGGACCTGGAAGGCTTGCTGTGATAGATGGAACCATGAATTCTACTGTCTACCAAAAAATCCTGAAGGAGAATGTCCGGCCATCTGTTCGTCAACTCAAGCTGAAGCGAGCTTGGGTGCTGCAGCAGGACAATGACCCAAAACACACCAGCAAATCCACCTCTGAATTCGCTGAAGAAAAACTAAATGAAGACTTTGGAGTGGCCTAGTCAAAGTCCTGACCTGAATCCTATTGAGATGTTGTGGCATGACCTTAAAAAGGCAGTTCATGCTAGAAAACCCTCTAATAAAGCTGAATTACAACAATTCTGCAAAGATGAGTGGGCCAAAATTCCTCCAGAGCGCTGTAAAAGACTTGTTGCAAGTTATCGCAAACGCTTGATTGCAGTTATTGCTGCTAAGGGTGGCCCAACCAGTTATTAGGTTCAGGGGGCAATTACTTTTTCACACGGGGCCATGTAGGTTTGGATTGTTTTTCTCCCTAAATAATAAAACCCTTCATTTAAAAACTGCATTTTGTGTTTACTTGTGTTATCTTTGACTAATAGTTAAATGTGTTTGATGATCAGAAACATTTTGTGTGACAAACATGCAAAAGAATAAGAAATCAGGAGGGGGGCAAATAGTTTTTCACACCACTGTATGTACATGTGCTTTCTCAATTTTATTTAATTTTTTAATAAATTTGCAAACATCTCAAGTAAACTTTTTCATGTCATTATGGGGTGTTGTGTGTAGAATTCTGAGCTAAAAAAGAAATTTAATCCATTTTAGAATAAGGCTGCGACATAACAAAATGTGGAAAAAGTGATGTGCTGTAAATACTTTCCGGATGCACTTTATATCCTAGACATATAGAGTGTGCCTGGGCCCCCTACCTCTATCAGACCAGCTGTGTTTGTACTTAATAATGGGGCAGTATGAGGAAAAGCAATCCTTAAGCAATATAATATATTGAGAGCATGCAATAAAAGAAAAAGACAACCACATTAGTTTTAGCCAATGCTCCCAGTTTTCATACTGCCATAAATTCAAATCAAATCAAATTCAAATTTTATTTGTCAAATACACAGTCATACACAGTATAATATGCAGTGAAATGCTTATACGACCGCCAGTGACCTTAAAAAGAAAATAAAAGCTTGTACGTAAAATAAATAATCAATAAAAAGGAAATACTAATGAAATAATTTTAACTAGTAAAATTAACTGTACAATAAGGGCATAATAAAATATTGCAAATAGAGTATATATGTATATAGAATTAAAGTGTCATTGGTTGTGCAAATATGCATGAAAGGTGACATGTGCAATTGTCCAGATGTATAAATATTTAGTGCAAGTGTGTATGAATGTGTCCATGATTGTCCAGTCAGTGTTGTGAGCTTAAAAGATGTTATTAGTCCTGTGTGGAGGTGTGATTGAGAGACCTTATCGCCTGCGGGAAGAAGCTCCTCCTCAGCCTCTCTGTGTTGGCCTTTAGGGAGCGGAATCGCTTCCCAGAGCGCAACAAAGAGAACAGTCCATTACTGGGGTGACTGAGGTCCTTCATGATCTTCTTGGCCTTAGTCCAGCACCGCTTGCTGTAGATCGAGTGCAGGTCAGGGAGCTCAGCTCGGCTGATCGCACCACCCTCTGTAGAGCTCGTCTGTCCTGCATGGTGCTGTTCCCGAACCAGGTCATGATGTTTCCTGTCAGGATGCTCTCTATGGTGCAGGAGTAGAAGTTCCTGAGCACCTTGGAGGGCAGTCTAAAGTCTCTCAAGCGTCTGAGGTGGTAGAGACGCTGCCGGGCTTTTTTCACCACGGTGTTGATGTGACAGGACCATGACAGGTCCTGCGTGATGTGAACACCGAGGTATCTGAAGCTGTCCACTCTCTCCACTGGGCTCCTGTTGATGACGGGGGTCTGGTAGTTCCTCTCCTGCTTTGTACTAAAGTCCACTATCAGCTCCTTTGTCATACTGACGTTCAGGAGGAGATTGTTCCTCTGGCACCAGTTCTCCAGATTTCCAATCTCCTCTAGGTAGTCCGACTCATCATTGTTGGTGATCAGTCCGACCACGATGGTGTCGTCAGCAAACTTGATGGTGGAGTTGGTAGTGGCCACACAGTCGTGGGTGTACAAAGAGTACAGCAGGGGGCTCAGAACACAACCCTGGGGGGCTTCAGTGCTGAGAGTGAGTGTAGCTGAGACATGACCGCCCATCCTTACTGCCTGTGGTCTGCCAGTCAGAAAATTGGAGATCCACTGACATATAGATGAGCTGAGTCCCAGGTGCTCCAGCTTGGTGGTGAGTGTGGAGGGAATTATGGTATTAAAAGCAGAGCTGTAGTCGATGAAGAGCATTTTAACATAATTCCCTTTCCTAGTGTCCAGGTGAGTGAGTGATGTGTGGAGGAGATGAGAGATTGCATCGTCTGTGGAGTGGTTCTGACGGTATGCAAACTGTAGTGGGTCCAGTGTGTCGGGTAGTGAAGAAATGATGAAGTCTCTGATAAGGCGTTCAAAGCACTTCATCACTACTGAGGTGAGGGCTACAGGGCGATAGTCATTGAGGGAAGCAGGATGTGGTTTCTTCGGGACAGGAACAATGATGGACTCTTTAAAGCATGTGGGGATCACCGACTGAGATAGAGAGATGTCGAATATCTCAGTGAACACAGGTGCTAGCTGGTCTGCGCAGGCTCTGAGGATACGGCCTGAGATTTCGTCTGGTCCTGCTGCTTTCCTGGTGTTCACTCTCTTGAAGGCTCTCCTCATGTCGTGCTCGGAGATGATGAGCGCGTTCCCGGTGCTGGCAGTGTCTTCCTGTCTGCAGCCGTTAGCGCCGCTAGCATTAGCGCCGTTAGCGTTAGCGGCGTTAGCATTAGCATCGCTAG
Source organism: Channallabes apus (assembly GCA_030522415.1). Classification (NCBI taxonomy): domain Eukaryota; kingdom Metazoa; phylum Chordata; class Actinopteri; order Siluriformes; family Clariidae; genus Channallabes; species Channallabes apus. Next base: position 23,067,972 of record CM060120.1, read on the forward strand.
CGTCTTTAGCTGCAGCCTCGAAGCGAACATAGAAGGTGTTGAGCTCGTCTGCCAGAGTCGCGTCCGCGTTCGTCATACCGGATGTTGGTGCTTTATAATCCGTTATTGTTCTCAGTCCCTGCCACAGGCTCCTAGAGTCACTCTGTTGAAGCTGTGACTCTAGTTTTCTCCCGTAGCGCTGCTTCGCCTCTTTCACCGCCTTCCGGACGTTATATGACGCAGCCTTTTACGGTTCCATGTCCCCCGACGCAAGTCCCGTGTTGTAGGCAGCTGTGCGAGATCTCAGAGCGTCGCGGATGGTTTTATCCACCCACGGCTTCTGGTTGGGAAACGTTCTGATAGTCTTTTTCTCCACCGTATTGTCTACCAGCTTCTCAATAAATCCCACAACCGCTTCCGTAAACACGCTGACGTCGATAAAAGTTCGGCGCTACGCGTTTGAGGTTGGCACTATTAAAATCCCCCGCCACAATGAGCGCAGCGTCCCGGTGTTGTGTCTGGTGCTGTGTGAGCGCCTCATGCAGCTCGCATAAGGCAGTGTCAGTGTCTGCTTGAGGAGGGATGTAAACGGCACTGATTATGACCGATGTGAACTCCCGTGGAAGATAAAAAGGACGACACATGATGGACAGTAGTTCCAGGTTTGGTGTGCAGGAGCGTGTAAGAGGGACAATGCTCGCGCTGTTGCACCAGCTGTTGTTCACCATTAAGGACACGCCGCCTCCCCTTGACTTCCCTGAGTCCCGCGTCCTGTCCATGCGGTGAACCGAGAAGAACTCGGCTGGTTGTATGGCGTGGTCTGGCACCGCTGGGTTCAGCCATGTCTCGGTGAAGCAGAGGAGATTGCAGTCCCGAATGTCTCTCTGGAACTTTATCCTGGCCCTGAGGTCATCGAGTTTGTTTTCCAGTGACTGGACGTTGGCGAGCAGGATACTAGGCAGAGGTGTGCGGTGTGCACGGGTTCTCAGCCGGTTCCTCACGCCAGCTCGTCTCCCTCGAGGTCTCCGCTTCGCGTCTCGTCCATTGTTCTCCCTCAGGATCTCACTCGGCCAGCTCGGATCCGGAGTTAAAAACGTCGAATTGTGAGTACATTGTATACCAATAGAAACAAGAGTGTCTCTGTCATACCTAATGTACTCAATGGTGATGATTTTGCCGATTTTAAAAACACTGAAAACTAACTTAAAGAACAAAAACAAAGAAAAGGTGGTCGGAGCAGTCGTGACGGCAGCCGACCTCACCGGCGCCATCTTGGATTGGACTGCTCTGGGGGCTGTTCTGAGGACCACAACAAAGTAACACATTTAACAAAATGGTGTTTTGTTAGTTAGATAAGCCTAGACTGGTCCAAGCTGACAGGAAACCTGCAGCCAAATATCTTTTATGACCACTCTTTGCAACTGTGGCAGAAAAAAATAGAAAACTGAACTCATCAAACCATCAGGCAAATGGGATGCAAAAGAACAGAAAACCATGAATCAAGTACCACTCCCATCATTGAAGAACAGAAATCTGATGCCACAGTGGGCACAGACTAAGCAAACAGGAATGGTAAAAAAATAATCTGGTATTTTTGTGATGTTCAATAGCTCTGGTCTTAATAAAGTTTTGTGTGAGTGTAGATGTCTCATGGGATTATAACTGACTTTCTGAACTTTAAACTTATAATTATTGTTTAATTTCTAATCCGGTATATACCCAACCAAAACTAAGATAGCGCTATTATTCTTACAAACAGATCCTGGTTTCCTTTTCTTTGTATCTTTTGAAAATATTTGCAATTGAGTAATATGCGGTCACGTTATTTCACTAGTTTTGACGCGTAGCTTTGGTTTGAAGTTTCACTCAAACAACAGAAGTCCGATCTCTTTGTCTCTTGTAGTTTATTTTGTCAGCATCAAAGAGTCAACACTTCATACATTCGTCTTGAGTAAATCCACTGTGATTACAACACCAGTTGCTGTATCTTATAAATTTCTTACGCATATAACAACACTTTTGTTGTATATCTGCTTACGGGTAGCTTACGTTCAAAAGCTTGTGTTTCTGTAGCCTTCCGCATCTAAACTGAATTTTCTATCATACGATAGTCATACAAATACATGTCATAGTGGAATGACATCACAGACCAACTTACAATTGTCAAAATGGATGCTTAACTAACACATTGAGCTTATGGCTTATGTAATAAACTTAACGCTTAATTCTTCACTAATGAATAGAATATGGTAGAATGAAATTAATTAAAACAAATAAAATAAACACAACAACAAATTCTGCAGATCCATCTTACATAACAAATGTGATATGGCTCTTACAATAGCTAATTGTATTTTATCTACTTTGATATATATTTTTTGTAGTTCTAAATATGCTAGTTTTAATTGGTTGTGGTTAGGTTATTGCATTTACTTTATTCTCTCTTTCTCTCACAAACACACACACGCATCTATCCACACATCTATCCATTCATTTCAGCTAAGGTAAGATTTTATTCCATCCTAAAGTAAATTTGCTGTTCTTTAGTTTCTGTGTAAATAAAAAGTACCCAGCTTACCCATCTTTTTTCTCTCTTTTTAATTGTTTTTCAAGATTAAGATCAAAGCAGAGGCAGTGTTTAATGTTTAATTTCTATGCGTTTTTATGTTCAGTCTACAAATGTAATTTATTTCTGACTAAGATTGAGCAAACTCAAATAAGAATTTAAATTACTTAAAAAGCAACATATTCAAAACCCCATAAATAATGACACAACTGAAGACTAATTTATAAAACTGCTGTAGTATTATAAGTCCAAGTGAAAGATAAAAAAAAAGAGCTGTTGCTTGTTATAAGTTTCAGTGTCCTAAGTAATCTTCACTTTTTATGATTACATTATTTGTATATATGGAGGTGGACTTTGGGTAATTCATGTTTTTTAAAAAACGATTATACACTATAACATTTTATATAACACTTGCATATATATATATATATATATATATATATATATATATATATATATATACAGTGGTGTGAAAAACTATTTGCCCCCCTCCTGATTTCTTATTCTTTTGCATGTTTGTCACACAAAATGTTTCTGATCATCAAACACATTTAACTATTAATCAAAGATAACACAAGTAAACACAAAATGCAGTTTTTAAATGAGGGGTTTTATTATTTAGGGAGAAAAAAAATCCAAATCTACATGGCCCTGTGTGAAAAAGTAATTGCCCCCTGAACCTAATAACTGGTTGGGCCACCCTTAGCAGCAATAACTGCAATCAAGCGTTTGCGATAACTTGCAACGAGTCTTTTACAGCGCTCTGGAGGAATTTTGGCCCACTCATCTTTGCAGAATTGTTGTAATTCAGCTTTATTTGAGGGTTTTCTAGCATGAACCGCCTTTTTAAGGTCATGCCACAACATCTCAATAGGATTCAGGTCAGGACTTTGACTAGGCCACTCCAAAGTCTTCATTTTGTTTTTCTTCAGCCATTCAGAGGTGGATTTGCTGCTGTGTTTTGGGTTATTGTCCTGCTGCAGCACCCAAGATCGCTTCAGCTTGAGTTGACGAACAGATGGCCGGACATTTCTCCTTCAGGATTTTTTGGTAGACAGTAGAATTCATGGTTCCATCTATCACAGCAAGCCTTCCAGGTCCTGAAGCAGCAAAACAACCCCAGACCATCACACTACCACCACCATATTTTACTGTTGGTATGATGTTCTTTTTCTGAAATGCTGTGTTACTTTTACGCCAGATGTGACGGGACACGCACCTTCCAAAAAGTTCAACTTTTGTCTCGTCGGTCCACAAGGTATTTTCCCAAAAGTCTTGGCAATCATTGAGATGTTTTTTAGCAAAATTGAGACGAGCCTTAATGTTCTTTTTGCTTAAAAGTGGTTTGCGCCTTGGAAATCTGCCATGCAGGCCGTTTTTGCCCAGTCTCTTTCTTATGGTGGAGTCGTGAACACTGACCTTAATTGAGGCAAGTGAGGCCTGCAGTTCTTTAGATGTTGTCCTGGGGTCTTTTGTAGCCTCTCGGATGAGTTGTCTCTGCGCTCTTGGGGTAATTTTGGTCGGCCGGCCACTCCTGGGAAGGTTCACCACTGTTCCATGTTTTTGCCATTTGTGGATAATGGCTCTCACTGTGGTTCGCTGGAGTCCCAAAGCTTTAGAAATGGCTTTATAACCTTTACCAGACTGATAGATCTCAATTACTTTTGTTCTCATTTGTTCCTGAATTTCTTTGGATCTTGGCATGATGTCTAGCTTTTGAGGTGCTTTTGGTCTACTTCTCTGTGTCAGGTAGCTCCTATTTAAGTGATTTCTTGATTGAAACAGGTGTGGCAGTAATCAGGCCTGGGGGTGACTACAGAAATTGAACTCAGGTGTGATAAACCACAGTTAAGTTATTTTTTAACAAGGGGGGCAATCACTTTTTCACACAGGGCCATGTAGATTTGGAGTTTTTTTTCTCCCTTAATAACGTAAACCTTCATTTAAAAACTGCATTTTGTGTTCAATTATGTTATCTTTGACTAATAGTTAACGGTTTTTGATGAGCAGAAACATTTAAGTGTGACAAACATGCAAAAGAATAAGAAATCAGGAAGGGGGCAAATAGTTTTTCACACCACTGTATATATACATACATACAGTTGGGAAATAAGAATTTGATCTGATCCCCTGCAGATTTTCTAAGTTTGCCCACTTACAAAGAAATGAAGGGTTTATAATTTTTATCATACACTGTAAAAAAATTTTCATGTAAAATTACAGTAAATTACTGGCAGCAGTTTTGCCAGTAAAATGCTGTTTTATTACAGTATTTGTACTGTAGAAATAGACTACAGTAAATTGCTGTATTTTGTACTGTTTACTGTATTTTAGTGGTAAATAATTATTCGGACAACTTGTATTTTTAACAGCATTTAAAAAATATATATATATTTTTTGTCCTGCCCAATTCTTTCCGCCCAATTTTCTCCCCTAGTCGTGTCGAATTGAACATCACCTGGGGTTTGAACCTGTGATCTCCGGATGATAGGGCGAGCGCTTTAACCTACTGCGCCACTTGGAGGCCCACAAAATCAGCAAAAGTACTTGCACTTACTGAAGTTTTCATTAAAGTGTGTTGATTATCTAATTTACAGTTAAATACTGTATACTGTAGTGTATTAAACTGTAAATACAATATTTACAGTTAAATATTGTAAATCACAGTAATGCTGTTTCTTTTACAGTAATGTGCAGTATTTCGAAAAAACAGTTGGAAACTGTAAAAAAAAAAAACAAAAAAAAAGTCCTGTAAATTTACATCAATTTGTTACAGTGTAGGTTTATGGTACAGGATAGAGACAGAATATCAAGCAAAAATCCAAAAAAGCACACGATATAAATGTTATACATTGATTTGCATTTCAATGAGGGAAATAAGTATTTGATCCTCAAGTGAAACATGACTTAGTACACTGTAAAAAATCTGACCTAGGGTTTACTTAAAAATATTATGGCAACAAAATGACACCTAACATATTTAAGTAAATTTTACTACTATAATAATGAGTAGGAAACATAGAATAAATTATTTAAATGTAAGACAAAATATATATTTAATTGTAGATTAAATCAAGCCTTTTATTGTGTTGGATTTAATATTAACTGTCAAATATATTGTATTCAGCATAAATATTTTAAGCTAAATTAAATCATTTTAAGGAAAACAGTTTTACATTTACTAAAAAAAATGTTACATTCAATGAATATCTGAGAGAAATCTGGAAGAGATTGATTTATTTTTATTGAATATTTGTGAGAATTAATTAAATATTTAAGTGAACCTGATTTACAGATAAATCTTTATCTGCACCTAAATACAGTTAAATTATAAATCCGATCTACTCAATAATATTGGATGTCACTTCATATTCAGTTTTAATATTTCTAAGTTACTTAAATGCTTGTGCTGGGTTAACATAAAAACAACAGGAATAGCAATTAACATTTGTAACATTGACATTTATTTGCAGACGCGATAAACATCGCCCAACATTTTTTTAAGTGCAGCATCAGAAGCTGTTAAAATGGACAGTAACTGTATACGTTGTGTATCAAAAAAATATATATACTGCCAAGTATGTTTCATCTGAAACATCAAGAGTTTTTATTTTAACATTAAAACGAGCAAACAGCATTATGAGACTGTTACAACGGTGGACCATATTCATCATAAAGGAACATATAATATTCTGTAACCCCTTTATGGGAGCAAATCTATTTAGATTTTATGTGATTTTACTTATACTTTACTTACTTTTAAGAAATAAAAGGTACCCCATTTGGAAATAATCAGAGGTATGCGTGCGAAGCTGGACATAGGCCTGCGAATATGCTTACACAAGAAATTCGATATATACGTTGAGGCCCCCAAGAACGGAGAGGCCTAACAAGGGCCAGATGTTTAGAATGACATCATTGCATATAGACTGTACCCCATTGTCTAGGGTGGCTATATAATGGGGAGAATGCGAGAGATCGGTGTGACTCTGGCAGCCTCACCCGGCCGGTATTGCATTATAAATAAAGGTCGTTATCTTCTGAAACCAAAGCCTGAGTCTTCAATTAATTTCCACGACATCTTGGCGCTGCGAGCAGGGTGGAGAAGGGGCAAAGGTGTGGCTGATCACCATGGGCATCCTGGGCGAGCAGCACAAACAGGTGGCCACCTAAAAAAGGTAAGCAACTTTTGCTTATATACTTAGTTTGTGTTGTTTGCTGGGAAACCCCATGGTGGTAAGGACGCCTGATAAAGACCTCTCCAACTCATGTTTTGAATGGGCTTTGTTTTCAGAAAAGAATGCATGCATCAAGCTTACTAACTGTTGTACTGATAGTAAATTGATAAAATAAGCATTGCATTGGTCTGTTGTGTTGTCAAGTGGACATTGATTGATGGCAGCAATAACAGATGGTATGAGGAAGCGCATTTGAGTGTCTATTTGTGTTGCTACAGTAAGTGGGCTTTTGATAGATAGCAGGACAGAAAAAAGGTAGATAATCTCGATATTAATTTATACTTATTGTCAAATGGGCCTTGATTGGATGGCATGAGCGGAAAACAAAGGAATTGCGCTTAATTAGTAATATTGCTTGTGTAAGGTTACCCAGCAATTAATAAAATATACCCTTTTCTATGAGGAACATACTGTTGTATGTCATAAGCATTTTGTAGCCACCTTAAATGTTATATGGTATGAGGTTTGGTGGATTTTATTGATATATCCTTTGTATGAGGAATGTACGGTTGTACATCATAAGCATTGTGAAACCACCCCTTATGTTGTATTGTATGAGTTAAAGTGGTTTAATTGATACCTTCGTATGTGGAGCACTATTTTGTGCCATTAAGTTGAATGCAATTGCAATTGTTTGTGTCTAATTGATGTTGTGTCTGTCTGTTACTGTCTGAGTGGGTGAGAGCTCTATGTTCGCCTAGTGTGTGTGTGTGAAAGAGAGAGATAGAGAATTGTTTGAGTGAGAACCATAAGCTCTGTGTGCTGTGAACAAGGCTGGACCTCCCGAGGGAATTGTGTGTGCAACCCTCAGAGGGGGGAGCAGCCTGTTGCCAGACCGGATCTAGGCAAAGCCACCTGGTATCATTTAAACCATTGCACAAGAGTCCCTAAAGTAAGTAAGGGAACAGGTGCAGAAGAAGAGGACCCACCCACCGACAGTGAAAACCTACAAGGTCTTGAAATCTGTGTGAAAGGGGTGGAGGAAATAAAGCAGAAAAATGGGGAAAATAAAGTGGATAGCATACCTAATGATCATTATCTTCCAGGTATTACATCAAGCCGTGGTCAGCTCACCTCTACACAGCTCCAATCAGACTTCCCAAGAATTAAGTTTACAGCAATTGCCTAGGCCTAATGAGATAACAGTATCCCTCCATACACAAAATATAACTTCTCGAACTTTTGTTAAGAGACAAAATGACCCAAAACTAGCACCCATAAAGCCGCAATTAAATGTTGGTCAAAAAGTTCTTAGTAATTAAACTGTTGGCAGGAAAATAAAAGAAAAACTCTTAAACATAGCTCAAAGTAATGAGTGGTATAAATGGGCTGCCTACACAGCTAAGGAAAACAAAATAACTAGTTGTTTAATTTGCACCCCATCCCCATTAGGAAAGGTTATAGTAGTACTCAATCCATATGACTTTAGACATTGTGCAGAATTTACTCAGAACTTTTGTCATCTGCATGTCTTCCGACGACCACTGTGTCCAGCAGAATGTGTAGCAATATTGAGTAGTCCAGATTACTTCAATAACTACCATACACCTGAATGGGGAGAATGGTGTCAGCAGTTGGATATAAGACTTGAAGAACAAAAGATAGAATTCCCCTCTGAGTATGAAATAAATTATACACTTGAGTATGAACGCTTCAATAAAACAGTAGGAAATCATAGTGCGGGGGAATTTCAAGGTAATTGAATGATAATGTGGCACCTGGACACTGACTCTTTTACACGAACAGACGTTCATAAGAAAACAATACTTCATGCAACAGTCACAATACAAGGGAATACAACTATAACACATAGCTGCATGAACCAAACATTATTGTTTCCACTAAAGTTCCGTTATGATGACCAATCAGTACCAGTAGCTGATTTTGTCTGGCTTTCTGGGGGAACAATATTGAGGGCAACATTACCAAAACGTTGGAAAGGGATCTGTGCTAGAGTCCGGATGATTCAAGAAATGTCAATAGCGGGTTGGGACATAGAACAGCCTGTGATGAGTAACTCAGAAGCCAATCATAGAGTGAGGAGGGCTTACCAACCTGATCCCAACATGTATATAGACTCAGTAGGACAACCCAGAGGTATACCTAATGAATTTAAAGCCAGAGATGAGGTAAAATCTGGATTTGAGTCTATTTTTATATGGATAACACCTAATAAAAATGCTGAATGGATTAATTATATTTTCTATAATCAACAGAGATTTATTCATTATACAGAAGATGCTTTGGCTGCATTAGGAGAGCAATTAGTAGGTACTAGTACAATGACCTGGCAAAATAGACAAGCACTAAACTGGTTATTGGCTGAAAAAGGAGGTGTGTGCATCCTGTTTGGTGATCAATGTTGTACCTACAGTATATTCCTAACAATACAGCGCCTAGGGTTGGGTACCGAAACCCGGTGCCAATACGGCACCGGTACCTATAGAACCGGTATGTACCGGACCGAAACAGAATGCGAATTTCGGTGCCTCATTTCGGTGCCACTTAAATGCCTGAACTGTCGATTGAAATATTTGTTCTCTATATTCATATATTTTTGTAGATTAATCGTTTATTAGATTAAATAAAAAAATTACAAGCATAAATCATCCGGAAATGAGAGACCATCCGACATGCGCGTGAATGCAGTAACTAACGTTACACTCGCTCTGACGGCAGCAGGCGGTCTACCGATAGCTTAGCATGCTAAAGTAAACAACTCTCGTTAGAATGCCTAAAACTAAACAGTCGAAAGTGTGGCTGTATTTCACAAGATAGGATTCCGGCACCGCAACGTGCAGCAAATGTTTTACAGCAGTTGCGTGTAAAGGCGGAAACACGTCAAATCTACTGAAACATTCGAGGGCAGACGGAATAAAGTTAAAAGCAGAATAAATACACGGAATAAAGTTAAAAGCAGAGGGAGGCACCGTGTTTAACAGCTTGTGGACAACAGCTGGCGCTATCAGTGTGGACGACCCCAGTCCCAGTCATACCAACCGTAGCAAAAAGGAGTCACTGATTATGATGCCGACAGCAGCCTTTCCGCAGGTTAGTAGTAGGATAATGTAATGTTAATAGCAAAATGCAAATCTTGCATTCATGCTAACAAATAGTCAAACGATTTGTAAAAAACTAATGTAACATGGATTCTGTTTATAATTATGGCTTTTCAGCTAGTACTAGTAGTACTACAACAGTGACCCCATTTACCATTGTAAAGAAGGCTATGCATGTCCTGTGCAGGGCAATAAGTCAGGAAAGGAGTCGTATTTTGTCAGAAAAGGCAAATATGGTGAAATTTCTGCAAAAGAATTGCTAAAATTTGAAGCTTACATATTCATATATACTATAAACTTTTAATATATTGTTAAATTTTAAGGATAAAATTTTTTGTTCAATAAAAATTAATTCTTGAGTCATCCACTATAATTTTTTTGCTTAAAAGTATCGGTTCAGGCACCGTTTTGGCACCGGTACCGTTTTCAAAGTATTGATTTGGCACCGGTATCGAAAAAAACCCAAACGATACCCAACCCTAACAGCGCCTGATGTAACTTTTACTAAAGCCATGAATCAACTTAAAAATCTGAGACGGGAAGTAACCGAAAATGCTGGGAGGGATAATAAAATATGGTACTGGCTAGATCTGAAACTGGGAGTTTGGGGAGCATGGTTTGCTAAATTTGGTATGTTCTTGGGATTTGCTATATTAATAGGTTGCTTGTTGTTTTGTTGTGTACTTCCTATATTAAAGTCCTTAGTCATAAAAGCTACAGTTCAACAAATAGAGGTATTAAAGTGGCAAGATGAGAAAATACCCCTAACCTATGATAAGGACATTTACAGCTCAGACTGTGATTCCGAAGAATCAGCAGAGGATTCAGGCACCTCGGACGAGGACGAAGAAGATGACTGATGATGAGCCATGCCTTGGGTGAAAGCACTGGCCTGGCCTCTCCCCAAAAGGCGACCCGCTACGATACGCAAAGTATCTGGGTTGAAGATTCTTATATTATGACCCGGCTGTTCAACATTATATCTGCTTTAAAAATTGTACTGTATTATGCATGCTTCATTTTAGACTGTATAACTTGTCCAGGTTATTTAGGTTAGTGTAATCCGAGAAAAATCGCTATATTAATTACATATTCATGTTATGTTATTGTGTTACGGAAAGATAATGTCACGGAGGTCAAGTCTTTTACTCCGTCCGAGTCAAATAAGGGCGGAGAGGTTTGGCTCGATCTTCCCTAGAGTGCAAATACATAGGTTGGTCATTGATAAAAGTCGAGTGATTTAATTGAATCACTAGATTAGTGTAAGAAGGGCTAGCACATGGATTTGCACTCCAGATAACATTTAATATGGGACTTGTAAGCCCCAGAGGGGGGATGTATGGGAGAAAATTTATTTAGATTTTATGTGATTTTTCTAATACTTTACTTACTTTTAAGAAATAAAAGGTACCCCATTTGGAAATAATCAGAGGTATGCGTGCGAAGCTGGACATAGGCCTGAGAATATGCTTACACAAGAAATTCGATATATACGTTGAGGCCCCCAAGAACGGAGAGGCCTAACAAGGGCCAGATGTTTAGAATGACATCATTGCATATACAGTGGTGTGAAAAACATGTGGTATTTGCCCCCTTCCTGATTTCTTATTCTTTTGCATGTTTGTCACACTTAAATGTTTCTGCTCATCAAAAACCGTTAACTATTAGTCAAAGATAACAAAATTGAACACAAAATGCAGTTTTTAAATGAAGGTTTACGTTATTAAGGGAGAAAAAAACTCCTAATCTACATCGCCCTGTGTGAAAAAGTGATTGCCCCCCTTGTTAAAAAATAACTTAACTGTGGTTTATCACACCTGAGTTCAATTTCTGTAGTCACCCCCAGGCCTGATTACTGCCACACCTGTTTCAATCAAGAAATCACTTAAATAGGAGCTACCTGACACAGAGAAGTAGACCAAAAGCACCTCAAAAGCTAGACATCATGCCAAGATCCAAAGAAATTCAGGAACAAATGAGAACAAAAGTAATTGAGATCTATCAGTCTGGTAAAGGTTATAAAGCCATTTCTAAAGCTTTGGGACTCCAGCGAACCACAGTGAGAGCCATTATCCACAAATGGCAAAAACATGGAACAGTCGTGAACCTTCCCAGGAGTGGCCGGCCGACCAAAATTACCCCACGAGCGCAGAGACAACTCATCCGAGAGGCCACAAAAGACTCCAGGACAACATCTAAAGAACTGCAGGCCTCACTTGCCTCAATTAAGGTCAGTGTTCACGACTCCACCATAAGAAAGAGACTGGGCAAAAACGGCCTGCATGGCAGATTTCCAAGGCGCAAACCACTTTTAAGCAAAAAGAACATTAAGGCTCGTCTCAATTTTGCTAAAAAACATCTCAATGATTGCCAAGACTTTTGGGAAAATACCTTGTGGACCGACGAGACAAAAGTTTAACGTTTTGGAACGTGCGTGTCCCGTTACATCTGGCATAAAAGTAACACAGCATTTCAGAAAAGAACATCATACCAACAGTAAAATATGGTGGTGGTAGTGTGATGGTCTGGGGTTGTTTTGCTGCTTCAGGACCTGGAAGGCTTGCTGTGATAGATGGAACCATGAATTCTACTGTCTACCAAAAAATCCTGAAGGAGAATGTCCGGCCATCTGTTCGTCAACTCAAGCTGAAGCGATCTTGGGTGCTGCAGCAGGACAATGACCCAAAACACACCAGCAAATCCACCTCTGAATGGCTGGAGAAAAACAAAATGAAGACTTTGGAGTGGCCTAGTCAAAGTCCTGACCTGAATCCTATTGAGATGTTGTGGCATGACCTTAAAAAGGCGGTTCATGCTAGAAAACCCTCAAATAAAGCTGAATTACAACAATTCTGCAAAGATGAGTGGGCCAAAATTCCTCCAGAGCGCTGTAAAAGACTCGTTGCAAGTTATCGCAAACGCTTGATTGCAGTTATTGCTGCTAAGGGTGGCCCAACCAGTTATTAGGTTCAGGGGGCAATTACTTTTTCCCACAGGGCCATGTAGGTTTGGATTTTTTTTCTCCCTAAATAATAAAACCCCTCATTTAAAAACTGCATTTTGTGTTTACTTGTGTTATCTTTGACTAATAGTTAAATGTGTTTGATGATCAGAAACATTTTGTGTGACAAACATGCAAAAGAATAAGAAATCAGGAGGGGGGCAAATAATTTTTCACACCACTGTAGACTGTACCCCATTGTCTAGGGTGGCTATATAATGGGGAGAATGCGAGAGATCGGTGTGACTCTGGCAGCCTCACCCGGCCGGTATTGCATGATAAATAAAGGTCGTTACCTTCTGAAACCAAAGCCTGAGTCTTCAATTAATTTCCACGACACCTTTAATTTAATATTTTATATTGAGCTCAGTTCAAAACACAAAGGGTAAATCTTTAAGTTAATTACTCACCGCTAGAGCAACAGTTAACTGCTGCAGTTAGACACTCAGTGTCAAGGTCAGCTAATCACTTGTTAAAGTGGGGGAGGGGAAGCTAACGCTAACTCTCTGAAACATTGACTAGCCCGACTGCCTCTTTAAATATTATATACTATATAACACATTGTAATAAAATTCACACACCGAACTAACTTCCATGCTAAGCCCGACTTTTAGCCAAAATAAAAACAGAGCAGACTGAGAAGGACATCTTTGCTTTAGAACAGACTGGGAGGAAATATCTTAACTGAATTTAACCACACAATAAAATGTGTATATTTCACAACTCTCTGTAAAAAAAAATTTAACTGCTACAAAATTATTTGTACATTCATATTACTAACTAAACAAATCTCACATTAAGGAAAATGCAACTTGTCTGGATGTAAAAACTTGGGCGGAAATTGCATGGCAGTAGAACCTAGTCTCTCTAAATGAATAAAATTTACAAAACATTTTTGATTTTGACATGGCCAGAAAAATTTTATAAAAATTTCCCCATTTTTTTCCTCACTGATTTTAAACTGAAAAAAAATTTACTTGAAATGTAATTAATAAATAATCAGCATTTGTTTAAATCAGCTTAATTTGACTCCAGAATGCAGTAAGTAAATTTTATTATGTACTTGTTACTAATATTAATTTAACAATTGTTAATTAAGCCCAGTCCCACTTTTTACAGTGTACGTGCTGGAGAAACACTTGTTTGCAAGCACGGAGGTAAGGCTTTTCTTGTAGTTGGTTACCAGGTTTGCACACATCTCAGGATGCATTTTAATTCACTATTCTTTACAGATTACTTACTTTTTAAGATTTCAAAGAGCTCAAATTTGGTCTCACTTTATCCCAATCCTTCTGTTCATTGGCAAACTTCAGATGGGCCTGTACATGTGCATTATTGAGTAGGGGGACCTTGCTGCACTGATTTCAATCCTTGGCGGCATATCATGTTACCAATGTTTTGTTTGCTGACTGTGGTCTCAACTGCCTTGAGATCATTCACAAGCTCCTCCCTTGTAGTCCTGCACTGATCCCTCATTTTTCTCATGATTATTCTTGCCCCATGAGGTGAAATCTTACATGAGACTCAGGCCTATTGATGGTTACTTTGTATTTCTCCCATTCTCCCAAATAATCACTCCAATAGCTGTCTCCTATGGAGCGATATCGCGGACAATATTCAAATGCATTTGCAATTGCGTTTCCCATATGTGGACGCACAACGTGTGCCATAATTCAAATGCAATTGCAAACTTTGCATTACCGTTTGCTGTTTCGCCTTTGCGAGCGCACACTGACTGCCAAATTTCAAATGAAAAAGCAAAGTCCATTTGCATTTGTATTTCTCAAGTCTTACACGTCATGAACCTGTCATATTTAAATAGCAAAATCAATCACCACGTTTGCTTTTTCACTTTCTCTGCGCCGCGCGTCAAGCCGGCCAAAATTCAAACGCAATCGCTAATCCATTTGCAATTGCATTTCAAACACGTTACACAGAAACCTGTCAATCAGCATCAGGGGCGGGTCTATACTGTGGGGCGTGATTGTATAGGTAGTGACGTCACTCGCAGTCGCCGACCAAGAGGGGGATATTTGAGCAATGGAGGTGAACCGAGATTATCTCATTTGTTTATCAAGAAATAAACACACAAAAATGACAAATCGCATATTTTCTTGCTCTGGAGTGGACAGAGAAGTTTTTACAAATAAAAATATTTTTAGATCTTCTCCTGTTACAGCCTGCTGGAGCTAAATCTTTCAGAAACGCTGCGTACCGGTGTTACAGTATGCGCTAAAATGCCTCCCTGCCACGGATTGCCCCCCCAACATAACCTCTATCAAATATTATATTACAACATAAATTAATAGGTTTATGATTTACAAATTGCACCAAACGAATTTGATTATGAAATAAGCTATATAAAAAAACACATGTAGTATAGGGGGAAAATATATTAATTATATATTTTTTTCATATACAGTAGGTGGACAACCAGACTGCTCATTACCGTCGCGCTCACCGCCGTGGAAACGCGACAGCGGGCAAAATAAACCAGTAGCATTTCAAAATAATTCGTGAAATGACCGCCAGGTGGCACAAATTGACATTTTCCGTCGTCTCGGTTTTTAAATATATTTAGAGCTTAAGTCATAATAAAGTCATAACAATATGTTGTAGCGAAGAAATACTACAATTACAGTATGATAATTTACACATCCAAGTACTGTGTCCAACAAACATGAAAAACTATAAATATAAAAAAATATGAGTTAGAAAACATTGGTTTTATTTTGTTTAAACAGACTCAAATAGAGCAAACTTCCAGAATAGATCATAAAAAAATAAATCAATAAAAAAAATGTATGCAGTATAATCGGGGCCTCTCATTACATTATTTGCTCGCACTTCGTCTGGCACTGAACCAAAATATATTGTCTTCCATTTGTGAATAAAATATCATTGTTTTTTTCAGAGATTTATTTGTGCAAAATAATATTTATGCAATATAATTACAGGCTCTGGATTTGTTTTTCGTTTGCAGTATAAAACCAAAATACATCTTACTATTTTTGAGAGATTTGTTGTAAAAAAAAATCTTTTTTTTTCAAATATTTTGTCTGTACAAAATAATATTTATGCAATATAATTACAGGCTCTGGATTCGATTTTCGTTTGCAGTATAAACCAAAATACATCTTACGATTTTTGAGAGATTTGTGGTAAAAAAAAAAAATCTGTTTTTTTCAGACATTTGTCTGTACAAAATAATATTTACGCAATATAATCATAGGCTCTTGATTCATCATTCGTTTGCAATATAAACCAAAATACATTAACCATATAATATAAACCAGAATATAAACCAAAATATTTAATTTGTTGTATTAAATATTTATGCCGTCTCATAAAGAATCCAGAGATTTCGTTGTACTAAATAATATTTTTGCTGTATAACCATCTTAATTCGTTAACCGTAGATTTTTTTCTGCGATTCAGTTGTACTGAATGATGTTTATGCAGTATAATCAAGCTCTCTTATTTCATTATTTGTTCGCATTTGGCTTGCACTTGCTGCATTGCACACTACTGAGCATCCAAGCGTGGCAGCGCATGCTTGGTTTAAGTTGGACATTGACGCACATATTGTAAATGAATGTGAATCGTAGGGCATTATATTCCTGCCACAATTCTCAGAGCTGCACAGTATGTATTGAAATAATAACAATAGTGGTTTTCTTTACTGAATAGAAATATAATTGCGCAAGCATTAGCCCGTACTTGATAATCTATTGTTCGTTCTATCAGAGTTTAATTGCCCTAATATCAACACCAATCGAGCACGCGCTGAAGGAGTTCGTCAGACGTGAGGCTAAGCCACGGAACAAAGATGAGCTTCTTCAGGCCATTGTGACTTTCTGAAAGGATCGCTTGATCAAAACTGCGTGCAATAAATATATTGATCATCTGCAGAAGGTTTTGCCGGCGGTGGTACAGCGCAGCGGGGGTGCTACTGGGTTGTAAAATTGTAGTTTGTTAAAATGGTTTCATTATTTATTAAAGAAAATCATGAATACCAGCCTATTGCATTTCATTCTTATACTAACACAAAAACACAAGCGCTGCTGTATAACGTGAATTTTATGGTCATTTGGTCATTTATGGTGTTCATTTAATTTTTTTTATTTTTGTCTTTGATGTTAACTACACAAAGCAGTGTCTTCCCACCTGCATCTCCAGCATACTGTTTGATTGATGGACTCCGCAGAGGCAGAGAGTATGCCGTTTTAACAGGGGTGGGGATAAGAAAACAGCAGAGAAACTGACTGGCCATTTTAATAATTCATTGATACGTTGACGTCTTTGGTTTCGGCTGTGAGTGGATGCGCTGTAGTAATCCACGTTTTATACAAATTACATAAGCTGATTTTCCCCCCATTAGTTTATATAAAAGCAGACATTTCGCTTTCTGTATCTGTATTTCAGTCATGATATACTAACATTTTTGCTGTGTAGTGCGCGCGCAACATCTCACGGGCGAGCCTCCACACATCAGACCAAATTGTCATTAGCGCGTCCCTCCCCCAAACAGCGCAGCAAGGAGCATTTACTTACATCTAAACTGAGTCGTTTACATAAATCACTGATCACATTTAAACAATTTATTCATACAGATGTACCTGTTTTATAGGTTTGTTACTGAAGAACTGTGGCAGCGGGCACACTTAAAAATAAATGCAGGATTATTTTTTTATAGTTTTATATAAATAAAAATGCTTTTATAAATGTGGGCTACTGTTATCTACTTCAAATATTTGTTAAAACAGCCAGGAAACTCACTCTGACCATTTTAATAATTCATTGATAAATTAGTGATTCCTTTGGTTTCGGCTGTGCTGATGCTGATCATGTCATCTCGTCGTCTCCACAGCAGTGAGCGCGCCTATAATTCACTTCTCATACGAATTACATAATCTAATAATTTTTTTCATTAGTTTATATAAAAGCAGATATTTCGCTTTCTATAAGTATATATTTTTCACGTCTGTGAGGCGAGTATACACAGAGTATCGGTTCATTTTGTGACGCGCTCAAGTTCACCGAAAACAATACAGAGCCCCGTTTAGTGTAATTTATTTCATTTAATAAATCTACTACAAATTTAAAGAACACAAAATATAAGATGACACAAGACCCTACACGTGTAGCTTTTCTAATTACGGGGTGGTTGTTCTTGCAGTTTTACTGTGTGTGCTTTGCAATGTCAGACACATACAATACAAATGCAAATAATACACCTCCCCAAGTGTGAATAGCTGTTCTCACCTACAGTATACACTCGGAGAAACTAAAATCACCACTGTTCATGGTTTCAGCAAACTGGGGAGGATCTTGGATCTTGCTTCAGGCCTCTTCTTAAATTTGTGTAAATTTAAAATCTTCTGAATTCTAAAATTGACATTGTTGCAGTTTGTAATCCCTGGAATGAGATTTTTCTTACCATAACATGTAGTGTTATTAATCACTCTACACTGTTTTTAATTACTCTACAATGTTTTAATTTGAGATTTTATTTATAAATAAACAAACCAAATAAAATTATTCCATGTGTATTTACCCTTTGTAAAATAGCATAAAAAATGATGGGTCGTGTATCGAGCGATTAAAAACAATACAAGGCACGTTATGATGAGGAAACTTTCTATCTCTTCCATTCCAGTGATTAAAAAACGGTAAAAATGTCGATTTGGGAATCCACAGATGCTCAAACAGCAAAAGAACATGATAATAATAATCAAAATAATATTATTCTTTTTGCTGTTTATGTCCACCATTTAATAATGATTTAATTATCAATAATTAAAGCTGCTCACATCGCGCGCTTTCACTTTAAAAATGCAGTGTTTAATCAGCAAGTATATGTCGCCTCTCTTTATGATTGATAAATATTCTGACTGAAACAAATCTGCTCGTGTCGGCTCATATCGGGAGCATTTTTGATGAAAGAGGAGAGTAGAAGGGGAAAACTGAAAGTGTGTACAAACAACAGCACAATGCATGTGTGTGAATGGCTGAAATGTGGTTGTGAATTAACCTTTTAGTGAATGTAAAAAGTTTTGCGTGATCCCGCGTGTGCGCTCTTTAACTTTGCCGAGTTTTGATCTAAAGTCAGATGAATGCGCACGCCGATATGAGAGATTAGATTTATCTTTTCCCAGACATACAGCAAACACATATTATAGGTGTTAAATAAGCGCTGTCTATGCGGCGCTGGGAGAAACGCACGCCGATGTGAGCAGCTGTATTTCAGTCATGATATACTAACTCTACCTCTCACGGGCGAGCCTCCACACAGCAGACCAAATCGTCATTAGCGCGTCCCTCCCCCAAACAGCGCAGCAAGGAGCATTTACTTACATCTAAACTGAGTCATTTACATAAATCACTGATCACATTTAAACAATTTATTCATACAGATGCACCTGTTTTATAGGTTTGTTACTGAAGAACTGTGGTAGCGGGCACACCTAAAAATAAATGCAGGATTATTTTTTTTATAGTTTTATATAAATAAAAATGCTTTTATAAATGTGGGCTACTGTTATCTACTTCAAATATTTGTTAAAACAGCCAGGAAACTCACTCTGACCATTTTAATAATTCATTGATAAATTAGTGATTCCTTTGGTTTCGGCTGTGCTGATGGTGATCATGTCATCTCGTCGTATCCGCAGCAGGGAGTGCGCCTATAATTCACTTCTCATATGAATTACATAATCTAATAATTTTTTTTCATTAGTTTATATAAAAGCAGATATTTCTCTTTCTATAAGTATATATTTTTCACGTCTGTGAGGCGAGTATACACGGAGTTTGGGTTAATGAACTCAAGTTCACCAAAATCAATACAGAACCCCGTTTACTTTATTTATTTAACAAAATCATAAAGTCTTTTCGTCATTGTGAGTGCACCTAAATAAAAGTAGAGTCTTATAAAAGCTACACATTTAAAGAACACAAAATATAAGATGACACAAGACCCTACACGTGTAGCTTTTCTAATTACACATAATAAAAAGGTTCAGTGTGTTAACGTTTACGTTGCTTAAATTCGATCCTAAAAAAACTGAATTTAATTTTAATTATAAATTTGTACTGTAATGTTACTACTGTGATTATGAATTCGTTTAATTACAATGTTTCACTTTATTTTATCTGCAACGACGTGCAGCTGTGGACGACCTGCGCCTCATTAAGCCTGGAGAGAACGAACTGATGCCTGAGGCGTCAGTCTATAGTTATATAGCGCCACTCAGCGGTAAAAGCCAGCAAACACACAAACCCAAATGCTGACGCCATACACCGGCGACAGTAGAAGTCACATACTGCTTGTGCACCCACTGTACATGTATATTTTTATATTTCTTATTTATAATAATCACTTCGTGTAATTTTTCATCATAAACAATATTTGTTTAGTGTAAACATTTTTGTATTACATGACAAACCCCTGCAAAATAAATGTGCCACAAAATAAACATTATATGAGAATTTGTATTATGTGTCTTAATTTCCATGTCACGTGCTTAATGTCACGTACTTAGGGTTAATTATAATAGTAATAATATATTTGATAATACTCATATAATATATTTGATAATTTTATATATTATATTATTTTGAAGTTTTTGATGTCCTAATATATTTGACAGAGATTTTGTGGGGGTGCAATCAGTGGCAGGGGGGCATTTACTTTACCGCGGTTCACCTCCATTGTTCAAATATCCCCCTCTTGGTCGGCGACTGCGAGTGACGTCACTCCCTATACAATCCCGCCCCACAGTATAGACCCGCCCCTGATGCTGATTGACAGGTTTCTGTGTAACGTGTTGGAAATGCAATTGCAAATGGATTAGCGATTGCGTTTGAATTTTGGCCGGCTTGACGCGCAGCGCAGAGAAAGTGAAAAAGCAAACGTGGTGATTGATTTTGCTATTTAAATATGACAGGTTCATGACGTGTAAGACTTGGGAAATACAAATGCAAATGGACTTTGCTTTTTCATTTGAAATTTGGCAGTCAGTGTGCGCTCGCAAAGGCGAAACAGCAAACGGTAATGCAAAGTTTGCAATTGCATTTGAATTATGGCACACTTTGTGCGTCCACATATGGGAAACGCAATTGCAAATGCAATTTGCAATTGCACTTGAATATTGTCCGCGATATCGCTCCATAGTGTCCTTTTTACCAAGCTTCTAGCTGATGGTCTTGTAACCCATTCCAGCCTTGTACAGGTCTAAAGTCTTATCTCTGACTTCCTTTGACACCTGTTTGGTCTTGCCGATATTGATGAGATTTGAATGGAAGATAGAAATTCTGTGGTCAGGTGGCTTTTATACACATAGTGCGTTGTTGTTAGGAGCTCCTTCTTAAATTAATATGTGTACCATATGAGCACATAACCAGTCTCTGGGAGGCAGAATTATTGTTGGTTGCTTGGGGATCAAATACTTATGTCCCTCACTGAAATGCAAATCGATTTATAACATTTGTATCGTGTGCTTTAAAAAAATTTTTTGCTTGATATTCTGTCTCTATCCTGTACCATAAACCTATGATAAAAATTATAAACCATAAAATTATAATATAGAAAACATTCTGGGAATTGCTCTCAGAGGCAAGAGAGAAGTGTGCAGGCATTTGAAAAGAGTTTAGGGATGAGCTACATGAATAACAGAAAGTAAAGAACATCAAATTACATAGAATAATACTGAAAAAACTTGTGCAGTTTAAAGTGAATAAGCCATTTCAAAAGAAGATAAGTTTTAAGAGCAGTTTAAAAATTTTCAATATAGTCCAGTAAGCAAATGTGTGAGACAAGGGAGTTTTGATAAGCCTCGAAATGAGATCTGCAGTTTTCAGGAGGACATATAAGTCAGGGAAAACTGTAAAGGGGTTTGAAAGTTACCTGTAATATTTTTTTCATCTGTTTCATGAGACAAATGGAGGCAGTGAAATTAAAAAAGCAAAGCTGAGACATGTTCAGTGGATTTGGATCATGTAGTGATCTTCTTCTTCTATACCACTTTATCCTGTATTTAGGGTTGCGGGGACCTGGAGCCTATCCCAGGAGACTCTGGGCACGAGGCAGGGTACACCCTGGACAGCGTGCCAATCCATCGCAGGGCACACACACACACTCATTCACACACTATGGTCAATTTGGGAACGCCAATTAGCCTAATCTGCATGTCTTTGGACTGTGGGAGGAAACCGTAGTACCCGGAGGAAACCCACCAAGCACGGGGAGAACATGCAAACTCCATGCACACAGAGACGGGAATCGAGCCTGGCCGGGAATCGAACCCGGACCCTGGAGGTGCATGGCGACAGTGCTAACCTACATGTAGTAATCATGGTGCTAAAGTCTAACTGTCATTAAAGAGAGTGTCATTATGAAGTAATGTAATGTAAAATGTAATAATTGATTAATGGTAAAAAATATGTATTAATAGATTTCCATAACTATCCTATCCTTATATATGCATTGTAAAATTATATCTACAGTAGGATGTTGGACATCCCTGTCAGAAATTCAATTTAATTTAGATTTATTTATATAGCATTTTTAACAGAAAAGCTGCTTTACAGAATCAAAAAGAAAATGAGTGTGAAATGTAAAGTAATATGTATGAATCAAAATGATCAGTTTGTCACTGATGAGCAAGCCAAGGGCGATGGTGCCATGTAAAAAAAATCCCTGAGATGGCAATAGGAAGAAATCCAAGGGACGAATAAAGGTATATCCAATTTGGGTGATATCACACAGCGGGTATTGATTGATGTAAGGACATGAGGCTGCATCAAACCACCTAAGAACTACCAGACAAGGCATTCTTCAAAATTTGGCACAATCAATCTGACACTAGTAAGGGAAGCCAGAGTAAGGCCACCAGTCCCTCTGGAGAGAGTATCGTGGAAGATGCACAAGACAAGCCTTTTAAAATCCCCAATCCCAACCAGATTTTTAAAAGAAGTGATGCTTACGATTGGAGAGCCACTTCTAAACATTATTAATTCTTCATTATATCTAGGTCACGTCCCTAAACCTGTCAAGTTGGCAGTTATTAAGCCGCTTCTTAAAAAATCTAATTTGTATGCGAATGAAATAACAATTTACAGACCGATTTCAAACCTTCCGTTCATATAAAAAATACTAGAAAAAGTAGTATCAGCTCAAAAATGCACATTCTTGCAGGAAAACAACATCCTTGAAGAATTTCAGTCAGGTTTCAGGCCCCATCATAGTACAGAAACTGCACTAGTTAAGATTGCAAATGACTTGTTTTTAGCTTCAGACCAAGGCTGCGTCTCAATACTAGTCTTACTTGATCTTAGTGCTGCATTCGACACTGTAGATCATAATATTCATTACTAGGTGGTTGTCCTGCATCCTCAATAAACAAGCTTCTGTTAGTCCAAAATGCAGCTGCCAGGGTTCTCACTAGATCAAGAAAATATGATCATATAACCCCAATATTATCATCCCTGCACTGGCTACCTGTTCAGTTTAGAATTAATTACAAAATAGTATTACTTACATACAAGGCTTTAAATGGTTTAGCTCCCACATACCTAACCAGTCTTCTGATACGCTACAATCCACCACGTTCTTTAAGATCACAAAGCTCCGGACTTCTGGTAGTTCCCAGAATTTGAAAATCTACAAAAGACGGTAGGGCATTTTCATATTTAGCTCCAAAGCTTTGGAATAGCCTTCCAGACAGTGTTCGGGGAGCAGACACGGTTTCCCAGTTCAAAAGTAGACTCAAGACGCATCTCTTTAATCTGGCATACACGTAACTCATCCCATAACCTCATACTCCAGTACACCTAACCTGAATGGCAACTACGCTAATTCAATCCATCTGTTCTGTAATTTTCTACCCATCCCGAGGCATCGGGAGATTGTGCCAGCTTCAGTAGACAAAGGCCGACCCTGCAAGGTTTCTTAGGCATCCAGAGACGGACCAGCTCCAGCTGGATTCTGCTTTATGATGGTTGGAGCTACACAGGCTGCTCCTGTGCTTCCAGTGATCCAGATCTCATCTGCCCTCTGCACCTACTGACTCATCCCTATGTTGAACGGGTCTTCATGTTAATTTAAAGAACTTCTGTCATATTGAACTTTCACCTGCACAACACACATGATGTTATCATTTCTATCTGTTATCACCCAAATGAGGATGGGTTCCCTGTTAAGTCTGGTTCCTCTCAAGGTTTCTTCCTATTGCCAGGTAGTTTTTCCTTGCCACCGTAGCCGTCACCCTTGGCTTGCTCATCAGAGACATTTCATTCATCATTGATTCATTCATCTCATTATTATCTCACACATACACACTTCCAAATATTTTCTCTTCTAAAAGATTTTCTTTCATTTTTGTGAAGCTGATTTGAGACATTGACCATCGTTAAAAGCGCTATATAAATAAAATTTAATTGAATTGAAATAAAAACTTATTAAGGACTGTGTGAGAAGGTGGCTAGAAAAAGAATGCATTTTATGCATTTATTTATTCTGATGAAATATTTGTTCAAGAGATGTTTAAAAATGCTATGTGTGGGGCACAAACATTGTACATTGTGCCGATAGGCATGTTGATGGACTCTTTCACCTTCTTCTTATAAATATTGCACATGCAGATCTAATACTCATATATCATGGTAGGATACTGTAGGTATGATATAGAAAGGTGTATTTTTACTGTAGCACATCAGTCTGGGGAAGTGCTTGTATAACACATTTTCATTCATTCATTCATTCATTTTCTATACCGCTTAATCCTGTGTTCAGGGTCGCGGGGGACCTGGAGCCTATCCCAGGAGACTTCGGGCACTAGGCGGGGTACACCCTGGACAGGGTGCCAATCCATCGCAGGGCACACACATACACACTCTCACACACCCAATCACACACTATGGGCAATTTGGGAACGCCAATTAGCCTAACCTGCATATCTTTGGACTGTGGGAGGAAACCGGAGTACCCGGAGGAAACCCACCAAGCACGGGGAGAACATGCAAACTCCATGCACACAGAGACGGGAATCGAGCCTGGCTGGGGAATCGAACCCAGACCCTGGAGGTGCATGGCGACAGTGCTAACCACTACACCACCGCGCCGCCAACACATTTTCAGGTTAGTAAAAAATAACTGTTATTTGTTGCTAAGCATATATCTAAGGACAGTATACTTATGTACAGCTTGGCATGGAACAGTAAAATTAAAATGATGTGTGACTGTATGAATATGGTGCTTTTTCATATGGTTCCACTTAAAATTTAGAGCTTCTGTGAAAAACATGCAACTATGGAGTTACAAAACACTGCTGTCCCTTATCCATGCTCATTTAAACAAGTAACAATGTAGTGACATAATGTGACAGTGTACTGTAGGTCTATAAAGTGGCATAGTCAGGAATTAATTTCAGAATGATATTAAGAACATCATATACATAATAGTCACCATGTGAGCTGTTCTATCATGTACTTCTGTGTTATATAGAAGAAGGAGCAGTTATTGCATGCTTTTATTACAGTATATGAATGAATGGCTGTCCTCTCCTGAATCTCCTGTCAGCTGATCTTGATATTTAAAAAATTGTTGTGATTGCATAAAATACTTTTATTGTAGTTTCACTTAAAAAGATTACATTATTATTTGATTTTATGGGGAAATGGCATTTATCTTATGAAGTGAAATCTATTTAGTAAAAATTCTATTTGCCCTGTTAAATAGAAAATTTTAAGACATCCAAAATCATTACATTCAAGTGATGCAAATACACCTCTCCCCACTGCAAATATTTATGGTAGCAACGTGTATGTAAGTGTGTATGAGTGTGTGTGTGTGTGTGTGTGTGTGTGTGTGTGTGTGTGTGTGTGTGAGAGAGAGAGAGAGAGAGAGAGAGAGAGAGAGAGTGAGAGAGAGAGATCCTGCCTGTGTACTTTCTATAGTCTACATTCAGGTTCACATGCAAAGAGCGTTAGTTTTCAGTGTAAACTGCATCACTTGTTTATTTATTTGGATGGTAGGCAAATTCCTGTGCACATTACGTTTCTCAAAACATTTGCTGCTGATAATGAAGGTGGAAGCTATGTGTTGGCTCAGATATGTTCCCTAATTGTGTTTAGGTACAGAAACAATAAAAGAGACAGATTGAAAATGTCCCTAAGCACACCAGCTATCTGATCATATTGACGGAATAATTCAATTTTATTAAAGTTTATTTAGTGCTTTTAACAATGGTCATTGTCGCAAATCAGTTTTATCATACTGAGAATTAGGCGGCTGGAAGTTCAATACTGTATAACAAGAGAGGTGTTTAAGTTAATATGGAGTTGAACTTCGTTATTTCATTATTCACAATACAAATGACCACGTTGCTATTTGCATGTTGATTGATGTGTTGAAATGTTAAACCTGGGGAATGTTTCTCATTCTGAAGTGCAAGATTGATGCAATGCAGTTTCAAAAAGAAAATTAAGATGCCTTTCAAAGCAGAAAACTGATGATAAATATGCAGACATTTAAAAGGAAAACACATCAATGAGAAACACTGAATAGCTAAATAGTTTACTAAAGGCTCCTATGCTTGGTTTTAAATAAATGTATACTGTAGGTTATTGATTTATTATGTTTTAGATGAACCCCACCTAACATAATATACCGTATAATAAGGATTCACATATTGGGCTCTTTATTTAAATGTGTAATAGTATTAAATGTGCAAATGTAGTAATATTAGTAATGATGGTGTAGAATAATATTAATAATAATAATAATAATCCCGCGACCCTGTATATAAGGATAAAGCGGTACAGAAAATGAATGAATGAATTAATTAATAATAATAATAATAATAATGGTAGTAGTAGTAATAATCTAAACAGGTTGGCGAGGAAGAGAGATAGAGATGGGAAGGATGTGCAGCAGGTTAGAGTGATTAAAGATAGAGATGGAAATGTACTAACAGATGCCTGTAGGGTGATGGGAAGATGGAAGGAGTACTTTGAGGAGTTGATGAATGAGGAAAACGAAAGAGAATAAAGAGTAGAAGAGGTGACTGTTGTGGAGCAGGAAGTAGGAAATATTAGTAAAAGTGAGGTGAGTAGGGTGTTGAAGAGAATGAAGAGTGGAAAGACTGTTGGTCCTGATGAAATACCTGTGGAGGTCTGGAAGTGCTTAGGAGAGGTGGCAGTAGAGTTTCTGACTAGTTTGTTTAACAAGATCTTGGAGAGTGAAAGGATTCCAGAAAAATGGAGGAGAAGTGTATTGGTGCCAATTTTTAAGAAAAGCAGGTGATATCGTGGAGGGTTTGGTGTCCACATAAATGATAGGTTGAGAAAAGAACTGCTAGTGGAGATGTGCAGAGCTGTGGCAATTACAGAGGTATAAAGCTAATGAGCCATACAATGAAGCTGTGGGAAAGAGTAGTGGAAGCTAGGTTAAGGGCAGAGGTGAGAATTTGTGAGCAGCAATATGGTTTTATGCCTAGAAAGAGTACATCAGATGCGGTATTTGGTTTGAGGATGCTGGTGGAGAAGTACAGAGAAGGTAATAAAGAGTTGCATTGTGTCTTTGTAGATTTAGAGAAAGCGTACGAGAGGAGCTGTGGTGTTGTATGAGGAAGTCTGGAGTGGTAGAGAAGTATGTTAGAGTGGTGCAGGACATGTATGAGAGCTGTAAGATGTGCTGTAGGTGTGACAGAAGAGTTCAAGGTGGATGTGGGTCTGCATCAAGGATCGGCTCTAAGCCCCGTTTTGTTTGCTCTAGTGATGGACAGGATGACAGATGAAGTTAGACAGGAGTATCCATGGACTATGATGTTTGCAGATGACATTGTGCTTTGTAGCGAGAGCAGGGAACAGGTGGAGGAAAATTTGGAGAGGTGGAGGTACGCTCTGGAAAGCAGAGGAATGAAGGTTAGCCGCGGCAAGACGGAATACATGTGTGTGAATGAGAGGAACTTAAGAGGAACGGTGAGGATACAGGGAGCAGAGGTAAAGAAGGTGCAGGACTTTAAGTACTTAGAGTCAACGGTCCAGAGCAACAGAGAGTGTGGAAGAGAGGTGAAGAGGCGGGTACAGGCAGGTTGGAATGGGTGGAGAAAAGTTTCAGGTGTGTTGAGCGATAAAAGAGTATCAGTGAGAATGAAAGGAAAGGTGTACAGAACAGTGATGAGACTAGCGATGCTCTATGGCTTAGAGACAGTGGCACTGAAGAAAAGACAGGAGGCAGAGTTGGAGGTAGCAGAGCTGAAGATGTTGAGGTTCTCCTTGGGAGTGACAAGGATGGATAGGATCAAGAATGAGTTCATCAGAGGGACAACCCATGTTAGATGTTTTGGAGATAAATTCAGAGAGGCCAGATTGAGGTGGTTTGGACATGTTCAGAGGAGAGATGGTGAATATACAGTATCGGTAGAAGGATGCTGAGTTTGGAACTGCCAGGCAGGAGGCCTAGAGGAAGACCAAAGAGGAGATTTATGGATGCAGTGAGAGAGGACATGAAGTTAGTTGGTGTGAGAGAAGATGATGCAGAGGATAGGGTTAGATGGAGGCAGATGATTTGCTGTTCACTTCCCTTTTACTGACCTCTTCTTTTAGCTGTGAGGATGTTTTTTTTTATTTTGTTTATTAAGTCAAAGTTGTAGTTTTTGCTCTGGAAGGTCACACTTTTTCTCGAGTGTGGCTCTGATGAGATACTTATAGATAGACAGACAGACAGACTGAGAATGAAATTAATATTTGCAAATAAATTATAGGAGAATGAAGATTAACATTAGTGGATAAACTTGTGCATGTTGAGCTGTGCAATGAGTTATAGCCATCAAAAGTGACAGTAATGCAAAAGTGATTATAATTAGAGTCACTGCAGATATGAGTACATGATGAGTAGATAAATAAATATGACCAAACAGTGATGTTTGCACACTATTGAGGATGAATAGTGATTATTGAGAGCCCATACATGTATGGCCAAGAATTCCAATCATGGTGGATGAAGATGATTATTGACCTGGCGTATGTTGAGAAGCTTCAAGGTTTAATGAATCACACTTGATCATAAATAATCCCTTTCGTCAGTCAAACAATGTGACAGGTGAAGGGTTTATTTATTGAGAATATATAAACAATTGCAAACACCCATGGTCTGTGCTATAGGTTTATATACTTTGCTCAGGGTCTGGTCTTATGGATGGATTAATATACACTTATCAGGCATAACATTATGACCACCCACACAGACACCGTCTCAATATTAAGTCATATGTTATGGCTTTCCACACAGCCTACTAACAGACTGTGATGCACTTCTCCAACCCTCGGGAACTCCTCAGTGACGGATCGAAAAGAAGGCGGAGTCACGCGCACAAAACGACTCGCCGGGGTTCGTTTGAAGCCTCCGCGCCCATGAGTGAGTTCTCACAACGCCGGATACACAAGTTTACCGATTTCTGTTTTTTGTTTTCAGTTCGGAGAAGTTCGCTCTCGCTGGGATTGAAAGATGGAGAAACAGGTTTTATCTCGAACTGAGTGTGACTGAGTGTGAGAGTTGGCAGAGCGCGTGAACAGTGAGTGAGTGAGAGAGAGAGAGAGAGAGAGAGATGAGGAGCAGCTGGGTGAGACTGAGACTCACTGGCCCGGACTTGGCCGTCCTGGTTCTCCCACTGCAGCTCTGCTTACTGGCACCTCAAGGTAACACACACGTCTCTCCTCTCTACAGTACATATCTCCTCTCTGCTGTGTCTCTTGGTGAATCATGTTTAGGAGCAAACCGCAAAATACGTACAGAAAAGGTGAAAAAAGGTTTTTTTGGATGTACATTTCAGAGCTGGGGAAATTATATATATATATATATATATATATATATATATATATATATATATATATATATACACACACACACACACTGATTAACTCAATATCGAATAATAATAATAATAATAATAATAATAATAATACAAACATACATAAAAATGTACTTCATGTATATGTTACAATTTTTAAGTTCACAATTTTTCTTAAGTAACAGTTTAAAAACATTAAGACACCTGAAGTATGCTATACTGTATATACACACTCACACCTATCAGGTTAGGGGAGAACATACAATCTCTCTCTCTCTCTCTCTCTCTCTCTCTCTCTCTCTGTATGTGTGTGTGTACAGTATATATACTCAGCAAAAAAAGAAACGTCCTCTGACTTTCAACTGTTTTTACTTTCAGTAAACTTTAATGTGTAAATATTTGTATGAACACTAAAAGAGTCAACACCATAAGACATAAACTAAAAATGTTTCACAATGTGTCCCTGAATGAAGGGAGGCTCAAAATCAGTCAGTACCAGTCAGTATGTGGTGTGGCCACCAGCTGCTTGAAGTACTGCAGTGCATCTCCTCCTCATGGACTGGACCAGATTTGTCAGTTCTTGCTGTAAGATGGAGGGATTGTGTGTTCCTGGTGTGACTCGGGCAGTTGTTGTGTCCATCCTGTACCTGTCACGCAAGTGTGATATTCGGATGTACCCATCCTGTGCAGGTGTTGTTACACGTGGTCTTCCATTGCGAGGATGATCAGCTGTCCTTCCTGTCTTCCTGTAGCGTTGTCTTAGGCGTCTCACAGTGCGGACATGGCAATTTATTGCTCACATCAGCAGTCCTCATGCCTCCCTGCAGCATGCCTAATGCACGTTCACGCAGATGAGCAGGGACCCTGGGCATCTTTATTTGGGTGTTTTTCACAGTCCGTAGACAAGTCTCTTTAGTGACCTGCATTTTTAGAACTGTGACCTTAAATGCCTACTTTCTGTAAGCTGTTAAGGTCTTCACGACCATTCCACAGGTGCATGTTAATTAATTATGGTTAATTGAACATGCATGGAAAACATTTTTTAAACCCTTTACAATGAAGATCTGTAAAGTTATTTGGATTTTTACAACATTATTGTTGAAATACACAGCCCTGAAAAAGGGGTGTTTCTTTTTTTTGCTGAGTGTGTGTGTATAGTACTGTGTAAAAGTCTTAGCCACCATTTTATATGCTATACCAATTTTGTTATATATATTTATCATGTCTGCATAATTATGTACAAAATTATTCAGTATTTCCATATATAACTTAATCAATAAATACTTTATTTTATTTATTGATTAATAAATATATCATAGTCATTGCTATGATGGTGCTGGAGTCTGAAAGTGCTGATATCATTGGGTGTGAAGGGCCCTCTTGTTCTAAGGATTTTGTTTTAGGGCTCAAGTACTATGACATCAGCACAATGTATTACGTCATTGCTATGAAAGTGATGTCTGATAGTGTGCATGTCGTAGTGTGTGAAGGCCAACAACCACCATTTAAGTCTTAACATGCTCAAAAACCTACACTATGAAAATTGGTAGGCAGGTTGTAATCTGCTGCCATTAGGATGCTTGAGAGTCTGGGTCCCGGGCTTAGTCCTCACACGATTTTGATTTTGGCACAAGTTGTTGCTGCATAGCTCATACACACTAGCATACAGTGGTGTGAAAAACTATTTGCCCCCCTCCTGATTTCTTATTCTTTTGCATGTTTGTCACACAAAATGTTTCTGATCATCAAACACATTTAACTATTAGTCAAAGATAACACAAGTAAACACAAAATGCAGTTTTTAAATGAGGGGTTTTATTATTTAGGGAGAAAAAAAATCCAAACCTACTTGGCCCTGTGTGAAAAAGTAATTGCCCCCTGAACCTAATAACTGGTTGGGCCACCCTTAGCAGCAATAACTGCAATCAAGCGTTTGCGATAACTTGCAACGAGTCTTTTACAGCGATCTGGAGGAATTTCGGCCCACTCATCTTTGCAGAATTGTTGTAATTCAGCTTTATTTGAGGGTTTTCTAGCATGAACCGCCTTTTTAAGGTCATGCCACAACATCTCAATAGGATTCAGGTCAGGACTTTGACTAGGCCACTCCAAAGACTTCATTTTGTTTTTCTTCAGCCATTCAGAGGTGGATTTGCTGGTGTGTTTTGGGTCATTGTCCTGCTGCAGCACCCAAGATTGCTTCAGCTTGAGTTGACGAACAGATGGCCGGATATTCTCCTTCAGGATTTTTTGGTAGACAGTAGAATTCATGGTTCCATCTATCACAGCAAGCCTTCCAGGTCCTGAAGCAGCAAAACAACCCCAGACCATCACACTACCACCACCATATTTTACTGTTGGTATGATGTTCTTTTTCTGAAATGCTGTGTTACTTTTACGCCAGATGTAACGGGACACGCACCTTCCAAAAAGTTCAACTTTTGTCTCGTCGGTCCACAAGGTATTTTCCCAAAAGTCTTGGCAATCATTGAGATGTTTTTTAGCAAAATTGAGACGAGCCTTAATGTTCTTTTTGCTTAAAAGTGGTTTGCACCTTGGAAATCTGCCATGCAGGCCATTTTGCCCCGTCTCTTTCTTATGGTGGAGTCGTGAACCCTGACCTTAATTGAGGCAAGTGAGGCCTGCAGTTCTTTAGATGTTGTCCTGGGGTCTTTTGTGGCCTCTCGGATGAGTCGTCTCTGCGCTCTTGGGGTAATTTTGGTCGGCCGGCCACTCCTGGGAAGGTTCACCACTGTTCCATGTTTTTGCCATTTGTGGAAAATGGCTCTCACTGTGGTTCGCTGGAGTCCCAAAGCTTTAGAAATGGCTTTATAACCTTTACCAGACTGATAGATCTCAATTACTTTTGTTCTCATTTGTTCCTGAATTTCTTTGGATCTTGGCATGATGTCTAGCTTTTGAGGTGCTTTTGGTCTACTTCTCTGTGTCAGGTAGCTCCTATTTAAGTGATTTCTTGATTGAAACAGGTGTGGCAGTAATCAGGCCTAGGGGTGACTACAGAAATTGAACTCAGGTGTGATAAACCACAGTTAAGTTATTTTTTAACAAGGGGGGCAATCACTTTTTCACACAGTGCCATGTAGATTTTGAGGTTTTTTTCTCCCTTAATAACGTAAACCTTCATTTAAAAACTGCATTTTGTGTTCAATTATGTTATCTTTGACTAATAGTTAACGGTTTTTGATGAGCAGAAACATTTAAGTGTGACAAACATGCAAAAGAATAAGAAATCAGGAAGGGGGCAAATAGTTTTTCACACCACTGTATATGCATGCAAAATCCGGTATACATTTAGAGCTTATTGAGCTGAACAACTTTCACTTTGCATGTCATGGGCTCAACTCAACAGAAAATCTGGTATTTTGGGTCATTTCCAAAATGCACTCAATGGAATTTGATACTCTTCCTAGGAAATTTATATGAACTTCACCAAACCAGGTCAATGTGATCTCAACACATTGGGGATGCAAAATTGTAGAGGGATTCTTTATCTCAAAAGGATCAGCCGTGACGATACCTCAAACTTGTGCTGAAAAGTTGTTAATGACTTTATACCGTTAATGACTTTATGTGTGACATTATACCGGGTAACATCACATTATCATAAAATCTCTCCTATTCTATACACGTACACATCACAAGTATTAAATTAACACTCGCACCCACTTACACACATGCGCGCACACACACACACACACACACACACACACACAGAAACACACTTATACATCACACACACACACACACACGCACACATACGGTGGCCCAGAAGGGCAAATCATCTTTCCCATATACAGTATGTGTATGTTTTTTCCCTTGTAAATGTGTGCTTTTTCCCTTGTGTGTGTGCTTTTTCCTTTGTAAGTGTGTGCTTTTTCCCGTTTGTGCGCAACTGCTTTTCCCCATGTGAGAACTCTTTCTCCCGTATTTTGCACTGTATTTAGCTAACGCGCAAAGGACTATGGGAGTGAGGTCAAAACTCAACTGAACACGGAAGCTTTCCGTATATCAGCTCCAGGATTTAACACGATGGAATATACAGTGAATTATAGCGTGATAACGTTATAATTTTCCCTAAATTTTCAACTGGACACATTTACCAGGTAATGTTTAATATATAAAATTAATTAGATGTTACTGTTTTTAGGCACTAATGATAACTTTGTAGTAGTGTTAATACTATTGGAGTGTTTGGGCGAAATGCCGAGCCGAGTGTAAATGTCACTGATTAAAAGGAATATCATCTCA
The DNA here is from genome assembly GCA_030522415.1 of Channallabes apus. Classification (NCBI taxonomy): domain Eukaryota; kingdom Metazoa; phylum Chordata; class Actinopteri; order Siluriformes; family Clariidae; genus Channallabes; species Channallabes apus. The sequence continues at coordinate 23,101,937 of CM060120.1, forward strand.
TTCAGACCATTAAACACTGATATAAACCATCAGCCCCATGGCATCTCTGTAATATACTGTACATCCACATATGGATTTATAAGCAAGCTAATATCACTATGCTAACCGCTAGCGCTTAGCATGAGGGAACCAGCTTGTTCATTAACATATATTAATTTAATAGTGTATTTGGACACACATACGTGATGTAAACAGTTAGCTCCATTGTTTCTATAAAACACAACTGTCCAAATATGAATCTATAATCAAGTTAATATAATTATGCTAAGCGCTAGTTTACTAAAAGACCCTTACTAACAGATTATTAACAGATCATCAAGGGTCTGTCTTCTCCACGACAATCTACAACAGGGGAGAAATAAAGACATGTAAGTGTCTAGTAAAAAGACTTCATGATGTTACTATGCAGGTTGACACACACACGCATGCAGGCAGGCACGCACACAAAATTTTATATATTTCATAGAACGCAAGCTTTTAGTAATGCTGTGTACAATTATTGGGTTTTGTTATTAAGGATTGCTGCAGAATTTGGCCCCATCTACACCATTTGTTAACACACATCATGTCCATGAAGAGAAATTTGCCCCTGTCCAATGATTAAGATGTGCTCAGTGGTGTTCTTGAAAAGAGAGGTGAATACTTCTGAACACTCACCTTCTGCTCAGGATGTACACCTGGTGTAGAAATCAGCTGATACACAGGCAGTTGATGATTTACATACAGTTCACTGTGAAAAGAAGATATGTACATATATGCATGTATATATGTGTGCATATATGCACCTATATGTTTACCTAGATTAGTAAAATTATTAAAATCCATAGCTGCTAGACAACATACAGTGGTGTGAAAAACTATTTGCCCCCCTCCTGATTTCTTATTCTTTTGCATGTTTGTCACACAAAATGTTTCTGATCATCAAACACATTTAACTATTAGTCAAAGATAACACAAGTAAACACAAAATGCATTTTTTTAAATGAGGGTTTTTTTTTTATTTAGGGAGAAAAAAAACTCCAAATCTACATGGCCCTTTGTGAAAAAGTGATTGCCCCCCTTGTTAAAAAATAACTTAACTGTGGTTTATCACACCTGAGTTCAATTTCTGTAGTCACCCCCAGGCCTGATTACTGCCACACCTGTTTCAATCAAGAAATCACTTAAATAGGAGCTACCTGACACAGAGAAGTAGACCAAAAGCACCTCAAAAGCTAGACATCATGCCAAGATCCAAAGAAATTCAGGAACAAATGAGAACAAAAGTAATTTTGTTACTATCAGCCTGGTAAAGGTTATAAAGCCATTTCTAAAGCTTTGGGACTCCAGTGAACCACAGTGAGAGCCATTATCCACAAATGGCTAAAACATGGAACAGTGGTGAACCTTCCCAGGAGTGGCCGGCCGACCAAAATTACACCAAGAGCGCAGAGACAACTAATCCGAGAGGCCACAAAAGACCCCAGGACAACATCTAAAGAACTGCAGGCCTCACTTGCCTCAATTAAGGTCAGTGTTCACGACTCCACCATAAGAAAGAGACTGGGCAAAAACGGCCTGCATGGCAGATTTCCAAGGTGCAAACCACTTTTAAGCAAAAAGAACATTAAGGCTCGTCTCAATTTTGCTAAAAAACATCTCAATGATTGCCAAGACTTTTGGGAAAATACCTTGTGGACCGACGAGAAAAAAGTTGAACTTTTTGGAAGGTGCGTGTCCCGTTACATCTGGCGTAAAAGTAACACAGCATTTCAGAAAAAGAACATCATACCAACAGTAAAATATGGTGGTGGTAGTGTGATGGTCTGGGGTTGTTTTGCTGCTTCAGGACCTGGAAGGCTTGCTGTGATAGATGGAACCATGAATTCTACTGTCTACCAAAAAATCCTGAAGGAGAATGTCCGGCCATCTGTTCGTCAACTCAAGCTAAAGCGATCTTGGGTGCTGCAGCAGGACAATGACCCAAAACACACCAGCAAATCCACCTCTGAATGGCTGAAGAAAAACAAAATGAAGACTTTGGAGTGGCCTAGTCAAAGTCCTGACCTGAATCCTATTGAGATGTTGTGGCATGACCTTAAAAAGGCGGTTCATGCTAGAAAACCCTCAAATAAAGCTGAATTACAACAATTCTGCAAAGATGAGTGGGCCAAAATTCCTCCAGAGCACTGTAAAAGACTCGTTGCAAGTTATCGCAAACGCTTGATTGCAGTTATTGCTGCTAAGGGTGGCCCAACCAGTTATTAGGTTCAGGGGGCAATTACTTTTTCACACAGGGCCATGCAGGTTTGGATTTTTTTTCTCCCTAAATAATAAAACCCCTCATTTTAAAACTGCATTTTGTGTTTACTTGTGTTATCTTTGACTAATAGTTAAATGTGTTTGATGATCAGAAACATTTTGTGTGACAAACATGCAAAATAATAAGAAATCAGGAGGGGGGCAAATAGTTTTTCACACCACTGTAAATAAAAGCACAAGAACAGAAATAAGACAAAAAAATTAACAGGAGAAAAAAATATTTATATTTTGTGAATCCCAGCTCCGTGAGCTTTGAATTGATAGATGTGCCTATCTGCCCTCGGGTGGCTGCCGGCCACTTCTTCAATGTAGCATCTAGAAAAGACAAAAGTAATAAGACAGTATAATAATAATAAATAATTATTTATTAAAACTTCAGACGACAACAATTAGTGCCACGAGGTTAATTGCAACACTATATGTTCTACAAAATAGAGGACTACACACCCTACAGCGCAATACCCCATAAATGTGGCTTTTTAGAAGAGGAAAGGTAGGATTAAGAAGTGAGCAAGCGATGAATTAGTATTATAGGTCCCAAGCAGTAACAATAACAATAATGAGTCCCCTACCTTATGATGTCTCCATTGATGCCTAATAAACATTGATACAAGTAGGCTAATGATTAAAGTGGTGAATTTATAAATTCTTATGTTTTATTTTCCCTTCTCAATGCATTATACATTTAATCACCAATAATGGCTACCTTTTTAATTTGGTCAAGTCTCCAAGTCGAAGGTGCCCAAACAGCAGATTCCGTACCATGGCAGTAGCAGAGGTGGGCAAGGCTGGCTGCTCTCCACGCTTCTGCCTGGCAAAACACCCCAGAGCCCTTTATAACTTCAATCTGAAAAATAATTTCACATCACAATATTAATTTATTGGCAACTTTTAGAAACTTTTCATGTTTCATACTGATTCTCATGTTTAGCTTCCCAATAGTTAATAGGATTTTATGTATAAATGCAGATTAATGATAAAGATACACGCAGGGTAAAACTGCAACAGGAACAGTACAAAATAAAAACTGAAAAAAGACGGACATTCAGAGTAAAACAGAGCAAGATAAAAAAACAAACAAAAAAAACTGTACAAAACATACATGCAGGGTAAGCATTGGTGGGAGCAATGTCCAAGCAGTGTAGAGAAATATTTCTGTACGACTTCATTGTTTTGTGCTGTGTAGTATAGTATTGTAATAGCTGATCAGAGTGATCAACTCCCCATGTGCTGGTTGTACGCAGTCACAGGACATGGAAATGTCTTTGTAGTCCATGTACCTTGTAATTGCACCCTCATCTTCACCGCGTCTACTGTATAATCAGAATGGATGGTACAACATGTAGATACTTCTCGTGTGTCCATCCACTTCACAAATACAAGAGGTCCATCTGAACGGAGCTTGCGTGTCCTGATGTGAGGGGCTGGTGAAGGCAAGGCTGATGCAGACACATTCCTAAAAACAAATGAATAAAAAAATGTTAGCCTTTACTGTTCAGAGTAAATGTTTGTGCAATTAATATGGATGCACAATATATACAGAGAGGACCAAAAAATTTATCCACACTTCTACAGAAGAGAGGTGTATATTTTTCATGTTGGTCACGACAGCATCAATGATGGTGATACAACTGACATTAGATAATACTACACACTGCTGCCATAATTCAATTTGAGTTTTAAAAAAGGCCATAGATAACAATTGTGAAAGTGTGTGTACATTTTTGTGCCCCTCTGTATTTGTTGATGGGCAATAGGCTGGACAAATATCTGTTGATGGACCATAGAACATGTAGTGGATCTCAAACATTTACACCTGAGACATAACACCATCCATTGGACATTACACACATACGCAACACATTCTAAACAATTACATCTTATCAGGCATTTGTAAATACACGCTAAACAAAAGGGATTATATACATTTACACCACAGAAATATTCATAAGCATCACTTAGCTACATAAGGCAGTATTTTAGCCACCTGGAACTAGCTTGTTTGTGCTAAATAACATTACTGATAGCAGTGTTATAAGCTAACCAAAATGGAGCAAAATACATATTAGCAACCATAATCTAAAGCTATCCAAAAACAAGGTGAAATACATTAGAACATTTATAAACATCTGTAAACTCCATAAGGCATTAGCTTAGCCATCGGGAAATATCATGTTTGTGCTACATGAGGCAGCATGTTAGCATGATTTACCTAAACTATATAAATGGCATTGAAAGCCAATGTGTCACACAAGCTGACAAGAGCTAGCTGTAGTGAGGAAAATATTTACTAATATTAGTTTAATGTAGTGACAACTAATATTAGCTTGCTTATAAATTCATATGTGGATGTATATTACAGAGATGCAATGGAGCTGATGGTTTATATCCGTGTTTAATGGTCTGAATGAGATGATATTCCTTTTAATCACTGACATTTACACTCGGCTCGGCATTTCGCCCAAACACTCCAATAATATTAACACTGCTTCAAAGTTATTATTAGTGCCTAAAACAGTAACATCTAATTAATTTTATATATTAAACATTACCTGTCCATTTGAAAATTTAGGGAAAATTATAGCATGATAACGTTATAATTCACTGTATATTCTATTGTGTTAAGTCCTGGAGCTGATATCCGGAAAGCTTCCATGTTCAGTTGTGCACAAACGGGAAAAAGAAGAAAAAAAATTTTTTCAAGAAGAAAAAAAAAATTTCAAGAGAAAAGCACACATTTACAAGGGAAAAAGCACACATTTTCAAGAAAAAAAAATTTTTTTCAAGAGAAAAAGCACACATTTACAAGAGAAAAAGCACACATTTTCAAGAGAAAAAGCAAACATTTTCAAGAGAAAAAGCAACCATTTTCAAGAGAAAAAGCAACCATTTTCAAGAGAAAAAGCAAACATTTTCAAGAGAAAAAGCACACATTTTCAAGAGAAAAAGCACACATTTTCAAGAGAAAAAGCACACATTTTCAAGAGAAAAAGCACACATTTTCAAGAAGAAAAAAACACATTTTCAAGAAGAAAAAAACACATTTTCAAGAAGAAAAAAACACATTTTCAAGAAGAAAAAAACACATTTTCAAGAAGAAAAAAACACATTTTCAAGAAGAAAAAAACACATTTTCAAGAAGAAAAAAACACATTTTCAAGAAGAAAAAAACACATTTTCAAGAAGAAAAAAACACATTTTCAAGAAGAAAAAAAACACATTTTCAAGAAGAAAAAAAACACATTTTCAAGAAGAAAAAAACCACATTTTCAAGAAGAAAAAAACCACATTTTCAAGAAGAAAAAAACCACATTTTCAAGAAGAAAAAAACCACATTTTCAAGAAGAAAAAAACCACATTTTCAAGAAGAAAAAAAACACATTTTCAAGAAGAAAAAAAAACATTTTCAAGAAGAAAAAGCACACATTTACAAGAGAAAAAACATACACATATATGAGAGATGATTTGTCCTTCTGGGCCACCGTACACACACACACACACACACACACAGACACACACATCGCAAATGTTAACGCTCACATACTGTACTTGCGTTTCTCTCTCTTATACGTGCACAAACACACACACATTAACAAGTCACATGACTCACACCACACACAAAAACATAAACAAATGCATCCACTCGTCACACACACAATGCTTACCATTTACTCCCCCTGCCAACGCTAACACACTCACTCTCTCTCCACAAAGTTAAATCAAACCCACACTAAAATAAAATTACACAAGAAAATTAACATTTCTGTGAACAGAGTGAGGAATTAGTCCAAGTAACAGAAATGCTTCCCTGACCACAAGGTGAGGAAAATACAAACCGGATTCCAAAAAAGTTGGGACACTAAACAAATTGTGAATAAAAACTGAATGCAATGATGTGGAGATGGCAAATGTCAATATTTTATTCAGAATAGAACATAAATCACAGAACAGAAGTTTAAACTGAGAAAATTTATAATTTTAAGGGAAAAATATGGTGAATCAAAATGTCATGGTGTCAACAAATCCCAAAAAAGTTGGGACAAGGCCATTTTCACCACTGTGTGGCATCTCCCCTTCTTCTTACAACACTCAACAGATGTCTGCAGACCGAGGAGACCAGTTTCTCAAGTTTAGAAATAGGAATGCTCTCCCATTCTTGTCTAATACAGGCCTCTAACTGTTCAATCGTCTTGGGCCTTCTTTGTCGCACCCTCCTCTTTATGATGCGCCAAATGTTCTCTATAGGGGAAAGATCTGGACTGCAGACTGGCCATTTCAGTACCCGGATCCTTCTCCTACGCAGCCATGATGTTGTGATTGATGCAGAATGTGGTCTGGCATTATCTTGTTGAAAAATGCAGGGTCTTCCCTGAAAGAGATGACTAGATGTTGTTCTAGAACCTGAATATATTTTTCTGCATTGATGGTGCCTTTCCAGACATGCAAGCTGCCCATGCCACACGCACTCATGCAACCCCATACCATCAGAGATGCAGGCTTCTGAACTGAGCGTTGATAACAACTTGGGTTGTCCTTGTCCTCTTTGGTCCGGATGACATGGCGTCCCACATTTCCAACAAGAACTTCGAATCGTGACTCGTCTGACCACAGAACAAGCTTCCATTTTGCCACACTCCATTTTAAATGATCCCTGGCCCAATGAAAACGCCTGTGCTTGTGGATCTTGCTTAGAAATGGCTTCTTCTTTGCACTGTAGAGTTTCAGCTGGCAATGGCGGATGGCACGGTGGATTGTGTTCACTGACAATGGTTTCTGGAAGTATTCCTGAGCCCATTCTGTGATTTCCTTTACAGTAGCATTCCTGTTTGTGGTGCAGTGTCGTTTAAGGGCCCGGAGATCACGGGCATCCAGTATGGTTTTACGCCCTTGACCCTTACGCACAGAGATTGTTCCAGATTCTCTGAATCTTCGGATGATATTATGCACAGTTGATGATGATAACTGCAAAGTCTTTGCAATTTTTCGCTGGGTAACACCTTTCTGATATTGCTCCACTATCTTTCTGCGCAACATTGTGGGAATTGGTGATCCTCTACCCATCTTGGCTTCTGAGAGACACTGCCACTCTGAGAAGCTCTTTTTATACCCAATCATGTTGCCAATTAACCTAATTACTGTTAATTGGTCTTCCAGCTCTTCGTTATGCCCAAATTTACTTTTTCCAGCCTCTTATTGCTACTTGTCCCAACTTTTTTGGGATTTGTTGACGCAGTGAAATTTGGAATCAACATATTTTTCCTTTAAAATGATAAATTTTCTCGGATTAAACGTTTGATCTGTCATCTATGTTCTTTTTTTTTTTTTTTTTTTTGTATTATATTTATTGCGATTTTCAGACATACAGAAAGAACACAATCACAAAAGCAGACAAAACACACCTACAAGTGTAAAAAACAAACAAAAAAAAACCCCACAAAAAAAAAAAAACAGCATCTCCTTCAGTCAACCACCTCACTGTGTAAAGGCAAAAAAGGTCAAAAATAGATTTTTACTCAATATGACATTATGAATAATAGTGACAATAAAAATACAAATATTAATATATAATCACCTAGGTACTTAAAGCAAGAGTGACAGGGGAAGTGAAAATAAAAACAGAGAACAAATAAATTTGCAAGTATCAGCACTATTGGTAGTATTAACAAGAGATTAAGATAGAGAACGAACAAAAAGAAATGGTGTATTAACACAGACACTGCGATTACAAGGTTTCACGTAGTTTCACGATTATCGGAAATTTTTAACAGGTGATTGAAAAGAGGCCTCCAAGAAACTTCAAATCGATCTATATTTCCAGACATAATATATCTAAGCCTCTCTACATGAAGGGTGGAGGAAAGTTCAGACAACCAAATCTTGAATAGTGGCCTTGACTTATTCTTCCACATGCAAAGAATAGATTTTTTTGCGATCATCATACCATACTGTATAGGCACTCTGTTACGACCCCCGGTCTAGGGTCAAGGGACGCAACAAAGAAAATAATAAATTGATTATAAATAAATATTCTTGCAACCAAGATTTTGTGCGTGGTTTTTATTTTAACACACACGCACATACACATACAGGAAGCTCTGGGCTTCAGGATTGGGCCAAGGCCAAAACAATAAACAAAACCCCCCCTCTATCTCCTCCCTCAAGCTAGCTAAACTACCAAAAAGAAAACTGAAATCAAAATACAAAAACTAAACTAGCTTCCTAACTACTTACAAAAACAGGAGAAAACAGGGGACAACAAAAATGGCACCCAACCCCTACTGCTTCCTTGCAACTATGTACAAACACAAAAAAAAGAACAAAACAATATATATATATACACAATATTTACAATAAAGAAAACTATATACAAAAGCGGGAGGAAAACTTCCATCCACGCTAACACAAACAAACAAAAGAACCCAAAAACAACAAAAGGGAAGGAGAGAGGCAAGGCGCGACACACAGGCTCTCTCTCCAACCAAACAAGCCAAAAACACACACACACTCAAAACAAATACAAAATAACAAACAAATACACAGTCACACTTCAACATACAACCACTCAATCAATCACACACACAATCCAACAACCACACAATCCAACGTTCACAATTAACCAATCAACAACGGAGCACGGAAGTCACACACAAGGCATAAGTCGTGCACTTCCTGCTTCCACTCGCGAGCTTAAGAAGCCACGCAGATCCACCGTCAGCCAATCACGGCGCACGTCACGGCACGTTCCATCGGGGCGGGGCTTCCTGCGAAAAGGAGAGCGGGAGAGAGAAAGGGGGGAGAGATCGCGCACGCGCCGCCGTCGCGCATGCGCACATACCCGCGCTACACACACACATACGTGCACTACTCCTCTGCACGTAACACACTCGAAAAGCATTGTTAAGATGCTGCAAGGAGACTGACCAGCCAAACAGAGCAGTTGCAGGGTCTAAGGGAAGTTCACAAGCATAAACTTCTGAAAGAAATTGAAAAACTTCTGACCAGAATTCACAGATTTTAGGGCATGCCCAAAAAAGATGACCATGCAAACCCTCAGCAGATTCACATTTATTGCAGAGAGAGGAAATAGTGGGATACAAAGTGTGAAGTTTAACCCTAGAGTAGTGCAATCTATGTAACACCTTGTACTGAATAAGTTGATGCCTCGCATTAATAGAGCAGGTGTATATATTTTTAAGACACTTTCCCCAGTCTTCATCAGAAACATGAATATCCAGTTCCTTTTCCCAATCGTTTTTCAGATGATTAGTAGAGACATCTAACTGACTTGTAAAAAAATATACAAATTTGGTGACTAACTTTGGGTTATTGGGAGCGCAAGTAAGTAGTTTGTGTAATTCATTATCAGCTGGTAGAGTTTCAAAGTTCGGCATAGTGGAAAAAACATAATTTCTAATTTGTAGGTATCTAAAGAAATGTGAAGCAGGAAGGTCGAATTTCTCTTTTAGTTGAGAAAAAAGTGGGAAAATTGTTGTCTATACTGTATATAAATCTCTCAGAGTGAGTATTCCTTTTCTCGCCCAACCTGTGAACACCGGGTCTAATAATGAGGGTTTAAATGTTACGACAAACAGGAGCAAAAAAGGAGGTATTTGGCAGTTTGAATGTCTTACTAATCTGACGCCATATCCTGAGAGAGTTATTAATCATGACGTGGGATCTAACTGCAACTATAGATTTCTCTGGGGCAGCAAATAGCAACGAGGAGAGAGATGAGTTTAAAGCACCACGCTCAATCACAAGCCATGAAGGGAGATCAGCTATAAGACTATCGGGGCATGGGTCCTGCCAAAAAGTTAAGGCTCTACAATTGGCAGCCCAGTAGTAGTGTTGAAAATTTGGCAAACCTAACCCCCCCCAACGACCTAGGCTTACACACATGCAATTTAGATATTCTATGTGCTTTAAAGCCCCATATAAATGGCAGTACAATAGAATCCAAAGTTTTGAAGAACTTTTTGGGCAAATAAATTGGTAGATTCTGTAAAAGATACAGAAATCTGTGTAATATCACCATCTTAATGGCATTCACCCGCCCCATCATTGATCGTGGCAGGGTCCTCCACTGTTTTATATTGGTTTTCAGATTTTCTAGCATGGGTAAAAAATTTTATTTGTATATATCCTTAGGGTTTCTAGATATATTAAGACCCAAATATTTCAAACTGTTTGTGGCTATTTTAAAAGGAAGACTACTCATAAAATTTGTGTCTATATTGTTAGTCACTGCCAGAAATTCACTTTTTTGCCAGTTTACTGAATATCCTGAGAATTTACCAAATGTTTCCAATAAATTTAGCAGGGGTGGTACAGACTGTTCTGGGCTTCGGAGATACAAAATAATGTCATCTGAGAGAAATATGATGATTAATTTGGCCTAAATTTGGGGGCAATAATAAAGGGTTCTTTTTAATGGCAAGGGCAAGGGGTTCAACTGCAATTGCAAAAAGCAAGGGCGAGAGAGGACAGCCCTGCCGAGTGCCTCTATGTAGTAAAATTTGAGATCTATTAAAATTGGTTAAAACCGAAGCTCTAGGATGAGCATATAACATTTTCACCCAAGAGGCAAATGAATCACCATGTCAAATTCTCTAATCACAGCTAAAATATAGTCCCACTCAATTTGGTCAAACGCCTTTTCTGCATCCAAGGCAAGAACTGCAATACTAGCTTGAGGCTCAAACCTAGTATACAGGTTAGTCGCCTGACGTTAAAAAAGGAGAAACGGCCAGGAATGAAACCAGACTGGTCATGATGAACAATTTCCCCAATACAATTATTTAGTCTGTTGGCAAGAATCTTAGTGAAAATTTTCAGATCAGAGTTCAAAAGAGATATGGGTCGATATGATGATGGATTTGTTTCTTCTTTACCTTTTTTTAAAATTAGGGAGATATTTGCCTCATACAAGGACTGGGGAAGCTGATGTTTACCAGATGAGTGGTTAAACATTCTCAACAGCAAAGGGGAGAGCGTCTGTGCAAATTTTTTTATAAAATTCAATACCGAACCCATCTGGACCGAGTGCCTTCCCACTAGGGTTGGGTATCGATTGGGTTTTTTTCGATACCGGTGCCAAATCGATACTTTGAAAACGGTACCGGTGCCAAAACGGTGCCTGAACCGATACTTTTAAGCCAAAAAATTATAGTGGATGACTCAAGAATGAATTTTTATTGAACAAAAAATTTTATGCTTAAAATTTAACAATATAGTAAAAGTTTAAAGTATATATGAATATGTAAGCTTCAAATTTTAGCAATTCTTTTGCTGAAATTTCACCATATTTGCCTTGTCTGTCAAAATACGACTCCTTTCCTGACTTATTGCCCTGCACAGGACATGCATAGCCTTCTTTACAATGGTAAATGGGGTGAGTGTTGTAGTACTACTAGTACTAGCTGGAAAGCCATAATTATAAACAGATAGTTTTTTACAAATAGTTCAACTATTTGTTAGCATGAATGCAAGATTTGCATTTTGCTATTAACATTACATTATCCTACTACTAACCTGCGGAAAGTCTGCTGACGGCATCATAATCGGTGACTCCTTTTTGCTACAGTTTGTATGACTGGTGCTGGGGTCGTCCACACCGTTAGTGCCAGCTGTTGTCCACAAGCTGTTAAACACGGTGCCTCCGTCTGCTTTAAACTTTATTCCGTCTGCCCTCGAATGTTTCATTAGATTTGACGTGTTTCCGCCTTTACACGCAACTGCTGTAAAACATTTGCTGCACGTCGCGGTGCCGGAATACTTTATTGTGAAATACAGCCACACTTTCGACTGTTTAGTTTTAGGCATTTTAACGAGAGTTGTTTACTTTAGCATGCTAAGCTATCGGTAGACCGCCTGCTGCCGTCAGAGCGAGTGTAACGTTAGTTACTGCATTCACGCGCATGTCGGATGGTCTCTCATTTCCGGATGATTTGTGCTTTTAATTTTTTTATTTAATCTAATAAACGATTAATCTACAAAAATATATGAATCTAGAGAACAAATATTTCAATCGACAGTTCAGGCATTTAAGTGGCACCGAAATGAGGCACCGAAATTCGCGTTCTGTTTCGGTCCGGTACATACCGGTTCTGTAGGTACCGGTTCCGTATTGGCACCGGGTTTCGGTACACAACCCTACTTCCCACCAGGGAAAGATTTAATAGCATCTAGTATTTCAGGGATTGTTATGTCAGCATTCAAAGCTGTCTGGTCTGCACACCCTAACTTTGGAAGATGTATTGAATGAAGAAAATTACTTAATGCTGAGGGGTCAGAGCAGCCCTTCGACTTGTCTAAATGTATTGTTGATTTCAGTGGGATTTGTTAAAAAAAACACCCTCGTTGTTTTTGATTTTATGAATTGCTCTACTGGCTTGAAGCCCTCTTAGCTGGCGAGAAAGCAATTTGTCTGGTTTATCGCCAAGTTCAAATTGTTTTTGTTTAACTTTTAACAACATGTTATTAACTTGGTTTGAAAGAATTGAGTTATATTCCAATTTGAGTGCTGCAATTTCATTAAGCAAGTCCGAATCTGTAGAATCTCTGTATGCATCTTCTAACTGAGAAAGACGATTATCAATTTCTAGGAGACGTTTCTCTCTTTGTTTTTTAAGACTGGATTCGTAAGAAATAATATGTCCTCTCAGGACAGATTTTAGAGTTTCCCATAATATCGAATCTGAAATCTCACCTGTGTCATTAAATTTGAGAAACTCAGCAAGCGACTCTGTTAAATGCTCACAGAACCCAGAGTCCAAAAGCAGGTTAGGATTAAACCGCCAATTATAACTGGGCCTAATTTCTGACATATCTAGGGAAAGTGTCACTGCTGAATGATCAGAAATTATTCTATTATGTTGTTTAATTGATTTAACACATGAAATTATTTTGGAGTCAATTAAAAAAAAATCTATCCTAGAGTATGATTTGTGAACCTGCGAAAAAAAAGTGTACTGCTTGTCTATTGGATATTTTAATCTCCAGATATCGACAAGGTCAAGGGAGGCCATCAGATCATTTAGAACAATGGCAGAATTAGTCAAGGATATATCAGCACGTGAAGGAAATCTGTCTAAAATAGGCGGCGATTTCAATTTAGTATTAGACCCTATTATCAGATGTGTGTTTACAGTGGTAGGCAAAAGATTAAAAACTTTGCGAAAAAAAGTGGGATCATCGAAATTAGGTCCATACACATTCAGCAATGTGACATGAGTTGAGGAAAGTAAGCCTGATACAATTACATAACGACCATTAGAATATCTATGTTCTATTCTGAATAAAATATTGACATTTCAATTCAATTCAATTCAATTCAGTTTATTTGTATAGCGCTTTTAACAATTGACATTGTCTCAAAACAGCTTTACACAATCAAAAGAATTATTTAAGTTTGTATGGAATGTGAATGTGTATGAATCAAAATGTTCAGATATTCCCATGGTGACATTTGCCATCTCCACATCATTGCATTCAGTTTTTATTCACAATTTGTTTAGTGTCCCAACTTTTTTGGAATCTGGTTTGTAATTATTTTGAGGTAACTGAGATTCTTCTCGATCTTCTTGGTCTTGGTCCAGCACTACTTTCTATAGATAAGTGCAGGTCAGAGAGCTCAGTTGGAATGGTGCGCTCAGCTGATCGGCACGGTTCTGTTCCCAAACTTGGCCCTGATGCTTCCTGTCAAGTTGCTCTCAATGTTGCAGATGTAAAAGTTCAATAGCAGGTGGGAGGGCAATTTAAAGTCATTTAAAAGTTGGTTGGTAAGATGGTGATTATGCTGATGTGTCTTCTTCATCATGGGGTTTATCTGGCAGGTCTGTGACAGTTTCCTGTGTCACGTGAAAAGTTGGGCACCGGAAACTGTCCAGTCTCACGGCTGGCGTCCTGTCCTTGCAAGGGGCTGGTAGAGCATCTCTTACTTTGTGCTGAAGTCCACTTTCATTTCCTTTGTCTTTGTGCCATTCGGGAAGAGTTTGTTCTTTAATTTCCTCCAGGTAGGCCGTCTCATCGCTCTCAGTGGTCAGGCCCACCACAACAATGTCGACAGCTAATTTCATGATGAGGGTAGAGTTGGTAGTGGACACAGTTATAGGTGTACACTGCAAGGCTGAGGGTGATTGAGGATGAGTCATGTCCACCCCCACTTACTGCTCTGTTTATAATATTATACTCTACATCCCATCAGTTACTCCCAGGCCTAGGCCTGGGCGATAAAACGATAACGATATGTTTCGCGATAGACATGTAATCGAGATCAATAAAAAACGTGTTCAATATTTTTTTATTCTTTGTCGGAAGAAAACAGAGGTCGCAAAGCTAGTTTGGTTGCTGTCATGCGCACTCGCTCCGCGACCGGCTCTAGGACCAGGAAGTAGTACGGTCGTGATTCAGGAAACATAAACGGAGACAAGATGGCGTTGACATTGGCACCTGCCAAATGCCCCCTGGTGGCCCACCAGTGAATTAACATCAAACTCAAATATATTACAACAATATTTTTTGTTGTAGTTTTCTCTAAAGGTATGTTGTAGTTTTCATCTGATATAATAAACGCATTGCACTATTTTATTACACTTTATTAAGCATTTCTTACATTTTCTTTTACTTTTGCACCCTTAAATGATAAGAGATAATTAAGTGTTCATTGTGACCTTAGACTTATGTTTACATTTTAATTATTTGATTTTTCCATGGTTGTTGACATTTCTGTCTTAATAACTGATGGGACTATGATCATAGGAATGTTAAGTTTAAAATAAAAATGTTTAAATATGATCTTCTCCTGGTCCTTATTTTAAATGGGTCATAAAAAATATAAATAATTATCGATATAGACTGATATGAATCACTGATATCGTGATCAGCCCTACCCAGGCCTCAGTTGTGGATGGAAAATCATGCTTGAAAACCTTTTAGTTTCATAATAATTTAGCAAATGTAGTAAGCAGTGTTTCAGTGTGATGAGTATCTTGATTCAAGCAAGCAGCCCTACAGTGAGTAATTTCTTCAAACCTTAGAACAGCCCCAGGAAAAACAATACAACCACTGCAGAATAAAAAAGGAAATATGACCAGGGCCAGACATTTCAGAAATAAATGGCCTCACTGATGAAGTATTGTTTAACGTACAGTATGCAGAACTTGTGTTGATATCCACTGTGAAAAAAAAAAACAGCCAGAAGCAATCTGGTAAAAGACATTGATAATGAACCAAAAAAGGGCAACTCAATATACTGAATAAAAAAAGATTGTTACTGCCTGAATGAGTCATTCAAGTCTCACTCAAAATACAAACTGATTCTCTCTCTCTCTCTTTATCTCTCTCTTTCACACACACTTACACAAATAATGAAATTATATGATTAATTGTTGCGTGATATGAGTAAATTGGTAATATCAGGACATTTACCCTCCCTGCTACAGATGTCGCCATTAAAAACCTGCGTTTCGAGAAAAGGGATCCCGTGACTTGCCGCGGCTTTGCGCGGCTGCGTGCGGGAAGCTGTGAACATGCCCTTCATTACCTGTAGGGGGCAGTCGTGTTTCAGTCTGAAGTATTGTGTGTCTACTGAAGCCGAAAATGTGTGCAAATTAAACTGCGCATGCGTGTTTGGAGTCGCTGTGCCGGCGCTGTGGATCAGTCGGATGTGGATCATCACGGAGGGTACAACACGGTGTGGCTGCTGCTGGAGTTTGTCGTGTTCGAGGTAAGTTTAGCTTTCTTTTTTGGATGTGATTCTCGCTTTCATGACTCCCAATTAATGTTCATCTTAATCTCAGGACGTACAATTAGCAATTTCAGTTTTTAATAGTGTGGAGATTCACAAAACACCGTTTTCGTGTAAAAACCTGAACCTACGGAGCCCCCCATGGGTCCTGTGGTAAATAAATAAATAAATAAAATAATAACGAACCGAGCGCGCGGATTAATACACCGAGATGTGTGTTTCTTACCCCCACCCCGAGTGAAAACGGCGTCTTCAGACAAAGCCTCGCCAGTTAGATGCCATTTCTGAACAAACTGAGTCGTGTGTGTTAAAGCATTAAATGGTAAAAGAGCACTAGCAATAAACGTTTTTTTTCTGAAGCCGGACTTTATTAATGAGTTACGAGTAAAGAACCTGTACATATGTTCATACAGTATTGACAGCAGCTCTAATTTACTGCGGTAAAGCCAGCCGCGGTTCAGAAAAACACGGTCAAGCCAGCCGCGATTGATTTTAGTGCGCGCGCATATTACAGCGATTACGGTAGTTTCATGAACAACACAGAGAGAATGCCCCATATCTGAAAAATGCTGCAGTAAAATAGTTTCATATGTGGTGTGTATATAGTATGGGACGTCCTGAATAAGAACTGATCATTGTTTTTTTCTACTTATTAGAAATGGGGTCTTTATACCCCTTTAAAGTGTAATAATGTCCAATATCTCAAAAATGCTGCAGTAAAATAGTTTCATATGTGGTGTGTATATAGTATGGGACGTCCTGATTAAGAACTGATCATTGTTTTTTTTCTACTTTTTTTTTTATCATATAATGTGTGTACATTATATGGGATAAAAACTGACCATGGCGTTTTATACTTACTAGAATTTATTTTTTCATAGGTCTCTGAAGTGAAATAAAGGCATTTTATTTAACTTTTTTTCCCCATTGTGAACATTTGTTTATTTGACCTCTCTTCCAAAGCAGATGTTAATCCTCATTATAGAAAACATTCATTGAAGAATAACTGCTACTTTTGAACAGTAAAACAAAATAAAAATCAATTCTGGTATTTAGAAAGACTAAATACATTATTTTGTCTGTTTTCTACGAATTCTGCTGTAACTTATCTACATAAAACAATTATTTGAATGGTGAATATTTAAGAAAAATATTGTAACAGACAACCGTCAAAGTCACCAATAAATAACACGGATATTAAAGCAGAAATGCAAATAAATAAGCAAGTAAAAATTGACGAGCATGTTGTATTATCTCTCAGTCCTGGGCGTCTAAATGAAAAGCGCTCTGAAAGCGCGTTGTCTCTGTGTCGGTCCTGAAACTACCGTAATCACTGTAATATGTGCGCACACTAAAATCAATCGCGGCTGGCTTGACCGTGTTCTTCTGAACCGCGGCTGGCTTTACCGCAGTTCTAATTTGTCTAAATCGCATTGCAGACAATAAAAATAAGTCGAGTCATCCTGTGACCCTACATGCTTAATCTTTGCACACATGATTCTTGCTTCTCACTTTTTCCTTAATCCCTCACTGTTCTATCTTGTATTTTCTAACGGTGTCAGAAACTTTGTGTTAGTAGCACTGCTTGACGCCTTCCTCTTTTGTAATTTGCTTTGGATAAAGGCAAACTTACAAAAGATGAAGAAATGCCTGAATGTAGTTGTACGAATAAAAGATTATGTAATGATACAATGTAAATATTTTCACAGAAACAAAGTGTAAAGATGAGACGTGAATCTGAAGAGGATCTCTTTGATGATTGCCTGGTAAAGCATTGTTTTCTTATTAATTATACAATTTATTAATACCTTGAATATAGTGTTTGTTGTATCAGCATTCATCATAGGATTTCCTGACACTGTAAAGCCATCTCATGCCATGTTTTACTGATGCAAGATAAAGCAATTTAACCCAAGTTTAACAATATGAAGTATATGAAGTGATGGTCATTTTTTTATTATCATTTATTTTTATTATTATTATTTTCTCAATGAAGTCAGCACAGGTTGAAGCAATTCAGATTTTTTTGCTTCTCAAAATAAATGATTTATTTTCTTGTAAATTTTATGCAGGGGGACAGACGAAGTGACACCTTCTTAAAATCCTTGTCGTCCGTGCTGTTGAAGGGGAAGAACCGGTTGGTGTATCCATAATCCTTGAAGGAGAGGCTATTTTCAGAAAGTTCTTCTAGAACTTGATGGGATTAAGCTATCACCAAAAGTGCAAGATTTAAAGATGAAGTTATCATCTTAAAACATTTGATTTGGCTTGACTACAAGTGTTTACATGTTGTGTTTACATGTTCAGCTTAATATGTTTTCATGCATTAAGGTTTCAATGGCATACTTTTAAGTGCACTAGTCCAGAGTGCTGATTTGAAAGTTGCAACTTCACTGCTTCAGAGGGCTATTACGTTTTAACGTTTATTCTACAGTTTGTTTAAAGTATTTTCTGCTGCATTTTATTTCTAAATGAATGCTGTATTTTATTTATTTATTATTTTACACAATTTTGTTTAAAACAAGTATTTCAGGCCCTGGTGCCGTGCAGTTTTTTTCTATGGATGCAAAATTTAGCTGAATGCACTTTTATTAAAAAGACAACTTGGATCTAGACTGTGAATGTCACAAATATTTGGTAATGTTGGTGAATAAACTGTTTAATTATATTTTAGTTGTGTGATTTATGAAAGATATAGATGAAATAATTACTTAAGTTTCTTTCCAAAACATAAATTAGCAATGTTTACATTATTATAGGGAGTAATAGGTAGCAAACCTACGCCCTTGTGTGTGTGTGTGTGTGTGTGTATATATATGGAAATATAATTAATATTTTCGTGTTTAATTACAAAAAAAAAAAAAACATTTTAATGGCTAGTGATTGTTGCAGACATTTTACACTATTTTTGAGAACTATTAAGTTCTCCTTCAACGTGTCATAGCCGATAACTGCCCCTTTGAAGCCTTTGAATGGTGTTAAAAATACTTCCAAAACAAGTATTGCAGCCATACATTGGAGGGAACTTCTGAGGTGGTCAGTGATTGATGGCACGGTCGGTCGGAGGGGGTTGTGATCACACCTATAGATCTTTTGTTCTAGGCTATCGGTCAAATATCTCTCCACTTGGAAGCAAAAACATGCAAGGGATTTCAGCATCTCGACGCACATACTAAGCTGTTTATAAAGTAGACACTGTTTGTTTTTTCATTTTGTAATCTTTCCCGTGTTTACCGTGTACTGTACAATGTATATTCATTTTTTAATGAATTACTGTAAATAAACTACACATTCCGTTGATTTACCAGAAATGACTTTTCTGTTTTTTTTGTGTGTGCTAAACTAAACTTCAGGGTCAAAGTAATAGCGATTTTATTTGAAAAGTATTATATATTTACAATGCTGATAAGTTCAAGCTTAGATTCATATATAAACTGCTTCAAAGTCTTTCCGTGACCGCTGAAATCCGACAGACGCAGGGCTCAAGGGAGGTGTGTCTGTGTGTGTGTGTGTGTGTGTGTGTGTGTGCGCGCGCGTGTGTATGTGTGTGTGTGCGGGTTAGTGTGCCTGTCCTATTTCAGCGGATTTTTCCGCTACCGCAGATCAGTTTATCAACTTGTAATATATACATTTTAGGAATATATTAACATGTGCAGACATTTAAGGTTGCGCTGCCCTCTCTTGCCCCTGCGTAGAGCCTACACACACACACACACACATCTATCTATCTATCTATTATATAAATACACATTTGGAATCTGCATCTACATTTTCTGTTACAAGTATAGAATTAGGTTCAGCTGAGACTCATGATCAATGGTGTTAGGGTACTTATGTAGTGATAATTAGTTTCAGCCAAATCATTAAAACTAACAATGGACTATGACACTCTTGAGAGGGGATATGAAGGTGTTATTCATTTATTTATTCTCTACAAGGGTGCGAAGAACAGTACAGACCAAACTATAACTCTCTCTTACTACTATAAAAATTCTAGACATAAACAAACAAAATACAGCTTTTTTTCCTCAGAGGTAAACGGAAAAGTGAAGTTGTTCAGCTGTTCACTGTCACTGCAGCTTCTTCAAAGTCTTCCCACTCCGTGACCACTGAAATCCGACACGACACCACGTTAGGCTGCGTCTTGACTCATTTGTATACCGACGGTGATTGGATGTTTCCCGAGGGCTCAGGGGAGTGTGTGTGTCTGTGTGTGTGTGCGTGTCTATTTGTGTGTGTCTGTGTGTGTGTGTGTCTATGTGTGTGCGTCCGCGCGGGTACTTGTTCTACTGTTATAAAAACTCTAAATATAAACAAACAAAATACAGCTTTTTTTTCAGAGGTAAACGGAAAAGTGAAGATGTTCAGTGTCACTATGCAGATGTTACACTCAGTGGAGTTACCGAAATCATTGGTTTAGTCCTCATTGAGCTTTTGTTCCTCTTATGTGAACATAAACAGTGAAACATTCCACAGGTTTATAATACACTGCGGCCAAGTGAACCACGTTCCCGTCGAACGAAACGAGGCATAATCGTGGTGTTTGCTTCGGTTATGACACACCATAGTTTATTACCTGCTGTGGTAGATCTGAATATTTATTCAAACACAATAATAAAGCTTTATATCCTCAGGAGGGCTCAGTACATTGTTTTAGCGATAGTTTCACGGAAGCGAGTTCAGAACTAATCTAACCAAACCAAAAAAAAAAATAGCTGGATAGTTTTGTTGTTCAGAAAAGATATCTGAAGTCACAGAGAGATCCTGCTCTGTAGAAGCTGCCTCAGTCTATTTGTGCAATTACTCCATCCCGCCCTTATCAATGATAGTATAGTAATGATGTCGCTGTTGATTATCTGTTCTTGTGCTTTTGAAAAATAAATATTTTTTTCTAAGAACATGTAATAGGATGGTGTTTATTGCATATATGTATGTTTTTTTGTAATAGGCAAGTATATCAAAATAATTTAACTGTTTAATAGACATGGGTGTTTTTTTTACAAATTCACTGTAAAACATGAAAATAATAATAACCTATTTGTGAGGTAGAATTAACCCAACATTCCAGTTAAAATGAACCAACAAACCCCAAACATATTGGTAGAACATTTGAACCATTTATGTGGTAGAATTAACCCAGCATTATAGTTAAATATCACCTAGCATTTGGATTGAATATTTAACCCATCTTGCTGGGTTAAATTAACCCAGCATTTAGTTAGTCCTATATTTACCCAGCAGCTGGGTTAAAAACAACCCAGATTGTTTTTAACCCAGCATTTTTAGGGTATATATATATATATATATATATATATATATATATATATATATATATATATATATATATATATATACACACACACACACACAGACATGCGTGTGTCATTTTAATTCAAATGAACATTTTAATCTGTGCATGGGCGTCAACTCACACGTTCTGTAATGTTCCATTGTCTTTTAGAGCCCATTACTAAAGCAGGTTACTAAAACCTGGCTTACTACCTATAAAAAATATTTCAATTTAACTCATGGGTCTCAATCACAGATGACACGACAAATTATATACTCTGAAACGTTCATTTGAACATTTAAAATGTTAATACAAAAATACAAAAACATGAATACTAATGTTATCATGGTGTAAATTATTAACATTAGGTTAGGTCCTGCCCTTAATTAATTCATATTATAATTACTTAGTATAGTTATATCCAGTAACTATACATAGTATAGTTACTGGACTGACATTACCAAAACTAGCTATTTGATTTAGCCTTTCTAAAATCAACCCATATATCATTTATAATCAGAAAACATAAAACATATTATGATCTGTTCAACAGCCCATCTGTTTTAATTTAGTTTGTATTTTTTATTATTCATAAGACAACCTTTCAGTTTTGTAAATATTTTAGTTATAGTGTGTTAAGTCTTACAGTTACTATAAAATATATATATATAAACATAATATGATCTTTTTGAGTTATAATGTTTTTTTTTATTATTCATAAGAAAACATTTCAGTTTTGTAAATATTCTAGTTATAGTGTGTTATGTTTTTCTTTAGGTTAAACGGTTTTGAGAATTAGACCATCCAGCTTAGATAAATGTTATGTCATTGATTGATAAAATCTGGATTAAGGATATTTTATTATATATATATATATATATATATATATATATATATATATATATTTATTTATTTTTTAGTTTCCCCCTGAGGGATTGCCACCTTATTGTGGTCTGGGGGTTTGCGTGCCTCAACACAATTCAGCAAATACAATACTGTTACTATACAGTAAGGCCAGGTAAAAACAGTGCTCGAACATGATGCCCCCCTCCCCCCACCCCGTGTTGTCTGGTCTAGAACGGCGCTGCCTCTGACCGTCTTTTGTCTTGTAAATGAGTATTCTCACTCACCTTCCAATCCCCCCAGCGCACACACTCTGTTTGTACTGTAAACTGTACTGTAACTGTGTTTGCTAGGGCACTTGGTTATACACAGTACTTTAATGTATGGAACACTTACTTAACTTACTGGTTTGGTTTAAATATCGCTTATTACCTTATTCAACAAAATAAATTCATTATTAACGTATTGAAGTATTTTAGTTAAGGACAAAAACTGTGCTTGTGTTTAGAACTGCTGAACAGCCGAAAACACACACACACCCATCCCCCCGCCAAAAACACACACGCACACACAGAGCAATTAACACCAGGAGTGGAAGGTGAGAAACCTCAATGGAGAATACCAAGTTTGTCGTTGCTCTTTTGGAGTTCTTAAAACCCAAAACATTTATTTATACTGAGAAAAAATTATTATGGGTCACAATCACAAACACAAATACATATAATCAAGTGTTTCATTTGTTTCTATGATCAATAATTATTATTATTATTTTCAGCCCAACTCTTTCACTATTTAAAACAAAGTTGTGTCCCATTTTTTGCCCATTGAAGTTGTTGGTTCAACTAAACAATTTTTAAATACCCAAACAATCCCCCAAAATTAAAACACGCAAAACATGACTTTAACAATTCAATTTATTCTTCCAAAACTAGTCAAAGTTAAAACAGTAATTTATATAAAACAGATGAATACATGTTGTCTTTTTGCTTAAAGTTCATTAAACAACCCGGATACACCAGCTGCTTATAAGTCTCTATCTATAGTCCTTTTACATTAAAATAAAAAATTTTCAAATATCAAAACTATTACATATTTGTTATTAATAATGTTATTACTTAACAGTTTAAGTCTTTGTTTCCCCCAAAGTACTGTATCAGACATTTTGCAGTTCTATGTTCAGAATATACAGTAGACCTGATCAAACATCATTCTAAAGCTGTCGGACTGTGACGTCATCGCTACCGCAGATCAGTTCATCAACTTGTAATATATACATTTTAGGAATATATTAACATGTGCAGACATTTAAGGGTGCGCTGCCCTCTCTTGCCCCTGCGTAGAGCCCCCCCCCACACACACACACACACACACACACATCTATCTATCTATCTATCTATTATATAAATACACATTTGGAATCTGCATCTACATTTTCTGTTACAAGTATAGAATTAGGTTCAGCTGAGACTCATGATCAATGGTGTTAGGGTACTTATGTAGTGATAATTAGTTTCAGCCAGATCATTAAAACTAACAATGGACTATGACACTCTTGAGAGGGGATATGAAGGTGTTATTCATTTATTTATTCTCTACAAGGGTGCGAAGAACAGTACAGACCAAACTATAACTCTCTCTTACTACTATAAAAATTCTAGACATAAACAAACAAAATACAGCTTTTTTTCCTCAGAGGTAAACGGAAAAGTGAAGTTGTTCAGCTGTTCACTGTCACTGCAGCTTCTTCAAAGTCTTCCCACTCCGTGACCACTGAAATCCGACACGACACCACGTTAGGCTGCGTCTTGACTCATTTGTATACCGACGGTGATTGGATGTTTCCCGAGGGCTCAGGGGAGTGTGTGTGTCTGTGTGTGTGTCTATGTGTGTGTGTCATTGTTTTAGCGATAGTTTCAAGGAAGCGAGTTCAGAACTAATCTAACCAAACCAAAAAAAAAAAAACATCCGAAGCTTCAAATAGAATGAACGAACTAATGAAATTGATATATATGTAATTGATATACTGTATACACAGACGTGTGTGTGTCATTTTAATTCAAATGAACATTTTAATGCTTTCTGATACACTTATCAACTTATCCACATAAACTTATCAACACATACTCTCCGTGCACGCACATACAATCTCTAAAAAAGTATAATTAATAACATACATATACAAATAAACAAAAATATAAACGTCTATGTATATTGAAGTTTACGGTGAACGCAGAGTCGGCTAAGCACATGTGATGACGCGCGCGCCCTCACCTCTTGTTACGACTGCCTATTTGGCCAAAAAATAATTGAACGATATGCCTGGTCCTGGAAAGAGACAATAAATATATATATATATTTTTATACATTTATTGCATTGTTTGTTGTTTACAGTCAAGCCATCAACATACAATAAAATGTAAACATGAGATCTAAACTAAAAACTGTGCTCCCTGTGCTGGTGCTGGCAATATCATCTCTTTGTTCTGCTGTCTCCGGCTCCCTCCCTGGTCCTGAACCGTACCATACATACCAGATCAAGAACTTGAAGATGAAGATTATATCTCTGGTCTTCTCTCTCTGACGGGTTCCTCCCTAGTTTCTGATGATCTCAATTAGTTTGTAGTGTTGCTTGTCCAAGGAAACCAGTAATCTTGCTTGAAGTGGAGCAGATATAATTCTCAGAAACTCATTACTGATCTTTAAAAAAAAAAAAAAAAAAAGGTAAAAACAAAAATTGGACTGGCTCAAGTTCTTATGTTAGCAAATCTTAATTACAGTGTGTATAAAATATAGAAAGCAGTACACTACAAACAGCACTCACTCCAAATTAGCTTGTTCTATGTTTACGTCACTTTCCTATTAATTTTTACATCGTTAACCAACGGTACTTAAATATAATTATTTTCTTCGGCGCCGCTGACTTACTGTATAAACTCCGGTGTTTTTGAAAATCACCACGTTAGTTAGCTAATGCAGGTAATATAGGTGGTTTTAGCTACAGTAGCAAACACGGACACAAAACTCAATCTACAAAGTAGTTGTTCCTGACATAAATCATGAATTTGCTCATAGAAGAGATACATTTAACATAGAAATGACATGAGTTTGCTTTCTTACCTGGTTTAAAGGAGTTTTCTTTGAGAATCCACCCGCATGTGATTCAGTCCGTGAAAATGCTGCGTCATGAGGTCATGTGACACGGTTTGAAGCAGAAATGTCCTTTGTGAATGGATTAGATTTAAGTTTAATCAGGGGCTTTAACTAACAGTAACTAAAATACAGGTTCTGATATCCTTCCTTACTTGTTTCAACGTCATGCTCCGGTTTGAGGCGGAAATAAAATTATACCGGCAAAACTATGGTCTAAAGACTGCGCATGCGCAAATCACACTCAACCTAATAAGAGTACCTTGATCAAAATGAAATATTTCACTTTGGTTTCCTGCTGTAAACAGCATTATACTAAAAAAAAAAAAAAAAAAAAAAAAAAAAAATGATTCACCCATAAGCATAAATTAGACACTTCAGTTAAAAAGAGCAAATTATTTTTTTTACTAATGGAATGAGAAAAAAAAAACACATTAAACTAGGTTTACTTTTTTCAGTGGATCCCTCAATAATTTCTGTCTCCTTTGCCTGTGTTTGATAATGTGAAGCACATATACACTCATTCATCATGAAAGATCTATTATAAAACAAAATAAAATTCATGTTCGCTTCAGCACTGTTCATCCGCGTCCTTACATTCATTGTTGTACTTGGTCCGGCTTTTAGATAAAGTCCTTCCATGCGCCATCTGGCGGATATTCAGTGAAGCGCAACACATTTATTTAAAATTCCCGAATGTTGCCTCCGGCAAGACGCGGCACGCCGCGCGCTAAATTGCGGCATCCCGCGGGAAAACACGCAGGGTTTTAAGGGCGACATCTGTAGCTGAGATCATACTTACGGAGTACCAGTGCAACCTCTGCCTCATTCGATTCCTGTTTATAATTCCTGTTTCTACTCTGTATAAGTTGCTCTGTCTCTTTCCGGGGCGCGTAGGATGCAGTCGGTGCAGATTTCGTAGACTTGTGGCCTTTGCTGACTGTGTAGACCAGGAAGGATAAATGAAAATGAGATGGTCTGACTCTTGCTACATTTTAGATTTGTTTTTAGGGTAACCTTCTGCCATCGGTTTATTATTGATATTGTTCCTGAATATGGACCTTATTTTAGAGAATGTTTGCCTGTGTGTTTTATTAAAACATCCACATGGATCTTCCGCATGTGTTTTCAGTGTGCCATGGTACAGTACCACAATTGTTGAATCAAGTACAAGACAAATCAGACAGTTTTTTTGTGCTGTTAAATAGAAAGATCATTAGACATTTTCATTACAGAATTTGGCAGATGCACTTTATCCAGAACGACTTACAATTATATTTCATTATGCATCCGAGCAGTTGAGGGTTAAGGGCATTATTTAAGACTGTAACTTAACTACTGTAGGTGGTGGTGGGGTTTGAACCTGGAACCTTCCAGTCAGTAGACCAACACGTCAACCACTGATCTACCTCAGCAATGTTTGCTTAGTTCAAACCTCTAGACATTTCATCAAACATTTCTGATATTTGATAGGAAGCTGTAATCCTATATTTATATTATTGTTTGCTAATTAAGTCTGTTTCAAACACTGTCATGATGTATAATATTGACCATACATCGTAGTAAATCTGTATCTATGCAGGACCTTTGGGAGTCTGCTGTGGTGTCTGGCACCAGGATGTTGGCAGAGGTTACTTGGAGGTTGGAACGGACTTGTGTTTTCAGAGCGTCCCAGGGGTGTATGATTGGATTGGGGTCTGGGAAGTTTGGGAAACAGGTCGGCGGCTGTGGTGCACTGAATGTTATGGTGCCTTCCTATTGTGGTTGGCATTGCTTTTTTTGGCAGTTTGTGCTGCATTGGCTTTTCTGTACATATAAAAATCTAAATTGCAATATGAACCTGTGCAATTATCTTATAACAAAACATGCTGTTTATTACAGGTAATGGATACAAAGTGTGGAGATTTGCCTGAAGTACAGTATACTGTGCATGACCCATGGACTTCTACACTAAAACTGTCCAAACAAAAGTTTCATTTATCAGTGCATGGTTTGTTTTAAACTAATAGTGTGCGTATGGTCTTGGTGGCAAAGGAACGGCAAAGGCGAGTATTAAAAATATACAGTACCATATGTTGAATATTGAGATGAATGCCAAAAACACCTGTGAAAATGCCATTCAAACTTTTTCAGTAGTTTTTACATGATGCGTCCACAAACAAACAAAGAGACAGAAGAAAATTCCAAAAACATTTTGATGTCTTCTTTTACTCTTCTTTGTCTTACGTCCCCACAAATAATTTTTTCACAAATATCTTTATTGTACTGACATGCCAACTTTACAGTTTTATTATATGTATATAATAAAAAATTATTGTATATTAGTCACTAGTATTGAAATAATACTGGAGCATTCCTTAAATGTGAACATATTTGAAGCAGATCTCATGATGTAAAGCAGCTAAGGATTTTCACATAAAATGCACCACTTACTTGAGAATATATCTAAAAATGTTTTGTGAGCTTGCTTTAATTTCCCCCATGATTTATGAAGGTCTTATCTTATCTTCCAGAGCCAGAGAAAACTTGTAAACATCCTCTGACTGTTTAATTGATTTATACTCAATTTCATACTTTATTTGACAAACACCCATCATACAGTATTGTTCCATAATTTCCTTTATCTAGAAACATAAGCCTGTTATGAAAATGGAAATTACAAGAAAGATAAATAGCTTTGGGAGAAATCTGTTATAAGGGAAGGGGTGCTGTACTTATTTTCTCGTGGAGAAAACTTCACAAGTCCAATCCCTTTTAAATAATTTCAGTGACTCTATCAGCAGTTCCTTGTGTATTTTGGAACACTTGGTACATTTCCCAATTTTCTGCGCTTTGTAAATTGTGGTGAGATGAACTGCCTGACTGCCTAGTCACAAAAAAAATCATCTACTCCAAGATTTAATTCAAACACCTTTATCTTTAATTATAGCACACAATGCGTCCATATGCCTTGTCAAGAGATTGTGATGGAGCAGTTTTATGCAAGACAGTTTTCCATGGAGTGGCCATCACGTGCTTGTAACAAAGTATAATAAAGTGCATAAAATATACAACATACCATAACACAGAGTCCATGCTAGCTCTGAGCTTGTTTCCCTGTGATGACACATTTCCATGTAAGACAGTGACACCTGAACTGTGTTCCTCATGTCCAGTCTGCTCTATAATATAATTTTCGTTGGTGTCACTGCAGACAACCTCAAATATTGTACTAATCCATATTAAGGGAAGAAACAGCCCATTTTTGACTTAAGAAATCAACCTGTCAGTCAATCATAAAAATCTAAAGAACTTTATCCACAAGTGTATTTGCCAAAACCATTAAAACACTGATGAAACTGGCTCTCATGAGGACCGTCCCAGGCAAGGAAGACCAAGAGCTACCTTTGCCGCAGAGGATAAGTTTCTTAGAATTACTAGCCTTCAGCCTTAGAGAATCTCAGATTAGAGTCCACATAAATGCTTCTTGGAGTTCAAGCGACATATATATTTCAACATCCACTGTTCAGAGGAAGGTGACTATGCGATCAGTAATAATAATACATTTTATTTATAATGCACTTTATATTTGAATCAAATCTCAAAGTGCTACAAAATTAATTTGACACGAAAGTTCTGATAAAAAGATACGTTTTAAGACCAGATTTAAAAGCATCAACAGTCTGTGGTGTCCTCAGATACTCAGGTAGAGCATTCCAGTCTGGATGCAGCTGAGCAAAAAGTTCGATCTCCCATTGTATGAAGTTTAGTCTTAGAAGTTTTCAAAAGATGTACTGATGCAGAGCGGAGATTGCGTGTGGACGTATTTGAGGTAATAAGTTCTTTGAGGTAGGGAGGGGCATCCCCATACAGTAAATATGAGAGTCAAATGAGAGTCCATTTTAACCCCAAGGTTTATAACGGATGTTGACAATGGGATATCCTGACCAGAAAAGGTAATACTGGTGATTTTAGATGTCCTAACCTGGTGCCTACTAAAATAGCTTCAGTCTTAGAGCTGTTCAGCTACAGAAAATTTTGCTTCATCCATGACTTTATCTCCTACAAACAGATGGTCAAAGTGGATGATGGCAGAGTAGACGAGGAGGTTGAATTTATCCTGAGGTAGAGCTGAGTATCATCAGCATAGCAATGAAATAAAATACCATTCTGGCTGATGATACAGCCCAGGGGAATCATATACAATATATACAAAATGGGACCGAGCACAGAGCCAGAGAAACGCCACAGGTGACATTGTGTATAGCGGATTTAGCCTCTCCCAGGGCAACATGCTCCGTTCTTTCAGTAAGATAAGATGAGAACCAGTTGTACACAGAGTCAGAGAGTCCAACAGTGTGACGTAATCTGTGACGCAGAATGTTGTGATCAACAGTATCAAAGGCCGAAGACAAGTCCAACAGGGTGAGAAGCGATGGAAAACCAGCATCAGCTGACATCAGCAGGTCATTCGTGACTCTAACCAGAGCTGTTTCCATGCTGTGGCAGGGGCAGAAACCAGACTGGAATTTCTCAAACAAATTATTTTGTTTTAGATGAGACTGAAGCTGTGTAGCAATTACTTTTTCCAGCACTTTTGAAAGGAAGGGGAGGTTAGAAATGGGCCTGTGGTTTGCAAGTACTTCTGGATCTAAGGTGGATTTTTTAAAAAGTGGTCTGATGATAGCAGATTTCAATGTAGCGGGAACATATCCAGTCTGGAGAGAGTGATTTATTATCCTGGTAATCAGGAGGCTTATAGCACAAAGGTTGGATTTAGGCTGAATCCCATTTCTACCCCTTACCCCTTCACATAGCCCTACCCCTCCGTTTGGCGCGTTCACGTGAAGGGGTAGGGGTGTCTCATTTCTCTTTTGGTTGGAGGGGGAGGGGGAAGGGGAAGGGCCAGATAGCCCTTCAAACGAAGATTTTTCAGGACCTCACTTCAAACGAAGGGCTAAGAGAAATTTTCAACATGGCGGCTCACTCGAGCAAACAGACCCATAAATGTAAATTTTTGCCATAAATAAAGATTTTTATGACAAGTTTTCATTATATGTATATTACCTCTAGTCTTGTGTTTGTGTTTATGGTGATGTTCTGTAAAGAAATGTTTGCAAAAAAATCGCTAAAGTTTGCTAGCGGCTAGCACCGATTGCACGATATTACAAATATATATTTTATTTTTATATATTTTTATAATTTATATTTTGTATAGGGATGAAATACGGCGCGAAAATACTTTGGGAGTGAGTAATCTCTCTCTTATTGCAATGTGTGATAAACATCGGCGCATGTCCTTTAACGTAACATTAGGAACTAGTGACAACGTATGATGACGTATAACAGTGTTGTAGTGGTGTCCCATTTCTTAGGGGAAAAATTTAAACCCTTCCCCTTTCCACTTCGTTTCAAGGGACAAGGGGAAGGGGAAGGGGTAGGGGAAGGGGAAGGGGAAGGGGTAGAAAATAGAAATGGGATTCAGCCTTAACCAAAACTGTAGGAAAAGGGTCCAGAGCACAATTTGATGGTTTCATCTTTCTGACAATGACCTCAACCTCTTGCTGTGTAACTTTAGAGAAACAGCTGAAAGTTTGCAAATTCCCTGGCTGTGGGTCATCCTTCAGGACAGGTAGTGCAGAGGAACTCGATAGAGACGAGCGGATGGTATCCAATTATTTTCCTGAAGAAAGTAATGATGATAATGCATTTCTCCTCTGTAGCTTCCAGATGAGATTGAAATTGTGGTTTCAATAGGCGATTAATAGTAGAGAAAAGTTGCTTTGAATTTCCAGAGCTATGGTTAATGATATTCGAATAAAATTGTGATCTTGCAGCTCTCAATGCTCTTGCATATGCCTTCTGATGTTCTCTGTAAACTTGCTTATGAACAGTGAGTCCTGAAGCCTGTAGATGTCGCTCAAGGACACGCCCAGCTGTCTTCATCTTCCGTAGCTCACATGTATACCATGGGGCTGAACGTGAGAAGCAGACAGTTCTATATCTGACAGGGGCATGGAAATTGAGGAGACTGCTGAGGGATTGGTTGTAGAAGTCAACTGACTCAGTGACTGAGGAACATTCAACAGAGGAGAGATGCTGAAGATCTTTGCTCAGAGTATCTGGGTTGATCGTATTCAAATTTCTGTAACATATTTGTCGTTTTGCTTTTGTGGGGGTAGAAGGGAGTGACAGCTCCATCTAGGGGCAAGCGATATAACCAAAATCTTCTATCACGGTAGAAGCAATTTTCTACCTTGATAACGATATATATATCACAATACAGCAATTTGTATATAAATAAATAAATCAAAATTCAAACACAAAAACTGTTTTACTTAATGTAATTTTATTTAAACTGTGAATTGCTGAGGTTTGCCGCATTTTTTGTTTACTTTGGCCATATTCGTTTGGATGCTTGAATTTCAGATGATAGAAAAGGTTTGATGTGTTTCCACCACTTGTTAAAACAGTGCACTTGCATACCTTGCAAATCACGTTCGTCTCATTCGTATCACTTTTCTTATACCCAAACCAATTCCACACCACAGATGATGCACCTTTTTTCTTTACAATCTCCTCGTTGCCGGTTTTGTCACATGTAAGCAAACTCACTGCTGCTGCACCATCTTCTTCCATTGTCGAAGTGTATGTGAAGCCAAACACATCAAAAGTGGGACAAAACCGTGGCACCCGATTGAACCAAATATCTGCGCGGCCCAGTGGACAGCACAGCGCGACTATCTGAATAGCGCAGAGATGATTTGGTTTATTCGCGCAGCCCGGTGGATCCCGCAGCGCGGATTAACTTGATCAGCGCTGCTCGAATCACAAACCTGCGCGACCCCCTGTTTTTTATTTAAAAACAATTTATTAAAAATGTCAGGACTGTTTAATATTGTTTCCGCCTTGCCATGCCTGGTTTGTACGTGCGCATCCCAGCGGGGTAAAATGTATTTTGATGGTCGGCGCGGTGTATTTCTATCAGCGTCGCGCAGGTTTGTGATTGGAGCAGCGCTGCTCAAGTTGGTCCGCGCTGCGCAATCCACCGGATCTGGATATTTGGTCTCCCCACGCCGGCTCAATCGGCCATGGTTTCGTCCCACTTTAGATGTGTTTGGCTTCCCATAGAAGTGAATGTGTATTGCGTGGTTACGTAACGTGCAACGTCACGTGATCTCAACCGCGATTAAGACGATAGACCAAAATCTCTATCGGTTTACAAATTTCTACCGGTTAACCGTGTATACCAGTATATCGCCCACCCCTAGCTCCATCGAAACGAGTGTCAAGAGTCAGGCCTTCATTGTCAAATTGCAGCAAAGAAACTGTTACTTCAGAAGAACAATATAGAGATTTTTTACTTTAACAGTCATGTTAAAGTCATGTTATCTGTCATGTTAGATGTAGAGAGGGTAAACAGATGGTTCCTGAATGTGTGGTAATTAAAAGGTGTGACAGAGGTGTGATGGTATGAGGGTGCTTTTCTGGTGATATTGTTGACTTTTGAGGGCAACCTTAACCAGCATGGCTACCAGAGTATTTTTCAGCGACTAGATGCATTCTCATCTAGTTTGCACTTAGTAGAACCATCATTTGTTTTCCAACAGGACAATGACCTCAAACACACCTCTCAGTTATGGAAGAATTATATGTATCTACACTCAGTGTACTACAGTGATTATGGTGCTGCATCAGATGACCTGGCCTCCACAATCACCTGATCTTAATTCCAAATGAGATTGTTTGGGATAAGTTGGACCAGGTAGTGAGGAAAAGGCTTCTGGGAACTTCTTCAAGATTGTTGCAAAAGCAATTTTTTTTTGTTGACTATACAATTTCAGGTTAGATCTATCATAATTTCAGTGTCATCAGCATTAATACATTTAAACCTGAAAAAATAGAGAAAAACATTAAGCAAGTGTGTCCAAATTTTTGAATGGTACTGTATAAAGTACTGAGTATTGTACTGAGACAAAGTACAAAAATTGGCATCATTTGTATACAGTGGTTTTCAAAAGTATTCGGCCCCCTTGAACTTTTCCACATTTTGTCACATTACAGCCACAGACATGAATCAATTTTATTGGAATTCCATGTGAGAGACCAATACAAAGTGGTGTACACGTGAGAAGTGGAACGAAAATCATACGTGATTCCAAACATTTTTTACAAATAAATAACTGCAAAGTGGGGAGTGCGTAATTATTCAGCCCCTTTTGGTCTGAGTGCAGTCAGTTGCCCATAGACATTGCTTGATGAGTGCTAATGACTAAATAGAGTTCACCTGTGTGTAATCTAATGTCAGTACAAATACAGCTGCTTTGTGACGTCCTCAGAGGTTGTCTAAGAGAATATTGGGAGCAGCAACACCATGAAGTCCAAAGAACACACCAGACAGGTCAGGGAGAATAATATTGAGAAATTTAAAGCGGGCTTAGGCTACAAAAAGATTTCCAAAGCCTTGAACATCCTACGGAGCACTGTTCAAGCGATCATTCAGAAATGGAAGGAGTATGTCACAACTGTAAACCTACCAAAAGAAGGCCGTCCACCTAAACTCACAGGCCGAACAAGGAGAGCGCTGATCAGAAATGCAGCCAAGAGGCCCATGGTGACTCTGGACGAGCTGCAGAGATCTACAGCTCAGGTGGGGGAATCTGTCCATAGGACAACTATTAGTCGTGCACTGCACAAAGTTTGGCCTTTATGGAAGAGTGGTAAGAAGAAAGCCATTGTTAACAGAAAACCATAAGAAGTCCTGTTTGCAGTTTGCCGCAAGCCATGTGGGGGACACAGCAAACATGTGGAAGAAGGTGCGCTGGTCAGATGAGACCAAAATGGAACTTTTTGGCCAAAATGCAAAACGCTATGTGTGGCGGAAAACTAACACTGCACATCACTTTTATCACACCATCCCCACTGTCAAATATGGTGGTGGCAGCATCATGCTCTGGGGGTGCTTCTCTTCAGCAGGGACAGGGAAGCTGGTCAGAGTTGATGGGAAGATGGATGGAACCAAATACAGGGCAATCTTGGAAGAAAACCTCTTGGAGTTTGCAAAAGACTTGAGACTGGGGCGGATGTTCACCTTCCAGCAGGACAACGACCCTAAACATAAAGCCAGGGCAACAATGGAATGGTTTAAAACAAAACATATCCATGTGTTAGAATGGCCCAGTCAAAGTCCAGATCTAAATCCAATCGAGAATCCGTGGCAAGATCTGAAAACTGCTGTTCACAAACGCTTTCCATCTAATCTGACTGAACTGGAGCTGTTTTGCAAAGAAGAATGGGCAAGGATTTCAGTCTCTAGATGTGCAAAGCTGGAAGAGGCATACCCTAAAAGACTGGCAGCTGTAATTGCAGTAAAAGGTGGTTCTACAAAGTATTGACTCAGGGGGCTGAATAATTACGAACACCCCACTTTTCAGTTATGTGTAAAAAATGTTTGGAATCATGTATGATTTTCGTTCCACTTCTCATGTGTACATCACTTTATATTGGTCTTTCATGTGGAATTCCAATAAAATTGATTCATGTTTGTGGCTGTAATGTGATGAAATGTGGAAAAGTTCATGGGGGCCAAATACTTTTGCAAGTCACTGTATGTCACATAGCAGTTAGTAGAGTAACTCTTCCTCTATGCAATGCATTTGCGCTATTGTTGAACCCAGTTGTTATGATTTGTTCTTCCGGGTTGGTGGCCATCTTGTCTGGAGCACTTCCGGGGGCTGCAAATTTAACCTTGAGCTCCACTATAAAGGGGAACTTTGGTGCAATCATTCTCTGCGAGATGGCAATTTCCTAATGTCACCTGTGCTATAGTACTGTACCTTCACCTTTTAAACGCCTGCCCTTCCCTCCCTGCTTCTACCTGACCTGCCTTGAATCTTTTGAAATGTATGTTCATTTTGGATGTGAAAATAACCTGATGTATTTACTATGCCTTTGGGCTACTGAGTGTGACCTGCCTGCCTTGTGGCGCTTTTCCACTGCATAGTACGGCACAGAACGGTTCAGTACAGCTCACTTTGGTTCGGCTCAGTTCGGCTCGGTTTGCGCTTCCACTGCAGTTCAGTACCGCTTTAGAGTGGGCGGGATTATTCACATGTCGTTATAGTTGCGCCGCCTCTACTGCCGTGACATCATCGTAAACGCGCCACAAACAAACACACAACAATGGAGCATATCGACGGAATGGTGTTCTTCGTTCTCGGCATGTGGATGACGAAGGAGTTTGTTTCAAAAGAGGCTGATGGCAGCCAAAGAAAACACAGCTAAAAAAGACAAGAGAGTTTGGGAACTTCGCTGGCTGTGGTAAATATAGCGGTTCTGTTGTGTCTCGTGTCGCAAGTTCAGTGACGCAGTAATGACGATTTTCTGCGGCCAATCAGTGACCAGCAGAGTTTACACGTCACGTTTTGGAACCGTGCCGTGCCGTACTATGCAGTGGAAAAGCGCCATAGGATAACCTGCTCTAATCTTAATTTGGCAAGAGCTAACCAAACCTGACTGCTCTTACCTATGGATTGGCCCTCGGGGTATACTTCATCTAATCATAAATCACCTCTGTTGTTTAGTGATTCCATATGTATCGTCATGTTTGAACTTGAGAGCTGTGTATATCAACCTAGCCATGGTTTTGTTTCTGTTTGCGTGAAAAACGTTTAAGGAGCTTCAATCTCTTTCAATCCTGCCAACTCCTTAACCATTCACCAATCTATCACTTGGTTCCAAGTACAGAACCTGCCAGCAAGCGTCAAACTGCAGTCAATGTCTGCTGCCTCTGTCTTCAGATCATTGCCACCATCTGTACGTTTTGCAACTTTTCTTAAATTCAACCATCTGATCTTTTAGGACCTAACTGTCTGCATTCTTTTTGACACCAATTCTCAAATCCTCTTTGAAAAGCCATTTGTTGCATTTGTTTGTCTCCCATAGAGAAAGAATTACTTTTCCAAATTGTGCAATTTCAACCACCTTTGTCCATTAATAATAACAAAAAAAAGTTATTTAGAAGATGGTGGAAAATTATCAAATGTTTTAGGCTCATTAAATGTAATGTAAAATATTTACGATTATGGCTTACAGCTTTATGTAAATCCACTATCTCATATTACATAACTAATATTACACTACAAAATTATTACATTTCGAGTTTGAATACCATCGTTCAGTCCAGTTCCGTAAATGCAATCAACATGATTCTGTGATCACCCAACTGATCACCCCTGCTTAGTCTGGTTCCTCTCAATGATTCTCCTTATGGCCATCTCGAGGAGTTTTTCCTTTCCACCTCGGCTTGCTCATCAGGCACAATTTGAGCATTTTTATTCATACACATTTTCACATTTCTTCATACAAATTTTCATAATTTTATTTAGATTTTTGTGAAGGTGCTTTGAGACAATGACCATTGTTAAAAGCGCTATAGAAATGAAATTGAATTGAGTTGAATGCATGGAGAAAACTGCTGACTTGATAGTTTTTTTTGAGCCTGTACACAGCCACATCATGTTAAATAATTGTGATCTCAATATTGACCAGAATAATTGCGGTTAGGATTTTTGCCATTGTCAAAAACCACTGAACCCAAGGCTCATTTTTTAGCTTAGCTGTTTCTCCTTTACTTTATATTATACGTTGCATGCTGTTGTTAAATGTACATCAGTCTTTGCCCGTGTCAAACCATTATGCATCACTGCCTAGACAGGCACCCAGTGTTCCTTTTTATCCAAATTTATTTGCTTTACCATCTCATTGCCTGTACAGTCTTACTCCTTGTTTTTCTTGTCTATTAATCAATAGCAGCTCAGGCCACATTTGTTAACTCAAAAGGAACATGGTCGAACATGGGCAGCTACAAAATCCAGTGGAGAGAATGCAGAATGGATGCCATGAGGGATATTTGGGAGGTCTTAATGGTGTACAGTACATAGACAAATTAAAAACATACATTAGAAGAAACTGCTAATGCCCATAGGGTGCAAGCTTTTGCTTACTACAGAGCTTTGGTTAAAATTTAACTGTTGAGTTTTTGCTGTATTCTGAAACTAACTGGTGCATTGCAAATCATGTTTTTCATTTTGTGTGTGGAAGCCAAGGCAAAGGTAAGAAGGCGTAGCTTAATTGCTCTCACACAATCCAGGGGTGACAAATGTTTGTATCAGATGGCAGGTGCATGATAGTCAATGGTGTTATTGGATTTTAGCCAGTTCTCTTTTCAGTTCAATCCTGATATATAAACCACATCACAGGTTATTGGTCTGGCTTTCTAATGCAAATCATTTCTGTTACCGTCACAGCTGTGACTGTGACAGACAGAGACACCTGTTCTAACTGACCCAGCAGAGGTCATTCAAATTAGAAAACAGTGTGGTGCCAATCTAGTGCAGCCTCTTTATACTTTATCCAGTAAGTACCAGAGTAAAATGTAATTTATTTTATATTGAAATGTTCTAAGTAAAAGGTTGTTACTTTTCATCACTGCATAATTGTCAGTGTAAAATACAACACAATGAATCCTTTTCAATACTTCTGTTGTTTCAATGTTTATTTATTTCACAGCAGTTTACAATATACATAACAGTTTATACAGTGAACAGAGTAAATTAAAGTTGTGCCTATTCACCCAATCAGTAAGGACTGACTAGTTGCATATTGTCGAAACTATGCTGAAAAAGTCTATTATTTATTTTGCTTTGCTTTAGCACAATGAAACAAGTGGGAAGGTTTGTGGTGAACTGTTTTATTTGATCTTACTTCTGCCTGCACCTGAAGGAATTTCTATCACTGTTCTTTTTGTCATAATTTTAAGCTAAATCCATGTACTGTGTGTTTGATCACATGTATGGTACGCCATTATGCCCAGTTCTGTATGCAAGAGTACATTTGGTGATATTTGTGGCACATCTCTGTTCCATCTCAATTACTTTATAGCAAGATGCAGTATAGTATAGACAGACTTATTAAAACAATACTTTTTTAATATAAAATACAATTTTTTTCCACTGGAAACTTTCTTGATGATCTAAAATATATGACAATAAACTGTACATTTACAAATTTAATGTTACATTAGCAAATATTTATCATAAACTAAATGCAGTTTATTTTCACACATGCACTGAATTAGATTATTATGTATACAAAACTAATTTGCATTTCAGGCATATAAAGGCTTTTCCACTGAATTCACATTTTTGAGTCTACACATTTTATAAAATCACTGATTAACATCTTTCTGAATTCATTCATTCATTCATTTTCTATACCGCTTAATCCTGTGTTCAGGGTCGCGGGGGACCTGGAGCCTATCCCAGGAGACTTCGGGCACTAGGCGGGGTACACCCTGGACAGGGTGCCAATCCATCGCAGATCTTTCTGAATTAATGGGTCTAATTCCCAAACATTGAATCAACTGAATACAGTGTCTGTCAGAAACCCAGATAAAATGGGAGGGTTACGTTTAATTGACAGAATAGAATTACAAACTTATTGCATATTGTACAAGCATACAGTAGCACAAGCCTATTGTACACTTTGACATTAATATTAATTAAAGGCTGTAACTCAGACATACATAACCGGTGCAAATTTATGGGTGTACTGTTCCAATGACTGACAGTATTCAATGTACATAAATATAGTGTGATCAGAAACCCAAGAATATCCCTTCAGTCAAAAATGAACAGTTTTTATTCGCTCTCCATCATGCTGTGTGAACTGCTGAACTGCTAAAAGCTACCATTACGATCTGCCTTACACGCTTCATTAATCAGATTTCACTAATGGTTTGTTGAAATGTCCCTGTGGCCTTTTAACTCGCTGCTGAAGCCAGCACAAAATTTAACAAAAATGTTGACTAAACTGAAGCTAATTATTTCTGCTTCTACATGGATGCAGGTGATGCAATCTTTCGTTTCATAAATAAGAGCATAGAGTCAGGACAGAGCATAGGAGCATAGGATAAGAGCATAGAGTCAGAGCTCCTTTAACCTGACATCTCCACATCTTTAACCTGACCCTGCATCTGGAGAAGGTCCATGTGCTACGGAGAACATCATGCTTCATCCCGGTACTGAAAGTAGCACACCCCTGTGTCCCCAGTGACTACATGAGATCAACGGTTTCGGCCTGTTACAGTTCGTCTACCAGCCTACTTGGAGTAGATACTGCCATCATCTACCTGCTATATCGATCGTACAACCATTCAGACAATCCAGGAAGCACATTGAGTGCCTTCAACACA
Organism: Channallabes apus; assembly: GCA_030522415.1. Lineage (NCBI taxonomy): Eukaryota > Metazoa > Chordata > Actinopteri > Siluriformes > Clariidae > Channallabes > Channallabes apus. Next base: position 23,141,498 of record CM060120.1, read on the forward strand.
ATTTGGCTGGGGAGAATTTAAAGAACATGCACATAGTCACCCCCTTGGTTTCTTGGATTATTATCTCACTGGCTGCTCCCAGCATGTCCTCCTACAGAACGGTGTGTTTGATCACATTTGATTTTGAATACATTTACATTTAGGCATTTGGCAGACGCTCTTATCCAGAGCGACTTACATTTTTTTAAATCTCATTATACATCTGAGCAGTTGAGGGTTAAGGGCCTTGCTCAAGGGCCCAACAGTGGCAACTTGGTGGTTGTGGGGTTTGAACCTGGGATCCTCCGAACCGTAGTCCAATGCCTTAACCACTGAGCAACTCCTGCCATCTTCTGATGTTTACAAAGTATGTGACAGTGGTGGACAACTTTTATTTAATGTGAATTTGATCATCTACAGCTCAATATCAGAACTACAGTAACTAGGCCACTAGTAGTGGCCTTTAGAAAATCCAGGACCCTTGTCACTGTCTGGGATGGGAAAGTACAAACACCTGGGAGTCCATTTATGCAATAAACTGGATTGAAAAATTAACACAACAGCTTTTTACAAGAAAGGTCAGTGTTTTCTGGAAGCTTAGGTCACTAAGCATCTGCGATACCATGTCGCAGATTTTCGATGAGTCTTTGGTAGCTTGTGTAATCTTTTTATGCGGTGGTAATCTTTTTCTTCTGTAGCATGAAAGTGTCAGACAAAAATAGACTGGAGAAATTAACCATAAGGGCCGGCTCTGTCTAATACCCCTGTCTCACCTGTGCGGTTTGACTCACGGTGAGATGCAGTGTCGGGCACTGTGAGTTGGCGCGATTGCCCGCTGACGATCCGTGAAGTTCGCCAAGGTCTGCAAACTTCCTCGAGGGCCGGCAAAAAAATTAAACATGTTTAATTTTTCCGCGTGGAAAGATGGAAACGTACTCACAACGGCAAAAACTCGCGGTGAATCATAATGAACTGTATTCATGGCCACCGCGCGAAACCGCATAGGTGAGATAGGGGTATAAGGCATTGAGCTAGACCCTGTTTATGTTGGGGCTGAGAGGAAGATGCTGTATGAACTCTGAAGTGAAAGCAGAAACTGTAACTGAAGATGGTCACGATCATGTACATACATGCATTTATTTACATTTATTAATTAAGACCATTGTGTGTCTTTCCCTTTTGGCAACACACACCTGAATGCTCCAGGCCAGCAAACAGCCAAAACATCATCTTTTGTAGTGATTTGCACACCTACTGATGATTTGCACCACCTGGATGCAACTTACTGTTGTCCACAGGACTAAAGGCGGTAAGTGGTACTTGGAATTGCCAGATGTTTTTTTTCTCTTCTTTTTCTTCTTTTTCCCCCCTCTTTTTGGCTACATTTTTGTTAAATAAATAATGGCACGGTGTTACTTTATCCTTCTGAGGTTGTATTTGCCGAAAACTAAGATTCACTATGATCAGATGATTCTTTTTTTCCACAAAAGCCTTAGAATTAAACAGAGGTACTAACTTTTACACATGCACATTTCCGCAATCCTTTTTGTGAAATAGAATATTATGTTTTTGATAATGTGCTTAGGGTGCCTTTGCTATTATGATTGCATTTCTTTTTTTTTGTTGTTACTACATAGGGCTAGGCGATAAAACAATAACGATATGTATCACGATAGACACGTGATCGATATCAATAAAAAAATGTGTTCAATAGAACCTTTTGTAAATTTTTATTCTTTGTTGGAAGAAAACAGAGGTTGCGAGGCTAGTTTGGTTGCTGTCATGCGCGCTCGCTCCGCGACTGGCACTAGGACCCTGAAGTAGTACGGTCGCGATTCAGGAAGCATCCGGTACTTGTTCACACGGGGGTTCAAATCGAGCGTTTTAATGCCGTTTGTAGTGTCCAGTGAGCGCGGATTGAATGATATTGATATATATTTCGATATAAGCTGCCAGCTTTAAAAGAGTATCCCAACAATGACTGAAGCCACAAAAATTAAAGGGTTCATTAAATTACATTTTAAAGTATAGTTTATTAACAAAAACAGATGACAGATTTGGCCTTAAAAATTAAGATACTATAGGCACATGCTCAGAATCTTTACAAAGCAAAGATTTTTTTATAAAAAAAAAAAATACTTGTTTAAAAAGTATGTTGTGATGATATACAGTATTACAATGTTTTGAGATTTTTAAACAATAATGAGAAACAACATTTAGACCACACACACTAGGGCTGTCTTTTTATCCCACAATTCAGAGTTAAATGAAGGCTATTTCACACTGCCCCAATAAACTGACATAATGGCTTAAGCATGCAATGACAACAAAAATGGAATGAATTATGCAGCTATCAATCTGGGCCAGGACAATTTCACTTTTACTACAGTATATAGTTGGGTACCTGCTAGGTGTTGTATAGTTCATATTTGCCTGGCTAGAATGGTTTAAGCCACCAAAATAACGTTTTATTGATAAACGGCACAGCTTTCGCCAACGTGAACAATCCCGTTAGTAACGAGGTGAATATAGAGCTAACTTCAGCTGCAGAGTGAGATGCTACACAATAAGAAGCCAAACGAATCGGAAGCTGCGAATAAGGAGCTAACTTCAGCCTCGTGTGCTTAGGGGCATCATATCTTTCGCTAGAAAGTTAGAAATGGCCCTGGTTATATCCTTGCTCATTTTGGAACACCTTTCATAAGGTGTATTGGCCATGAAAGACGACACGATTGATATCTGCTTTGGGACAGCCCCACTGCTAGCCCTGCTAGTTGACGGAGTAGCATCGTCAATGCTTTCATGCTTTCAGTGTGGTTGTTCATATAATGGAGTTCATGCTACCTTTTTTGTCAACAATTTCAACATCTTTGGATAATAACTCGAGGTTAGATTCACTTTCGTCGCTGCTTCCACTAGTTTTTTTTTTGTCGTCCTGGTGTCAAGTTTGCTTTGCAAAGTGCGGTAGGAAATTAACTTTGACCTGCACAGCACGCGCAAGCTGCATGCTTATTGGTTGTTGTCGTATTGTTCTGTTGTGGGTCTGGCTCTTGGATTAATCCATATAGAGCAAAAAATGTCTAGAGCTTTTCATTGTTTTTAAAATCAAATAAATCGCGATTCAACATGATATTGTTTATCGGCCCAGCCTTAGCTGAAGCCACCTATATTCACGCCGTAAAGGCAGGCAAACCTGTGGTGACGTAGGTGTAGCCCCGCCTACACCTATAAACCATTGTCACCACGGTTGACCCTCAGTTCTTACGCTCTTCACCTCGCTGTGAACACCTTTTCCGTAGAGTTTTCTAGGTGCTGCTAGTTAACGCTACATGTACATTTTACTTTACAAGACTGCGCTTAAAATAAGCTTAACTGTTCCTGCTGGTGTTAGCGGCAACAGCCTCATTTTGGTGAGTCGTCGTTCCCTGTCAGAACATTAGCGACATCTCAGTTTGGTTGGCTTCTGTTTCTCCGTGCTAACAGTGCTAGCTGGCATGAGCATGGAAGCTAATGTGGCAAAGACGAGGTCCGCTGTTCGCCCCGGTCCTCAGGAGTGCGGCTTCTCCTTGCACGAGAAGGACCAGCACGAAGTATGCCCCATCTGTCTGGGAATTCTCCATGCTAGGAGAGCGCTAGCTGAGCCCGAGTCATGTGCGCTCTGGCGTTCAACGCTGGAAAGACGGGTCATGTTCGTGGAAAGAATCCTGGGGATTCAGCAGGACCCCCTCCTTTCCGAGTTAGCAGTCCCAGCTTCGTCTGCTGAAGAGGAATTTTCATCAGAAGTCCCCACACTTAGCTGGGCGGACCAGATGGAGTATTTCGAGGGGTCGGAGGACCGTGAGCTCTCCTACAGCGCTGGCCAGCAGCCAGGCACCGAGCCGCGTGCTTTTGAGGATGATGTCGTCATGGAGCAAGCCGCTGTCGACCCGTGTATCAGTGCCCGGTTACGGACCGTATTTGGAATTGGACGGAGCTGAGAAAGCAGGACTAGTTAGCCCATCGCCAAAGGAGCCATCTTTGGCTGCTTATTTGGCACCCTCGCATAATCATGGAGTGTCTGGCCCTACTGTCCTTCCGTCCAAACATTGTAGATTCTCCTCTGCTCAGCTAGAGAAGATTTATCGCGCTCAAGCGGGCACTGATTGTGCGCTCAACTGCGTTACGCTGCTTCAAACATATCAGGCAATGTGTTTGGCAGAGCTCGGCTCACTGGTGCCTCAGGAAAGCCCGTTATGTGCACTGCTTAACGAGGTCAGGACCACGACAGACTACATTTTGCACATGTCTCGTTGTGCGGCTTTCTCCCTCAGGAGAGGGATGGCGAGCGCAGTAGTAGTACAGAGGCATTTATGGCTCACGCTCTCTGACATCCCAGACAGAGACAGGCCCGTCTACTTGGATGAACCGCTGTCTGCTGAGGGTTTGTTCGGCCAGTCACTCGATGCTATTTCCAAGAGGAAACAGGCTGAAGCGTTGCGAGACATCATTCCGTGACGAGAGGTGAAGCCCAAACAGGCTCGAAGAATGACCACACCTCATAAAAGACCACCGCCGGCAGCTAGCTCGAGCTCTTGGCCGGTGAAGCAACAGCCTCCCGGGCAAAACCCACGGCAGTCGGCCTGGAGTAGGGGCCCCCCACCGGGACTCCGGAAGGACTCGCCAACTAGGAGGAAGAATCCTCACTCCTCCTAGCTCGGATTTTAAAGGGAGAGGAGCCCTGGCAGCAGGGAGACACTGTTTCTCTTCTCACAATGGCACCCAAGAGGCCGCTATGTTATGTTCAGGAGATCAGTCCCAAACTGCGCTGGACTTCCCTAACACAGTCTCCCAAGCACAATCCCCCCCCCTCACACACAAGTGTTTGTTTAAGTTATGAACCCCTGTTGGGGCCTGTTAAAAAATTCTCAAGGACTTACATCAAGTGCCCTCAATGTTTACGGTTTGATTGCCCCAAAAATGGTGCCTTTTGTAAACCATGTGAATGTTTCATTATTAAAACCAATAAAAAGTTTTCCTGTTTACAATGTTGCCATAAATGAGGCTGCACTCTGGCGGAACGCCAGGGGGCAGTAGCCCCCTTTCGGAGATCAATGTGAGCCGGTTGGCCTCCCACATTCTCGAGTGGCGTGCATGCGTAGGCTCGACATGGGTGGAAAAAACACAGTCGCTATGGGATACCGACTACAGTTTCGCACAAAGCCACCGCTCTTCTCTTCTGTAGTCAACACCGTGGTGTCGGGCGCCGCCGCAACGGTGCTTCGGGAGGAGATAAATTCTCTGCTGAGCAAAGGGGCGATTCAAGTGGTGCCTCCTTCGGAAGCGAACTCTGGTTGGTACAGCCGGTATTTTGTCGTTCCGAAGAGAGGGGGAGGACTGCGTCCTATTTTGGATCTGAGAATATTGAACGTTTCTAAGAATGTACAAGTTCAAAATGCTTACCCTGAGGCAACTGCTAAATGCAATAAGCCAGGGAGATTGATTCACTACGATCGATCTCACAGATGCTTACTTTCATATAGCGATCTTTCTGTGCCACAGAAAGTTTCTGAGGTTTGCATTCGAGGGCGTGGTCTACGAGTACCTAATGCTGCCGTTCAGCCTGTCACTAGCTCCCTGAACGTTCACGAAGTGCGTCGAGGCGGCGCTGTCTCCTCTTCGGGAGAGAGGCATTCGCATATCGGCCTATTTAGATGACTGGGCGCTGATGGCGAGCTCAAGCGAGCAGGAGGAGAGACAGCGCTGGTTCTGTCTCACATTCAGACTTTAGGGTTCTCAGTAAACATGCAGAAAAGCTCACTGACTGAAAGTTTTCATTCCTGGGTTTGGAGATATGCTCGGTTACCAGCCGAGCACGTCTCTCAGAGCACAGAATAGCCGTGTTTCAGCGCTGCCTTGCTCTGTTTCAGTTGCAACACAGACTTCGTTTCCGAGTGTTTTTAGAGCTAATGGGAATGATGGCGTCTATGATCGCTGTGGTGCCTCTCGGGCTGTTGAACATGCGTGCATTTCGCTTGGTAAAACCAGGCTGTTACAACAGGGCTCTCCGATAGGCAGGGTGTCGTTTCGCAAAGTGGTGTCAACAGATGCCTCGCTCAGCGACTGTGGCGCTCTGTACGACGGCTCTGCGGTCAGGGGTGTTGCGTCCCAGTCTAGGGTTGGGCCATACAACAAATGATTGGTTCGGCGTTCTATTTTAAACTGTATGAAAGTGGAATATAATGGTGTAATATACCAGAAAGAAATAGACAGATACTTCAGCTGGCAAAAAGATGAGGTTTGTATTGCTTTACACAAAGCAAATTCAAATAAAGGTACAAACACTACACCAGGATCAGCTTCAGGGTGGACCCAGGCCAAAATAATAAACAAAACAGGTATCTGGGTTACCTAGCAAACAAAATACAAGCAAAAATACAGATACCTTACCTAACTTCCTAAACCAAAAACAGTGAATAAAAACCCTTTTACCCAAAGCAAATGGCCGCCACACCCCTATTACTGGTGAGTGCACAAACATACAGTGAAATAATTTTCAAAAACATATACAACAAAACCAAGCAAACAAACCAAAAGGGACAAAGCAAGAATCAAAGTCAGGGGATGCAATAAAGTCAAAACCAGAAAACACAAGCCAATATCAAAAACAATCAAAATCACAAACTCTCTCTCCAAACAATCAACACCTCGCCTACATGCCTCCCCGTTCCCGCGTCTCTCTCCGGTTTATAACTGGTCCGCTCATTGCTGATGTCACTCAGGGCAGAAGTGCACGTGTGGAAGGTCAGGCCTGGAGTGAAAACCTGAACTGGAATTTGGAGCGGCGAATGACCTGGACACGCTGTAGTGGCAGTCGGAAAACCTGGAGCGGAACCTGGACACAATATACATACACACGTTCCGAAGCACAGCAACACAGACGCACAACACACAAACAGCGACCAACATGTTGTGGGTCGTAACAGGGGGGCGTGGTCACAGGAACAATGCAGGCTTTACATCAACTATTTGGAGCTTTCCAAGATGGCGCCGGTGAGGTCGGCTGCCGTCACGACTGCTCCGACCACCTGTTCTTTGTTTTTGTTCTTTAAGTTAGTTTTCAGTGCTTTAAAATCGGCAAAATCATCACCATTGAGTACATTAGGTATGATAGAGACACTCTTGTTTCTATTGGTGGTATACAATGTACTCACAATTCGACGTTTTTAACTCCGGATCCGAGCTGGCCGAGTGACATCCTGAGGGAGAACAATGGATGCGACGTGAAGCGGCGGCCCCAAGGAAAACGAGCTGGCGTGAGGAACAGGCTCAGAGCCCGTGCACACCGCACACCTCTGCCTAGCATCCTGCTCGCCAACGTCCAGTCACTGGAGAACAAACTCGATGACCTCAGGGCCAGGATAAAGTTCCAGAGAGACATTCGGGACTGCAATCTCCTCTGCTTCACCGAGACATGGCTGAACCCAGCGGTGCCAGACCACGCTATTACAACCAGCCGAGTTCTTCTCGGTTCACCGCATGGACAGGACTCGGGGAAGTCAAGGGGAGGCGGCATGTGCTTAATGGTGAACAACAGCTGGTGCAACAGCGCGAGCATTGTTCCTCTTACACGCTCCTGCACACCAAACCTGGAACTACTGTCCATCATGTGTCGTCCTTTTTATCTTCCACGGGAGTTCACATCGGTCATAATCAGTGCCGTTTACATTCCACCACAAGCGGACACAGACATTGCCTTATGCGAGCTGCATGAGGCACTCACACAGCACCAGACACAACACCGGGACGCTGCGCTCATTGTAGCAGGGGACTTTAATAGTGCCAACCTCAAACGCGCAGCACCGAACTTTCATCAGCACATCACTTGCCCCACCAGGGGTGAAAGAACACTAGATCATTGTTATACAACGGTCAAGGACGGCTACAAGGCACAATCTCGTCCAGCATTTGGTAAATCCGACCACGCCGCCATCTTCCTCATGCCAAAATATAAACAAAGGCTGAAACAGGAAGTTCAGGTTCAGAGGGAGGTCGCGCGTTGGACAGACCAATTGGTGGCCGCGTTACAGGACGCACTTGATGAAGCAGACTCGGACATGTTCAGAAACAGCTCCGATGATGACGTCAGCGTGTTTACGGAAGCGGTTGTGGGATTTATTGGGAAGCTAGTGGACGATACCGTGGAGAAAAAGACTATCAGAACGTTTCCCACCAGAAAATGTGGTCCTGAAGAAACCACATTCTGCTTCTCTCAATGACTATCGCCCTGTAGCCCTCACCTCAGTAGTGATGAAGTGCTTTGAACGCCTGGTCAGAGACTTCATCATTTCTTCACTACCCGACACACTGGACCCACTACAGTTTGCATACCGTCAGAACCGCTCCACAGACGATGCAATCTCTCATCTCCTCCACACATCACTTACTCACTTGGACTCTAGAAGGGGGAATTATGTTAAAATGCTCTTCATCGACTATAGCTCTGCATTTAATACCATAATTCCCTCCACACTCACCACCAAGCTGGAGCACCTGGGACTCAGCTCATCTATATGTCAGTGGATCTCCAATTTTCTGACTGGCAGACCACAGGCAGTAAGGATGGGTGGACTTGTCTCAGCTACACTCACTCTCAGCACTGGAGCCCCCCAGGGATGTGTTCTGAGCCCCCTGCTGTACTCTTTGTACACCCACGACTGCGTGGCCACTACCAACTCCACCTCCATCATCAAGTCTGCTGACGACACCGTCGTGGTCGGACTGATCACCAACAATGATGAGTCGGACTACCTAGAGGAGATTGGAAATCTGGAGAACTGGTGCCAGAGGAACAATCTCCTCCTGAACGTCAGTAAGACAAAGGAGCTGATAGTGGACTTTTGTACAAAGCAGGAGAGGAACTACCAGATCACCGTCATCAACAGGAGCCCAGTGGAGAGAGTGGACCGCTTCAGATACCTCAGTGTTCACATCACTCAGGACCTGTCATGGTCCTGTCACATCAACACCGTGGTGAAAAAAGCCCGGCAGCGTCTGTACCACCTCAGACGCTTGAGAGACTTTAGACTGCCCTCCAAGGTGCTCAGGAACTTCTACTCCTGCACCATAGAGAGCATCCTGACGGGAAACATCTCAACCTGGTTCGGGAACAGCACCATGCAGGACAGACGAGCTCTACAGAGGGTGGTGCGATCAGCCGAGCGCATCATCCGCACTGAGCTCCCTGACATGCACTCGATCCACAGCAAGCGGTGCTGGACTAAGGCCAGGAAGATCGTGAAGGACCTCAGTCACCCCAGTAATGGACTGTTCTCTTTGTTGCGGTCTGGGAAGCGATTCCGCTCCCTAAAGGCCAACACAGAGAGACTGAGGAGGAGCTTCTTCCCGCAGGCGATAAGGTCTCTCAATCACAATCACAGCTCCACACAGGACTAATAACATCTTTTTAAGCTCACAACATTGACTGGACAATCATGGACACATTCATACACACTTGCACTAAATATTTATACATCTGGACAATTGCATACGTCACTTTCACTAGTCATCTTTCATGCGTACAGTATTTGCATAACCATTTGTCACTTTAAATTCTATATATATATATACTTCCCCCCCCCCCCCCCCCCCCTATATTTCTATATTTTGCAATATTTATGCCCTTATTGTACAGTTTATTTTACTAGTTAAATTTATTTCTTTAGTATTTCCTTTTATTGATATTTATTTTACGTACAAGCTTTTATTTTCTTTTTAAGGTCACTGGCGGTCGTGTAAGCATTTCACTGCATATTATACTGTGTATGACTGTGTATGTGACAAATAAAATTTGAATTGGAATTTGAGCTGTTAGCAGTGTTTTCAGCCCTGAGACATTTTCGTCTGACCCTGACAGGCCATCTTGGTCTGATCAGGATTGTGTCGTATATAAACAGACAAGGGGGAACTTGTTCACTTCCTCTGCTGAAACTATTTCATTCTTTATTGCTATGGTCCAGTGTTCATCTTCTGTCACTCAGGGCCACTCACATTCTGCGGGCGGACCTTCTATCCAGAGGGGGCCCGCTTGTGATGGAATGGAGGTTACACCCATGGGTGGTAGCTCAGATCTGGGAGCGCTTCGGCAGGGCAGCAGCTATAAGGGCTCATTTTATATATATATATATATATATACAGTGGTGTGAAAAACTATTTGCCCCCTTCCTGATTTCTTATTCTTTTGCATGTTTGTCACACTTAAATGTTTCTGATCATCAAAAACCGTTAACTATTAGTCAAAGATAACATAATTGAACACAAAATGCAGCTTTTAAATGAAGGTTTTCGTTATTAAGGGAGAAAAAAAACTCCAAATCTACATGGCCCTGTGTGAAAAAGTGATTGCCCCCCTTGTTAAAAAATAACTTAACTGTGGTTTATCACACCTGAGTTCAATTTCTGTAGTCACCCCCAGGCCTGATTACTGCCACACCTGTTTCAATCAAGAAATCACTTAAATAGGAGCTACCTGACACAGAGAAGTAGACCAAAAGCACCTCAAAAGCTAGACATCATGCCAAGATCCAAAGAAATTCAGGAACAAATGAGAACAAAAGTAATTGAGATCTATCAGTCTGGTAAAGGTTATAAAGCCATTTCTAAAGCTTTGGGACTCCAGCGAACCACAGTGAGAGCCATTATCCACAAATGGCAAAAACATGGAACAGTGGTGAACCTTCCCAGGAGTGGTTGGCCGACCAAAATTACCCCAAGAGCGCAGAGACAACTCATCCAAGAGGCCACAAAAGACCCCAGGACAACATCTAAAGAACTGCAGGCCTCACTTGCCTCAATTAAGGTCAGTGTTCACGACTCCACCATAAGAAAGAGACTGGGCAAAAAACGGCCTGCATGGCAGATTTCCAAGGCGCAAACCACTTTTAAGCAAAAAGAACATTAAGGCTCGTCTCAATTTTGCTAAAAAACATCTCAATGATTGCCAAGACTTTTGGGAAAATACCTTGTGGACCGACGAGACAAAAGTTGAACTTTTTGGAAGGTGCGTGTCCCGTTACATCTGGCGTAAAAGTAACACAGCATTTCAGAAAAAGAACATCATACCAACAGTAAAATATGGTGGTGGTAGTGTGATGGTCTGGGGTTGTTTTGCTGCTTCAGGACCTGGAAGGCTTGCTGTGATAGATGGAACCATGAATTCTACTGTCTACCAAAAAATCCTGAAGGAGAATGTCCGGCCATCTTTTCGTCAACTCAAGCTGAAGCGATCTTGGGCGCTGCAGCAGGACAATGACCCAAAACACACCAGCAAATCCACCTCTGAATGGCTGAAGAAAAGCAAAATGAAGACTTTGGAGTGGCCTAGTCAAAGTCCTGACCTGAATCCTATTGAGATGTTGTGGCATGACCTTAAAAAGGCGGTTCATGCTAGAAAACCCTCAAATAAAGCTGAATTACAACAATTCTGCAAAGATGAGTGGGCCAAAATTCCTCCAGAGCGCTGTAAAAGACTCGTTGCAAGTTATCGCAAACGCTTGATTGCAGTTATTGCTGCTAAGGGTGGCCCAACCAGTTATTAGGTTCAGGGGGCAATTACTTTTTCACACAGGGCCATGTAGGTTAATTATCTCTTAACATTTAAGGTGCAAAATGAAAGAAAATGTAAGAAATGCTTAACAAAGTGTAATAAAATAGTGCAAATGCATTTTCTGCTTTTGAAGAGGAATCCAGCAGACCAACACGAGACAACGACATGGCGCAGCCAAACGTGATACTGTTACATGATTGACGTTAGTGTATCACTCCCTACGTTGCTAGGTTACCAGTGAGCAAGTGCCTTTGTTAATGCACATGTCACGGGCAACCGGAGGCGGACCAGAAGACTAGCAGTTAGCCCTTGTCATAGATATACAGTGGTGTGAAAAACTATTTGCCCCCCTCCTGATTTCTTATTCTTTTGCATGTTTGTCACACAAAATGTTTCTGATCATCAAACACATTTAACTATTAGTCAAAGATAACACAAGTAAACACAAAATGCAGTTTTTAAATGAGGGGTTTTATTATTTAGGGAGAAAAAAAATCCAAACCTACATGGCCCTGTGTGAAAAAGTAATTGCCCCCTGAACCTAATAACTGGTTGGGCCACCCTTAGCAGCAATAACTGCAATCATGCGTTTGCGATAACTTGCAACGAGTCTTTTACAGCGCTCTGGAGGAATTTTGGCCCACTCATCTTTGCAGAATTGTTGTAATTCAGCTTTATTTGAGGGTTTTCTAGCATGAACCGTCTTTTTAAGGTCATGCCACAACATCTCAATAGGATTCAGGTCAGGACTTTGACTAGGCCACTCCAAAGTCTTCATTTTGTTTTTCTTCAGCCATTCAGAGGTGGATTTGCTGGTGTGTTTTGGGTCATTGTCCTGCTGCAGCACCCAAGATCGCTTCAGCTTGAGTTGACGAACAGATGGCCGGACATTCTCCTTCAGGATTTTTTGGTAGACAGTAGAATTCATGGTTCCATCTATCACAGCAAGCCTTCCAGGTCCTGAAGCAGCAAAACAACCCAGACCATCACACTACCACCACCATATTTTACTGTTGGTATGATGTTCTTTTTCTGAAATGCTGTGTTACTTTTACGCCAGATGTAACGGGACACGCACCTTCCAAAAAGTTCAACTTTTGTCTCGTCGGTCCACAAGGTATTTTCCCAAAAGTCTTGGCAATCATTGAGATGTTTTTTAGCAAAATTGAGACGAGCCTTAATGTTCTTTTTGCTTAAAAGTGGTTTGCGCCTTGGAAATCTGCCATGCAGGCCGTTTTTGCCCAGTCTCTTTCTTATGGTGGAGTCGTGAACACTGACCTTAATTGAGGCAAGTGAGGCCTGCAGTTCTTTAGATGTTGTCCTGGGGTCTTTTGTGGCCTCTCGGATGAGTCGTCTCTGCGCTCTTGGGGTAATTTTGGTCGGTCGGCCACTCCTGGGAAGGTTCACCACTGTTCCATGTTTTTGCCATTTGTGGATAATGGCTCTCACTGTGGTTCGCTGGAGTCCCAAAGCTTTAGAAATGGCTTTATAACCTTTACCAGACTGATAGATCTCAATTACTTTTGTTCTCATTTGTTCCTGAATTTCTTTGGATCTTGGCATGATGTCTAGCTTTTGAGGTGCTTTTGGTCTACTTCTCTGTGTCACGTAGCTCCTATTTAAGTGATTTTTTGATTGAAACAGGTGTGGCAGTAATCAGGCCTGGGGGGGACTACAGAAATTGAACTCAGGTGTGATAAACCACAGTTAAGTTATTTTTTAACAAGGGGGGCAATCACTTTTTCACACAGGGCCATGTAGATTTGGAGTTTTTTTTCTCCCTTAATAACGTAAACCTTCATTTAAAAACTGCATTTTGTGTTCAATTATGTTATCTTTGACTAATAGTTAACGGTTTTTGATGAGCAGAAACATTTAAGTGTGACAAACATGCAAAAGAATAAGAAATCAGGAAGGGGGCAAATAGTTTTTCACACCACTGTGTATGTATATATATATATATATATATATATATATATATATATATATATATATATATATATATACTGACTAGGTGTCGCCTCTGACGCTGCTGTCCATAGGAACGATGCGTCAACGTGGCCGCCATCTTGGGTCGGGGGAAGCCGCGTCTACTCTGCATTAATTAACATTGGCAGAGAACGATCAACGATTAAAATCGCCTTAATTTGCTTAATTTTCAACCTATTTTCAAGCCGTTTGATTTATTATAAATGTCAGACATATATTTATGATAGAACATAGATTAATTAATTATTTTACTTATGATATAAGTATGTGTGCTCTGCGATGGATTGGCACGCTGTCCAGGGTGTACCCTGCCTCCTGGGATAGGCTCCAGGTCCCCGCGACCCTAAATACAGGATAAAGCGGTATAGAAGATGAATGATAGAACATAGAACAATTAATTATTTTACTTATATCATAAATATGTGATATATCATATACAATACAATACTTTGAAACACCTACATAACTAATTAATTAGTTCTAGAATGTACAAAACAATTACAAGGATGATATTTCAAAAAGTTCCAAAAAGTTAAACTTTTGTCTCGTCGGTCCACAAGGTATTTTCCCAAAAGTCTTGGAAATCATTGAGATGTTTTTTAGCAAAATTGAGACGAGCCTTAATGTTCTTTTTGCTTAAAAGTGGTTTGCGCCTTGGAAATCTGCCATGCAGGCCGTTTTTGCCCAGTCTCTTTCTTATGGTGGAGTCGTGAACACTGACCTTAATTGAGGCAAGTGAGGCCTGCAGTTCTTTAGATGTTGTCCTGGGGTCTTTTGTGGCCTCTCGGATGAGTTGTCTCTGCGCTCTTGGGGTAATTTTGGTCGGCCGGCCACTCCTGGGAAGGTTCACCACTGTTCCATGTTTCTGCCATTTGTGGATAATGGCTCTCACTGTGGTTCGCTGGAGTCCCAAAGCTTTATAACCTTTACCAGACTGATAGATCTCAATTACTTTTGTTCTCATTTGTTCCTGAATTTCTTTGGATCTTGGCATGATGTCTAGCTTTTGAGGTGCTTTTGGTCTACTTCTCTGTGTCAGGTAACTCCTATTTAAGTGATTTCTTGATTGAAACAGGTGTGGCAGTAATCAGGCCTGGGGGTGACTACAGAAATTGAACTCGGGTGTGATAAACTACAGTTAAGTTATTTTGTAACAAGGGGGGCAATCACTTTTTCACACAGGGCCATGTAGATTTGGAGTTTTTTTTCTCCCTTAATAACGTAAACCTTCATTTAAAAACTGCATTTTGTGTTCAATTATGTTATCTTTGACTAATAGTTAACGGTTTTTGATGAGCAGAAACATTTAAGTGTGACAAACATGCAAAAGAATAAGAAATCAGGAAGGGGGCAAATAGTTTTTCACACCACTGTACATCCTCAGCCTATCACTCCTCATAATGCTAAATATTAGTATAATCAACATGTATAATACACGCACACATATTATACAGTATGTTATATACTGTATAATCAACATTCAGATTGACCTCCTGTGAACTCGCCTCTTCACCTGAACTACAACATGGCTGATCTGCTTCTGTCCCCTAATTGAAAAACATTGAGGGATTCCTTATGAGCATGGACAGAGAATGCCTCAGCCTATTATTGGTAACAATGTTAAATCTCAGGACAACTACATTGGCTTGCAAAAGTATTCGCCCCCCGTGAACTTTTCCACATTTTGTCACATTACAGCCACAAACATGAATCATGAAAAATTTTAAGTATGGAACAATATCGCGGACAATATTCAAATGCAATTGCAAATTGCATTTGCAATTGCGTTTCCCATATGTGGATGCACAAAGTGTGCCATAATTCAAATGCAATTGCAAACTTTGCATTACCGTTTGCTGATTCGCCTTCGCGAGCGCACACTGACTGCCAAATTTCAAATGAAAAAACAAAGTCCATTTGCATTTGTATTTCCCAGGTCTTACACGTCATGAACCTGTCATATTTAAATAGCAAAATCAATCACCACGTTTGCTTTTTCACTTCCTCTGCGCCGCGCGTCAAGCCGGCCAAAATTCAAACGCAATCGCTAATCCATTTGCAATTGCATTTCCAACACGTTACACAGAAACGTGTCAATCAGCGTCAGGGGCGGGTCTATACTGTGGGGTGGGATTGTATGGGGAGTGACATCACTCGCACTCGCCGACCAAGAGGGGGATATTTGAGCACTGGAGGTGAACCGAGATTATCTCATTTGTTTATCAAGAAATAAACACACAAAAATGACAAATCGCATATTTTCTTGCTCCGGAGTGGACAGAGAAGTTTTTACAAATAAAAATATTTTCAGATCTTCTCCTGTTACAGCCTGCTGGAGCTAAATCTTTCAGAAACGCTGCGTACCGGTGTTATGCGCTAAAAAGCCTCCCTACCACGGATTGCCCCCCCTCCCCAACATAACCTCTATCAAATATTATATTACAACATAAATTAATAGGTTTATGATTTACAAATTGCACCAAACAAATTTGATTATATAATAATCTATACAAAAAAAAAACACATGTAGTATAGGAGGAAAATATATTAATTATATATTATTTTCATATACAACCCCTGGCAAAAATTCTGGAATCACCCCTCTCAGAAGATGTTCATTCAAATGTTTAATTGTGTAGAAAAAAAAACAAGCACATACATGCCACAAAACTATTTTCACTCAACAATCCAAACTTCTGGTTGTATAAAACACTTAAAAAAAAAAACAAAGGAAGATAACTATAGTCAACGACAACTGTTTTAACAACTCAAACAGAGGAAAAAAATATGGAATCACCAAATAAAAACACTACTTGTACTTTGTTGCACCACCTCTGGCTTTTAACAGCTTGAATTCTCTGAGGCATGGATTTAACTAATGTCAAACTGTATACTTCATCAGTCTGTCTCCAGCTTTGTCTTATTGCAGTTGCCAGATCAGCTTTGCAGGTTGGAGCCTTGTCGTGGACCATTTTCTTTCATTTCCACCACAGATTTTCAATTGGATTAAGGTCCGGACTATTTGCAGGCCATGCCATTGACATTATATGTATTTCCTGTAGGAATGTTTTCACAGATTTTGCCCTATGGCACGATGCATTATCATACTGAAAAATGATGCTACCATCACCAAACATCCTTTCAATTGATGGAATAAGAAAAGTGTCCAAAATCTCAACATAAACTTGTGCATTTATAGAAGATGTAATGACTGTCATGTCTCCCATACCTTTACCTGACATACAACCCCATATCAATAATGATTGTGGAAATTTGCATGTTTTCTTCAGGCAGTTGTTTTATAGATTTCATTGGAACGGCACCAAACAAAAGTTCCAGCATCATCACCCTGTGCAATGCAGATTCGTGATTCATCACTGAATCTAACTCACATCCAGTCATCCGCAGTCCAAGATTGTCTTTCTTTAGCCCACTGAACCCTTGTTTTTTTCTGTTTAGATGTTAATGATGGTTTTCTTTTGGCTTTTCTGTATGTAAATCCCATTTCTTTTAGGCGATTTCTTACTGTCCAGTCACAGACATTGACTCCACTTTCTGCCCATTTGTTCCTCATTTGTTTTGTTGTGCATTTTCTGTTTTCAAGGCATATTGCTTTAAGTTTTCTGTCTTGGCGCTTTGATGTCTTTCTTGGTCTACCAGTACGCTTCCCTTTTATAACCTTTCCATTTGATTTGTACTTGGTCCAGATTTTAGACACAGCTGACTGGGAACAACCAACATCTTTTGCAACATTCCATGAAGATTTACCTTCTTCAAGAAGTTTGATAATTCTCTCCTTTGTTACAACTGACATCTCTCGTGTTGGAGCTATGAGTTATGTCAATCATCTTGGTTCAACACATCCCTAATGTGTGCAAGCACTCTTTTTTAACTGTAGACTAATTAGCAGTTGTAGAATTGCAAAGTGCATGGTGATTCCATATTTTTTTCCTCAGATTTGTGTTACGTGCAGAAATAGTGCACGTATGTGTGTGTGTGTGTGTGTAGCGCGGGTATGTGCGCATGCGCGACGGCGGGTAGCGGCGCGTGCGCGATCTCTCCCCCCTTTCTCTCTCTCCCGCTCTCCTTTTCGCAGGTACAGTAGCCCCGCCCCGATGGAACGTGCCGTGACGTGCGCCGCGATTGGCTGACGGTGGATCTGCGTAGCTTCTTAAGCAGACGAGTGGAAGCAGACAATGCGCGACTTATGCCTGGTGTATGACTTACGTGCTCAAACTGTTTGGTTGATTGTTGTTTGGAGTGTTGGTTGGAGTGTGACTGTGTGATTGACTGTGTATTTGTTAGTTATTTTGTATTTTTGTTTTGAGTGATTGTGTGTGTGTTATTGTTTGTTTGTTTGGTGGGAGAGAGAGCCTGTGTGTCGCGCCTTGCCTCTCACCTTCCTGTTTGTTGTTTTGGGTTTTCTTTATTGTTTTTGTGTTAGCGTGGATGGAAGTGTTCCTCCCGCTGTTGTATATAGTTTCCTTTTTCTGTATTGTAAATATGGTATATATATTGTTTTGTTCTTTATTTGTACATAGTTGCAAGGAAGCAGTAGGGGTTGGGCGCCATTTTTGTTGTCCCCTGTTTTCTCATGTTTTTGTAAGTCGTTAGGGAGCTAGCTTAGTTCTTGTATTTTGATTTCAGTGTTCTTTTGGTTGTTTAGTTAGCTTGAGGGTGGAGATAGAGGGGGGGTTTGTTTATTGTTTTGGCCTTGGCCCAATCCTGAAGCCCAGAGCTTCCTGTATGTGTATGTGCGTGTGTATTAAAATAAAAACCACGCACAAAATCTTGGTTGCAAGAATATTTATTTATAACACATTTATTATTTTCTTTGTTGCGTCCCTTGACCCTAGACCGGGGGTCGTAACATTTGTGTGATTCCATATTTTTTTCCTCTGTTTGAGCTGTTAAAACAGTTGTCGTTGACTGTAGTTATCTCTTTGTTTTTTTTTTTTAAGTGTTTTATACAGCCAGAAGTTTGGATTGTTGAGTGAAAATAGTTTTGTGGCATGTATGTGCTTGTTTTTTTTTCTACACAATTAAACATTTGAATGAACATCTTCTGAGAGGGGTGATTCCAGAATTTTTGCCAGGGGTTGTACATGTATATTTTTATATTTCTTATTTATAATAAAAATCGCTTCGTGATAATACTCATATATTATATTTGATAATAATAATATGAATATTTGATTTTGATGTCCTCATATATTTGACAGAGATTTTGTGGGGGTGCAATCAGTGGCAGGGAGGCATTTTAGCGCATAACACCGGTACGCAGCGTTTCTGAAAGATTTAGCTCCAGCAGGCTGTAACAGGAGAAGATCTAAAAATATTTTTATTTGTAAAAACTTCTCTGTCCACTCCGGAGCAAGAAAATATGCGATTTGTCATTTTTGTGTGTTTATTTCTTGATAAACAAATGAGATAATCTCGGTTCACCTCCAGTGCTCAAATATCCCCCTCTTGGTCGGCGAGTGCGAGTGACGTCACTCCCCATACAATCCCGCCCCACAGTATAGACCCGCCCCTGACGCTGATTGACAGGTTTCTGTGTAACGTGTTGGAAATGCAATTGCAAATTGATTAGCGATTGTGTTTGAATTTTGGCCGGCTTGACGCGCGGCGCAGAGAAAGTGAAAAAGCAAACGTGGTGATTGATTTTGCTATTTAAATATGACAGGTTCATGACGTGTAAGACCTGGGAAATACAAATGCAAATGGACTTTGTCTTTTCATTTGAAATTTGGCAGTCAGTGTGCGCTCGCGAAGGCGAATCAGCAAACGGTAATGCAAAGTTTGCAATTGCATTTGAATTATGGCACACTTTGTGCGTCCACATATGGGAAACGCAATTGCAAATGCAATTTGCAATTGCATTTGAATATTGTCTGTGATATCGTTCCATATTTAAGTGTGACAAACATGCAAAAGAATAAGAAATCAGGAAGGGGGCAAATAGTTTTTCACACCACTGTATATCTATGACAAGGGCTAACTGCTAGTCTTCTGGTCCGCCTCCGGTTGCCCGTGACATGTGCATTAACAAAGGCACTTGCTCACTGGTAACCTAGCAACGTAGGGAGTGATACACTAACGTCAATCATGTAACAGTATCACGTTTGGCTGCGCCATGTCGTTGTCTCGTGTTGGTCTGCTGGATTCCTCTTCAAAAGCAGAAAATGCATTTGCACTATTTTATTACACTTTGTTAAGCATTTCTTACATTTTCTTTCATTTTGCACCTTAAATGTTAAGAGATAATTAAGTGTTCATTGTGACTTTAGACTTATGTTTACATTTAAATTATTTTCCATGGTTATTGACATTTCTCTCTTAATAACTGAGGGGACTATGATCAGAGGAAGGTTAAGTTTAAAATAAAAATGTTTGAATGTAATATTTTTCTCCTGGTCCTTATTTTAAATGGGTCATAAAAAATATCAATAACTATCGATATCGACCGATATGAAACACTGATATCGTGATAGTTTTCAGCTATATCGCTGAGCCCTATTTATTACTGTAAAAAACTTAATAGAATGAGCAGAAACCTATTATGATGCTACTGTCAGATGTGCTGTTATAGAAAATTAATCAAGACCTTCTGATCAGAGTTTGGAATTTAACCGCACTGTGGTATATAGTGCTGCAACTAACAACTATTTTGATAATCGATTAATCAATTGATTATTTAAATGATTGATTGATTGATAATTAACATAGATAACTACAGTACAGGTCAAAAGTTTGGACACACCTTCACTTATTCAATGTGTTTTCTTTATTTTCATGATCATTTACATTGGTAGATTCTCACTGAAGGCATCAAAACTATGAATGAACACATGTGGAGTTATGTACTTAACAAAAAATGTACTTTGAAGAAAAAAAGAATAGTTTCTTCAAAATAGCCACCAATAGCCAGTAGTTTGATTACTGCTTTGCACGCTCTTGGCATCCTCTCGATTAGCTTCAAGAGGTAGTCACCTGAAATGGTTTCCAACAGTCTTGAAAGAGTTCCCAGAGGTATTTAGCACTTGCCTTCACTCTGCGGTCCAGCTCACCCCAAACCATCTCGACTGGGTTCAGGTCTGATGACTGTGGAGACCTTTTTTTGTTAAGTACATAACTCCACATGTGTTCATTAATAGTTTTGATGCCTTCAGTGAGAATCTACCCATGTAAATGGTCATGAAAATAAAGAAAACACAATTACAGATAGATGAGAAGGTGTGTCCAAATTTTTTGGCCTGTACTGTATAAACAGTAAAACCTCGGATTACGAGTAACAGGGTTTGCGAGTATTCCGCAAGACGAGCAAAGATTTTTAAATACATTTTGACTTGGAAAACGAGCATTGTCTTGGTTTACGAGCACCGAGTATCATGTATCACGCATGCGCTTCTTGATTTGACGCAGAGCGTCACATGATCACAACTGAGCCAACGGTTTTTCTCTCTCTTGCACACACAGTGCGCATAAATGGAAACACTTATCTGTCTGGATTTATTTTTTACTTTTTTCAGGTAAAGTGCAGGTTAATTTGTTTTATTTTTACTTTATATTTTGTGTTAATTATTTTTATGTATTTATATTTTTGGGCTTTGGAACAAATAATTTGAATTTCCATTATTCTTTCTTGGAAACTCTGATTTGGTTTAGGAGTATTTTGGAATACGAGCCCGCTTCCGTAACGTAATATGCCCGTAATCCGAGGTTCCACTGTAGATCATTAATTAGTACTTAAAGATGGCAGATCGCAATTATGGGAGTTGATTTGTGATGTTAAGAAAACTGAGATTAGGTCTATGATGATACACACCTGAAGAAAATGTGTGCTCCTGTGGGCCAAAAAGAAATAGAGACATTGGGTGAGAGTGACCAGCATCAAGTGAGTGTGTGTGTGAACGTGCATATGCACGTGTGTGAATTTTCCTTTCCAGTTAATTGAGGACAAATGGAAATAAAAACATGACTCACAACAACATAATCACTACTTGTATACATTCTATCCAGGTGTTAAACCTTTTCCACTTACCTGATGTATGCCTATAGTATGAAGTCCTTTATTCTTCGAAACCTGCTGGATCCGGCTGGACACAGAGTTTAATTGATATCTGCACTACTCTGATGTCACTTGCTCAATCCATGCTTGCTTATTTGCTTCTCGAAGATCATGTACAGCAATTTGCAACAGAAGTTTTTCATCACATTTGAGAATTCCTAGTTTTAGCCATGTTTTTGCAGAGGTGTAAAATAGACTGTGGTTTATAACCGGAGCTTTTTTTGTGATCAGTTGCAGATTTGCGGCAAATAATTATCCCCTGTTCCCTTTCTCTATGGTCAGTGCTCTATAACTCTTTAAATCTGTCTGATGATTTACTTTAAAGCACCTTCATGTCAAGGCGAAAATATTCAGGGCTAAGTTTAAACTATTCTAAAGTCCCAAATGATAGGTCGTAATGATGCCATTGCTCCAGTGATGTTTTATTGCATTCAGATTAGGATTTTCAGAGAGGTGTTTTGAAGCCAGTCCAATGTTTTAATGGTGGTGTCTTGCTGAAATGTAAACCATCACTACATCTTGAGATCCTGAGCACTCTGGAGAATAATAGCACTTAATTTTTCTGCATCCATTTTTTTACCTTAATTTTTGTTAAATAAATAATGGCAAAGTGAAAAAAGTTATACTTTGTTAACCCTCTGAGGTTGTACTGTACGTATATGCCTAATACTAAGACCCACTATCAGATGATTTTTTTTTCCCCCTTAGAATTAAAAGGAGGTACTAACTTTCACACATGACTGTTCATCACACAATGTCTGCAATCCTTTCTGTGAAATAATAAATAAAAATAATAATAAATTTAATTTAACGGCGCCTTTCATGGCACTCAAGGACACCTTACAGTCAAAGTATAAGTACAATGGTTAAAAACACAACAGACAGAAAACTGCATTACATAAAAGCCTGTCTAAACGAACAGGTTTTTAGATGAGATGTAAAAACTGGGAGACTTGGACTGTTTCGGATCTCGACAGGAAGTCGGTTCCATAAAAAAGGTGCCGCATAACCAAAAGCTCAAGACCCCATAGAAACTGTCCGTGTACATGGACGAGCGAGTGTAATTGCAGAAGCAGACCATATATATGTAAGCAGATGGGATATGTATATCGAGAAGGTCCAAAAGATATGAAGGTGCCAAGTTGTTTAGTGCTTTCTAGGTTAAAAGTAGTATTTTAAAATCTACACGGTATTTAACAGGGAGCCAGTGCAGATTTTGTAAAACGGGAGTGATGTGTTGAGACCTAGGAGTTTTGGATATAACCCGAGCAGCAGCATTTTGTTCTAACTGTAAATTATGAACTACTTTTGAAGGAAGCCCATAAAATAAAGCATTGCAATAATCAATTCTAGATGTAACAAGAGCATGCACAAGAATAGCCGTACTCTTCGCTGTTCATATTCCTAATATGGAAGAATGCAGAGCGGGTAACACTATTAATATGGGCTTCGAATGACAGGGTTTGATCAAAGATGACTCCCAAACTTTTGACCTGGTTGGATAGAGGAACATTAAGATTATCAATTAAAACAGAAGAAATGTTTGCCTTTCCTAATGTTGATTTTGTGCCCACAAGAAGAATTTCAGTTTTACTATTTTTTAAAATTCCTTGAAAACCAAACCTTTAACTATTCAAGGCACTCAACAAGAGCAGAAGGAAGAGACATCATGGAAGGTTTGGTATTTTCGAAATAGAACATTATATGTTTTGTATGTTGTGCTTAGGGCAACTTTGCTATTATTATTGCATTTCTTTATCTGTTGTTACTGTAAAACATGATAGAATGCACAGATGTTTTTTTGAGACTAGTCTCCCAGTCCCAGTAAAATATCCCCATAGGTTCTGCAACCACTGTGTTTGATTATAGGGAAGATATTAATAAGGTCATGCACAGTGCCTCATTTCCTTCACAGATGGTTTGGGGAATTATGTCACTAGAACAGAGGATTTTACTTCTCATTTTCTGAAAGATTGTTTTTTAGCAGTCTTCCAGCAGACTGTGCCCTTTAGTGAGAAATGGCTGGCCACTCTACAATGGTAGCCTGATTGGTAGACTGCTGCAGTGCTGGTTGTCATTCTGTAAAGCTCTTTCATCTCCACAAAGGATGATTGGATCTTATTTATAGTGACCCTTGGGGCTCTGGTTACCTGTCTGACCCAGGCCTGTCTTCCCAGTTTACTCAGTTTAGCTGAGTAGTCAGATCTGGAAGGATTGATTGTTGTTCCAAATCTCTTCTATTTGCAAATGATAAAGCTATCGTGCTTTTGGGCACTTTCAATGATGAAGACATTTGTATTATACACAGAAAATGTCTTGTCATACACAGTGAATTAAGTGGATTTTTAATGCTGATAATCTGAGAAAAAAATGGCCCAACACATTTTTTGTTAGTTTTAACTTAAATTTACATTAATGGATCTAATGAATATGACATTACTAAAACTGTCAATTAAGTTTTTGACACCGAAAGTGTCTTGTGTTTTATTACAGTTGAATCATTATCATGTCAGACTAAACAAATTGACTCATAATAGTAGTCAAATAAATAATACAACATCTTTATGGATGTAAGAAACAGGCATTCCACTTGCTGTTAAGGTTATTATTGTCTTTCATGTTTAACTTGTCCATGTATTCCATCTCACTTGAAACGTAGATTGTATATGAATCTTGAATTCCTCTTTTAAATGTATACTGTGTTAATATGTTAGTGTAATTTATAACCAAGGTAGTGAAAAAAGTTTAACGAGATGTAATGTGATTTTCTTTTTGATTAGCATAAGGTAAATGTCTGTACATAATTTACAGTATATGATTTATTGTCGAAGTTGTTATTGCTCTCAGTCCTAACATGCTTCTAGTTAGTTTTCGATTATGCAATGATAAAAGTATACACTACCTGTATATACTGGTCATCAGAATGTAAACCCCCATGCCCTCCAGTTTATGATTGGCTGGTACTGTCCTTCCTCTAACCCAGTGGTTCTCAAACTTTTTCTGTCATTCCCCACTTAAGGGGGTGAGCGAATTTTCAAGCCCCACTTGTCAACAAAATAATAACGAAATCGGCCAAGTTTACTGTTTATTGAAATATCAATTCCTAAACCAATACGATCAAACCAAGTTAAAAATGGATAAAATACACGTGCAATTGTTATAAAAGGCTTATGTTGTCACTTATCATTGCATAATTGACCCCATGTTTATTAGCTGCTCAGCAATCGTTTGTAGTTTTTTTTGCACTGGCCAATTCTGTATGTAACTTTGAATGAAGCCATTTGTGCTTTGCTGTCCACTGATTCAGATTTTACCATGCGATTATCCTGCTGTCTGTATTCTGCCAGCTTTCTTTCAAAGACATCCAGTGGTTTATTAACGTGACTGTGAGTGTGTTGTCTCTAAGTGTCTTCCTAATTTGTTGGGTCTCATGCGGTCTGCTGCCAGCAGTTTAAGACACAAAACACACACGGGTCTCTCTTCTGCCCCCACCATCCCCACCATGAATCCAAGCTCAAGATAGGCTTCATTAGGGGTGGGTGATATAACCAAAATCTTCTATCACGGTAGGAGCAATTTTCTACCTTGATAACGATATATATCACAATATAGCAATTTGTATCCGAAAATGCATAAATAAAAATGAAAACACAAAGAAATTGTTTTACATAATTTAATTTTTTATGTAATTTTATTTAAACTGTTAATTGCTGAGGTTTGCCGCATTTTTTTTACTTTGGCCATATTCGATTTGTATTTCAGATGATAGAAAAGGTTTGACGTGTTTCCATCACTTGTTAAAACAGTGCTCTTGTGTACCTTCCAAATCACGTTCATCTCATTCATATCAATTTTCTTATACCCAAACCAATTCCACACCACAGATGAGGCACATTTTTTCTTTACAATCTCCTCGTTGTTGGTTTCGTCACAAGTAAGCAAACTCACTGCTGCTGCAGCGTCTTCTTCCATTGTCGAAGTGTATGTGAAGTGGCACCCGATTGAACCAAATATCTGCGCAAATACAGCGCAGCGCGACTATCTGAATAGCGCAGTGATGATCTGGTTTATTTGCGCAGCCCGGTGGATCGCGCAGCGCCGCTCGAATTACAAACCTGCGCGACCCACTGTGTTTTATTTAAAAACAATTCATTTAAAATGTCAGGACTGTTTAATATTGTTTCCGCCTTGCCATGCCTGGTTTGTACGTGCGCATCCCAGCGGTGTAAATTGTAAGTTGATGGTCGGCGCGGTTTATTTCTGTCAGAGTCGCGCAGTGAGTCGCGCAGGTTTGTGATTCGAGCAGCGCTGCTCAAGTTTGTCCGACGTTAAACCATTATTGTTCCACTATGGTTCCACTTTTTCTCCCGGCCCACAACTGATGTTATTTAAAATTTACTTGTATTAATGATCCATTTATTTGTGTGTGATTGTTTAGTTTTGAGCATACGCTCATCATTATCAATAAAGAAAAGCATGAATGAAGAAAAGCATGAATTAGGTACTTTCCTGTTTTTCCTCTCCTTCATTGCGCCCCACCTGTCATGTCTGTATCCCCCACTAGTGGGGTGCGCCCCACACTTTGAGAACCACTGCTCTAACCACTAATTGGCTAAAACTGAGCGAGCAAGCGATGTTGACCGCCCCCTAATAGGGGCACACTGTAAAGGTGAAAGAAAGATGAGAGTGACTGAATCATTCACTACGCTCTGGTCTGATGGGTGAATTAATAGTGTTGTGTGTTACACTGTGTGAATGTGATTTGATATAGAAACTGGAAATTGTTGTCAAGTAAACAAGTGAATGCAGCTCGATCTGAATGCAGAGATATATACTGGAACCTCGAGTTACGAGTAACGCGGTTTACACAGGACGAGCAAAGATTTGTAATAAATTTTGACTTGAACAATGAGCATTGTCTTGGTTTACGAGCACCGAGTATCATGTATCGCGCATGCGCCTCTTGTTTTGACGCCGAGCGTCACGTGATAACAACTGAGCCAACGGTTTTTCTCTCTCTTGTGCTGCGGAATTGTGGGTAATCGTCTCCCCTGCTGGGTCTTAGTGCTCGTCTCTTACTGGTATAATCAATATCCATGCACGCGTGTACTGATTTCTATAACACTCTGACCACGTAAAACATATTTTATTTTTATGTTTGTAAGCGCACCCCCTCTCTGCTTCACACACACACAAACACACTCTGGTCTACGCAGAAACTTGATTCTTTTTAAAGATATAGTGCTGGTTAATTTGTTTGTTTTACTTTACAGCAGTGATTCCGTTAGTATGCGCTCACACGAGTGTCATTAGCGATGTTTCTTGCTAATTTTTTTGACAAAAACAGTGTTGCGAGAGAGGTTGATTCATGACAGCTGGTTTACGGAAGTGTAATCCAGTGTGGTAGATGCATTGTGGGTAATGCAGTCCAGTATGTGTGAACGCGAATGCGAGGTGTAAGCTAGGATATAGAGCCTGAGTTTTATTCTTCAGTAGTTTTTTTTGTTGGATTTAAGTGCAGGATCCACCCGAAAGTTTGTACTATAGCCCGACAATGCAGAAAATAAAAGAACGGGCATCGACCAGTTTGTCCATCTCACTCACTCACTCACTCACTCTCACACACACACACACACAGCGCCTGCACGCACAAACGTAAACACTTATCCGTCTGTATTTTATTTTTACTTTTTTTTAAAGGTAAAGTGCAGATTAATTTGTTTGATTTTTACTGTATATTTTGTATTAATTATTTTTATGTATTTATTTTTTTGGGCTGTAGAACGAATAATTTAAGTTTCCATTATTTCTTACGGGAAAATAAAATTTAGTTTACGAGTGTTTTGAAATACGAGCGCACTTTCGGAATGAATTATGCTCATAATCCGAGGTTCCACTGTACTTGTATAGACGAGATTGTGTCATGATTATTTTACATTTATTATGCAGCCCTACTGAGCAGCTGTAATTATTAGCCAAATCTAATAATTTAAAAAAAGTTAATTTGTCATTGGCATCAGTACTTTATGATTTTTACTATGTGGGCATATTGTGTTGCTGTTCCAGTTCCAACCTGAGCTCTGTTTACCATTTGTCTGGACTTTCTCACTTCTTTTTTCTTTGTTCCTTAGTAGTTTCGTCCAAACACAGCTCAATCGTTCATTCACCTCCACAAGCAATATACTGCAGCTAATGTGCAGCTGATGATACCCAAGTATATATCTCAACTAAACCAGACGAAATACCTAAGTTGTCTAGATTAACTGAGTGTGTCCAGGACATAAAAGATTGGATGACCAATAACTTTCTTTTATTAAATTCAGATAAGACAGAGATATTACTTATTGGCCCAAAAACCAGCACACAACAGCTTTCACAATTCAGCTTGCGCTTAGAAGGATGTACTGTTATTACCAGCTCAGCAGTAAAAGATCTGGGAGTAATATTAGACAGTAACTTGTCTTTTGAAAATCACATTTCAAATATCACAAAAACAGCCTTTTTCCATCTTCGAAATATTGCTAAACTTAGGAACATCTTATCCGTATCTGATGCAGAAAAACTAGTTCATGCATTCATGACCTCCAGACTGGACTATTGTAATGCATTACTAGGTGGTTGTCCTGCATCCTCAATAAACAAGCTTCAGTTAATCCAAAATGCAGCTGCCAGGGTTCTCACTAGATCCAGAAAATATGATCATATAACCCCAATATTATCATCCCTGCACTGGCTACCTGTTCAGTTTAGAATAAATTACAAAATAGTATTACTTACATACAAGGCCTTAAATGGTTTAGCTCCCACATACCTAACCAGTCTTCTGATACGCTACAATCCACCACGCGCCTTAAGATCACAAAACTCCGGACTTCTGGTAGTTCCCAGAATTTCAAAATCTACAAAAGGGGGTAGGGCTTTTTCATATTTAGCTCCAAAGCTTTGGAATAGCCTTCCAGACAGTGTTCGGGGAGCAGACACGGTTTCTCAGTTCAAAAGTAGACTCAAGACGCATCTTTTTAATCTGGCATACACATAACTCATCCCAGTACTCATACTCCAGTACACCTATACCGAATGGCAACTACGCTAATTCTCCCCATCTGTTCTGTATTTCTCTACCCATCCCGAGGCATCGGGAGATTTTGCCAGCTTCAGTAGACAAAGGCCGACCCTGCGAGGTTCCTGAGGCATCCAGAGAAGGACCAGCTCCAGCTGGATTCAGCTTTATGATGGTTGGAGCTACACATGCTGCTCCTGTGCTTCCAGTGATCCAGACCTCATCTGCCCTCTGCACCTACTGACTCGTCCCTATGCTGAACTGGTCTTCATGTCAATTTAAATAATTTCTGTCATATTGAATTTTCACCTGCACAACACACAAGATGTTATATCATTTCTATCTGTTATCGCCCAAATGAGGATGGGTTCCCTGTTGAGTCTGGTTCCTCTCAAGGTTTCTTCCTAATGCCATCTCAGGGAGTTTTTCCTTGCCACCGTCGCCGTCACCCTTGGCTTGCTCATCAGAGAAATTTCATTCATTCGTCTCATTATTATCTGCACATTTTTCTCACACATCCACACTTCCAATTATTTTCTTTTCTATAATTATTATTATTATTTGTTTTTAGTTATTTATTTTCTATTATAATTTTATTTATTTATTATTTTATATATAATTATATAATTACTTTATATAATATATATATATATATATATATATATATATATATATATATATATATATATATATATATATATTTTTTTTTTTTTTTTTTTTTTTGTTAAATTTCTTACATTTTTGTGAAGCTGCTTTGAGACAATGACCATTGTTAAAAGCGCTATATAAATAAAATTGAATTGAATTGAATTGAAAAGGTGAATGAACGACTGAGTGAATGGGTGTTTGTTTAGTGCCCTGTAATGGACTGGCATCATTACGTTTGTGCCCAATGTTCATGGAATAGGTTCCATTTTCCATGATATACAGTATCCATGATTAGTATTAAGTGCAATGAATTCTTGGATTAAAATAATATATTACACTGACACATAATTTGCCCTGCCCTATCTGTTGTTATCAGCAGACAGCCTTTATTGGCTTCTTTAGAATCATGCTGTCAGTGGGAGTTGAACACACGCCTTGGGGTGGGAATTGCAGGTTTAAAAAGCACATTCAAAAGATGTCACAGCTAAAATATATGTCATAGCTTAATTTTTATTGGTTTTGTGTTTTGTTTTTTTCTAAAGATTTATTGTTGTTTCTTTTCCATTAAGCAGTCTTCGTGCTTGCCAGCAGAGTGATGGAGGAGGAATGTCCGCTGGGCCAGTTCCCCTGTGGAAATACAAGCATGTGCCTACCACAGGTGCTCCAGTGCAACGGTCTCAGGGACTGTGAGAATGGAGCAGATGAGGATCATTGTGGTAAGCACCTGCTACAAGCATAAAGACTTTAAACCCTGGCCAATACAAAAATCACAGTGTTCACACTGAATTCCCATTTTAAATTTAAAACTGTGGATGTAACCACACCTGGCAAACACAGTCTCCATGGCTGCATTCCATAATTAGCACTTGCAAAAAAATCCTTGTGAACATATAAATATATAACAGTATTTTTGATAAAAAAATGTAAACAGATCGACATAAATTCAGCAACAAGAGGCAAAGAAGAAGTATCAATTTGGAAGCAAAAGCTTATTGAAAAGCTACATCTTTTATCGGTATCAGCTTTCCTTGGGTTAGGCTTGCAATTAAATTCTATTTGAGTATAATCTAATAGGTTGTGGTCTGTATAACAAGAAAAGAAATCCAGAAGGCAAAATTATTCATTTATTTATTTATTCAATTGTTGCAGTTAAACTGCATTATTTATTTTACTACACTGGTGTGTGTAAAACCAGAATGCCTGTTGGCTCAGGTAAAATGTCTGTGACTTTCTGCTATACTGTAGGAGATAACAGTGGATGGGCTGACATCTTTGACCGTACCATTGCGAAGAAAGCTGACCCACAGGACCTCAGAGATGTCTGCTGTATGTTTATATCTTTCTTACTATTTTTTCCCACTTCAAACACAGTGTGATGTGCTTAGACAAGGCTATCTCTGATAAGAACAGTTTAAAATCACATGCTTTATTATGTCTTGAATGAAATACAAAATCCCCAGAAAAGCACAACCTTTTTCAAACAAACATATGTAGGATATGATGTATTCTGAAAGCTAGCCATCACTGTGTAAATGTTAACACATGACAGTACTTTGTAGTTCAGTAGGGATAAAGCTCAAGATATCTAACTTTTAGGATTGATTGGTGTGGCTACAGTTCCACAGATTAATCGAAACTTGTAAGGCTGTATGTACTGTATGTGGTGATTGCTTTTAGCTCTTCAGCAGTATCCCGAGAGCTGTGACTGCACCAAGACAGAAGTGGAATGCGTGGGGGTGAACTTGCATATCGTGCCTCCCCTCTCCTCTAACGTGACTTGGCTGTAAGCAATGTCCATAAACAATTAGATCCTTTATAAATGAAGATAAAAAAAAAGTTCCCATCATAATGCTATTTCACTGCTCAGGTCCCTGAAGAGCAATGACCTGAGAGAGCTTCCTGACGATATCTTCTCTAAATATACTGACCTGCAGCGACTGTGAGTGTCCACAAACATTTACTGTAACCTACTGTAAAAGTAAAAGTTTATGTATATTTACAGCATTTGAGGGACACCGTTATCTACTGTAGAATGATCATGCTACAATGGAAAACATACAATGCCAGTCAAAAGTTTGGCCTACAGTAGCAGGATTTTTTTTTCTACATCTAGATGTAGATATACATACTAGATATTTTTCAAGGTTATGAAATGAAACATTGTTTTAATTAAATAACAACAAAACCACGAGCAGTTGATATTTTAAGCCACAAAGGTCAAGTTCTGAAATAGTTCTTTCAAGAATGGTATTGTCATGTGCATTTGCAAAACACACCAAGCACCATGATGAAACTGGCTCTGATGTTTTCGGATATTTTCTATGCCTTCAGCCTTGTTTTACAATTGTGGAACAAAATAAAGATCAGGAAAGACCATGGAATAAATATGTGTGTCCAAACTTTTGATGGGTAGTTTATCCTTATACTTGTATAAATGGGCCATATTGTTCTCGAATAAATTAAAACATTTTTGTTTGTCTACTACAACTACTACTACTACATTTCAGAATAGCCCTATAATAAATACTTGAGAGTCAACAACATACAGTATATTTATCTTGCATACAATCTGTCAGCTTATTTCAGTGTACGTTTGTTCAACTGTGTTTAAGGCAATATTATTAATTACAAGTTTCAGCCAAATAAAAGAATGTAATGTTTGCAGTTGCAATGTTTCTAAAACCCCTGGCAGAAATTATGGAATCACTCCTCTCAGAAGATGTTCATTCAAATGTTTAATTGTGTAGAAAAAAAAACAAGCACATACATGCCACAAAACAATTTTCACTCAACAATCCAAACTACTGTATATGGCTGTATAAAACACTTATTAAAAAAAACAAAGAAAGATAACTATAGTCAATGACAACTGTTTTGACAACTCAAACAGAGGAAAAAAATATGGAATCACACAAATCTGAGGAAAAAAATATGGAATCACCAAATAAAAACACTACTTGTACTTTGTTGCAGCACCTCTGGCTTTTATAGCAGCTTGAATTCTCTGAGGCATGGATTTAACTAATGTCAAATTGTATACTTCATCAGTCTGTCTCCAGCTTTGTCTTATTGCAGTTTCCAGATCAGCTTTGCAGGTTGGAGCCTTGTCGTGGACCATTTTCTTTAATTTCCACCACAGATTTTCAATTGGATTAAGGTCCGGACTATTTTCAGGCCATGCCATTGACATTATACAGTATGTCTTTCCTGTAGGAATGTTTTCACAGATTTTGCCCTATGGCACGATGCATTATCATCCTGAAAAATGATGCTACCATCACCAAACATCCTTTCAATTGATGGAATAAGAAAAGTGTCCAAAATCTCAACATAAACTTGTGCATTTATAGAAGATGTAATGACTGTCATGTCTCCCATACCTTTACCTGACATACAACCCCATATCAATAATGATTGTGGAAATTTGCATGATTTCTTCAGGCAGTTGTTTTATAGATTTCATTGGAACGGCACCAAACAAAAGTTCCAGCCTCATCACCCTGCGCAATGCAGATTCGTGATTCATCACTGAATCTAACTCTCATCCAGTCATCCGCAGTCCAAGATTGTCTTTCTTTAGCCCACTGAAACCTTGTTTTTTTCTGTTTAGATGTTAATGATGGTTTTCTTTTGGCTTTTCTGTATGTAAATCCCATTTCTTTTAGGCAATTTCTTACTGTCCAGTCACAGACATTGACTCCACTTTCTGCCCATTTGTTCCTCATTTGTTTTGTTGTGCATTTTCTGTTTTCAAGGCATATTGCTTTAAGTTTTCTGTCTTGGCGCTTTGATGTCTTTCTTGGTCTACCAGTACGCTTCCCTTTTACAACCTTTCCATTTGATTTGTACTTGGTCCAGATTTTAGACACAGCTGACTGGGAACAACCAACATCTTTTGCAACATTCCATGAAGATTTACCTTCTTCAAGAAGTTTTATAATTCTCTCCTTTGTTTCAACTGACGTCTCTCGTGTTGGAGCTATGAGTTATGTCAATCATCTTGGTTCAACACATCCCTAATGTGTGCAAAGCACTCTTTTTTTAACTGTAGACTAATTAGCAGTTGTAATCAGATACAGGTATTTGTTTTAGAAATGCAAAGTGCATGGTGATTCCATATTTTTTTCCTCAGATTTGTGTGATTACATATTTTTTTCCTCTGTTTGAATTGTCAAAACAGTTGTCATTGACTATAGTTATCTTTCTTAGTTTTTTTTTTTTAAGTGTTTTATACAGCCAGAAGTTTTGATTGTTGAGTGAAAATAGTTTTGTGGCATGTATGTGCTTGTTTTTTTTCTACACAATTAAACATTTGAATGAACATCTTCTGAGAGGGGTGATTCCATAATTTTTGCCAGGGGTTGTACATTAGAATTGGTTCTGTACATTATAGAGTACATACAAAGCACATCTACTTTTTCTTTAAAAAATAATTGAAATCAGACTGTGTACACACAAATGTTGCCTAGGTCCTGTAACTATTCACGTATACCATGAAATTTAATCTGAAAATCTTTATTATTTTATATAAAACATTGGTTTTACAGCATATATAAAAAATATTGGTGGCTGAGGAGTATTTTTAAACTAGCCCAATTAGCCATCCCTGTCAATAATTCTACAATTTGACTAGAGATTACGACTTGTAATTCTTGCCCAGGACCTTCTGACAGTAAGTGTTTGGTTATGGCTTTACGCTATGCTCTTACTCTGACTAATAAACATAGCTGTGATGTCTACTGTTGATACCCTGATCACACACACAAATATTTTGTTAGACCACCTTTTTCTTTTATTATGGCCTTGGCATAAAATATATAGGAATGACAGTTCCAAAGTTGCAAACTGACCTTTAGACTACCTGGAAGTGTACTTTTTGAGAATGTAGTTCACTTTTCAAAACAAACAACAACCGAAAAATGCTACAGTACAGCCTGGAAATGCAACGGGAAAAAAAAGAAAAAAGGAATGCAATAGTTTGGTCATGGCAGTGGGTTCCTGGCTTGATACATTTATTGCCACATGGGATATGTGTCCTGAATTTTATTTAAAAAGCATTATTAATGAATCCTTAATATTATCACATGTATATACTGTTATTTCATTGTTTAAAAAAAAAGAACCCTACCTTACTTAAATTGCCCTGACCTAAATACAATAAGACAATGTGTACTTTATCTCTGTTGGATGTAAGGAGACCTTAATTTACACTTTTCTTTTCTTTTTTTAACCAGAAGTCATTGATAACCTGCATGGTACAGTGGCACGTCAAAAGGCATGGCATTAAATACTTTATCCTTTGCTTTTTGCTTTTGCTGGTTCTTTACAGGATGCTAAAACATTATCTTGATGGGAGACCATCAACTATAACAATGGGGATTTTAAAAGTGCATCAATTAAAGTTAAAGGATGCATCAATTGTGATGGAACCATGTTGAGTAGTTCCTTTGTATAGAGGAACAGTTGCTCTACCAGCATGTGCAAATTTTTACTTTCAATAAATGACGTCATATTTTAATGTCATTCAAACAATTCATATTTATTTCCTATTTTCCCTATTTTTTTATTGTGGGTGGATCTGGCAGTGGAGTGTCACTTACATCTGGGTGTAGAAGGGTTGCTTAACCTAAAACATTTTTTTTAAACTATTTTAAGCTGATTAACATGTCTAGATGTAATTGGCAGCAACTGAAAGATGGAATTTTGATCTACCATCTGATATTCATCTTTTGATCTCAAAACCAAATGTCTTCTTGAACTATCCTTCATGTAGTATTCTTTGGCTTTTTGTGTTTTGAGTTTCAAACATAGTACATAGCCTGTAAATCACCAATGAGGCACTGAATTTAAGGTCAAGGTCTTAGCAAGTTCCCATTTCGGTCTCTTAAACCTCTAGTGGTTTACAGAATTTCTACTGCGCTGATTATCTGTGAACTCTGGATAATTCTCAGCATATGACGAATGTGATCTGTGATCTGTAGTTCTTCAGTTTGATGTCAAAAACAGTTAATAGCGGAGAATTACTTGCTTTCCTAAATATATGTAGCCACAAATACCCCTTTTTTCTTAACATGTGTCGATAAAGTGTTGTAATAACACGTAACAAGTTGAAGAGTCTGAAACCTGACGAGTCATTCATAATTGTTCAAGATTATTTATTATTTTCTCATTATAAAGCCGTGGCATCTTTAGATTAAACAAAAAAAAAAGTTAGCATTTTATGACTCATATAAATGTTCCTTATATAACACAATATTATACTTGCATAATAAATAACTTTTCTCATATAACTAAACCAATATAGGGTGGCCCGGGAGTCTGGATCAATAGGCGGGTAAACCACTTAAAATTTTGGGTTATCTGAATTCAGTAGTCTACCAGAATCAACACAGAACAATTGTCGCACTGGAGGAGGAAATCATCACTGCATGTAACATCAACTTATTAAGAAATGGTCAAGGTTCTTGTATACAGCAAATATACCAGTACCACAAAGTCCATACATTTAAACTTAAATTTTCTTTTTGCCGTTTTACATTTTTGGGCCCTGTATAGTTAAAAAAATTTTTTTACCTTTTTGTTAAAATATGCTGTTCCTTTTTAAAATATCCTTTTTCTGGCTAAAAGTTTTTTTTTTCTTTGCAATTTACATTTTATTTGGAGATATAACAGCAAAAAAATCCTGACACATGCGTGCTACCGTTACCTGAGAATAAAGTATGTGGTCGACTCAATGCCGCTCCTCATGATGCTCTAATGTTTTGGCAGCCCTCAGTTTAAGTAGGTTTCAGTAGCCCAGAGCTTGGCCTGAAGTACCTGTTACACGCACAAAAACACACAATGTGTTATTGAGACACTGTTGACATCTATATAAAGCAGAAATTTGTAGGAATTTGGTAGAAATTTTTTAGTGGTTATGTATTTATTTTTTAGTAAATTGTTCCCACAATGTCATCTTAACATTAAGGAACATTTTATTAATAGGATTACTACTTTACTGTTTAAGGTAAAAAGCAAGGATAGATTTTTCATAATAACTTGGAGCAAGCCAGTTTTTATGATAATTAAATGCTATTAAAAGTGCTGTATTCAATTTTTTTTATAATTATATAATGGTTACATAAAATGCTTGGTTATTAGAAGAGTTTCAAGATTCAAGATTCTTTATTTGTCACATGCATAGTTATACAAGTACAACACGCAGTGAAATGTATCCTGAACCGCTCCTACTTTGTGCAAATAACAGAAGAAACAAAAGAAATAATCTATAAATAGAAATTTAAATAGAAACAACAAAAAAATAGAAACAATGAAAAATATTCCTTTAGAAAATTTACAAAAAAATTGCAAAAAAAAGGTACAAATGTAAACATAATAATAACAAAGTGTGTATATGAGCAAGATAAAATGTAGTGCAAGTAATGCTTATAGTCCAGACTAAAGTGCAGTGTGCAATGTCAGCACAGCAGTGTGTGGGTGAACTGGTATGTCAAGAAGTCTATGTTTTATAGAAAATAAATATGTCTGATGATGTTGACTACTAAAAATGCCCTAAAACGCTTGTCATTATTACAAACATTTTACAACTGAGATGCTTTTCCAAAACAGGGTTTGATTACATACACCTCACTATTTAACAATATATATTAAGTTTTGTTTTTTTTATCATAAACATGCTTTGTCCCAGTTCTCAAGAATGAACTTTTACTGAAGTACAAGTAAAGTTACCCTTATAAAAAATTTACTCAAGTAAAAGTAAAAAGTAGCTCATTAAAAATTTACTCAGAGTAAAAGTTACTAGTAAAAGTTTTTTTAACAGCGGGGGTGGGCTGGGGGATGAAACCTTTGCATCATAAATCTGTTCCCTTTGTTGTGCTTGAAATCAAAGTGGTTGCTTAAATATGGCCAGGGGTTTGCTTCATAAGAATTTGTTGACATTCACTTTCAGCTGTGTCTGCATCATTGGCATCTGTTTTGTCCGTCTCCATCGTTCTTGTGAATTTAGCGCGTTTGTTCTTCCCGTCCATCAATCAATCAGTGCAGTGGTTTCCGGGGTGCAATTTTTTTCCTTCCCCGTTGTATTATTTGTATTATTTTTTAATTTTGATTAATTGATTGTTTTACTCGGTAATGAATATGATTTAAAATGTATTGAAGTACAATACTTTAAACAAAACATACTTAAGTAAAAGTAAAATTACAGATTTTAAAAACTACTTTAAAAAGTAGAAATACACAAAAATCTACTGTTACAGTAATGCGAGGAAATGTAATTCATTACTTTCCACCTCTGTACATTTACATACAACACCTACACTATGTCACATATTTTATATATTATGTTGCAAAACTCAATGTTCAATGACGTGGAGAAGTGCCACACACTCATGGTGTCTGTTGTACAGTATATCCCAGTTTGTATGTTGGCAAACTAGGAGTGATTTAGTTTTTTTCTCAGTTGCCTACCCACCTCTATAGAAATACCCTTGCTGTTCAAACATTCAGCAAATCTCTATGCAAAATGAAATGCTGGGTTCAAAACCCTTCAGAATGTTTTCTTCAGAATGTAACAGTCACTTAAAAATAGCACACTTACTCATCAAATGGATATTTTTCAACAGAACTTGTATGGCCACACTGAACAGAAAAAATAGAATCAGGCTTATAATCCTGGTTTGCAGTAAAAAGACTAGAGGCATCACAGAAATTGCACTTTCTTTTCATATTTTCACCCCTCACAAACAAAAAAGTAAAAAAAAAAAAAAAAAGAAAGAAACCTGCACAATGATAACACAATTCAGTATGCCCTCCTGAATGAACAGAATCTTGTCTAGGGTTCAGAAATGTTGATACGGTAGAAGATATAAAACATGGTGTTGGCAATGTCTGCATAAAATAAAAGTCCAGGAGCTAAATGGAGCCTCTGTACTGTAACTGAACCCTGTCTGACAGATGCATTGTCTAGTGTTTCACTCTATATACTATAATACTGTACTATGTAGTGTCAAGTTGTGTGGTAGCCTGTTTTCTTCCTGTTTTGTCAATTTCTTGCCTCTTTGCTGAAACTGTAATTTTCCACAATGGATAGTAATGATAGCAGAGTGATGGAGAAGAGCTCTGTAGTGTGTGTGTCTTCTGGAGCTCTGCCTTACTTCATTGCTTTCCACATGTAAGCATTTTCTGCCACATCATTAGCAAAAGATTCTAAGAGCATTTATCGTGAACCATTAGCTTAGAGATTGAGCACTGTGTTAAGTGTTTCGCAAAAAGTGTGTAACTTTATTTGGCACAATGCCAAATGAAATTTGCGCACAGTTTATGCACAATATAGCATACACATGCTTCATACATCAGTCATTATACGGCAATTACAGAGGTTGAGTTGGCAGTGAAAATTACATTTGTACAAAACGTACTGTACAGACAGAAAACCCTAAGCATCCATTAATATTGCTGAATCTGGCCATAGTATTTCATCAGTGTTGCACACTATGTCTTCTCTAGCAAGACAATGAGGGGAAAATCATATTGTCTTTAGTTTGTCTCATATTCTTTTTGGTCACAGGCTTCCTCCATAGCCTGATCGGGGGCATCCTTACGTGGGGTTAGTTATCGTAAAATTTTCAAACTTGGCTTTAATTTTTGTTAAAAACAGGTAAGCTCACCTGTTGCGTTCTAGTTCTTACAGCTACAGTAATTGGTGAGTTTACCATAAAGCACCAATGTGTCTGCACATCCTACAGCTCATGTTTGTTCAATTGGTTCAATTGCAAAGAAGTAAAATTGAGAAAATAACCCAATCATTCAACAGCATGAGCTAGGTTAAGACAAGAGCAGACTGAAAAAGCTACTGTGATGCACTTTCATGTACAGGGTTGTGCCTGGAATCCGGGGGACCTTTTAACTGTTTGGTTCAAGGCAGTTCCCCTAACGCAAAGAAATGTCATGATGTTAGATTTCCTGTGTCTCACGTACAGAAGTTTTTTAATCTTTTGGCAAACATTATGTGTAGGGTTAGGTTAAAAATGTGAGGATAAGGATGTGGTAATTGTTGTGCCAATCTGGACTATGTTTTGCTCCTTAAATGTTAGGTTTCACTAACTGTGTGAAAGTTTTAATTTTAGTGTCTAAAACTGTATTAACTCAGATGCTGCGTGTAACTAGTACCAGTAACTGTCTCTACAATATGAGGTAATTTGACTTTTTCAGAATGGTTAGGTTTACATGTAAACGTATAATAAAAAATTATAATTATTGATAACTGTAAAAAAAATTACTTACTGTACTTTTAAAATTATGTTTGAAATGCATATGTACAATTTGTAGGGCAGTGGTAGCTCAAATGGTTAAGGCTGTACAGTAGGTTACTGGGTTTTTGATTGGAAGGTTGGGGGTTTGAGCCCCAGCACTTCCAAGTTTACACTGCTGAGCCTTTGAGCTCTTACAGCTAAGGCCCTTAACTGTACAGTACCTGCTCCAGGGGCGCTGTATCCTGGCTGACCATATGCACTGAGCCCAGCTGTGATATTTGAAAACTAAAATTTTCCTTCAGGATTTATAAAGTGCTCTAATTTATTTCATTTAATTATTTAAAAGTAACCGGTTAAGCCCTATTTGTTCAAATATCAGTAGTTTAGGAATTTAATTAAAGCTTTATTTTTGCCATTCTTACACTGTAAATATTATTTACTGTAAGTGTAAGAATGGTACCTGCTGTTACAGAATGGTACCTACTTACAGTTTCATGCTTAAAACATTTTACATTTACATTTACGTATTTGGCAGACGCTCTTATCCAGAGCGACTTACATTTGTATCTCATTACACATCTGAGCAGTTGAGGGGTAAGGGCCTTGCTCAAGGACCCAACAGTGGCAACTTGGTGGTTGTGGGGTTTGAACCTAGGATCTTCCGAACTGTAGTCCAATGCCTTAACCACTGAGCTACCCCTGGCCATTTTTGCCATTTGCCATTTTTTTTCACAACTTTATCAAAGCACTTTAAGGCAATGGTAAGGCAATTTTGCTGCCTAGTCTTGGTGTTATTTTATAAGTATTAACATATAACAGATCCTACTTTTTTATATATATAAATAAATGTGCTTGATTACAGAGCAAAAATAAATACTGACCCTGTTGCAAGAACCTGTTTCCTTGCCAAAAGAAATAAGAGGTAGTTTAGGCAGAGGGAATGAAAGTGAAGGGT
The DNA here is from genome assembly GCA_030522415.1 of Channallabes apus. Classification (NCBI taxonomy): domain Eukaryota; kingdom Metazoa; phylum Chordata; class Actinopteri; order Siluriformes; family Clariidae; genus Channallabes; species Channallabes apus. Next base: position 23,182,031 of record CM060120.1, read on the forward strand.
GGTAAAAGAAAGAAATAGTTGTATATCTTTTTTATTTTGCTCTTTCATACGCAGTTATCAACAGAGAAAAAAATAAGAAAAAAAAACCCTCAGCTTACCAAGAAAAAGAGTAAAAATTTGGAAATGAGGAAAAATGAGAGTAAAAATTTGGAAATGAGGAAAAATTTAACTCCACCATCTACAAACACATGAGCAGCAATTTCAGCATAGAGCCAATCTCGAGCTCATATAAAACACTCTTCATGATCACGGTGCAGTATGTGCAGCCAGTTGTAGAGAGGCCATTAGAATACACTATCACAAGAGTCAGAGAGAAGATGAAGCAAATATTACAGCTTTGCTAAAAGAAAGTGAAAGGCAGAATAAAGAAACAAAATAGTCTGCAAAAAAAAGAAAACTAAATGAGAAAAAAAGAAAACTCGAATGCAAAGAGAGGAAGCAGGTATTCTTGATTTTAGCGGTTAATCCTTTCAATTAGCCATTAGCCTTTGACTATAACGACAACACTGTTATGTGGTGTAACTGGTTTGTAGCAATTGGTGTTAGCAGAAATTCTCGAAAATATTTATCATAAGGACGAATTTGATTATTTGTAATTTATTCATTTAATTTATAATTATGTGTAATAAATAAAAATTTCTGTTATAGTGCAATCCTACGACTGTATACATTTTCACAAAATTTGTCAAGTAATATTTAAAAAACAAATGTAAACGGAATAATTTCCAATGTTGAATTAATACCCAAAGTTTTTTGCTGTGTTCCTTATGTCCCTGTCAATATTTGGAACAACATATTAAAGTAAAATTTTAATAATCCTGCTACCATTGTTTTTTAGTTTATTTTAAAATAGAATATGGATGTTATACTGTATGTACACATATAAAATATATATCTGTGAATGAAGTTTGCATGTTTTCCTCGTTCTGGGTGAAACAGTTTCAAAGCCTTTGTCATAAAAAGAGCAAAACTATTTATAAAACCGAAAAAAACGACCCAATCATTTAACTGCTTTAGCTAGGCTAAGACAATAGCAGACTGAAAAAGCATTGTTCCTAGTTGTGTCAGTAGCTAGCGCACATTCATGTTCAGTGTTGTCCCTGGAAACCAGGGAACTTATTTGGTTTAAAAATAGAGACAGTCAAGTGAGAAAAAAGTTATGGTCTTTGTTAGACTTCAACACAATACAGTACTCATGCAGATTCAGCAGCTTACTGTAGCAAAATTATTGCAGTAGAAGTTCACATATATACAGGATACATACAGTTTCTTGTCGATGTGCCACTTCATCCATTTCATCGTCAGCTCGAATTGATACGGTAAAACCGATGCCATCTTTTCTATGTATTGACAGGTCCCCAGACCTCCGCCATTCAGTTAGAGTAACGATTAATTTTACGACACACACTGTAGCGGTAGACCAAACATACAGTAAAGGGCCGCGCCATCCGACCAATCACAGCAGTGAGGGCTCACGGAAAAGAGGGGTTCAAACAGACTGAATCTTCGAACTGCTTCACACGAGTCGTTTACGAATCATTTAGAAATGGGGTAAAATTGAACCTAGGATCAAAAACCTATTTTTGGAGAAAACTAAAGTGCTTCTTGACCTTGCATACAGTACATGTACAGTAAACCTGTTTTAAGAGACTCATTAAGCAATATTAGCAACCTTTAAAATGGCATAATAGGGGCACTTTAATAATTTCTGCTGCAAGAAAACACTACACAATATTGAAACCACCAAGTACAAATAAAGCTTAGTCAAATATACAGTAATAGTCAACATGCCTTTTAATGCAACAAACAGCTGACAACAAAAACCTTTCTGCTGAAGAATATTATTACTTTATGACATGGCTAATACAAAAATTTATTGTTAATTTAACTAGGCTGAAATGTAACTAAAATTTAATAATAAATTGTAAGTGTTTTTAAAGGGGACATACAGTGCTACATGCACTTTTTCAAGCTGTTTGGACTGAAATGTGTGTTAGGAGAGTGTGTACACAACCACTCTACAATGATAAAGAGCGATTTTCTTTGAATTTATTAAAATAAGATGCACCTTCTGAAATCATGCCGATCTCAAAAGCCTGTCGGTGTGACTTCACACTGACAGAGGCCTCTCCCACTATAGTTGATTGACACTGGTGTTTTAGCAAAGACACGCCCCGAGTTAGAAGAAAGCTGTCGGCCATTGTTTTTCTACGCTGGAGCAAAATGGCGCCTATGGTGTGCAGTTTCTCGGTGTAGTGCGGTGGTCTAGTGGTTAGGATTCGGCGCTCTCACGTGGGAGACCCGGGTTCGATTCCCGCTCAAGGTACATGCTTTTTTGCACTACATATTTATAAAGTTTTTCTAAAGTTGCGTAGTAGACGAGGCGAGTGCTCTATGCTTCGGTAAGCTTTTCTGACACCAGGAGAGACTCATTCAAACACACACACACACAATGCTTCGCGTGTATGATGTCCTAGGTTGAATACGCGGCATCTCCATGACTCAGTCACACACACACACACACACACACATACACGTTGTCTGTCAGAAAGGTCTCTGTTTATTAACAGCAAAAGATTGGTTTATATATGTTTGACCAAACGCCTGTGCTATAGACATATGTTACTACAAAGAAAATGAACCATTGTAAATGTCCTGGTGAGATCCCGAAAAAACAATGCTTCGCGTGTATAAGGTCGCGGGTTGAATACCCGGCATTTCCATGAGGTAGCCATTAATCTCTTGTGGTCTAGTGGTTAGGATACAGTGCTCTCAGCGCAGCGGCCCGAGTTTGATTCCCGGTCTGGGAAGTCAAAAAAGTTTTACAACCAGATTCACATGTAAAATTTTATATATATATATATATATATATATATACATAAAAATATATAAAAAAATTATATATATATATATATATATATAAAATTTCCCTTATATTTTGTAATATTTTTATTATGCCCTTATTTGTACAGTTTATTTTACTAGTTAAATTTATTTTCTTTAGTATTTCTTTTTATTGATATTTATTCCTTACGTATAAGCTTTTATTTTCTTTTTAAGGTCACTGGCTGTCGTATAAGCACTTCACTGCATATCATACTGTGTATGACTGTGTATGTGACAAATAAAATTTGAATTTGAATCAAAGGAGAGGAAGATAGGTGGAAGGAGACAGAGGGGGAGAGAGAGAGGGAGAGAGAGAGACAGAGTATGGGAAGGTGAGTGTGAATGAACAGATGCAAGAGGAGACAGGAAGATAGCAGCAGGGAAGATTTAACACGTTAATATTAGATCTATGAGGAAGAGAGCAAGAGAGCAGAAATAACTCCTTTATATATAAAATAATTCTAACATCATGTAAAATTATTTTTAACAGTTTTTTAAAATATTTTTAACTGTTGTCAAAGCTATACCCCACTTGTATTGTGAAGACACGCCCCACAGAACTGGGGGGCTAGTTCAGTAGAGGTCATTAACATTTAAAGGAGCATGTACTGAAATAGGTTGATGAGAACAGAGCTACTTTTTACCAGGTAAAAGTAATGATTTTTTTTTACACAACAATTGAGAATTTTTAATTAAAGTATATTACAAACTTTTCATTAGGACCCTAAAGAATCATATTAACCTATGCAAAATTTAGACTGTATGTCCCCTTTAAGAAATCACCCACATGTTAGCTTGTAACACATTCTCAAATGTAAGTTTTTTTCTTCTACTTTGCAGCTGGACCAGGATCATACTGTACTGTATGTCAAGAATGTGTTAAGGGTTGACTTTTTTAACATTGTATGTTCAACCGTGGGCTTTACTTATTTAAAATTGACATCTACTTTATGTACTGTGGGATGTATATATCTTTTAAATGATTTTTTGATTTCACAAAAAAAAGGCAGGATCTAAAATAGGTTGTATATTAAAAAGGACGTAATTTAAACTATTAATTTCATTAGTGTTTTAAAATGCCTTATTTTACTGCTGTTTATTATCTGTGTTTTATACAATACTAATAAAATGTGACTTGTAAGCAGGCATTATTGGTAAGGGTTTGATATAACTTGATATAACTGTCTCTTCTACAGGTTTCTGCAGAACAACAGCATTCAGACAGTGTCCAGCCGTGCATTCAGTGGCTTATTCAGACTGAGAAAATTGTGAGTCTGTTTTTTTCTCCAGGTTCTTCTTTTAAGAGCAAGCTTGATGTATAAGTGTAACATTGATTGTGCTGTATTGTGAAATTCGGCCCGAATTGCACTAGGCAAGCACTTATTCAAGAATGGCTTCAGACACTCCATCTATGTGTCAAGTCTCTCAAATTGTAAACTGCAAAAACAGTTTGAATTCAGTGGAACTGTAAATTGTTTTCAGAGTGCCTACATAATAAATTGCATTGCATGTTTTTTACAGTGTTGCAGAGATCTAGGTTTCCATTTAGACTTTCTCTGCTTTTTGATTGGACTGAACTCACAGGCAAACATGCTACTGTAGCTGGAAAGATAAGCACAGTTACTGTAGCAATTATTCATCTGTTCACTTACGCACAGTTTCACATACTGTACAGCGGTATGCTGTAGACCGGACACACATGGACATTGCATATTTGTACATATATGCACATTTGCACATACAAATTCAAATTCAAATTTTATTAGTCACATACACAATCATACACAGTATAATATGCAGTGAAATGCTTTATATGACCGCCAGTGACCTTAAAAAAAGAAAATAAAAGCTTGTACAGTACGTAAAATAAATAATCAATAAAAAGGAAATACTAAAGAAATAATTTTAACTAGTAAAATTAACTGTACAATAAGGGCATAATAAAATATTGCAAAAATATAGAAATATAGGGTAGATAGAGTATATACAGTGGTGTGAATAACTATTTGCCCCTTTCTTGATTTCTTATTCTTTTGCATGTTGGTCACACTTAAATGTTTCTGCTCATCAAAAACCGTTAACTATTAGTCAAAGATAACATAATTGAACACACAATGCAGTTTTTAAATGAAGGTTTATGTTATTAAGGGAGAAAAGAAACTCCAAATCTACATGGCCCTGTGTGAAAAAGTGATTGCCCCCCTTGTTAAAAAATAACTGTGGTTTATCACACCTGAGTTCAATTTCTGTAGTCACCCCCAGGCCTGATTACTGCCACACCTGTTTCAATCAAGAAATCACTTAAATAGGAGCTAACTGACAGAGAAGTAGACCAAAAGCACCTCAAAAGCTAGACATCATGCCAAGATCCAAAGTAATTCAGGAACAAATGAGAACAAAAGTAATTGAGACCTATCAGTCTGGTAAAGCCATTTCTAAAGCTTTGGGACTCCAGCGAACCACAGTGAGAGCCATTATCCACAAATGGCAAAAACATGGATCAGTGGTGAACTTTCCCAGGAGTGGCCGGCCGACCAAAATTACCCCAAGAGCGCAGAGACAACTCATCCGAGAGGCCACAAAAGACCCCAGGACAACATCTAAAGAACTGCAGGCCTCACTTGCCTCAATTAAGGTCAGTGTTCACGACTCCACCATAAGAAAGAGACTGGGCAAAAATGGCCTGCATGGCAGATTTCCAAGGCGCAAACCACTTTTAAGCAAAAAGAACATTAAGGCTCGTCTCAATTTTGCTAAAAAACATCTCAATGATTGCCAAGTCTTTTGGGAAAATACCTTGTGGACCGACAAGACAAAAGTTGAACTTTTTGGAAGGTGCGTGTCCTGTTACATCTGGCGTAAAAGTAACACAGCATTTCAGAAAAAGAACATCATACCAACAGTAAAATATGGTGGTGGTAATGTGATGGTCAGGGGTTGTTTTGCTGCTTCAGGACCTGGAAGGCTTGCTGTGATAGATGGAACCATGAATTCTACTGTCTACCAAAAAATCCTGAAGGAGAATGTCCGGCCATCTGTTTGTCAACTCAAGCTGAAGCGATCTTGGGTGCTGCAGCAGGACAATGACCCAAAACACAGCAGCAAATCCACCTCTGAATGGCTGAAGAAAAACAATGAAGACTTTGGAGTGGCCTAGTCAAAGTCCTGATCTGAATCCTATTGAGATGTTGTGGCATGACCTTAAAAAGGCGGTTCATGCTAGAAAACCCTCAAATAAAGCTGAATTACAACAATTCTGCAAAGATGACTGGGCCAAAATTCCTCCAGAGCACTGTAAAAGACTCATTGCAAGTTATCGCAAACGCTTGATTGCAGTTATTACTGCTAAGGGTGGCCCAACCAGTTATTAGGTTCAGGGGGAAATTACTTTTTCACACAGGGCCATGTAGGTTTGGATTTTTTTTCTCCCTAAATAATAAAACCCCTCATTTAAAAACTGCATTTTGTGTTTACTTGTGTCATCTTTGACTAATAGTTAAATGTGTTTGATGATCAGAAACATTTTGTGTGACAAACATGCAAAAGAATAAGAAATCAGGAGGGGGGCAAATAGTTTTTCACAGCACTGTATGTATATAGACTTAAAGTGTCAGTGGTTGTGCAAATATGCATGAAAGGTGACATGTGCAATTGTCCAGATGTATGAGTATTTAGTGCAAGTGTGTATGAATGTGTCCATGATTGTCCAGTCAGTGTTGTGAGCTTAAAAGATGTTATTAGTCCTGTGTGGAGGTGTGATTGAGAGACCTTATCGCCTGCGGGAAGAAGCTCCTCCTCAGTCTCTCTGTGTTGGCCTTTAGGGAGCGGAATCTCTTCCCAGACCGCAACAAAGAGAACAGTCCATTACTGGGGTGACTGAGGTTCTTCATGATCTTCCTGGCCTTAGTCCAGCACCGCTTGCTGTAGATGGAGTGCAGGTCAGGGAGCTCAGTGCGGATGATGCGCTCGGCTGATCGCACCACCCTCTGTGGAGCTCGTCTGTCCTGCATGGTGCTGTTCCCGAACCAGGTCGTGATGTTTCCCGTCAGGATGCTCTCTATGGTGCAGGAGTAGAAGTTCCTGAGCACCTTGGAGGGCAGTCTAAAGTCTCTCAAGCGTCTGAGGTGGTAGAGACGCTGCCGGGCTTTTTTCACCACGGTGTTGATGTGACAGGACCATAACAGGTCCTGCGTGATGTGAACACCGAGGTATCTGAAGCTGTCCACTCTCTCCACTGGGCTCCTGTTGATGACGGGGGTCTGGTAGTTCCTCTCCTGCTTTGTACTAAAGTCCACTATCAGCTCCTTTGTCTTACTGACGTTCAGGAGGAGATTGTTCCTCTGGCACCAGTTCTCCAGATTTCCAATCTCCTCTAGGTAGTCCGACTCATCATTGTTGGTGATCAGTCCGACCACGACGGTGTCGTCAGCAAACTTGATGATGGAGGTGGAGTTGGTAGTGGCCACGCAGTCGTAGGTGTACAAAGAGTACAGCAGGGGGCTCAGAACACAACCCTGGGGGGCTCCAGTGCTGAGAGTGAGTGTGGCTGAGACATGTCCACCCATCCTTACTGCCTGTGGTCTGCCAGTCAGAAAATACTCTGAGAATACGACCTGAGATGCCGTCTGGTCCTGCTGCTTTCCTGGTGTTCACTCTCTTGAAGGTTCTCCTCACGTCGTGCTCGGAGATGATGAGCGCGTTCCCGGTGCTGGCTGTGTCTTCCTGTCTGCAGCCGTTAGCGCCGCTAGCATTAGCGCCGTTAGCATTAGCATCGCTAGCGTCTTTAGCTGCAGCCTCGAAGCGAGCATAGAAGGTGTTGAGCTCGTCTGCCAGAGTCGCGTCCGCGTTCGTCATACCGGATGCTGGTGCTTTATAGTCCGTTATTGTTCTCAGTCCCTGCCACAGGCTCCTAGAGTCACTCTGTTGAAGCTGTGACTCTAGTTTTCTCCCGTAGCGCTGCTTCGCCTCTTTCACCGCCTTCCGGACGTTGTATGACGCAGCCTTGTACGGTTCCATGTCCCCCGACGCAAGTCCCGTGTTGTAGGCAGCGGTGCGAGATCTCAGAGCGTCGCGGATGGTTTTATCCACCCACGGCTTCTGGTTGGGAAACGTTCTGATAGTCTTTTTCTCTACCGTATCGTCTGCCAGCTTTTCAATAAATCCCACAACCGCTTCCGTAAACACGCTGACGTCATCATCGGAGCTGTTTCTGAACATGTCCCAGTCTGCGTCATCGAGTGCGTCCTGTAACGCGGCCACCGATTGGTCCGTCCAGCGCGCGACCTCCCTCTGGACCGGCACTTCCTTTTTCAGCCTTTGTTTATATTTTGGCATGAGGAAGATGGCGGCGTGGTCGGATTTACCAAACGCTGGACGAGATTGTGCCTTGTAACCGTCTTTCACCGTGGTATAACAATGGTCCAGTGTCCTTTCGCCCCTGGTGGGGCAGGTGATGTGCTGATAAAAGTTCGGCGCTGCGTGTTTGAGGTTGGCACTATTAAAATCCCCCGCCACAATGAGCGCAGCATCCCGGTGTTGTGTCTGGTGCTGTGTGAGCGCCTCATGCAGCTCGCATAAGGCAGTTTCGGTGTCTGCTTGTGGAGGAATGTAAACGGCACTGATTATGACCGATGTGAACTCCCGTGGAAGATAAAATGGACGACACATGATGGACAGTAGTTCCAGGTTTGGTGTGCAGGAGCGTGTAAAAGGAACAACGCTCGCGCTGTTGCACCAGCTGTTCACCATTAAGCACACGCCGCCTCCCCTTGACTTCCCCGAGTCCCGCGTCCTGTCCATGCGGTGAACCGAGAAGAACTCGGCCGGCTGTATGGCGTGGTCTGGCACCGCTGGGTTCAGCCATGTCTCGGTGAAGCAGAGGAGATTGCAGTCCCGAATGTCTCTCTGGAACTTTATCCTGGCCATGAGGTCATCAAGTTTGTTCTCCAGTGACTGGACGTTGGCGAGCAGGATGCTAGGCAGAGGTGTGCGGTGTGCACGGGCTCTGAGCCTGTTCCTCACGCCGGCTCGTCTCCCTCGAGGCCTCCGATTCGCGTCGCGTCCATTGTTCTCCCTCAGGATGTCACTCGGCCAGCTCGGATCCGGAGTTAAAAACGTCGAATTGTGAGTACATTGTATACCAATAGAAACAAGAGTGTCTCTATCATACCTAATGTACTCAATGGTGGTGATTTTGCCGATTTTAAAACACTGAAAACTAACTTAAAGAACAAAAACAAAGAAAAGGTGGTCGGAGCAGTCGTGACGGCAGCCGACCTCACCGGCGCCATCTTGGAATCCCGATGCATGCACAATTGCACACTTCCTGAACATTCCATTTCTTTCCATTTCCATTTTTTTATTTCCATTTAAATTTATTGATTTTCTTGTCTACATTTGTACAGAAGTTTTTATATTTCTTATATATTTTTTGAAATTTCTATTCTATTTCTATTTTATATAGTTCTATTTCTATAGCTAAACTTACTCTTACTTTATTGTATTTTATTCCACTATTTATTTCTTAATTGTTTTTTTTTTCTAAAAAAGGTCAACGGCGGTCGTTTACGCATTTCACTGCATATCGTACTGTGTAAGACTGTGTATGTGACGAATTAAATTTGAATTTGAAGCTTGTGGTTTTAGACTAGGGCTGCACGATATTAGGAAAATATGCGATATTGTTGCTGAATATTGCGATAACGATATTTCTTGCGATATAACATTTCCCTAGAGAAATGCATTTTTAAATTATTATTATTGCCTATTTTTTTTATTATTTATTTATATGTAATGATCATACTAAAATAAACAGGTAATAGATATTTGTCTGATGTAATTAAATCTAATTCAGGCTAAAAAGAAACTATATGTCAAGGAAGTTGCAAATATTTAGACTTAAACACTATGAATGACTTAAAACCCTCAGCAGATATTCTGATTTCTGGTTTGCTGTTACCATAGACCTGCCAACACAATATGAATTACTTTCAAACATTACTTTTTATTTACGTGTAACCATACACTCATCAATAGTGTCTTAAAACTTTTAAACAAAATATTCTCTTTGGCTTACCTGTTTTTTTTATGTTTTTTTTTTATAAAAATAAATATTATTAAACAAAAATTAAATAAAAAATACTATTTGTCTCACACACACACACACACACACACACAAACCCGGAAGTATAAGAGGAGTAAACATAACCATCGCATAGAGCTTAGTCACTGTGTTCACGCATGTCGGTGCAGATTGTTTACTTTCTGATTCGAGTGTGTGTCTATAGGACGTGGGTTAAATTAGTGTTTTTCCCTTGCTCCCCTTCTGTGAGAGTCCTTAAACTAATTCGCGTGGTTATCCTGCCTACTCACTTGCTTCCGCGTCTGGGTTTACTGTCCACGCTACAAAGGGCTAACGGCTAATGGCTAAGTCTTCTGATCATTTGGGGTTAGTTCGCGACAGAATGAAGTATAAATAAAAAATAATAATAATAAAAAAAAAAATTATATATAATATTATAATATATATATTTATATAAAGATATAAGCGGGTATAAACATAGTAAGGGCCCATCTGATTGGTCAAATTTGAACACAAATGCTTGGCACATAAAGTATTTATCGCAACTCTTTGCGATATGGTATTCGCCCATGCCATTATCGCGATAACGATATTTTTTCAATATATCGTGCAGCCCTATTTTAGACCACAATAATTCATTAGTATGGTGTAGGGCCTCCTTTTGCGGCCAATACTCGTCGCTGGGAATGACAGACACAAGTCCTACACAGTGGCCAGAGGGATTTTGAGCCATTCTTCTTGCAGAATAATGGCTAGGTCATTACATGATGCTGGTGGAGGAAAACGTTTCCTGACTCGCTTCTCCAAAACACCCCAAAGTGGCTCGATAATATTTAGATCTGGTGACTGTGCAGGTCATGGGAGATGTTCAACTTTACTTTGATGTTCATCAAACCACTCTGTAACCAGCCTTGCTGTGTGTATTGGTGCATTATCATCCTGATACACGGCACCACCTTCAGGATATAATGATTGAGTGACCATTGGGTGTACAAGGTCCTCCAGAATGGTTTGGTAGTCCTTGACAGTGGCGCGCCCATCTAGCACAAGTATTGGGCCTAGGGAATGCCATGGTATTGCAGCCAAAATCATCACTGATCACCCCCATGCTTCACTCTGGGCATTCAACAGTCTGGGTAATACCCTTCTTTTGGGCTTCTCCACACCGTAACTCTCTCTGATGTGGGAAAGACAGTGATGGTGGATTCATCAGAGAACAATACATGTTTCACATTGTCCACAGCCCAAGATTTTCGTTGCTGGCACCATTGAAGCTGACGTTTGACATTGGCATGAGTGACCAAAGGTTTGGCTATGGCAGCCCGTCCATGTACATTAACCCTGAGGAGCTCCCGACGAACAGTTTTGGTGGAAACAGGAGAGTTGAGGTGCGCATTTAATTCTGCAGTGAGTTGGGCGTCTGTGGTTTTATGTTTTTTGGATACAATTCGGGTTAGCACCCGAACCTCCCTTTCAGACAGCTTCCTCTTCCATCCACAGTTACTTCTGTTGGATGTGGTTTGTCCTTCTTGGTGTTATGCTGACATACCGTGGTGCTTGATACATCACAAAACTTGCTGTCTTGGTCACAGATGTGCCAGCAATTTGTCCTCTTTTGTCTGTTGTGTGTATTGCAATATTTTAAGCAAAACTGTGCTATTACCCTGCTAATTTAACCTTCAATTCAATTCAATTCAATTCAGTTTTATTTGTATAGCGCTTTTAACAATTGACATTGTCTCAAAACAGCTTTACACAATCAAAAGAATTATTTAAGTTTGTATGGAATGTGAATGTGTATGAATCAAAATGTTCAGATATTCCCTGGCGAGCAAGCCCGAGGGCGACAGTGGCAAGGAAAAACTCCCTGAGACGGTAATAGGAAGAAACCTTGAGAGGAACCAGACTCGACAGGGAACCCATCCTCATCTGGGTGAAACAGATAGCAGGAAATGATCTGCATTTATACAGTGTTGAGTGTTAGGTTCAGCTATAATAGTTGATGTTAATTGATGTTATAATACTTGATGTAAAATGGAGTCCAGTAGTTATTCGAGACTCAGATAGACTTGTAGAAAGTTCCAGTCCTGAACTATCGAATTGTCAAGTCCTCAGAGAAACAGCTGACCACACCAGTCGAGGCCAGAACCATCTTCTAAGTATAGAGAATCATACCACCAGACGCATCCTAAAGAGACACACGGGGCATCCATGCGATGAGACCTCCAACCAGAAACCGGGCACCAGGATGGATCAGACAGGTCCGGAGGGCAGAGGGAGTCTGGATCATCACTGGCAGCTCAGGAACCACATGTGTAGCTCGACAGAGAGAGAGAGAGAAAGAGTGAAAGGGGGAGACAGGGGGAGAGAGGAAAGAGAAAGAGGGGGAGGAAGAGAAGAGGAGGAGAGATTGCAATTAGGTATGGTCACAGTCACAATGTCTAATGTGAATGTATATTTACTGTAGAGTGCAAGCAGGGACTCCGGCAGGACTAACTATGACAGCATAACTAAAAGGGAGAGCCAGAAGGAAACACAAACATGAGGGCTCCCTGAGATGTAAAGCAAACAATCACCTCACCGTCAACAAACCTGAGTGATCAAATGAGACTGAGGAAGACAGCATCTAAACATACCAGTTCACCATAATACTCTACGTCCATGAGTCCCCCAGATCTGCTCCTTTACCTTATGGCAAATCTATTTATAAAATGCTTGGTTAAATAAATAGGTTTTTAGCCTAGACTTAAACACTGAGACTGTGTCTGAGTCCCGAACACTATTTGGAAGACTATTCCATAATTTTGGGGCTTTGTAAGAAAAAGCTCTGCCCCCAGCTGTAGTTTTCATAATACGCGGTACTAATAAGCAGCCTGCATCCTTTGACCGATGTAGGCGTGGCGGATCGTAAGACACTAGCAGTTCGCTCAGATACTGCGGCGCGAGACCATTTAATGCCTTATATGTCAAGAGTAGTATTTTAAAATCAATGCGAAATTTCACAGGGAGCCAGTGCAGTGAAGATAGGATAGGGGTGATGTGCTCATATCTTCTGGTTCTAGTGAGGACTCTCGCTGCTGCATTTTGGACTAGCTGAAGCTTGTTTATGCACCTAACTGAACAACCAGACAGTAAGGCATTACAATAGTCCAACCTAGAAGTGATAAAAGCATGAACTAGTTTTTCTGCATCATTTAGCGACAATATATTTCTTATTTTGGCGATATTTCTAAGGTGAAAGAATGCTATCCTGGTGATATTATCTACATGAGCTTCAAATGAAAGGCTGGAATCTATAATCACGCCGAGGTCTTTTACTGTTGCACTTGACGGAACAGAAAGGCCATCTAAAGTTACGGTGTGATCTAAGATTTTACTTCTAGCTGTATGCGGTCCTATGACTAGAACTTCTGTCTTATCCGGATTAAGCAGAAGGAAGTTAATTAGCATCCAATTTCTTATGTCCTGAACAACTTTAGTAAGATGGTTTTTCTCATCAGGTTTTGTTGAGATGTATAGCTGTGTGTCGTCAGCATAACAATGAAAACTAATACCATGCTTACGGATTATGTTGCCCAGAGGAAGCATGTAAAGGGAAAAAAGCAGTGGGCCTAAAACTGAACCCTGCGGAACGCCAAACTCCACTAGAGAACATGCAGAATAATCACCATTTAAGTCTACATACTGATAACGATCGGTCAAATAGGATATGAGCCAGGAGAGGGTTGTACCCTTAATTCCTACTAAATTTTCTAATCTGTGAAGAAGAATAGCATGATCAATAGTGTCAAAAGCTGCACTGAGGTCGAGTAATACAAGCATAGTTACACAACCCTGATCAGAGGCCAATAGGAGGTCATTTACTACTTTAACGAGAGCTGTTTCTGTGCTGTGATGAGGCCTAAATCCTGACTGATACAGTTCGTGTATGCCATTTCTATGTAGATATGAGCATAGCTGCTCCGCTACTATCTTTTCCAGAATCTTAGAGATAAAGGGGAGGTTTGATATTGGCCTGTAATTGGACAGCTGACAGGGGTCGAGGTCAGGTTTCTTAATTATTGGTTTAATAACTGCTACTTTAAAAGATTTTGGAACATAACCAATGCTGAGTGAGGAATTAATTATTCTCAACATCGGTTCTGTTATTACTGGTACTATCTGTTTAAGAAAATGTGTCGGTATAGGATCTAATATACAGGTTGATGAATTTGCAGAAGAGATGAGTGAAATTAGTTCATTCTCTTCAAGAGGAGTAAAGTATTCTAGGTTTGAATCTGACATGGCTAGGTTAACATCAGTATCAATTACATTGTTTGGTTTCAAAGCCTCAATTTTATGCCTGATATTTACAATTTTATTATTAAAAAAGTTCATGAAGTCCTCACTATTGCATGATGTTGTTGTGGAGATTTCTGTAGTGGTCTTATTTCTGGTTAATTTGGCTACGGTATTAAATAAAAATCTAGGATTATTTTTATTTTCTTCTATAAGAGTGGAGAGATACGTTGATCTAGCTAGCTACACTAAGAGCTTTCCTATAGTTCAGGATGCTCTCTTTCCATGCTATTTGAAATACCAACAATTTAGTTTGACGCCATTTACGCTCTAATTTCCGAGCAGTCTGCTTTAAACCTTCACACTTTGCTCTTACTGGTGGAATGTGCAATCAATGAAGATTGGCCACCAGGCTGTTAAAATTTAGCCATGAAACCTCCAACACTAAATTGGCCAGTGTTTCAGTTTCATTGTCCAATCCCTGTATATACCATAATGGGCTCTGCTGCATGCAAATTCATCCCTTGAAATTCCAATAACAAGTGTCAAAACATGTGGAGACACTGTGTAGGATATAAAGTGGTGAGAACTTTATTCTCTGCTCAGTAAGAAAAGTTGAGGTGGTTTGAAATTATGAAATTCCATGTGGCAGCTTCTCCACTGTAAATGTATGTTACATGTGTTTCCATAGTACTGCCGAAATATTGTTCTTTCTGGATGACAGCGATGAAAAATTTATAACAGACACAATCCATTTCTTTTTGTGATGTACTGTATGATGCAGTTAATGTTGAATGTTTCATCACACACGGCATTAGAGAATTGAGCAACAGGAGATATTAGTGTTATCTCAACAGGCCATATACACAGTAAAGCATCTAATGCATAGGAAGAATTTGATAACAAAAATGCTCACAAAGGTTTTCAGACCATTATTTATGTACATCTTGCATGATATCCAGCACCACTGTCTCCTAGTTTAATATAACCACAGCATCTCATGCTAAAGTTGCAGTTATTTTCTGAAAAAATGCAGATCATTTGCATAATATTTTATAGAACATTTGGATTTCAGTTGTCTTATACAGTAGTAAGTGAAGGATATATATATATAATTTTATTTAATTTTTTTTACTTTATATGTTTGGGTGTATTTCTATTTTCTAAATACATTTTGACTGTATGACGGAGGTCAGAAGAAACAATGGACCGGTATTTCATATTGTTTGCATAGTATGCAATATACTGTACACATCACACTATGATGGCTGTTTGTTGATTTACATTTTACGATCTTGTTGTGTAGTTGTAATTAGGTTGCAGCATTATTAATCTGAAATATTAACTTTTTGTTGTATATTTCAAGTTGATATTGCAATAAAATATTTCAATATCAACAATTGCAATTAAAATTTAAAATACTGCAGTTGAACTAATGCAACTTTTGAAACAATGTAGTTTTTGAAAGATTTACTTATTTACATTTACTAGCATTTATGCTGCTTAAAATCCATTTGCACATCAGTAATACGTCTATGATTGTCGTATCAGTACTTGATTGTCGTACATCAGTCTCAGTATATCTCATGTGAGCAAAACAATCACACTTCTCTTTAGTGTTGTAGTGTTATCGCTGTTTAATTTTCTGCCAGAAATATTTCTGTGATGTTCAATATGGCTCCCAAACATAGAGAAACTAGTGCTAGTGCATAGTGGCAGCTATGTGTACCCAGAAGAACTGATGGTAATTCTGGTTTTGCAGGCAAAGGATGGTCACACCAAATACTGATTTGATTTGGATTTATCTTCTGTTAATTTACTTTCAATTTTGTTATTTGATAAAATGTAACTATTAACACATTAAAATTTCCAATATTAAATTCCCGGTATTAAAATAGCCAAGAACCCAAGTGTCACTATAAATGAGATCCTGAGATCCATTGTAGAGATATGAGACCCTTACAGAAGGACAACCAGCACTGCAGCACTTCAGGCCTCCATAGTAGAGTAACCAGACAGAAGCCATTCCTCGCTAAAAGGCACAAGACAGCCTGCTGAAATTTTCCAAAATTCCAAAAGCAAAATCCTCTGCCCTGAAGATACACAGATTAAACAGTTTGGAACGAGGAAATCGGGCACTGCAGTCTTTACAGTCAAACACAGTGGTGGCATGCTGGGGGGATGTATTTCTGTTACTGGGACTAGGAAACTAGTATAGAGACTGGGAGACTAGTCACGAAGCTTGTAATATCATTCACAAGCAGACTTGTACTTTAACCAAGTACAAGTCTTGGTTAAAGTATGTAAGATAAGTCTTACATACTGTACTTACAGTGTGTAAATCGGAAATTTCAGTTTAAAAAAATAAATTAATTAACAACCTGTTCTAGGTGTTGTGTGTAGAATGATGAGAAAAATTTAAATGTAAAATGAGTGTGAAAATTTTTAAATTTGAAAGGGTCTGGTTTCAGACACAGATATTGACAAAATTTGGGTATAACAATTTATGTTTTCACATCTGGGATAACACAGGAAGATCAAAGCCTGCTGATTGCAGTGGTTCGTTTCAGTGTTTTTTGAAGTTTGCTCCCTGTTCCTCAGGCTGTGTACTTTCCCGAGAAACCCTGAATTTGTGAACTTGAAAAATTATGCAGATGGTATTTTTTAAAACAATTTCGAAAATATATTTTCGAAAGCAATTTAGTAAGGTTAGTATTTATTAACAAAATTTTAAATGCGTAAGTTACATTTTCATATACAGAGCTATTCACTCAATAGAGGCCCAGAATAATTCTGTATTAACTCTCGCTAGGATGAAGCAATCTGAATGAAACAACATACAAAGCACTCTCTCAGTACATGGAGCTTCAGATTCAGAATGCCATTTAATGCCGGTACCCCTTCACTCAGTCACTAGACTTCTCATCAGGATAGTGGTTGTACAGTAATGAGCAGGGCTTCTAATGCGAACCTATTGGGTCACTAGTCTGTTTAAGTGATGTCAGAGTGAATTAAGGAAGAAATATAGTGTTCCAGACATACCCTCAAAGAGTATTATTCAGAGGATGGTACAGAAACTGGAACCGTTGGGATCATTGATTCCTTTTCATGGCGGAGGTCGTCTGAAAGTGTCACAGGACACAATTGGTGATGGGGAAACTTTGTCTGCAGCAGTCGCCTACCAAATATCAATGACTTCTTGCACAGGAGGCTTGGAGGTCTTATTCCACATGTCCGAGAGCTGCAATCTTGTAGAATTTGTAGAATTGCATGTGTATCGTGTCACCATCATTCAGGAGCTCAAAGCATATCTGATATGCAGAAAAGAGTCAGGTACTGTCACTGGTTTCAGTATTCTCCGGTACATAGAGTGCCACGTTGAAATGTGTCTGGCAGAAAACTGAGATCACTTCCAGCATCGCATGTAATGCAGTCGATTACATATACATCAAAGTATGTAGCGTTTTATTTTGTTCCGATTGCTTCATCATAGCGAGAGTAAATAAATTGCAGTGCTGAAAAGGTCAAGCATTGTACTGTAAATGCTGTAGGAATCTTTATTCCATTTAAATCAAATTGAAATGCAACAACAATTAAACATTTTTATTACAATATGCTTTTAGTTATTGAGGTATTTTGGCACTGTTATATACTTTCATCTCATGACGAGTATCATTTCCTTGTTTTTTTGGCAGGCACCAATAGCAAAGTTATCATGTTGTGACAATAATACAATTAATTCAGCCAACACTCATTGGCAATCCAGCTCATGAGTCACACTCAGGCTCTTGAAATTCATGCCAACCCAAGTGATATAGGTGGTCTGGATGTTTTCTTGCATTTGGCCTGTGCTTACTGCCAGCAACTCTAATCTGCTTTCTAACAATCAACAGAGTCCTCATCCCACTTCACTCCTATTGAGGGACCATTTCTGCCATAATTAACATTAATTTCAGCATGTAGGTCATGCTTGTAGAACATGTATTTGTGGAATCAGAATGTGCACATGCAGGATAAAGATTTGGTAGAATGTCCAGTCTAAAGTATATTATAGAATGGCCTCACTAAAAAAAACAGCTAGACTAGAGAAATGCTTGTGGAAAAAGAAAATTTGGTCATAGTTTTTGTTATCGTCAGCCGGTCTTTTCCTTTTGGATCTAGTAGAAGCCACTTTGATATCAAATGTTTTGTAACACATTCTGATGGCACTCCATCCATGTACCAAAAATAATGTGAATACCTTGAGATCAGTGGCGGTTTTAGGGTAGGGTGAAGTGGGCAGCCGCCCAGGGCGGCATTTTTTAATGTCTCCCAAATGAAGCGGACAAGAAGGGGGCTAAATTATGTCTCTGACTTTCTTACAAATAACGCACATTTCATTCAAAATATTATAAACACACACCAGTAATTTGCACTTTTTTTCATTTATTTAATTGTGTGAAATGGCAAATAAAAATAGGTAATAAAACGATTATGCTGTGGAGGTGAATTGGTTTAGTCTTGACTTCTGGTCGTGAGTGACAGCATTGGGGGAAATCTGTTGATTGTCGAATCGTCGATAGTAACACAGCGATGGAGAGAAAAAGGCCAAAGCTGTCAGGGGCCCAATTCGCCGGGAGGGAATCTCGCCCAGGGAGCAATTCAGTGTAGAACCGCCACTGCTTGAGATAGAGACATTTATTAATCATTAAAAGTTGATACTGTTAGTAAAGCTTTTTAAACCATGTGTTGTATACAAAAACAAGTAAAAGGGGTGATTAAAAGCACGAATAGTGCATTTGCTTGGTGAGTATGCACAATGTGAAATTTCCTAAAATAGGTTGAGAACTTTGGAAACCGACAAGGCCAAAATAATAATAATAGTAATAATAATAATAATTGCTTTATTGTGTCCCTTTTTACCTCAATGACTTTGGGTTTCTTTATTTGGGCATATACATAACCCCTGATTTAAAGGATTTGTTCTCAAAGAACTACTCATCTTAATAACTAGACTTAAGCATAATATGAATAGGTGGACAATTCAAATGTGCTCCCCCTGTTTACTTCATCATTTCTGTGTATACCATGTTATTTAAATCATAACCTTTTTAAGGGTCTGAATGCAGCTACAGCATTAGTAAGTTTATATGGAATAATGAAAAACCCAGGATCAAAGTCATGTCTCTCCTGAAGCCAGAGGACTGTGGCGATGGATCTTTGACCAACATGCAGCTTTGTTGGCCCACTCAGATCAAACAAATGCTTAGAAGGTTTTTAAATGATACAGACTCCGTGTGGGTCAGTATAGAAATATTTGCTTGTGCTCCAACAACACTAACATCCCTTTCATTCATTAATAATTTTAAGGAGACCTGGACAGTAGTTGAACATTTTTTGTTATTTAATTCCCTTTTCGTTTGGGAAGATGTCAGAAGATATCTCTGGGGATTGGATCATCAAATTCCTGGGGAGACATTGAACTTCGTTAGCTAGTATTGACCTTCGAACCTGGGTAGAAAAGGTATTTCTAATTTAGTCAGTTCATTTACAAATAATGTTCTCAAATCGTTCAAGACACTTATAATAGATAGATTATCAACCTCCTATAACTTTTTTTTTATTTATCCAGCTACATAATTTTACTCAATCTGAAATGAGACGGGAAAATCCGCTAGGAACTGTCTGTTATTGAGAATTGTCTCCTTCTACCAGGGGCGCTGAAGGGTCAGATCTTATACCATAGGTGTATGGATCTCTTTTATCAGAAACCTCTTAATTTTAAAATCCTCTAAGAAATTTTTGGGAAAGTGATATGGATCATTCACTAATTATACATGTCTCTATATATGTGAGGAATTTTTTTCATAAATCAACTTTAATTTTTGTGCTTGAACAAAACTTTAAACTCTTATACAGAACATATCTCCCCCCTGTATGCCTCCATAAAATGTGCTCTAATGTATCTCAGCTGTGTTTTAAATGTAGTTCAGAAACGGGAACATTGATGCATCTATTTTGGGATTATAAGAAAATTAAACTCTTTTGGTATGAGGTACATGATCTGCTTAGAAATAGAAAACTCTATTGTCTCCAACTATATACCTCTACCTGTTAAATTGTAGATCCTCACTAGATCTTCTTTTTGATTTAAACTGTTTACTAAATTTCATAACTTATCTGGCAAAATTATTTTTGCTTATCTTATGGTCATCATCTCGTGTATGAACTCTGAAAATGTTTTTGGCACAAGTGGCTAATCTTCTTCCTTTGGAAAAACTTGCACATGACTTACAGAACAAATCTAAACTATTCTGATGAATATAGGCCCCTTTGTGGGATTTACTTGAACAATCACGACCCTATCTGACCATCATTTTTTCTTTTTTCTTTCTCTTTTCTTTTTGTTTTGCCCTTTTGGTTATCCATGATTACTCTTTTATATTAACAGGATATTGTTTGTGTTTAAATGTTTGCTGTAGGTGTCAATTGTATATTGTTTATTGATTGATCATCAATAAAACTATATTTAAAAAATCGCTTTACCTTTTCACCAAAGTGAAGTGTCTGAACTACCCTAAAGAAAAGAAATACAGCACTTTTGTTATTCCCTAACAAACCAAACCACTGTGTGGTACAACTTACTATTGCAGCAGTAAATCAAATGATGCTGACTTTCAACCCTCTATTTACAAGTTTTGTACAGAACATATTTACAAAGAGCAAATTCAGTCCAATTTTATTTTTTTATTTTATATATTAAAGCAGATATATATATATATATATATATATATATATATATATATATATATATATATATATATATATAAAAGCAGATTTACAGAATGAAATAACTAAACTAGAAAAGGGCAAATCAAAAATTTAACTCGGACACGTGAACGGTCATACTGTACACAGAATATTCATAAGAATCAGGGTAAGTACAAAGGAAACATGAATGTAGTCAGAAAGATTAAACAGAGATCCATACACTGTATGTCTAAATAGCAAAAAAAAGCAGAAACACATTAAAGCAAATCCATGGGTTTGCCGGAGTATAGATGGAAGGGGGTTACATAGTCTTACCAGCCTACCAATCACGAGTAAGAATCACACAACATTCTAATATTACTATCTGATACCACTTTAGCTACAGTGGTGATCAAAAGCTTACGGTACATTAACATGAATGCCATGGCAAGTTTGGCCATTTAATGATTTATCTCAACTGATCTTTTTTTTGGAGGTAGAATTGTTGTACCATATACACCATCATTGAATAAGTGTTTGGAGCAAGTTTAATTTATTTAATGTGCTCTAAGATATAAACACACCTATAAAGGATCTAAATCAAATACCCACTTAGATTATTGATTGAGAGGAGGAGATAATCCCAAAATGTCTTTACAATGCCTCAACCTTCTGTTAGTGATCACTGCATGACTACAGCTGGTAGCTTCTGTACAAGCATAAAATAATTTAGTTCGACAGCACTAACTGGATTGACCATTACACACATTCATGTCAGGAATGACAAATTCCAAAGTCAGTTTTAAAAATTGTATGCAAGTACATTGGGAAGTGTAGCTACTCTGAAAAAAGACTAAAACCGTCTCCCTGATTTGAGAAGAAACTGGCACGGGAGATCAGAAACAGCCTAGGAACAACCACGGCACAGGCCTGCCACGAACTGGAAACTGCTGGAACAGTGCTAACCACTAAACCACCATGCTGCCAAGTGTAAGATGAGATAAATGCATCTGTTGCAGAAGGTAGCCACTCACCAAATTTAAATATTGGTCTAATATTAGAGGGGACTGAGTAATATCCGTAGGAGCCAACTGTGAAAATAAATATTCAAAAGGGTTAAAACTGTGGATTATTATGAGCATCCCAAATGAGTGTGTGGGTCGCTCAAATGACATTCCCAGGCTCAAAAACTGTTGCCATCTAAACATGATTAATGCTGTATTCTTTTGAGGAAGAGGGCTACTCAAACTCACAAAGAAGCATATTGTGTGATGATATTCCCTCTGTAAAATCTGATCTTCTGTAAGTTAAACTGACATCCACTCTGCAGTAGATAAATCACTGGCTTGTGGATATTACAGTTCCGCTGAGGGCTTGCTACATGACACTTTCATAGTACACTACATAGATTTCTTTTCAAAGACATTATCAATTGTCAATATTGTCACCAATGCTGAGCATTTTGGAGGCTTGGAAGTACTGTATGTCTCATCACTTACTATTGCAGTGGTAATTGTAGTAATTGTATAGTCAAGGCTGCGGGATTATAGTGTTTTCCACTGGGGATCCTAGAATTTTATGCAGCATACAGTACATATGAATGCACTATGACACTCCTACTGTAGGTATGACTTTGGTAATTGTGGTCTGATGGAGCTTTAGAAAAAACAAAAAACTCTGAAGTGTTTAGACAAATACCTGTAACTCTACCTAGGTGGTTTTAACATTCCTTGACTATCATTCACAGGTTAATGTTGATGGAAAACAAAAACAAAGATTAAACCTAACATAAACCTACTGCCCCTAAAATCAAATAAAAAAAAACTAATGAAAAACTCAGTTTACAAACTTAGTGACTTGGTGGTTAACACTGTCGTCTTGCACTTCTAGGGTCCGGGTTCATATCCAGGCCAGGTTTGATTCCCGCATCTGTGTGCATGGACTTTGCATGTTCTTGGTGGGTTTCCTCCAGTTTTCTCCCACAGTTCAAAGACATTCAGATTATGCTAATTGGCATTCCCTAATTCACAGTAGTGTGTGAGTGTCTAAGGAAGGGATGTACCATGCCTTGTGCCCTTCCATACAGGTTAAAACAGTTTGGAAGATGACTGAGTGAGTGAGTAGTCAACACAGTGGGATAGTGGTTAGCACTGTGGCCTCACACCTCCTGGGGTCGAGGGTTCGATTCCCACATCTGCTGTGGTTTTCCTCCAGGTTCTTTAATTTCCTCCAACAATCCAAAGACCTGGAGAGTAAGCTAATTGGCATTCCCAAATCCTTAAAGTCAGCCCCCTCAGCAACCCCAATGCCCACATGCTTGACTACGGGGCAACTCCAGCACATTTTTAAATACAAAAGATGCTAAAGTAATAATTCAAAACAACCCGAAGTGATAAGTTACTGCAAGAAGTGGAAGTGGAGGCATTGCCTGTCACAGCTATTGGAATATGGAAGCATGCATCTTTCACAAATTGTCACAACTTTGTTTAGAAACAAATGTCTGTTCACCGCTCACATCACATGTGGTGTGCATAGAATACAGGAAGGCATTGATCACTCTACTGGTGGATTTCTGACTGGTGGATGTCAAAAGCTTGCCTTTTTCTTTCCAGTTAATAAGTTCCCTTACAGTGTTGTACTGTATATAAAGTTTTTCTATCTTTAAATATGCCACTGAGATAGTAGAAGAACCTTTATGCACATTTAAAATTTAAAGACAGCATCCAAACAATAGCATGTCAGAGTCTTATGACTATCAAAAGATTATTTCCAATGGATGACTGAGAACATAGGGAAGAAAACAGTTATAGCAAGGCTATGTCTATGTCCCAAACAAGACTGGGCATCTCAATCTGTCACATTGTGGGGGTGTGTGTCGGCGGTTTTGTGGCATAAATGCAGGAGGCGAGCTGGCGGTTCAACAATAAAGTTTTATTTAAGTAAAAACAAAACATAAGCTCTTTCTGAGCGCCTCTAGTAATTACTTCTACAACTTAAATAAAACATACACCAACACAAACCTAAGGACGATTAATGCAACACAAAATCTACAACTTAAACTGGCTATTTATAGTCTTTCTAATTACCTTCCTCGGTTCAGGTGCCGGCATACGTCACCTGACCGAGGTGCCGTCTGGGAACTGAAGTATAAACACACAGTAACTAAAACAAACTACAACCGAATAAAGGACGCAGTGGCGCCCTCTAGGGGTGAACCCTTACATCACCCCCCCTTTAAAAATGCTCACATTCACGGTGACCCTGGACACCCACCCCAATGTCCCACCTTTTCCTTCTTGTCCCTGAGGCTGGGTGATGGAGCTGGCCTGGGGCCTGTGTGCCCTCTGCCGAGGAGCTGGTGCGACGATCTCGGCGCCGTGCTGAGGAGCTGGCGCGACGATCTCGGCGCCGTGCTGAGGAGCTGGCGCGACGATCTCGTCGCCGTGCTGAGGAGCTGGCGCGACGATCTCGGCGCCGTGCTGAGGAGCTGGCGCGACGATCTCGGCGCCGTGCTGAGGAGCTGGCGCAACGATCTCGGCGCCGTGCTGAGGAGTGGGGGAAAACAGTGGGGGAAAATGTGTTTAGACTGCTGCACTAGTGGTTAAAGTAAAAGATAAGCTTTCAAGATTTGATTATTGTGAAATTTGCCAGTGTGTTATAGGACTATGGTGATATGATGGCTTAGTGGTTAGCACTGTCGCCTTGCATCTCCAGGGTCCGGGTTCGATGCCCGCCTCTGAATCGAATGCATGGAGTTCTCCCCGTGTTTGGTGTGTTTCCTCCAGGTACTCCGGTTTCCTCCCACAATTCGAAGACGTAGAGATTAGGCTAATTGGCATTCCAAAATTGTCCATAGCATGTGAAGGAGTGTGTGCATGTGTGTGCCGGTGATAGATTGGCACCCCGTCCAGGGTGTACAGTCTCCTAGGAAAGGCTCCAAGCCCCCCACAGCCCTGTACAGGATGAAGTGGTATGGAAGATGAGTGAGTGACTGAGTGTTAATGTAATATGTAAGCTTTTGTGGAAAAAAACCTAAAACCCATTATGTGTTGTGTTTTCTTGATTGTATTCTGTGTGACCTTTTCCTCTCTAGGTTTATTAGTCAAAACCACATCACTTCCTTGGGGCCTGTTGTATTCAGCGATCTCCATAAACTGCAGTGGCTGTGAGTAGCACAAATTTTATCATTTCACATAATTTTATGAGACAAAAGACATTAGATAGCAGTGCTACCCACTGCTATCTAATCAATAGTTTACATCACTCAATCAAATCAAAATGTAATACTAATAGCATAGAAATAAAAATTAAATTGATCTGCAACATCCACTAAAGTTTCCATGAAAGTAGGGACATTTTAGAACTATTGTGACAAAATTAAAGTTACAAGACAACCATGCTGAATGCTGAAATCAGAAAGTGTTGTAGTTTGTTTTAATAAATTGAATTAGATTTAGCACTGCTTGTCAGTTTAGATTGTCAGTTTGGTTTATTCTTTAAGTAAAAAATAATTATCTGCAATATCTGCAGCAAACATTTTTTCTCCAATCTTGGCTTTATACATAGTTATCTCAAAAGTAGAAAACAATTATGGCCTATAAAAATGTGAACACTGCTAAGTCAGTTATAGTGACACCATCTTTGGCAGATCTCACTGCTTTTATAGCCAGTCTTTCTTTTCATATGTAACAATCTTTCTATTATTGTTTTGTATTATCCCCTCTTTCTTGTAGAATTCTTTTAGTTTGGAAAGATTATCAGGATATATTGCATGCAAACATCCAAAGATCCTCAATGATGTTTAAGTCAGGGGCCTGTGAGGGCCAGTCCGAAAGCTTTATTTCGTGTATTTCGTGGTGTTGTGTATTTCAAGGCACAGTTTTTTTCCTGGCACAGTTTTTTTTTTAATCAGGATATGTCTCAAGATCTGTACATCATCTGTTCTAACATTACAAGATCTTGGACTTCTTGACTACAAAATGGTATTGGTCTTGTGCCAGATGTGTCATGTCTTGACAATTCAATTCAATTCAAATTTATTTATATAGCGCTTTTAACAATGGTCATTGTCTCAAAGCAGCTTCACAAAAAATTTAAAAGATTTTGTTAGAAAAGAAAATATTTGGAAGTATGTATGTGTGAGAAAAATGTGTATAGGTAATAATGAGATGAATGAATGATGAATGAAATGTCTTTGATGAGCAAGCCAAGGGTGACGGCGACGGTGGCAAGGAAAAACTTCCTGAGATGGCAATAGGAAGAAACGTTGAGAGGAACCAGACTCAACAGGGAACCCATCCTCATTTGGGTGATAACAGATAGAAATGATAACATCATGTGTGTTGTGCAGGGGAAAGTGCAATATGACAGAAAATCATTTAAATTACTGTAACATGAAGACCCGTTCAGCATAGGGATGAGCCAGTGCACAGATGAGGTGCAGAGGGCAGATGAGGTCTGGATCACTGGAAGCACAGGAGCAGCATGTGTAGCTCCAACCATCATGAAGCAGAATCCAGCTGTTGCTGGTTCTTCTCTGGATGCCTCAGGAACCTCGCAGGGTCGGCCTTTGTCTACTAAAGCTGGCACAATCTCCCGATGCCTCGGGATGGGTAGAAGGATACAGAACAGATGGGGAGAATTAGCGTAGTTGCCATTCAGTATAGGTGTACTGGAGTATGAGGTTATGGGATGAGTTACGTGTATGCCAGATTAAAAAGATGCGTCTTGAGTCTACTTTTGAACTGGGAAACCGTGTCTGCTCCCCGAACACTGTCTGGAAGGCTATTCCAAAGCTTTGGAGCTAAATATGAAAACGCCCTACCCCCTTTTGTAGATTTTGAAATTCTGGGAACTACCAGAAGTCCTGAGTTTTGTGATCTTAAACAATGTGGTGGATTGTAGTGTATCAGAAGACTGGTTAGGTATGTGGGAGCTAAACCATTTACGGCTTTGTATGTAAGTAACACAATTTTGTAATTTATTCTAGACTGAACAGGTAGCCAGTGCAGGGATGATAATATTGGGGTTATGTGATCATATTTTCTGGATCTAGTAAGAACCCTGGCGGCTGCATTTTGGACTAACTAGTGCAGTTTCTGTACTATGATGGGGCCTGAAACCTGACTGAAATTCTTCAAGGATGTTGTTTTCCTGCAAGAATGTGCATATTTGAGCTGATACTACTTTTTCTAATATTTTTTATATGAACGGAAGGTTTGAAATCGGTCTGTAATTTTTTTCATTCACGTCCAAATTAGATTTTTTAAGAAGCGGCTTAATAACTGCCAAATTGAAAGGTTTCGGGACGTGACCTAGATATAATGAAGAATTTATAATTTTTAGAAGTGGCTCTCCAACCGTAAGCATCACTTCTTTTAAAAATATGGTTGGGATTGGGTCTAACAGGCACGTTGTTGATTTAGCTGAGGTAATAAGTTTATACAGCTCTTCCTGTCCTATACCTGTAAGGCACTGAAAATCTAAATGTGAATGTGAAGCTATAGGCTGAACTGGATCATGGGATAGTATTATTAATTTTTTTAAATAAAATTTTTATTTGTATAGCGCTTTAAACAATTGACATTGTCTCAAAACAGCTTTACACAATCAAAAGAATTATTTAAGTTTGTATGGAATGTGAATGTGTATGAATCAAAATGGTCAGATAGTCCCTGGTGAGCAAGCCGAGGGCGACAGTGGCAAGGAAAAACTCCCTGAGATGGTAATAGGAAGAAACCCTGAGAGGAACCAGATTCAACAGGGAACCCATCCTCATTTGGGTGAAACAGATACTGTAGCAGGAAATGATCTGCATCTATACACTGTGTTAGGTGGCAGGCACTTCAGCTATAATAGTTGATGTTAATTGATGTTAAAATGGAGTCCAGTAGTTATTGGAGACTCAGATAGACTTGTAGAAAGTTCCAGTCCTGAACTATCGAATTGTCAAGTCCTCAGAGAAACAGCTGACCACACCAGTCGAGGCCAGAACCATCTTCTAAGTAGGTAGAATCATCCCCAGACATCAGACGCATCCCAAAGAGACACACGGGGCATCCATGCGACGAGACCTCCAAGCAGAAATGGGGCACCAGGATGGATCAGACAGGTCCGGAGGGCAGAGGGATTCTGGATCACTGGCAGCTCAGGGATGACATGTGTACCTCGACAGAGAGAGAGAGAGAAAGAGTGAAAGGGGGAGACAAGGGGAGAGAGGAAAGAGAAAGAGGGGGAGAAAGAGAAGAAGAGGAGAGATGGCAGTTAGGTATGGTCACAGTCACATAATGTGAATGTATATTTACTGTAGAGTGCAAGCAGGGACTCCGGCAGGACTAACTATGACAGCATAACTAAAAGGGAGAGCTATGGGGCGCCGTATAGGGCTTAAATCAAACTTCACTCATGCACACACATATGAAACACTCACACATACATATATACTACTAACTGCTCACACAACTACATATGAAATGCGCACTCACACACACATACATACTACTAACTGTTCACACAACTACATATGAAATGCGCACTCACACACACTCTTCTTCTTCTTTGTCTTTCGGCTGTTCCCTTTCAGGGGTCGCCACAGCGAATCATCTGCCTCCATCTAACCCTATCCTCTGCATCCTCTTCTCTCACACCAACTAACTTCATATACAGTGGGTGCACAAGCAGTATGCGACTTCTACCGTCGCCGGTGTATGGCGTCAGCATTTGGGTTTGTGTGTTTGCTGGCTTTTACCGCTGAGTGGCGCAATATAACTATAGACTGACGCCTCAGGCATCAGTTCGTTCTCTCCAGGCTTAATGAGGCGCAGGTCGTCCACAGCTGCACGTCGTTGCAGATAAAATAAAGTGAAACATTGTAAATAAACGAATTCATAATCACAGTAGTAACATTACAGTACAAATTTATAATTAAAATTAAATTCATTTTTTTTAGGATCGAATTTAAGCAACGTAAACGTTAACACACTGAACCTTTTTATTACGTGTAATTACAGTAGAAAGGCTACACGTGTAGGGTCTTGTGTCATCTTATATTTTGTGTTCTTTAAATTTGTAGCTTTTATAAGACTCTACTTTTATTTAGGTGCACTCACAATGACGAAAAAACTTCATGATTTTGTTAAATAAATAAAGTAAACGGGGTTCTGTATTGATTTTGGTGAACTTGAGCGCGTCAGAAAATTAACCCAAACTCCATGTATACTCGCCTCACAGACGTGAAAAATATATACTTATAGAAAGAGAAATATCTGCTTTAATATAAACTAATGAAAAAAATTATTAGATTATGTCATTCGTATGAGAAGTGAATTATAGGCGCGCTCGCTGCTGCGGAGACGACGAGATGACATGATCACCATCAGCACAGCCGAAACCAAAGGAATCACTAATTTATCAATGAATTATTAAAATGGTCAGAGTGAGTTTCCTGGCTGTTTTAACAAATATTTGAAGTAGATAACAGTAGCCCACATTTATAAAAGCATTTTTATTTATATAAAACTATAAATAAAAAAAATAATAATAATCCGGCATTTATTATTAGGTGTGCCCGCTGCCAAAGTTCTTCAGTAACAAACCTATAAAACATGTACATCTGTATGAATAAATTGTTTAAATGTGATCAGTGATTTATGTAAATGACTCAGTTTAGATGTAAGTAAATGCTCCTTGCTAGGGACTGACATCGGCATGCGTTTCTCCCAGCGCTGCATAGCGCTTATTTAACACCATTAATATGTGTTTGCTGAAAGAGATATCTAATCTCTCATATCGGCGCGCGCGTTCATCTGACTTTAGATCAAAACTCGGCAAAGTTAAACAGCGCACAAGCGCTGCGGGATCACTCAAACATTTAACGTACATTGACTAAAAGCTTTATTCACAACCACGTTTCAGCCATTCACACATGCATTGTGCTGTTGTTTGTACACACTTTCAGTTTTCCCCTTCTACTCTCCTCTTTCATCAAAAATGCTCCCGATATGAGCCGACACGAGCAGATTTGTTTCAGTCAGAATATTTATCAATCATAAAGAGAGGCGACATACTTGCTGATTAAACACTGCATTTTTTTTTTAAGTGAAAGCGCGCGATGTGAGCAGCTTTAATTACTGATAATTAAATCATTATTAAATGGTGGACATAAACAGCAAAAAGAATAATATTACTCTTTTGATTATTATTATCATGTTCTTTTGCTGTTTGAGCGTCTATGGATTCCAAAATTGATATTTTTACCGTTTTTTTAATCACTGGACTGGAAGGGAAAGGTTCCTTATCATAACGTGCCTTGTATTGTTTTTAATCGCTCAATACACGACCCATCATTTTAATGCTATTTTACAAAGGGTAAATACACATGGAATAATTTTATTTGGTTTGTTTATTTATAAATAAAATCTAAAATTAAAACATTGTAGAGTAATTAAAAACAGTGTAGAGTGATTAATAACACTACATGTTATGGTAAGAAAAATCTCATTCCAGGGATTACAAACTGTAACAATGTCAATTTTAGAATTCAAAAGATTTTAAATTTACACAAATTTAAGAAGAGGCCTGAAGCAAGATCCAAGATCCTCCCCAGTTTGCTGAAACCATGAACAGTGGTGATTTTAGTTTCTCCTAGTGTATACTGTAGGTGAGAACAGCTATTCACACTTGAGGTGTATTACAGTATTTGCATTTGTATGTGTCTGACATGGCAAAGCACACACAGTAACATGGCAAGAACAACAACCCCGTAATTAGAAAAGCTACTCGTGTAGGGTCTTGTCATCTTATATTTTGTGTTCTTTAAATTTGTAGCTTTTATAAGACTCTACTTTTATTTAGGTGCACTCACAATGACGAAAAAACTTTATGATTTTGTTAAATAAATAAAGTAAATGGGGTTCTGTATTGTTTTCGGTGAACTTGAGCGCGTCAGAAAATTAACCCAAACTCCGTGTATACTCGCCTCACAGACGTGAAAAATATATACTTATAGAAAGAGAAATATCTGCTTTAATATAAACTAATGAAAAAAAATTATTACATTATGTAATTCGTATGAGAAGTGAATTATAGGCGCGCTCACTGCTGCAGAGACGACGAGATGACATGATCACCATCAGCAGCACAGCCGAAACCAAAGGAATCACTAATTTATCAATGAATTATTAAAATGGTCAGAGTGAGTTTCCTGGCTGTTTTAACAAATATTTGAAGTAGATAACAGTAGCCCACATTTATAAAAGCATTTTTTATTTATATAAAACTATAAAAAAAATAATCCTGCGTTTATTTTTAGGTGTGCCCGCTACCACAGTTCTTCAGTAACAAACCTATAAAACATGTACATCTGTATGAATAAATTGTTTAAATGTGATCAGTGATTTATGTAAATGACTCAGTTTAGATGTAAGTAAATGCTCCTTGCTAGGGACTGACATCGGCATGCGTTTCTCCCAGCATAGACGGCGCATAGACAGCTGTATTATTTGCATTTGTATGTGTCTGACTTTTCAAAGCACACCTGTAAAACCTGTTTAAATGTAAATGCTCCTCGCTGCGCTGTTTGGGGTAGGGACAGCTAATGACGATTTGGTCAGCTGTGTGAAGGCACTCGCCCGTGAGATGTTGCGCGCGCACTACACGGCAATAATATGTTAGTATATCATGACTGAAATACAGATACAGAAAGCTTTTGTATAAATTAATGGGGGGGAAATCAGGTTATGTAATTTGTATAAAATGTGGATTACTACAGCGCATCCACTCACAGCCGAAACCAAAGACACCAACGTATCAATGAATTATTAAAATGGTCAGTCAGTTTCCCTGCTGTTTTCTTATCCCCACCCCCGTTAAAAAGGCGGCCTGTATTCAGAGGCTCTGCCTATTCAGTAAAGAAAAACACTATTGTTATTATTTCAATTCATACTGTACAGCTGTGAGAATTGGGGCAGGAATATTATGCCATATGATTCACATTCATTTACAGTACTAAAAAATTAACTCGTTGAATGAACATAATTAAATTATGGAAAGAATTTCCCGCCAAACGCTTGCTTGCTTCTCAACAAGCTTGGATGTTCAGTAGTGCAAATCAAGTGGAGTCAAGTGCAAACCAAAGTGCGAACAAATAACGAAATAAATATTATTTTGTACAGACAAATATCTGAAAAAAATTTTTTTACGACAAATCTCTCAAAAATCGTAAGATGTATTTTGGTTTATACTGCAAACGAAAAACGAATCCAAAGACAAAAAAGACAGACCAGACTGTGGTGGACGTGAGGCCTGAGCTGGAAAAGCGTGGCGCAGAAATTGAGGCGCTGAAACAGCAGCTGCGTGTCTGCAAGGCAGAGATTGGTACCCTTCGGAGTGAGTTGGGAGTTTGCAAGGCAGAGATTGGTACCCTTCGGAGTGAGTTGGGAGTTTGCAAGGCAGAGAAGGATGCTCTTCGGAGTGAGTTGCGAGTTTGATGAGACGGCATAAATATTTAATACAGCAAATTAAATATTTTGGTTTATATTTTGGTTTATATTATATGGTTAATGTATTTTGGTTTATACTGCAAACGAATAACGAATCAAGAGCTTGTGATTATATTGCATAAATATTATTTTGTACAGACAAATATCTGAATTTTTTTTTTTTTTTTTTAGATTTTTTTTTTAACAAATCTCTCAAAAATAGTAAGATGTATTTTGGTAACGCAAACGAAAAACGAATCCAGAGCCTGTAATTATATTGCATAAATATTATTTTGCACAAATACTGTAAATCTCTGAAAAAACAATGATATTTTATTCACAAATGTAAGACAATATATTTTGGTTCAGTGCCAGACGAAGTGCGAGCAAATAATGTAATGAGAGGCCCCGATTATACTGCATACATCTTTTTTATTGATTTATTTTTTTATTATATATTCTGGAAGTTTGCTCTATTTGTTTTAGTTATTTCTATATTTAAATCTTGATGTTTAAACTCTAACAACTGTAAGTATTGTCAAAATAAAAATTTTTTAAAAGCCCTAGTGCTGTTGTTTGTGCTGTTTTCTTTAATAATAACACTAAACAGATAAAAACAGAGAGTCTGTCTAAACAAAATAAAACCAATGTTTTCTAACTCATATTTTTTTATATTTATAGTTTTTCATGTTTGTTGGATGTGTAAATTATCATAATTGTAGTATTACTTTGCTACAACATATTGTTTTGACTTTATTATGACTTAAGCTCTGAATATATTTAAAAACCGAGACGACGGAAAATGTCAATTTGCGCCACCTGGCGGTCATTTCACGAATTATTTTGAAATGCTCCTGGTTTATTTTGGCCGCTGCCGCTTTCCACGGCGGTGAGTGCGACGGTAATGAGCAGTCTGGTTGTCACACCACTGTATATACTATTAACTGCTCACACAACTACATATGAAATGCGCACTCACACACACATACATACTACTAACTGCTCACACAACTACATATGAAATGCGCACTCACACACACATACCGCGTCTCCGCGTGCGCACACATACATACTCTCCGCGCGCGCACATTCATACATACTTTGCGCGCACGCACATACATATCCCCCAAGCCCTTAGTATTATATAAGCTATTAATCTGTAAAAATAAATACATAAATAATACGTTATATATTTTTAATGGTATCAGTTTTTGTTTCAATAAATTTTCTATATTTAATGCCCGTAGCGTCAAATTTCCACAGCAGCAGGTATCCGAGGTGCTTGTGTTACCATGGTAACACTAGGAGGAAGTGACGTTGCATGGTGTTCTGAATGGTGGAATTTTATAGAGGGAAGTTCCCTTATCAGACATTTCCTGCGCAGGGAGTAGGGTGTAGGGAGTAGTAATTTCAATGTATATGAACTTCATTCACCCTGATTAGTAGTAGTGTTTCTTAAATACACCGTTGATGGACAGTTTAGAAGACAACGAGTGATTTATTTATCACAACAAAAGTGGGTGATATGGAGGGTCGGAACAATGTTTGAATTTCCAATTCAGAGTCTCGTGGGATTCCGATGAGTTAGTTATTCCTCGCGAAGGCGAGGAAACACATTTCACAAAACAGTAATTTTCATATTAGCCACAGATTCCGTGCTTCAATTTTCTTTTTGCAAATAATCACCTGCGTTTTCTGCCGCTGCAATATTGAGTCATTATGTCGACAGTTCTAAATAAGCCTTGTGATTGAGCAGTGATGATCATTATACTGTCCTACTCCGTCTTCTAAACTGTCCAACAGCAGGCTGTTTACAAACCAGTACTACCATTCAGGGAGAATGAAACCAAAAGTCCATCTACACTGAAATGACTTCCTTTTACACTGACACGCCTTCCGGTTACACTGAAACGCCTTCCGGTTATACTGAAACGCCTTCCGGTTACACTGAAACGCCTTCCGGTTACACTGAAATGCCTTCCGGTTACACTGAGAATCTCATAGGTGTATGTGCGTGCGCGGAGAGTATGTATGTGTGTGTGAGTGCGCAAAGTATGTACGTGTGTGTGAGTGTGCAAAGTATGTATGTATGTGCGCACGCTGAAAGTATGTATGTATGTGCGCACGCTGAAAGTATGTATGTATGTGCGCGCGTGGAGAGTATGTATGTGTGTGTGAGTGCGCATTTCATATGTAGTTGTGTGAGCAGTTAGTAGTACTGTATGTATGTGTGTGTGAGTGCGCATTTCATATGTAGTTGTGTGAGCAGTTAGTAGTATGTATGTGTGTGTGAGTGCGCATTTCATATGTAGTTGTGTGAGCAGTTAGTAGTATGTATGTGTGTGTGTGCGCATTTCATATGTAGTTGTGTGAGCAGTTAGTAGTATATATGTATGTGTGAGTGTTTCATATGTGTGTGCATGAGTGAAGTTTGATTTAAGCCCTATACGGCGCCTCATAGAGAGCCAGAAGGAAACACAAACATGAGGGCTCCCTGAGATGTAAAGCAAACAATCACCTCACCGTCAACAAACCTGAGTGATCAAATGAGAGTGAGGAAGACAGCATCTAAACATACCAGTTCACCATAATACTCTACGTCCATGAGTCCCCCAGATCTGCTTCTTTACCTAAGACAAATCTATTTATAAAAATGCTTGGCTAAATAAATAGGTTTTTAGCCTAGACATAAACACTGAGACTGTGTCTGAGTCCCGAACACTATTTGGAAGACTATTCCATAATTTTGGGGCTTTGTAAGAAAAAGCTCTGCCCCCAGCTGTAGTTTTCATAATACGCGGTACTGACTAGCAGCCTGCATCCTTTGATCGAAGTAGGCGTGGCGGATCGTAAGACATTAGCAGTTCGCTCAGATACTGTGGCGTAGGACCATTTAATTCTTTATATGTCAAGAGTAGTATTTTAAAATCAATGCGAAATTTCACAGGGAGCCAATGCAGTGAAGATAGGATAGGTGTGATGTGCTCATATCTTCTGGTTCTAGTGAGGACTCTCGCTGCTGCATTCTGGACTAGATGAAGCTTGTTTATGCACCTAACAGAACAACCAGACAGTAAGGCATTACAATAGTCCAACCTAGAAGTGATAAAAGCATGAACTAGTTTTTCTGCATCGTTTAGCAACAATATATTTCTTATCTTGGCAATATTTCTGAGGTGAAAGAATGCTATCCTGGTGATATTATCTACATCAGACTTTCTGAGTCTTTCTACATTTTTGCTTAGATCGGGGAACAGACACACTCTCAATATGGTGAACCCTGAGTGACAACTCTATGCAGCTAGCAGACGGTTGGTTTAGCCTGTCTGTCTGCTCCCTGGCCTGGGCTCTGGATTGTCACCGATTAACTAGACCTCTACTGAGACTATGAGCTATACTACAGGAAATGAGAGCAGCACCTTCCCGAGTGGGATGGACACCGTCCCGCCCTAACAGGCCAGCTTTGCCCTCAAAGGTCTTCCAATTGTCTATGTAGCCCACATTATTTTGGGAGCACCACCTGGACATCCAGCGGTTCAGCGACCATAACCTGCTCTAAGCTATGTCGCCACATCTCATTGGGATGGGACCAGAGCATATTACTTCATCGGACATCAAGAGAGGTTGAACCTCCGTTATTTTCTTCCTGATACTATTGATTTTTTTCATTAAAGAAGTCCATAAAGTCTTCACTTCTAAACTGTGATGGGATACTCTCTGCAGGCATCTTAGGTTTTGTTAGGTGAGCCACTGTACTAAATAAGAACCTGGGATTGTTTTGGTTTCTTGCTATCAATTGGCTAAGATGCACGGTCCTAGCAGTTTTTAGAGCCTGTCTGTAGCTGCACATACTGTCTTTATACGCAATTTGAAAAACTTCTAATTTAGTTTTCCTCCATTTTCGCTCAAGGTACGGACTGTTGTACCACGGTGCAAGTGTTTTATCTGTGACTTTTTTTAATCTGATGAGAGCAACAGTGTCTAATGTACTGGGAAAAATAGTGCCCATGCTGCTAGTCACTTCATCTAGATTGTCTGCATTTAGGGGTTTAATAAGAAAATGGGACAGATCCGGCAGATTACTTGTGAATCTGTCTTTAGTAGTCGGATTCATATTTCTAACAAATTGATAACGTGGGGAGACACAGCTAATCTGTTCTACGGGTAGAGTATATATCAGGAGGTAATGATCTGTGATATCATCACTTTGAGGTAAGATCTCTACGTATATTAGAGACATCTATACCATGGGATATAATTAAATCTAGCGTATGATTAAAGCAGTGAGTTGCTCCAATTATATTTTGTTTAACCCCAACAGAATTTAGTAAATCCATAAATGCGAGTGCTAAAGCATCGTTAGCATCATCTACATGAATGTTAAAGTCTCCTACTATCAACACTTTGTCAGAGTTAACCAATAGGTCTGATAGCAGATGTCCAAATTCTTTAAGAAAATCGGGATATGGCCCCGGGGGTCTGTACACGGTGGCCAGGGTAAAATATAGCAAGGGTTTATTACGTATTTCATTGAGTGCAACATTAATAATGAGCACTTCAAATGAGTTAAACCTGGGCCTTAATTTCTGAGTAACAGTGAGTACATCATTGTAGATAGTGGCGACACCACCACCGCGACCAGTTAGACGGGGCTCGTGTTTATAGAAATATCCTGACGGAGTAGACTCATTCAGACCGATATATTCATTTGGTTTAAGCCAGGTTTCGGTGAAGCAGAGTACGTCAAGGCGATAGTCTGAGATCATTTCATTAACAATAAGTGCTTTAGGCGCAAGGGATCTAATGTTGAGTAGTCCAAACTTTAGAGGTAGATTTTGATTACTTATTTGGCTTTTTTCTGGTTTTCTGGTTATCAGATTGTTTCGGGCAAATTTATTCTTTTTTCTCACTATTCGGGGAACAGACACAATTTCTATAGGACAAGCAATGTGTGTGCGTCTATCAGTATGGTGAGTTGTAATGTGCCTGATATCTATGGTATGTCTTACCGCCAGTCAGATGGTTCGTAGTGTCCTGGAGATG
The DNA here is from genome assembly GCA_030522415.1 of Channallabes apus. Lineage (NCBI taxonomy): Eukaryota > Metazoa > Chordata > Actinopteri > Siluriformes > Clariidae > Channallabes > Channallabes apus. Next base: position 23,219,525 of record CM060120.1, read on the forward strand.
TTGTCAGAGAGGACCGCTGCTCCAGCTCTACTACGGTGAAGGCCATCGGTGTGATAGAGCCTAGGACGCTCCCAGAAAACATTCCAGTTATCAACAAAGGGTAATTTCTGTTGTTGACACCAAGATTGTAACCATTCATTAAAGGCAAATAATCTACTGAACTTCTCGATTCCTCGCTGAAATGTGGGAAGCGGTCCAGATACGACGATCCTTGTCTTGGGTGATGTGCTGCGGACCTTCTCGACCAGGCTCCTGAAGTCCTTTAGGATCTCCGTCTGCCTCAGCCTGGTGTCGTTCGTGCCAGCATGAAGGACCACAGCTCGAATGTTCTTCCTCCGGGCAGCAGGCACCTGTGCAGCAACATCACGAACACGAGCACCAGGTAAACAGCATGTGTGCACCTTACCTTTAGCCATGGTAGCACGCACGTGCCGAACGATGGAGTCTCCGATGACCAGCACGTCGTGTGCCGTCTCGCGGAGAGGAGCGAAGCGGTTTCGGGTCGAGATCTCAAAGACAGTAGTAGTCAACATTTAGCTGCTCTGTCATGGTTTGCCATTTGTCAGGTTTTTTTAAAGATGTTTCTCATCTTAGACCTTAGTATTTGTGGGCATACACTGAGTATGGAAGATTGGAACTTTGTCCCATTACGATTTTAATTGGTGACATGCCATGTTCCAAAAGAAAAGCTCAGCAAAGCCAAATATGGATCTGAACGGATGTGTTTGTGTTTTGCCTTTTTAAGGAGTTACCTATGTAAATTCCTTTCTCTGCTTTGCCATTCAATTGGACTTAATGTTACTTGGCCGATGTTATAACCATTGCAAAACTCTGGTAAATCATTGCATTCTATTTACTACAACACCAACCGTTATCACAGTACACCATCTGGGGAATCTCATACCTTGCAAAAACTAATTTCATGTGATGTATGACTCAGGTTTTGGGAAAATCCCATCTCAGGAAAGTACGACAGATGAAGAGTTAGTAAAAAGTATGTGTTTTTTTTTTTTTTTTTTTGCATGCAAGTGATACAGATCTGTACCAACATTCATCAGGGTTCTTGTACAGTAGTATGTAGCTTAATTTCATAGGTTGCTTTGGCTGCTTAGCGTGATGCTTAAAATGTTTTATAATTGAACACAATTTTCTTTAATCCTTTCTTTATTCCATGCCAGTACATTGTAGTTTTGGCTCTTTAAAAAAAAAATTTTTTTTTTTTACTTCACTGTGACCCTCATGGATTTTTATGAGAGTTTCCTATTAGAGGGATTGAGCCAACACAATCTTGTTTTTCTCAGCAGAAGTGTTTTGACCACATTTAGTTCTGGCCTGATCTGATCTGATGCTTTAGTGCCCTGGTTTGGATGATCTGAAATGATAGAAGTGCTGATAGGCACGTCTGGGCCATCTGCCAGTATGATATTTTAGGACCAATTGTAAACATTGGTCCTGGGAGGTTTCTTCTGTAGTTGCTTGGACTTACTGTCAGATACCGATAAGATTTTGACCAACAAGTTCACATAAAGATCACATCTTTATTTCTCTCATCTCTTTCCCTAATATGTATTGAGACCCTAAACAGAGCATGTGCTAGCACTATGTGCTTTCCAGAGGTTTAGACCAATTTAAACTTGTAGCTTTGTAGTTCCATTGACCTCAGTGTTTCTTTATGAAGGCTACAAGTGATTTGTGATCTCCCTCTTCCACAAATGCAGCATTAAATATAGGAAGCTACAGTACTGTACATACATTACATGAATCTAGAACTTCTTAATGCCATATACAAGACTTTTCTTCTCAATTTTAGTATATTGGTGGTCAGATGCAGTTACTGCTCTTGATCTACACCATCTGCTTGAAGCAGAACTCCTAAGACAGCTTGAGATGCATCAGTGGAAATCTTGGTTCTTTTGGAAGGGTGAAAAATCTCTGTACCAGCTCTGTTGTTAATGTTGTATTCAGTTGGCCCTATTCACATTCATGCCTGTGCATTCACATTTACATTTGTCTCATAACAGCTTTCAAGTGCCATGGTTTAGATGACAACTTTAATATAAAGTTTCCTTAAAAGTGATCATGCCTACTACTCTCAAAACTTTTGTTTCTGTATGTCTGGGAATTTTGAGAAAGTCTTTCTTTGTGCTATTCTAGTGTTGAACATAATTCTTTATCTCCTACAGTACATACTGTAGACACACACTCCCCCTCCACCTTCAATGGTGTGCTCTGTAGGTCTGTGGAACAACTTTGCTGAAATACTTTGCACCAGTTATCTCACTTACTATTTCATCTCATGTAGAGATCTGATAATGTTCTCTCTTCATATTTGCTTTGATATTCTGAAAATGTAAGACCACTATTATCTGATTTGACTCACACCACTGAATAAACTTATTCTGTGTGCTGTTTTTTTTTAATAACTCCCAGTAGCTCCATTCAGCTTGCTCCAAAGATGTGCTGGAATATACTGTAGTAGGGCATGGGTGCATTACATCTGTGCATTACAGAACTGGATACCATACACATTTTCAGTATGCCTAATTGTTTAAAGGTTGTATCCCCCTCATTTGAGTCAAAGCCCACAGAAACAAACACAAAGGCCAGATTTTTGTTCCTGTTATTTAATAAAATTTTATTTTTTTGAGCACCTTGTGCATGTGCCATTAGCATCAATCTGTCACCCAAGTGTCCAATTGTACAGTTTTCCTCTGTGGCTTGTACCTCATGATGCATAATCCTTTTCAATAATGAGATTAGCCAGCTCTTGCTTCCCATATGCATAATTAAAACACTACTGATTTGGAAGAATGTCATCTACAGTATACGCCTTGTGCATGTTATTTATTGCACCTATTCCACTGGGATTTCTTTTTAGTTATTTTCTACTTCAAGGCCAACAAAAAGGTCTCACTAAGAGAAGCATCCATTGTAAGCACTTTTTGCTCCTCCTTTGATGAACATTAATTGCCAACAGACTTTTTACTTTCACCGTTTTTGCATGTTGCAAAGCAAACTCACTGGACTGACAACTTTTCCAGATAAGGCATGGTCTCTTTCCTTCTTCTCCTTCACTTTTTTAACATGAACTTCAAATCCTGTCACAGAATCCTTCAGCACTTATAGAAAGTGTGAGCCTGTGTTTAACTTTGTCAAAAAATGATAAAAAGTTTCAGGAGAAAAGTCCCCCTGAAGCTGCAAAGGAGAACCGGAGACATATCTCTCATTTGTACCTAGTTTATAGTTCTTCTTCAGAAAACGGTGCTCATTAAACTTGCTTCATTTTTTGCCATTTTCTGTCAAACCCTGCTGTCAAACATTTTTGTTTTAAAGGCAAATTATTAAAAACTAGAGGTTGTGTTAGTCTTTTCACTTTAAAAAGCAAAATATGTAGTTTTGGCCAGGGGTGAAGAAAATTTATAAACATGTGTATGAATTATAGTTTATGTTAATATCGTAAAATATTCTGAGGCCAATAAAAGGATGGTATTAAGAAATGTTATGTTATTTAAAATCCAAGTATTTTAGCCATGGAAATATCTAAGTTTCTGCCAGGGAAAGTCTCAGGATCATGACGTGACCCAATAAGTTTCAAGAGAGAAAAACAGAGTCTGGTAAAAGAATGGGCTATAATGGAAGTGATTAAAAATGAGCACAGCATGTTGTTCCTAAAGACATTAAAATGATAAGAATTAGCTAGTTACTCACATGGGAAAAAGAGAAATAAAACACTTTGTGATGTGCTTATATGAGATAATAATCCACTCCAGATGGCACCAGCTCTATTTATTTTTTCACCACACAATATTTCACTATATAGTAGACTATGAAAATTGAACCAACTAAGATGCATGGTCAAGATCAATGCATGTTTATTGTTCCTGTAAGAAGTTTAAAACCAGTTTGTCTCAAATTTCAGAAGCCATGGCATTAATAAACAGTAGCAATTAGAAGCGCGACTGTAAGATAAATTGCGGGTCGTTATAGGAAACGTATCTACAGCAGTCTGAGATGAGGGCATGAAAAATACCCGAATTGAGAGCCTACCTAATCGTTATAAAATATATATATATTCATTCATTCATTTTCTATACCGCTTAATCCTGTGTTCAGGGTCGCGGGGGACCTGGAGCCTATCCCAAGAGACTTCGGGCACTAGGCGGGGTACACCCTGGACAGGGTGCCAATCCATCGCAGGGCACACACCCATACACACAAACTCACACACACACACTACGGGCAATTTTTTTTTTTTAGGAACGCCAATTAGCCTAACCTGCATATCTTTGGACTGTGGGAGGAAACCGGAGTACCCGGAGGAAACCCACCAAGCACGGGGAGAACATGCAAACTCCATGCACACAGAGACGGGAATCGAGCCTGGCCGGGGAATCGAACCCAGACCCTGGAGGTGCAAGGCGACAGTGCTAACCACTACACCACCGCGCCGCCATATATATATATATTACATTATATTTTTATCACGCAGAACTGACAGGACAGAATTTATTGGAACTTTTACAGTACTTAGAAATCTGCCTGAAGCACCATAAGTGAAATCAAAATAGTAAGTAAAAGCGATGTTATGAGTAGTTATGTTTCAGATTTAACAATCTACTTTGAAATAAACTGCCAATAAACTACTTGCTCAATGTAAACCAGTGGTTCTCAAACTGTGGGGCGCGCCCCACTAGTGGGGAATACAGACATGACAGGTGGGGCGCAACGAACGAGAGGAAATTAGTGGAAAATAATAGGAAAAAACTAAACAATCACACACAAATAAATGGATCATTAAAACAAGTTAATTTAAAATAACATCAGTTGTGGGCCGGGAGAAAAAGTGGAACCATAGTGGAACAATAATTCAATTCAGTTTTCAATTCAGTTTTATTTGTATAGCGCTTTTAACAATTGACATTGTCTCAAAACAGCTTTACACAATCAAAAGAATTATTTAAGTTTGTATGGAATGTGAATGTGTATGAATCAAAATGTTCAGATATTCCCTGGCGAGCAAGCCCGAGGGCGACAGTGGCAAGGAAAAACTCCCTGAGACGGTAATAGGAAGAAACCTTGAGAGGAACCAGACTCGACAGGGAACCCATCCTCATCTGGGTGAAACAGATAGCAGGAAATGATCTGCATTTATACAGTGTTAAGTGTTAGGTTCAGCTATAATAGTTGATGTTAATTGATGTTATAATACTTGATGTAAAATGGAGTCCAGTAGTTATTGGAGACTCAGATAGACTTGTAGAAAGTTCCAGTCCTGAACTATCGAATTGTCAAGTCCTCAGAGAAACAGCTGACCACATCCCCAATCATCCCCAGACACCAGACGCATCCTAAAGAGACACACGGGGCATCCATGCGACGAGACCTCCAACCAGAAACTGGGCACCAGGATGGATCAGACAGGTCCGGAGGGCAGAGGGAGTCTGGATCACTGGCAGCTCAGGAACCACATGTGTAGCTCGACAGAGAGAGAGAGAGAAAGAGTGAAAGGGGGAGACAGGGGGAGAGAGGAAAGAGAAAGAGGGGGAGGAAGAGAAGAGGAGGAGAGATTGCAATTAGGTATGGTCACAGTCACAATGTCTAATGTGAATGTATATTTACTGTAGAGTGCAAGCAGGGACTCCGGCAGGACTAACTATGACAGCATAACTAAAAGGGAGAGCCAGAAGGAAACACAAACATGAGGGCTCCCTGAGATGTAAAGCAAACAATCACCTCACCGTCAACAAACCTGAGTGATCAAATGAGACTGAGGAAGACAGCATCTAAACATACCAGTTCACCATAATACTCTACGTCCATGAGTCCCCCAGATCTGCTCCTTTACCTTATGGCAAATCTATTTATAAAATGCTTGGTTAAATAAATAGGTTTTTAGCCTAGACTTAAACACTGAGACTGTGTCTGAGTCCCGAACACTATTTGGAAGACTATTCCATAATTTTGGGGCTTTGTAAGAAAAAGCTCTGCCCCCAGCTGTAGTTTTCATAATACGCGGTACTGATAAGCAGCCTGCATCCTTTGACCGAAGTAGGCGTGGCGGATCGTAAGACACTAGCAGTTCGCTCAGATACTGCGGCGCGAGACCATTTAATGCCTTATATGTCAAGAGTAGTATTTTAAAATCAATGCGAAATTTCACAGGGAGCCAATGCAGTGAAGATAGGATAGGGGTGATGTGCTCATATCTTCTGGTTCTAGTGAGGACTCTCGCTGCTGCATTTTGGACTAGCTGAAGCTTGTTTATGCACCTAACTGAACAACCAGACAGTAAGGCATTACAATAGTCCAACCTAGAAGTGATAAAAGCATGAACTAGTTTTTCTGCATCATTTAGCGACAATATATTTCTTATTTTGGCGATATTTCTAAGGTGAAAGAATGCTATCCTGGTGATATTATCTACATGAGCTTCAAATGAAAGGCTGGAATCTATAATCACGCCGAGGTCTTTTACTGTTGCACTTGACGGAACAGAAAGGCCATCTAAAGTTACGGTGAGATCTAAGATTTTACTTCTAGCTGTATGCGGTCCTATGACTAGAACTTCTGTCTTATCCGGATTAAGCAGAAGGAAGTTAATTAGCATCCAATTTCTTATGTCCTGAACACATTGCTCAACTTTAGTAAGATGGTTTTTCTCATCAGGTTTTGTTGAGACGTATAGCTGTGTGTCGTCAGCATAACAATGAAAACTAATACCATGCTTACGGATTATGTTGCCCAGAGGAAGCATGTAAAGGGAAAAAAGCAGTGGGCCTAAAACTGAACCCTGCGGAACGCCAAACTCCACTAGAGAACATGCAGAATAATCACCATTTAAGTCTACATACTGATAACGATCGGTCAAATAGGATCTGAGCCAGGAGAGGGTTGTACCCTTAATTCCTACTAAATTTTCTAATCTGTGAAGAAGAATAGCATGATCAATAGTGTCAAAAGCTGCACTGAGGTCGAGTAATACAAGCATAGTTACACAACCCTGATCAGAGGCCAATAGGAGGTCATTTACTACTTTAACGAGTGCTGTTTCTGTGCTGTGATGAGGCCTAAATCCTGACTGATACAGTTCATGTATGCCATTTCGATGTAGATATGAGCATAGCTGCTCCGCTACTATCTTTTCCAGAATCTTAGAGATAAAGGGGAGGTTTGATATTGGCCTGTAATTGGACAGCTGACAGGGGTCGAGGTCAGGTTTCTTAATTATTGGTTTAATAACTGCTACTTTAAAAGATTTTGGAACATAACCAATGCTAAGTGAGGAATTAATTATTCTCAACAACGGTTCTGTTATTACTGGTACTATCTGTTTAAGAAAATGTGTCGGTATAGGATCTAATATACAGGTTGATGAATTTGCAGAAGAGATGAGTGAAATTAGTTCATTCTCTTCAAGAGGAGTAAAGTATTCTAGGTTTGAATCTGACATGGCTAGGTTAACATCAGTATCAATTACATTGTTTGGTTTCAAAGCCTCAATTTTATGCCTGATATTTACAATTTTATTATTAAAAAAGTTCATGAAGTCCTCACTATTGCATGATGTTGTTGTGGAGATTCTGTAGTGGTCTTATTTCTGGTTAATTTGGCTACGGTATTAAATAAAAATCTAGGATTATTTTTATTTTCTTCTACAAGAGTGGAGAGATACGTTGATCTAGCTACACTAAGAGCTTTCCTATAGTTCAGGATGCTCTCTTTCCATGCTATTTGAAATACCAACAATTTAGTTTGACGCCATTTACGCTCTAATTTCCGAGCAGTCTGTTTTAAAGTGCGCGTGTGATCGTTATACCAGGGAGCGAGTTTCTTATCTCTAATAATTTTTCTTTTAGCTGGAGCTACATTATCTAAGGTACAACGAAGTGTCGACTCTAAATATTCAGTCGCCTGATCAAGTTCTGTGGGGTCAGACGGTGGCCTAATCGAAGTTGGTAACTCTGGGAGATTACTGATAAAACTCTGTGTGGTAGTTGATGTGAATGTACGTTTAATACGGTAGCGCGGTGCTGTGCGTACATTATCACTGTGACACACTTGAATGGAGACAAGATAGTGATCTGAGATAATTTCTGACAGTGGAATTGTGAATACATTTCTTATAATTAATCCAAAGAATATTACTAAATCTAAAGTGTGACCTGCTTTATGAGTGGGTCCTACTACACACTGATTTACACCTACGGAGTCCAGTATGGATATAAATGCTGTTCTCAGAGGGTCTTCTGAATTCTCAAAGTGAATGGTAAAATCTCCTGCAATTAACACTTTGTCTACAGAAATGACCAGGTCTGAGATGAAATCTGCAAATTCACTAAGAAATTCAGAATACGGCCCTGGAGGTCTGTAAATTATAATTAGTGGAATCGACTGAGCTGATTTAATATACTTAAATACACTTATGTTACTATAGAGAATTTCAAATGAGTTAAATTTGTGTCGGTGTTTTTGTACGATAGACAGATTATCATTATGAATAACTGCGACGCCTCCTCCTCTACCAGTTAACCAAGGCTGGTGTATGTAGCTGTATCCAGGAGGACTAGCTTCATTTAGAGCTACATACTCGTCCTGTTTAACCCATGTTTCAGTTAAACAGAGTATATCAAACGCCTGATCTGTGATAATTTCATTAACAATAACTGCTTTTGATGTGAGAGATCTAATATTTAACAATCCTAGCTTCAGATCAGAGGTGCCGGCTGTGCATTCAGTATGATCGGAGTTTGTGGACTTTATGTTAATTAGATTATTGAAACAGACTTTCTGGGTCTTTCTACATTTTTGCTTAGATCGGGGAACAGACACAGTCTCAATATGGTGAACCCTGAGTGACGACTCTATGCAGCTAGCAGACGGTTGGTTTAGCCTGTCTGTCTGCTCCCTGGCCTGGGCTCTGGATTGTCACCGATTAACTAGACCTCTACTGAGACTATGAGCTATACTACAGGAAATGAGAGCAGCACCTTCCCGAGTGGGATGGACACCGTCCCGCCCTAACAGGCCAGCTTTGCCCTCAAAGGTCTTCCAATTATCTATGTAGCCCACATTATTTTCGGAGCACCACCTGGACATCCAGCGGTTCAGCGACCAAAACCTGCTGTAAGCTATGTCGCCACGTCTCATTGGGATGGGACCAGAGCATACTACTTCATCGGACATCGCCTTCGCTAATTTAAACACCTCTGTAAAGTTATTCTTACTAACCTCTGACTGACGAAGGCGTATATCATTAGCTCCAGCATGTACCACTATCTTAGAGAACCTATGCTGTCCTAGAGCCCTAAGATTACCTGCTATGTCCGGTGCTCTGGCTCCCGGGATACACCTAACCACTGCCGCTGGCGCCCCTAAAGGTCTAGCTAATGTCACGTGTCTCAGTATAGAGTCTCCTATAACCAGAGCTCTTTCAGGTTTCTCAGCGGGTGCAGCACTGAGGAGAGCAAACCTGTTGGACACGTGACGCGCAGAGGAGGTGTGCTCCGGTGGGCTAGCCTTAGCGTTAGCTTTGGCTGAACGAGTATGCCGCCGAGTCGTCACCCACTCGCCCCGCTGTGAGGGCTCTAATGCCGGAGTCGGGGGCTGTTTATCTCCGCCTGTGGCACCCAGACTGTCCGCTACAGGAATAACGCTGCTCTCACACTGTCTAACCCTCTCTAAAGTCTGGATGCGCTCCTCTAATGCTGATATCTTCTCCGTCAGAGTGCTCACTAACACACACCTATCACAAATAAAATTATCACTAATGACCTAAACTGAATGTCTAAACATCCTGCACTCTACACACTGAACAAGCTGAACGGTAGACATTATAACGTACCTCTGTGTCGGAGTTTTAGTTGTTTAGTTGAGGAAACTCGCGCGTTGCGAAACTTTCGCGGCAACAATACGAAAACAGGAAGCTCAATTATCGTTAAAAATAATGGTTTAACGTCGGACAAACTTGAGCAGCGCTGCTCGAATCACAAACCTGCGCGACCCACTGGGCAGCGCTGCGCGACTCTGACAGAAATAAACCGCGCCGACCATCAAAATACATTTTACCCCGCTGGGATGCGCACGTACAAACCAGGCATGGCAAGGCGGAAACAATATTAAACAGTCCTGACATTTTAAATTGTTTTTACATATAACACAGTGGGTCGCGTAGGTTTGTGATTCGAGCGGCACTGCGCGATCCACCGGGCTGCGCAAATAAACCAGATCATCACTGCGCTATTCAGATAGTCGGCTGCGCTGTATTTGCGCAGATATTTGGTTCAATCGGGTGCCGCGGTTTCGTCCCACTTTTGATGTGTTTGGCTTCACATTCACTTCGACAATGGAAGAAGACGGTGCAGCAGCAGTGAGTTTGCTTACATGTGACGAAACCAACAGCGAGGAGATTGTAAAGAAAAAAGGTGCATTGTCTGTGGTATGGAATTGGTTTGGGTATAAGAAAAGTGATACGAATGAGACGAACGTGATTTACAAGGTACACAACAAGTGCACTGTTTTAACAAGTGGTGGAAACACATCAAACCTTTTCTATCATCTGAAATCCAAGCTTCCAAACGAATATGGCCAAAGTAAAAAAAATGCGGCAAACATCAGCAATTCACAGTTTATATAAAATTACATTATGTAAAACAGTTTCTTTGTGTTTAAATTTTTATTTATGTATTTTCAGATACACATTGCTATATTGTGATATAGCAATTGTGATTGTGATCGTTATCGAGGTAGAAAATCGCTTCTCCTGTGTTAGAAGATTTTGGTTATATCGCCCACCCCTAATGAAGTCTATCTTGAGCTTGGATTCATGGTGGGGATGGTGGGGGCAGAAGAGAGGCTCGTGTGGGTTTTGTGTCTTAAACTGCTGGCAGCAGACCGCATGAGACCCAACAAATTATGAAGACACTTAGAGACAACACACCCCAGTCACGTTAATAAGCCACTAGACTTCTTTCAAAGAAAGCTGGCAGAATACAGACAGCAAGATAATCGCATGGTAAAATCTGAATCAGTGGACAGCAAAGCACAAATGGCTTCATTCAAAGTTGCATACAGAATTGGCCAGTGCAAAAAAACTACAAACGATTTTTGAGCAGCTAATAAACATGGGGTCAATTATGCAATGATAAGTGACAACGTAAGCCTTTTATAACAATTGCACGTGTATTTTATCTGTTTTGAACTTGGTGTTGTTTGATCTTATTGGTTTAGAAATTGATATTTCAATAAACAGTAAACTTGGCCGATTTCGTTATCATTTTGTTGACAAGTGGGGCTTGAAAATTCGCTCAGCCCCTTAAGTGGGGAATGACAGAAAAAGTTTGAGAACCACTGATGTAAACAAACATCTGTACCAATAGATATTAATTAGAAAAACTAAACTGATTTTTTTAGGAGGGATTAGTTAATATTTTCACGAAGTGGTACAAGTGATTTTTAATGGGCTGATTGCATTAAGGCTGATCAGCTTATTTTTAGCTTTAACCATGTATCTATTTCTGTAAATGATTTTCCTGATGGGTACTTACGCTATATACACTGAAGTTTATACAAAATGTTATTAACAACCCCTTTTATTATTAAAAACTCCTCAAAGAACCCGTCTGTAAGACTGTAGGTTTTGAAAACAATTCATTGTATAATATTTTGTGTAAACTGCAATGTGTATATGCTGTATATATCTTTGAGGGGTTTTTAAGTTATATCCGAGAACTCCAATGAGAGTGACAAAAGACAAAATGGTATATTTGCTGGTTAAATTTGTAAACTTTTTCTTTTTAGAGTCCTGGATCACAACCCTCTGCGGAGCATCTCTTACGATATTTTCATTGGTCTCAAGTCATTAATATTTCTGTAAGTAATCATCAGCTCTTGGTCAATACTTTCACCAGATCAATATTTGTAAGTTTGTACTTAGTAATCCCTTTTAGATTTTTATCACATCCGGTTTTAATTAGTTGGATCCCTGAGGTTTAGCTTCACACTACATTGGTTTATTATTGTTGAATATTGCACCACTACCTCCTCATTAAATTGGGATGATTAATTCCACCGGCTATAAATCCTGATTGACATTCAAACTGAATAGGACATGCTGTTCAAGAACTGCGCAACTACCTAACTCCACTGCAGATGTGTTGATGATATATCTATATTCAGACTACTGCAGCATGAACAGGCCAAGTCATCTCCTTCTTTTTATTGTCTATTATGAACTGACTAATAAAATAGGACAGCACAAGAATAAGTCTTATTTCTATATGACCTGTCAACCACAAGAGGAATTTTCTGAGTGTGTGTGTATGTGTGTGTGGTTGTGTGTGTGTGTGTGTGTATAATGTTGCTGTTCGTGTTTTTTAGTGTTTCTTATAGAAACTGTGATCACTATTGGTCTGTTTGAATGTGTCCCTGTGTCCATTTGGAAACAAATAAGACCAGTTATTTGTAGGGTGTTAGAAGTGTTGGGCCTAAATGCATCTTTTTTAAGTGAAGATTTGAGCACTGGCTAACACATTACTGCAGTATGTATAGAGCTTTTGGGAGTGGGCCAGAGCCATCAATCATTTCAGATTCATAAAGTATATTTCTTTTCATCTAAACACACAGCCAGGCTATGTTTTATTTTTTTTAAGTTACTAACCTTTTCAATATCTAGGTATTAGAACAAATTGAATACTGATCATTAAATATCTATGCATGTTAAATGTGTTAGTACTGATGATTTATCATCACATAATCATAACAATTTGAACATACTGCAGACATTCCGGCTGCTAGGGCTCCTTTAGAATTATATTTATAGTCTGTGATTATTGATATGAGCAAACTTGTAAGAAAAACAGTTATTTCTTACCGTCCTCAAAATGTGTGCATATTTCTTAAACCTACTGTTACCTCTACCTGTACTGCCCCTGCTGCCATGTTATTGTCTTTCTCAAGCTCACTTAGCAGAAATATCAGGACACACGCATAAAGTACTGTACACAAACATACACACACACACACACACACACACACACACACACACACACACACACACACCTCATTTTGCTTTCAATGCTGCTGTTGCTTTTTTACTTGCAAACCTTCTGGTGTCTTTTTTTTTTCTTGTTAGATCTTCTGATAAAAAGCTTTTTATTTCCTGCTTTTCTAATAAAAAAATAAGGAACTACATGAATGCTTGCAATATTTTTTTATTAAAAACCTTGATACTGGCCCTGGCATCAGTGCATATCTGTTCACTGCCTGATTTTGAAACTTCTCATCTTTTCTGCATTTCTATTATTATTAGCTTATTTGTGGGTGTTTTTTTTATTTAGCACTCTTGTGATGGGTAGAAGTTTAGATATGTGAAAGCTTGTGAAAAGTTTATTCTCCTGGAAAATATATGAAAATAAGCTCATAGTGTAAAGGAGAATAGTCTGCATTTAGTATTTTTTTGTTGCAGAGGCTGATGTAGATTGACTTAACACTGTGTTTCTCCCAGGTCCATGGTGAACACATCCCTGGTACAGCTGTCTGAGCTAAGCCTCTGCGACTACATGCCTCTACTCAGCTGGGTGTGAGTATTATAATCCTCAACAAGTAATTTTTCCTGTTTATTGACCACCTTCATCGTGCAGGGGAACCAAGTGAACTTAAAAAAAAAACTCTTTGTCTGTATAATACGCCACTAAATATATAAATATATAACTCTGCTGCCTCTCCTACGGTAGCATTGCTTGCTTAAACATACTTGTACAGTACATAACAGCTATTGAATGCACAATTAAAAGGCTTACTATTTTTCCCTAAAGCCATTTTTCACTTTCAGTTTTTATCAGACATGTTGTTCAAGGTTGTTTAAACTTTTGAACAAATATTTGAACAAATATTCCGTAAAAAGAATTGTTTTATTTTCACCAGTTTAACCAGTTGTATGTCATTTCGTAAAACCATGATTACTTTAGACCAGTGGTTCTCAAAGTGTGGGGCGCGCCCCACTAGTGGGGAATAAAGACATGACAGGTGGGGCGCAATGAACGAGAGGAAATTAGTGGAAAATAATAGGAAAAAACTAAACAATCACACACAAATAAATGGATCATTAATACAAGTAAATTAAAAATAACATCAGTTGTGGGCCGAGAGAAAAAGTGGAACCATATAGTGCAACAATAATGGTTTAACGTCGGGCCAACTTGAGCAGCGCTGCTCGAATCACAAACCTGCGCGACCCACTGGGCAGCGCTGTGCGACTCTGACAGAAATAAACCGCGCCGACCTTCAAAATACATTTTACCACGCTGGGATGCGCACGTACAAAACAGGCATGGCAAGGCGGAAACAATATTAAACAGTCCTGACATTTTAAATTGTTTTTAAATAAAAACACAGTGGGTCGCACAGTTTTGTGATTCGAGCGACGCTGCGCGATCCACCGGGCTGCGCAAATAAACCAGATCATCACTGCGCTATCCAAATAGTCGCGCTACACTGTATTTGCGCAGATATTCGGTTCAATCGGGTGCCACGGTTTCGTCCCACTTTTGATGTGTTTGGCTTCACATACACTTCGACAATGGAAGAAGACGGTGCAGCAGCTGTGAGTTTACTTACATGTGACGAAACCAACAACGAGGAGATTGTAAAGAAAAAAGGTGACTCGTCTGTGTTGTGGAATTGGTTTGGGTAGAAGAAAAGTGATACGAATGAGATGAACGTGATTTAGAAGGTACTCAAGTGCACTGTTTTAACAAGTGGTGGAAACACATCAAACCTTTTCTATCATCTGAAATCCAAGCTTCCAAACGAATATGGCCAAAGTAAAAAAATGCGGCAAACCTCAGCAATTCACAGTTTAAATAAAATTACATTATGTAAAACAGTTTTTGTGTTAGAATTTTTATTTATGTATTTTCAGATACAAATTGCTATATTGTGATATATATCGTTATCGAGGTAGAAAATTGCTTCTCCTGTGTTAGAAGATTTTGGTTATATCGCCCACCCCCCCAATGAAGTCTATCTTGAGCTTGGATTCATGGTGGGGATGGTGGAGGCAGAGGAGAGGCTCGTGTGTGTTTTGTGTCTTAAACCGCTGGCAGCAGACCCAACAAATTAGGAAGACACTTAGAGACAACACACTCCAGTCACGTTAATAAGCCACTCGACTTCTTTCAAAGAAAGCTGGCAAAATACAGACAGCAAGATAATCGCATGGTAACATCTGAATCAGTGGACAGCAAAGCACAAATGGCTTCATTCAAAGTTGGCCAGTGCAAAAAAACTACAAACGATTGTTGAGCAGCTAATAAACATGGGCTCAATTATGCAATGATAAGTGACAACGTAAGCCTTTTATAACAATTGCATGTGTATTTGATCTGTTTTTAACTTGGTGGTGTTTGATCTTATTGGTTTAGAAATTGATATTTCAATAAACAGTAAACTTGGCCGATTTCGTTATTATTTTGTTGACAAGTGGGGCTTGAAAATTCGCTCACCCCCTTAAGTGGGGAATGACAGAAAAAGTTTGAGAACCACTGCTTTAGACTAACTGCTCTTTGGGCACACTCATATGACATAGGGGAAACGAAAAACACTTGACATTGGCTAGCACTCAAAAAGCTCATTTTAATTTGCATATTCCGGTTATGCCGGAATATAACTCCAATATAAAGCCAACAGTAGCACTCTGACATGTTCTCTGAATGTTAAGATACTGATTTGTTTTTTTTAGAGAGATTTGCATCACAAATGCAAAAAGTATAATCATATTGTGGCACGTTTGTTCCAAGTTGTACTTTGTATGCTGTATAATTATGTTAAGAGTTTAAGCTGCAGGACCTTGCTCAAACCTTCAGTGTCAGGTGTTTTGTGTTGCTGCTCTTGTTTTTTTGTATTTTTTTATATTTTTGTCATTCTTCTCAGTAATATGACCGGATCCAGGTGTGGGGGGGGGGGGTCTTCTTGTTTGGGAAGACGGCGTATGGCTTTCGTCATTCGATTTGGAACATAATGTCAAGACATATCATTCTCACTGACAGTTTACTCATAGAAACAGCTGTAATGAGTCATAATGAGGGAAACATATGAGGGAAATGAGGGAAACATAAGTACAGTACAGACAAAAAATACCCCCAGAAGAATAGAATTGCTTGTCATGTTCCTATTTAATAGCAGCAATTTGATATGTTGAATTGCTTTATTCTTTTCACTACATTTGTCTGGTCCATCTAAAAAGAGAGAAAAGTGTGATTTCATGGAATCTGAGAGGTAATTACACAATTGTCTTCTTTTTTTGTGAACTTGTCAATCAACCAAGAGGTTTGGTGTTAAGCTTCCAAAGTGACAAGTAATAAAAAGTTGTTAGATTGTTTGTAAATTTGATAGATCTGTCAACTAATCCAGTGAGGAAACCTGAAATTATTCTTGATACTGATCTTGGCTTTGATAAACAGATCATTGCTGTAGTCTGTAGTCTAGCTTCTTTCAACTCTGCTTATTAGCCAAGGCCAAACCCTTTCTTGGCCAGAGGGACATTAGGACAACAATTCATGCTATTATAACCTCAAGACTGGACTACTGTAATGCTTTGTATTATGCCGTCGATCAGTCTTCCCTCCATCGCCTTCAACTTGTACAAAACGCTACTGTTCGATTTTTAAGATATATTTCAAAATGCCGACATAGTACACCTGTGCTTCAAGCTAGAGACCGATTAAAAAATTTACTTTTACTTACTTTTACTTTTACTTACTTTTACTTGCTTCAGCATATTTAAGTGAACTGGTTTGTGTATGCAGGGAAGTTGCCCACATAGGTCATCAAATCAGTTGATGCTAGAGCTGCCCCGGAGCACGGATCTGTTACAGATCTTTCCACTTTTAAAGTTAAATTGAAGACTTATCTTTTCTCCCTGTCTTTTAACACAGAGTGGCAAGGTTTTAAGGTTTTACTGGTTTTCTTTTGTGCTGTTCTTAAAATGTGTAATGATTTTTTTTTAATGTTTTTTTTGTTTTTAGATTTTTGGTTTACATTGTGAAGCACTTAGGTCATCCTGACAGATGTTGTTTTTGTGCTATATACAGTGGCTTGCAAAAGTATTCGGCCCCCTTGAACTTTTCCACATTTTGTCACATTACAGCCACAAACATGAATCAATTTTATTGGAATTCCACGTGAAAGACCAATACAAAGTGGTGTACACGTGAGAAGTGGAACGAAAATCATACATGATTCCAAACATTTTTTACAAATAAATAATTGCAAAGTGGGG
The DNA here is from genome assembly GCA_030522415.1 of Channallabes apus. Classification (NCBI taxonomy): domain Eukaryota; kingdom Metazoa; phylum Chordata; class Actinopteri; order Siluriformes; family Clariidae; genus Channallabes; species Channallabes apus. The sequence goes on from CM060120.1 coordinate 23,236,800, forward strand.
TGTGCATAATTATTCAACCACCTTTGGTCTGAGTGCAGTCAGTTGCCCATAGACATTGCCTGGATTATTTTTTTTTTAAGGAAATAAAACCATTTTGCCCAGAATAAATGTTACCTTTAAATAACAAAATGTCCATGATGGGACTTGACATGACTTTTAAGGTTAATACTTACAAGAACGAAAAGTGTGGACCCAAACATGTTCTTACTGTACTCTGTCCTTACTGTTTTTACTTTGTACAGTCTCTCATTTGCCTTTACAATAGTATTCATTTTCACTAATGAAATGAAGTCAAGTCCATTAATCAGTACTAAGATTATTGAACTGCGTATACATTGCCTAAATAAGTTTTAGCCTAAATAAAAAATGGAACAACTACAACATCTGCGTTGCAATTGATGTAATTAATAGTTTCTGCCTCATTCCCACAGGAAGCATGTGTGCTCTCTGTGTCCCACAGGATGTCTGTCTATGTAAATATCAGGCTCTGCATCCTAGCACATGATAAATGACGGTCATGTAGTCATTCCTACTTGGAAATTTTAAAAAGAGGATACTGGGTGGAGATGTGTTTCATGGCCTCCTTACAGTCTGAATTGCCATTTTATCAAAGACACATGTGAGCAAAAGTGGAACCGTGTCTGGTATGTCCAAGGCTGAAAGCGCTCAGGTGGCCATTATGTCTGTTTCTTCTTTTGTTCCTTATATCTTCAGGTGTGAGTTAGAGAAAGAGACAACTATGGCTTTATCATTTCAGAGAGCTCTTGTAGTATTTGGTCAAAGTGACCTTGCCCAGATTTCCAGGAGGATAGTCACAATAAACGAGCTGCTTTTGGGGAGAAGAAAGGTACAGAGATGACCTGCTAGATGAACACTATCTGCCTCGCTCTCTGTAGTTTCCTTATTTTAATTGAAGATAACAATTTTCCTGATACACTGACTAAAGGTGTGACTGGACCTGTTCCACAAGTGGAAACACTTTTATGTGTGTTGTGCTGCTGATCACGGCACTGTGGATCAAAGTGAACATGTTACAACAATAAAAGAAAAGAAGCATACTACAATATCAATACGTATCATTTAGTGCACCTATTGTAATGCAGAGGTTGTTAGGGGGCTGTTTGTTTGTTTATTTACAGTATTTATTTTGCAAATCGTGCTCTGATTGTTCTCATTAGAAGAGAATGAATAATGGTGTTTTCATGGATAAGTGGTTGTGATGTTTTGATAGTTGTCCGTTTAGTTCTTGCAATTAACTGATGTAGTAAATTGCAAGGTTATGAAGTATAAGAAAGTAAACAGGACACTTAATCAAGCTTGTAAGATATTTGAAAACACAAACAGTAACGTGTGTATGGAGATTCGCCATGGTTTTTCAGTTTAGAGTAATGGAAAAGGAACGTGCAGTAAATTTGCACGAGTATTCAACTTGCTTCTTGCACGTTCTTTCTGAAATCCTATCCCTGACCCTGAAAAGCATAGCTGCTGACAAGAATGAAAACAAGATAAAAATAGGAATGCAGATGGCATTAAAATATTGTTCTTATACAGTAATGGCTTTGCTTTAGACTGAAATAGTAATCCACATTGTCTATGGTCATCATGATCATCATCATGGTACTGTATGACAGCATGACCTGTGAGATGTTGTGGATAGAGCTCAATGCAGATGGGAGATGGTAGAGCTAGGCATCAGTTACTATATTTTGTTAGTTGTCTGCTTCCTCTTTGTCTCTCCACTAAATGACAAATCACTATTTATGTATTTTATTTATGCATTTATGTTGATCAGATTTCTTTAATATATAGTACTAGAATTGTCGTTTATTCACTCAGTGCCAACACAGCTGGTACTAAGTCTTATGCCAGGACCATATAATCTATCTTTCAAGCGGGTTGTGCTTTCACATCATCACAGTAACAAATCCAACTCTATCAGAACAACAACAGTACAATATAATGCTTTGTTTTTCTCTCTACTCAGGGATTTTGCTCAGAACCACATCAAGGTGCTGAACTCCTCGACTCTGATGACCTGTAGTGAGCTCACAGTACTGTAAGTTCTTCAAAGTCTTTGTGCATTGTGATATTTGGCAAGTATCTGAAAATACTCTGTACCAGGCTTAAGGTTTGCTGGTGTCATGGTGCTAATGGATGGTCAAATTTCACTCACCATCCACTTCAATATACGGTACGCATGCTCATCATGTAGCAGCAGTTAGATCATGCATTAGATCACGTCAAGAGCTTCAGGTGATCTTCGTATTCAAAAATTTGTGACAGCAAGCTACCTTCTATCACAAGCCTGAATCCTAAATCTCTCTTTAAACCATGAAAAGGGGCACTACTTGGTGTGTGGAACAAGGGATTGTACACCCAACATAGCAAACAACCTTTCATTTCATTTTAACTCCAGAACAGTTAGTTAACTTAGACAATTCTCTAGTGGAATACAGTATGTGTACAATAAGAATAAGAGACATAAAGAGAAACTTACATGATTTCCAGGACACCTTCATTGTTTATTCTCCCTGCCTTTAGGCAATATACAGTAGTATTGTCACAAATTAAAAAATATATATTTACTGTATTTTGAAAATGGCATTTAGAACCTTCAATTAAATTAGGACCAAAATCACTAAGCACTATATAGTAGCAAATATCCTAAATGTATTAACAAAATTGAACCCACTAAGTCAAAAGATAATGGAAGATAAGAGGGAACTTAATCTCAATTTTAAGCTTTGAGTCTCTATTATATAGCGGCTCAACTGAGGACCTTGATTTGCTCTAGTAATCCTGATTATCAAGCAACATGGAAAGAAATTGAAGAGACATATTGGGAGAATTCCAATTCAAGCATGATTAGGGGATTAATTAATGACAGAAAAACTAATTTAACTTGAAGTAAAAGGGTAATGAATGGATCTTTCTCCAAAGTTTTGTCACTAAAAATTGTTTACTTTAGGAAATAAAGATAGTGAGGTGCTCCTATGATCTTGATTTTGCTCCTCGCTTCACTTCATCTTCTTCAATTGGGAGACAGTACTGTAAGTGATTTCCAAACATTGAAAAAAACTATGGTCTGAACAATAATGAATTCTTCAGATTTCTTCAGGTATGCCACTATATATCATTCTAAGACAGATGGTCCAAAATAAATAAATAAATAAATGAATAAATATATATATACAGTGGCTTGCAAAAGTATTCGGCCCCCTTGAATTTTTCCACATTTTGTCACATTACAGCCACAAACATGAATCAATTTTATTGGAATTCCACGTGAAAGACCAATACAAAGTGGTGTACACGTGAGAAGTGGAACGAAAATCATACATGATTCCAAACATTTTTTACAAATAAATAACTGCAAAGTGGGGTGTGCGTAATTATTCAGCCCCCTTTGGTCTGAGTGCAGTCAGTTGCCTGATGAGTGCTAATGACTAAATTAGGGGCAGTGGTGGCTCAGTCCGTTAATGCTGTGGGTTACTGGGTTACTGATCGGAAGGTCGGGGGTTCGAACCCCAGCATCGCCAAGTTGCCACTGTTGAGTCCTTGAGCAAGGCCCTTAACCCTATCTGCTCCAGGGGCGCTGCTCCGTAAGCTGGCTGACCCTGCACACTGACCCCAGTTTCCTAATTGGGATATGTGAAAATTGAGCAATTTCCCTCTGGGATTAATAAAGTTAGGGGCAGTGGTGGCTCAGTCGGTTAAGGCTGTGGGTTACTGGGTTACTGATCGGAAGGTCGGGGGTTCGAACCCCAGCATCGCCAAGTTGCCACTGTTGAGCCCTTGAGCAAGGCCCTTAACCCTATCTGCTCCAGGGGCGCTGCTCCGTAAGCTGGCTGACCCTGCACTCTGACCCCAGTTTCCTAATTGGGATATGTGAAAATTGAGCAATTTCCCTCTGGGATTAATAAAGTTCTATAAAAAAAAAAAAAAAATAAAAAAATAAATAGCAATAGTGCACCTGTGTGTAATCTAATGTCAGTACAAATACAACTCCTTTCTGACGGCCTCAGAGGTTGTCTAAGGGAATATTGGGAGCAACAACACCATGAATTCCAAAGAACACACCAGACAGGCCAGGGATAAAGTTATTGAGAAATTTAAAGCAGGCTTAGGCTACAAAAAGATTTATAAAACCTTGAACATCCCACGGAGCACTGTTCAAGCGATCATTCAGAAATGGAAGTAGTATGGCACAACTGTAAACCTACCAAGACAAGGCCGTCCACCTAAACTCACAGGCCGAACAAGGAGAGCGCTGATCAGAAATGCAGCCAAGAGGCCCATGGTGACTCTGGACGAGGTGCAGAGATCTACAGCTCAGGTGGGGGAATCTGTCCATAGGACAACTATTAGTTGTGCACTGCACAAAGTTGGCCTTTATGGAAGAGTGGCAAGAAGAAAGCCATTGTTAACAGAAAACCATAAGAAGTCCCGTTTGCAGTTTGCCACAAGCCATGTGGGGGACACAGCAAACATGTTGAAGAAGGTGCTCTGGTCAGATGAGACCAAAATTAAACTTTTTGGCCAAAATGCAAAACGCTATGTGTGGCGGAAAACTAACACTGCACATCACTCTGAACACACCATCCCCACTGTCAAATATGATGGTGGCAGCATCATGCTCTGGGGGTGCTTCTCTTCAGCAGGGACAGGGAAGCTGGTCAGAGTTGATGGGAAGATGGATGGAGCCAAATACAGGGCAATCTTGGAAGAAAACCTCTTGGAGTCTGCAAAAGACTTGAGACTGGGGCGGAGGTTCACCTTCCAGCAGGACAACGACCCTAAGTAGCTTGCAAATGTAGCTTGCAAAACTATATATATATATATATATATATATATATATATATATATATATAGGGCCGGGACTTGATTAAAAAAATAATAATCTAATTAATTAGAGCCATTGTAATTATTCATTCATTCATTTTCTGTACCGCTTTATCCTTATATACAGGGTCGCGGGGGCCTGGAGCCTATCCCAGGAAACTTAGGGCACAAGGCGGGGTACACCCTGGACAGGGTGCCAATCCATCACAGGGCACACACACATACTCACATACACACACTCATTCACACACTACGGGCAATTTGGAATGTCAATTAACCTAACCTACATGTCTTTGGATTGTGGGAGGAAACCAGAGTACCCGGAGGAAACCCACCAAGCACGGGGAGAACATGCAAACTCCATGTTCACACACAGAGACGGGAATCGAGCCTGGCCGGGGAATCGAACCCAGACCCTGGCGGTGCAAGGCGACAGTGCTAACCACTACACCACCGTGCCGCCTCCATTGTAATTAATTAATCGAAATTAATCGCATTTTAATCGCATATAAATATTTGACCTGAGAACAGTGAGAAGTAAGTTTTTTCATATGAATTTTTAGTATACCATTGAATAATGACTGAATACATAAGCTTAAGCAACAAAATATTGTTTATTTTTGTTCAACCAAGTCCAACAGACCAGTGCAATGTTGCCATTAAGTGTAGCAATAAAATATTTAGAAATATAGTAGCCCTGCATTTCAGAAATTCAGGTACCCTATAGGTACTGTAGGTAGACCCTTCTGTAAACAGTTTTTTTTAAGCAAAACACAATACTTTCAAGTACATTCAGAACATTGGAAACCCTGACTATTAAACCCTGACGCTTCCATCCATTAGTTTTTTATAACAAAATTTTCCATCCACAGGGCCAACCAAAGCGGTCTCATCAGCTTCTTTGTCCATGTTCACTGTGGTTTGTTTTTGTCTGAACGCTAATTGGTGCTCCAGTATTATTGGTCCGCCGAAACTCATCCAGTGAGAAACGTTCCGCGGTGCAAAAATAAGTGAGATTAAAATGTGTTAATAAAAATTTACGCGTTATTTTTGTGTAATTAATTAATCTAAATTAACGCATTAAAGTCCCGGCCCTAATATAAGTACTAAATTTATTGCTATATGTTACATTTTGATAAATATGATAATATTATTAATATTACAGTATATTAGCAGTAAACAGGCACTGGTGGCTCAGTGGTAGGTGTTTCGCCTGCCATGCGGAAGGCCCGTATTCGATTCCAGCCAATGCCCACACCCCAGCCACTGGATACAGTGCCGGTCCCAAGCCCGGATAGGAAGGGCATCCGGCGTAAAAAACCTTCCGCTGTGGCGACCCCTTGTCGGGAGCAGCCGAAAGACCAACAACATGTTAATATACTGTTGTTGTTGTTGGTCTTTCAGCTACTCCCGACATGGGGTCGCCACAGCGGAATATCCAGTCCGCACTACAACTTGGGAACGGGCACTGGCTGTGAATCGAACCTGGGCCTTCCACATGGCAGGCGAAACACCTACCACTGAGCCACCAGTGCCCCTATTACAGTACAGTATATTAATATATATTTTTCGCTACTGAGTAAAAAATAAATGATTGAAAATGGTGAAATAATAAAAATATTATCCTTTGTATACAGTAAATGCTCCGTTGCGCTCGCGTGTGTGTATCATGTCCTGGTCGCGCACCGCTACAGACGCCACTCCAGGTTTTCTGACTGCCCCCACATCGGCAGCTACCTGATCTTCCACACGGTCGCTTCCGCCTTGAGAGTGACGTCATCGACTAGCGCGACCATATATAAACCGGAGAGAGACGCGGGAAAGATGAAAGAGGTTTTGATATTTGGTTGTGTATTCTGGTTTGACTTTTTGCCTCCAATTGACTTTGATTATTGCTTTGTCCCTTTGGTTTGGTTGGTCTTTGTATATATTTGTAGATAATTTCATTGTTTTTGGTTTAGGGAGTCCGGGAAGGTGCCTGTATTTTTGTTTGTGTTTTTTTTTTTTTTTTGCAGATAATCTAGCTACTAAATATAAATACCATTTTGTTTATTATTTTGGCCTGTGTCCATCCTGAATCTGATCCTCCTCCTCCTGGTATGTGTGTGTTTGTATATACAAACCTCATTATTTCATCAGTTAATGATTGGATCTAGTTCTTTCTGCCATATACCACCATTTCCATACAGTTTAAAATAGAACCCTGAACCATTCTTTTGCTCTATGGCCCTAGACTGGGACATAACACCATATTTAAGTGACCACTTTGATTTTCAAGCACAAGAAAGACAGCAGCTTTATTATGCAAAGGTGTTCCTTCAGTTAAAAACAACTAGTTTGAGATTTATATCTGCTCATCTTTTTTGAACTATGCTAGAATGCCTCATCCCACCCCCGCTGTTAAAGAAAAAAAAAAGTAACTCGGTAACTTTTATAATGGTGACTTTACTTGTACTTAAGTAAAATTTCAAATAAGTAACAGTACTTGTACTTGAGTACAAAATTTTATTACTCTTTCCACCTCTGATTAAGCATTAAGTTTATTACATAGGCCATAAGCTTTAAATTTGTTAGTTAAGCATCCACTTTGACAATCGTAAGTTGGTCTGTCATGTCATTCCACTATGACATGTATTTGTATGACTATCGCATGATGAGCGGAAGGCTACGGAAACACAAGCTTTTGATCGTAAGCTACCCGTAAGCAGATATATACAACAAAAGTGTTGTTATATGCGTAAGCTAAGAATGTAATTCATAAGATACAGCAACTAGGTTGTTGTAACCGTAAGCTAACCGTGATCAGCTAGATATAACAAATGTGTTGTTATAAGCTCAAGCAATCTAGAACCGTTTTGATACAGCAACAGGTGTTGTAACCACAGTGGTTTTACTCAAAGACGACTGTATGAAGTGTTGAATCTTTGATGCTGAAAATAAAATACCAAGGACAAAGAAATCATCGGACTTCCGTTTTTGTGAGTAAATAATCAAACCAAAGCTACGCGTCAAAACTAGTGAAATAACATGACCGCATCCACATACCTCATATTATATTTCTTTTGTGTGTATATATTTTTTGGCTGACCCATGAGATAAGGAGCTATGTTTTTCTTTTTTATTCTGCAACATTAGATCAGTTTCTTGTTGAAAAGGTGCATTGTGTGGTGCTTTAGATGAGAAACTATTTCTCAGTAAATGAAAGATCACTATGACTGTTTCTGTCATAGTGATGTGCGCGAATGTGTGTTTGTGTGCGCATCAGGTCGTTGTGCACTGGAGATAAAATACAAGGTGTTCACTATAGCCCAATGTTGGCAGTTTGGAAATCTAAAAAAGATTATTACAGATTCAGTGTTCTGAGTGTCATTAGCCATGGCTTGTTGTGTCGCATGGCCCCAAAACATAGGCGACAAGTAGGGATCACTATCCGCCATCTTGCGTCATCAGTGCATCCATAATAGCTGTATTGTACAGTTCAGCAAAATAATAAATTGACCTGACATTCCTTATTCCTGTTTGCGTATGTGTGTATTCGCAAATGTAATATCACTGTGTGTTTTAAAAGATCCTTGTTGTATCACCTGCCTGTAAAGCATAGGCAACACATAGGGTTCCCTTTCAAAGGCTACACTCGACGCTGCGTGAACACGCTATGGCAATATCTTTTCATGTTGCCGGTTGTGAAGCACGTGTGTATCAAACACACCAAATTTTGGCTTATATAACCTCGGTCGGGTGACGTCATCTGATTAGACACACCTGCAGGTTATAAATAGGAGTGAACCAGAAACACTCCTCAGATCTTTGTCTTCACCGCATTGTGCGCAAGACAATCATACAAGCAAGCAGAAAAAATAAAGCATAAAACTCACCAGTATAATGGCGGAGTTTAGAGCTAGATGTCCCCCTCCTTGCGAAAATTTCCTTTCGGAGGGCGATATGCATACTTTCTGCTTCGAATGTTTGGGTGAGAAGCACGCTCTCGAAGGGCTTAATGGAGAATGGAAGCATTATGATCTTCTTCCCATGAAAATACTTTGCGTGCACCTCGCGTTCTTTAGGGAACCACGACCCGCACTGCACTCATGGGGATCGCAAGCTGACCTGGCCGAGGCACGAGAGACGGAGTCCCTCCTTTCTCTCGCCCTCTCCCCCGATCCCGAAGTGACTCCGTCCACTTCATGAGCGCACTCCGGTGCTTCTCGTGGGTGTGTTGAAGAGATTCGCTCTCCTGCTTCTGTGGAAATGGAAGTAGCTACCTCAGAACGCTCCTCTAAAGATGATAGAGAGTATGAGGAGTTGCTCGAAGTCATAACGTGTGCAGTCGAACGACTGCATATTGACTGGCCACAGGAGCAAGCTCACCCAAAACAATCCAAACTAGACGACAGATTTTTGTCGGGTGGCCAGGAGATGTAGCCACAACGCCACTCTCTCCCCTTTTTTCATGACCTCCACAACGAATTATCTCGTTCTTGGAGTAAACCTTTTTCTTCCCGTATTTTTATACTATCGACTTTCCACCCAAGCCGTGTAGAACTACCCTGATAGGGAAGGTGTTCCAAGCAGCAGGTCAGGCCGGTGCTTCCTTGCACACCATGGCGGTTTTGCAGGCGTATCAGGCTGATCTGCTGAAAGATTTGAGCACGAGCGGCACTGTGAATCAAGAAGCATTCACCGAATTACGCCGGGCTACTGATTCATCCCTTCATGCGACTAAACAGACAGCCCTTGCTATCGGCCGTTCTATGGCCTCCTTGGTGACTGCTGAAAGGCACCTGTGGCTAAATCTGACAGGCATCAAGGACAAGGATCGAACATTCCTCCTTGATGCCCCTGTCTCACCTTCCGACCTATTTGGCGACGCTGTTAATTCCATAGCCACTAGGTTCCGAGAGGCTAGGCTGTACGAACAGGCTTTTGGGAAATTCCTCCCACGCTGTGCTCAAGAGTCGAGGCCATCGGCCACCCAGCCTCGACCAGATCTGATTCTCGCCAGGCGAGATGCGCAGAAGGAGAGCGTCAGCAGCCGGGTACCCCCCCACCCCCAGTAAGGACTGGGGTACGGCTCGCCGCCCCTCACAGGCCGCTTTTAAAAAATCTGAAAAAAAAATCAGAATCAAAGAATAATTTGAGAACCTACGCGCCCAGGACTGTGGGGGCGACCCCTAACCCCCCCCCCCGGGGAAGGGCATGTAACGTTCTTTCCTATAAGAGCATGCTCTCACGGGCACCCCCAGGGGGTCGGGCTTCAGTTTCCGCCGCCGCTGGTGTTTCGGACGACACCCATCTCCAAAGATACGTTAGTGCCCCGGTCATATCCTGCTTTATTCCAGGATTCCGAACCACTAACGCCCCCCCGTGTACTAAAACTCGTACCCCTTTCGGGGAAGCTGGCAGTGTGGAAGCTACTGCCAAGCATATCTCCCTGGGTGCTAAAGACTGTAGAGAAAGGCTACAGGATTCAGTTTGCACATCGCCCTCTGCGTTTCAACGGCGTGGTCTACACTTCCATGATGCTGGAAAGGGCGCATCTGCTGAACTCCGAACTCCAGGCGTTGCTGGAGAAGGGAGCCATAGAACAGGTTCCTCCTCCAGACAGGGAGTCAGGCTACTACAGTCGTTATTTCTTGGTCCCCAAGAAAGGCGGGGGGCTGTGTCCAATTTTGGATCTTCGCGGATTGAACCACTATCTCAAAAAGTACAGATTCAAAATTTTAACTACTGTATCAAAATTGTTTCACAAATCCAACCAGAAGATTGGTTTGTGACAATGGACTTAAAGGACGCATACTTTCACATAGAAATTTTGCCACAACACAGGAAGTTCCTGAGGTTCGTTTTTGGGGGAAAAGCTTACCAGTATCGGGTCCTTCCATTTGGTCTAGCTCTGTCACCCCGCACATACACAAAATGTATCCCTGCCCCACAATCCCCGAAGGCAAATAAACTGTGACACATGGGGAATGGAAACTCCACCCCGATGTAATCAGCCAAATCTGGGAAAGATTCTTTACAGCAAAGGTGGACCTCTTTGCCTCCCAAGAGACAGCACAATGTAACCTCTACTACTCCCTGACTCACCCAGCTCCCCTGGGTCTGGATGCGATGGCCCAAACGTGCGTTTCCTCCGATACCTCTGCTCCCGGGAGTCCTGGCGAGGGTCCGTCAACACGGTTTGCGCCTCTTACTGATAGCGCCCCGTTGGCCGGCCAGAGTATGGTTCTCGGATCTAATATCTCTCCTCGATGGCTCACCTTGGATGATTTCAGTGAGGAGGGATCTTCAGTCTCAGGCACAGGTTTCATATTTCATCCCCGACCCGAGCTTTGGAACCTTCACGTTTGGCCCCTGAACAGGACCAACTAAGTCAAGCTGGTCTTTCAGCCAGTGTAATTGACACTATTCTAGCTGCTAGGGCTCCCTCCACTAGAAAAGCTTATGCCCTCAAATGGAATGTATTTGAAAGTTGGTGCATGATGAAGCAGATAGACCCAGTCCACTGCCGAATTGTTTCAGTGCTGGAGTTCCTGCAAGAAAAGTTGTCCTCGGGCTTGTGCCCTAGTACCCTCAGGATGTAAGTGGCCGTTATTTCAGCTTGACACGTTCCGATTGAAGGTGTTACTGTGGGAAAACACCCTTTAGTTGCCCATTTTATTCGTGGAGCCAAATGGTTGAGGCTACGACCTCTTCGTGGGATTTATCTATCGTGCTCGAAGGTCTAATTGACACTCCTTTCAAACCACTAGAGTCAGCACCTGACAGGCTTCTGACTCTTAAGATGGGTGTTCTTATGGCCATTACCTCTCTCTTGAGGATTGGAGATCTGCGCGCCTTGTCAGTCTCCCCATCCTGCCTCGACTTTGCCCCTGGGCTAGTCAAGGCCATTTTGCATCCTCACCCGAACTATCTTCCAAAAGTTCCATTGTCAAGCATGCACCCTGTTGTTCTTGAAGCCTTCTGTCCTCCGCCTTTCACAGCTTCAGAGCAGGAGAAACTTCACCTACTGTGTCCAGTACGTGATCTTCAGATCTACGTCCACCTCACCAGCCAGTAGCGTAAATCAGAGCAGCTCTTTATATGCTATGGAGGCCGCAACCGGGGAGTGGCCGCCACTACACAGACCTTGTCACACTGGGTGAGAGATGCTATTGCTCTCTCCTACGAGGCGCGTGGGCTCACTTCGCCTCTAGGAATCAGGGCTCATTAAACCAGGGGTTTAATGATCGCTTCATCTATTGCACTAGCAAGAGGTATTCCCCTGCAGCAAGTGTGTGACGCGGCAGGCTGGTCCTCTTCGCACACATTCGTTAGATTTTATAGTCTGAATGTTCATGCCACTCCGGGCTCACGAGTCCTCGAGTCAGCTTCCCAGACATAGATCTGAGACCTCTCGGCCTTGTGCGCACACGCTACACAACTCGGGGGTCCAGACACTTGCAGTGCGGCGACGTTCGTACTCTCGTTTCCATAGCGTTTTCACGCAGCATCGAGTGTAGCCTTTGAAAGGGAACGTCTCGGGTTACTTTGCTGTAACCCTGTTCCCTGAAAAGGCGGGAACAAGATGCTGCGTCCCAATTCCACATTGCCTACGTGACCAGAGTCCGTTCAGACAAATCAATCTGAGGAATGTTTCCGGTTCACTCCTATTTATAACCTGCAGGTGCGTCTAATCAGATGACGTCACCCGACCGAGGTTATATAAGCCAAAATTTGTTGTGTTTGATACACACATGCTTCACAACCGGCAACATGAAACGATATTCCCATAACGTTTTCACGCAGCATCTCTTTCCCGCCTTTTCAGGGAACAGGGTTACAGCAAAGTAACCCGAGGTGATCACTATCCATCATTTTGTGCCGGTATCATCATACATCATACACTAAACCTTTACAGAACCTTTATTAAGAAACATAGATGTGCACTAGCTATTTCTTTTTTTATTGGTCAATTGACACATGTATTCCTAGGAAAACTCATACGTTTTGTTTTATAACTGACTTTTTCTTCTTTTAGATCATTGCGTGACAACAAAATCAGGACTCTTCCTGAAAACACTTTTCAGTCACTCGGAGCCCTCGCAGAGCTGTGAGTATATGAAAGTGTGCCTTCCGGAGAAGTTAAAGCAGAGCACCTCTTAACAAAACAGTACATTTTTACCTTATCCAAAATCAATTTATCTGTTTGTGGGATTTTCTACAGGCAAATGCTGCTATTTATATAATTTCCTTTGTTATTTTTCTTTTCTGTCTATGTAGGGATTTGTCTTGCAACAGGATTGCAGACCTGCCCAACAACATTTTTAAAAATTCAAAAGCACTATTGAAACTGTGAGTTCATTTCTTTGTCTACTGTTGAAGGTGTAGAAAGTTTCATATAATAAAATAAACATGCTTTATGTTATTACAACGATGCATTTCAGTTTTGTTTCCTTTATCAGAAATATATCCCACAATCCTTTGCTTCATATTCATGCTGGACATTTTGTTCATCTGGTTCAGCTCAAGTCTCTGTGAGTAAAAGAAAAACACAAAAGTTGTTTTTAAAAAAATATACCACATTGTGCAACATGGTTATATTTAATATCTGTACAATTAATGATATCAAGCTGTGTTTTGCAGAGGATTGGAGGACATTGAGATTCCAAATATACAAACGAAGATGTTCCTCCCAATGGGCAAACTGTCTTATATGTATGTGCTGTAGTTCCCCATTTGTAAATGCTGTGTTATGATTTGCCTAGTATGTGTATGTATTATTATTATTAATCAGCCTCAATCTTCTCCTGTGCAGATATTTTAAGGATTTTCAATACTGTTCCTATGCACCGCATGTGCGCAAGTGCAAACCCAACACAGATGGGATCTCATCATTTGAAGACCTCTTGGCCAATGGGATCCTAAGAGTGTCCGTCTGGGTCATGGCCTTCTTCACCTGCTTTGGAAATCTTTTTGTTATTGGAATGCGTTCATGCATTCGTGCAGAGAACAATCTGCATGCATTGTGCATCAAAGTCCTGTGCTGTGGGTTTACATTGCACAAATCAACACATACGCTATCTACCACTCATCCAGTTGCTGAAAAACACATACCCACATCTAACTGCCAAACAGTTGTTAGGTTAAGTTGCTGTGGTTAAGTTAAGTTAATTTATTTATATAGCACATTTAAAACAACCGATAGTTGACCAAAGTGCTTTACATAGCAAAGTAAAAAAAAAAAAATAATTATTTTTTAAAAATCATTTTTCCGATACCAAATTACTGATACAAAACCACTATAATACGTTTAAAAGCTTCGGTAAACAGATACGTTTTTAAGTTCGATTTAAAAATTTCAATACTGTGAGCTGAACGGACATGGAACGGGAGCTTGTTCCACAGGGTGGGCCCAGACACAGAAAAAGCACAATTGCCTCTCCTTCTTAATGGACTTTTCGGGAATTGTAAGCAGAAGTTGATCAGATGATCTAAGTGCTCTCTGTGGACAGTATGGATGCATCAAATCATTCATATACAGTGGTGTGAAAAACTATTTGCCCCCTTCCTGATTTCTTATTCTTTTGGTAAAGGTTATAAAGCCATTTCTAAAGCTTTGGGACTCCAGCGAACCACAGTGAGAGCCATTATCCACAAATGGCAAAAACATGGAACAGTGGTGAACCTTCCCAGGAGTGGCCGGCCGACCAAAATTACCCCAAGAGCGCAGAGACAACTCATCCGAGAGGCCACAAAAGACCCCAGGACAACATCTAAAGAACTGCAGGCCTCACTTGCCTCAATTAAGGTCAGTGTTCACGACTCCACCATAAGAAAGAGACTGGGCAAAAACGGCCTGCATGGCAGATTTCCAAGGCGCAAACCACTTTTAAGCAAAAAGAAAATTAAGGCTCGTCTCAATTTTGCTAAAAAACATCTCAATGATTGCCAAGACTTTTGGGAAAATACCTTGTGGACCGACGAGACAAAAGTTGAACTTTTTGGAAGGTGCGTGTCCCGTTACATCTGGCGTAAAAGTAACACAGCATTTCAGAAAAAGAACATCATACCAACAGTAAAATATGGTGGTGGTAGTGTGATGGTCTGGGGTTGTTTTGCTGCTTCAGGACCTGGAAGGCTTGCTGTGATAGATGGAACCATGAATTCTACTGTCTACCAAAAAATCCTGAAGGAGAATGTCCGGCCATCTGTTCGTCAACTCAAGCTGAAGCGATATTGGGTGCTGCAGCAGGACAATGACCCAAAACACACCAGCAAATCCACCTCTGAATGGCTGAAGAAAAACAAAATGAAGACTTTGGAGTGGCCTAGTCAAAGTCCTGACCTGAATCCTATTGAGATGTTGTGGCATGACCTTAAAAAGGCGGTTCATGCTAGAAAACCCTCAAATAAAGCTGAATTACAACAATTCTGCAAAGATGAGTGGGCCAAAATTCCTCCAGAGCGCTGTAAAAGACTCGTTGCAAGTTATCGCGAACGCTTTATTGCAGTTATTGCTGCTAAGGGTGGCCCAACCAGTTATTAGGTTCAGGGGGCAATTACTTTTTCACACAGCGCCATGTAGGTTTGGATTTTTTTTCTCCCTAAATAATAAAACCAATCATTTAAAAACTGCATTTTGTGTTTACTGGTGTTATCTTTGACTAATAGTTAAATGTGATTGATGATCAGAAACATTTTGTGTGACAAACATGCAAAAGAATAAGATATCAGGAGGGGGGCAAATAGTTTTTCACACCACTGTAAACATAGTGTTATAAATTCTAAACAACTGAACCCCCTCAAATGAGAATTAAAATGTCCCCTAGCTCAGACTCAAACTTTCCACTTGTCCTTCTTCCCCTAGGCATTTTAAATGAACTAAATATCCTTTATCCATCAATCCATCTAGGAACCTCTGTAGGGACTGTGGAGGCCAATGGTGATCCATTTTGTACAACCGTGGACCTCTGGTCAACATTCCCATCTGCATGTAATCTGCATGTTTTTGGTCAGAGGGAGAAAACTGGAAAACCCAGAGGAAGTTCACCAAGCATGAGGAAAACGTCAAAACTCCATGCACACAGACTCTACACAGGACTCAAACCCATGTGCAGGACGACAGTGGAAACATGTATACTGTATCTACTGTAGAGGACATATACGTGCACCAAGAAAAAAATATATAGAAACAATTACTAAGCAAATAAAATTATATTGAATATAGGCAGGTTCAAACAGCATATCGACATCTAAATAAAATGTTTTTTTAACTGCCGTATTACATTTTCATATAATTTGACTTACCATTATTTCTGTTTATGTTCTGCTGTCTATGTGTATGTTCTCTGTAGGTGCAGACTGTCTGATGGGTGTCTATTTGTTCTTTTTGGGTATATTTGACGTGAAGTTCCGTGGCGAATACAATCGCAATGCATTGCTGTGGATGGAGAGCCTGGAATGCAGCACCATCGGCTTCCTGGCCATGCTGTCTTCCGAGGTGTCTGTACTCCTCCTCACTTACCTGACTCTGGAGAAATTTCTGGTCATTGTGTTTCCCTTTAGCCATCTGCGACCTGGAAAGCTGCAGACTGGTGTCGTGTTGGTCTCTATTTGGATGTTAGGATTGCTTATAGCTGGTGTTCCGCTGCTCAGTGACGACCTTTTTGGCAACTACTATGGACACAATGGAGTCTGCTTCCCCCTGCATTCTGATAGGCTGGAGAAGCCCATTGCTAAGGCATACTCGACAGGAATATTCCTTGGTATTTTTCTTTTGCTTTATTTTAATGTTAAGTAATAAAAGTGTGCTTCAAACAGATGCACATATATTTTATTGTCATTTTGTTTACATGTATTTCAATTTGCTCGGGGAACTATATTCAAATGATATACAAAATTAATAATACATATTCAAATTGTTTAGTAAATAAACTAATTTATAGGTCTTTCATACTTATTTTACTTGATAAGTTTTAAAGTTTTTTCTATATTTACTAATGTTATAATTTATTGATGTCTTTCAGTTGCTAATGTTTATTTAATTCTCATATTTCTCTATTTCACTAACAATTATTTCTCAGTTTATTTTATTTCCTTCATTCCATTTCCTATATTTCCTTAATTATTAGTTTATTCACCTCCAGTAAGTGGAACTATGGGTGTGAGATATATTTTTGGATGGTTGAAGGAAACCTGAGAATTTGAAGAAAACCCACAGTACAACAGTGAGAACAGGTGCTAGGACTTTTAATTGTGCAGAATAACACAACACAATTTTAAGAGTAAAAACTACATTATTTCTCTATGTAATCCCCTGCAACACTGATGCACTTATCCCAGCATTTCACTCGTTTTCACGAAGTTTTCTAGGTATGCTGGAGCCATGATCGTAACGTCTGCTTTCAGTTCTGAAACTCTGGCCTCCCCAGAACTCCTTAATGGCCCAAACATGTGAAAATATCTCAGAGCATGATCAGGACAGGGCAGGTGATGTGTGGCTTACAAATTCCTGTAATGTGCAAAAGGTGTGAGTGTACAGTATGTACAGTTCTGGCAGACAGAGATTTGTCCACTTACTGAATGTTCACAGGAATGACTGCAGTGAGCTCCAAGCCACCTTGGCCAGGATCGTCATTCATCACTCTTCTTTAACACTTTGGCACCAGTGAAATGTACTGTGGCTAAGAGGCTCATCACCGGACTGTTCTTCTGTAAATGTTAATCGCTTTTACACCTTCATTTACAAGAAAAAGCTTGACTTAAATGCCCCTACTATAAAAAAAGGTCTCTTTATTTATTTCCGTATTTCCTTATGCTTACAGTACAGTATGTCACACTAATGGCTATAAGTCAGGCACAAATATGAAAGTAGTAGTGTCTCTATTTCTATTGGTTAATCGATATTAGGATACAGTTTAAATATCAGCTGTATAGGTCTTTCTATTATTGTTCTGAATGTCTTGCTGCAGTGATAGAACCATTGTGTTTACAATAAAATGTCTATTGAGTACTTATTGTTACATATTTGGTTGTAAACAATAAAGATGGGAAAATGTGTAACACATTAGTTCCATTTCAGCCAATACATATCCATGCAGTACCTATTTATTTTTTCTCCTATTGATTTTCACATTATTTCTCCCCATTATTGTTACACTTCATGTCACACTAAAATGTTTCTGCTCATCAAAAACCGTTAACTATTAGTCAAAGATAACATAATTGAACACAAAATGCAGTTTTTAAATGAAGGTTTACGTTATTAAGGGAGAAAAAAAAACTCCAAATCTACATGGCCCTGTGTGAAAAAGTGATTGCCCCCCTTGTTAAAAAATAACTGTGGTTTATCACACCTGAGTTCAATTTCTGTAGTCACCCCCAGGCCTGATTACTGCCACACCTGTTTCAATCAAGAAATCACTTAAATAGGAGCTACCTGACACAGAGAAGTAGACCAAAAGCACCTCAAAAGCTAGACATCATGCCAAGATCCAAAGAAATTCAGGAACAAATGAGAACAAAAGTAATTGAGGTCTATCAGTCAGGTAAAGGTTATAAAGCCATTTCTAAAGCTTTGGGACTCCAGAGAACCACAGTGAGAGCCATTATCCACAAATGGCAAAAACATGGAACAGTGGTGAACCTTCCCAGGAGTGGCCGGCCGACCAAAATTACCCCAAGAGCGCAAAGACAACTCATCCGAGAGGTCACAAAAGACCCCAGGACAACATCTAAAGAACTGCAGGCCTCACTTGCCTCAATTAAGGTCAGTGTTCACGACCCCACCATAAGAAAGAGACTGGGCAAAAACGGCCTGCATGGCAGATTTCCAAGGCGCAAACCACTTTTAAGCAAAAAGAACATTAAGGCTCGTCTCAAATTTGCTAAAAAACATCTCAATGATTGCCAAGACTTTTGGGAAAATACCTTGTGGACCGACGAGACAAAAGTTGAACTTTTTGGAAGGTGCGTGTCCTGTTACATCTGGCCTAAAAGTAACACAGCATTTCAGAAAAAGAACATCATACCAACAGTAAAATATGGTGGTGGTTGTGTGATGGTCTGGGGTTGTTTTGCTGCTTCAGGACCTGGAAGGCTTGCTGTGATAGATGGAACCATGAATTCTACTGTCTCCCAAAAAATCCTGAAGGAGAATGTCCGGCCATCTGTTCGTCAACTCAAGCTGAAGCGATCTTGGGTGCTGCAGCAGGACAATGACCCAAAACACACCAGCAAATCCACCTCTGAATGTTTGAAGAAAAACAAAATGAAGACTTTGGAGTGGCCTAGTCAAAGTCCTGACCTGAATCCTATTGAGATGTTGTGGCATGACCTTAAAAAGGCGGTTCATGCTAGAAAACCCTCAAATAAAGCTGAATTACAACAATTCTGCAAAGATGAGTGGGCCAAAATTCCTCCAGAGCGCTGTAAAAGACTCGTTGCAAGTTATCGCAAACGCTTGATTGCAGTTATTGCTGCTAAGGGTGGCCCAACCAGTTATTAGGTTCAGGGGGCAATTACTTTTTCACACAGGGCCATGTAGGTTTGGATTTTTTTTCTCCCTAAATAATAAAACCCCTCATTTAAAAACTTCATTTTGTGTTTACTTGTGTTATCTTTGACTAATAGTTAAATGTGTTTGATGATCAGAAACATTTTGTGTGACAAACATGCAAAAGAATAAGAAATCAGGAGGGGGGCAAATAGTTTTTCACACCACTGTACATTTTTATCTCATTATACATCTGAGCAATTGAGGGTTAAGGGCCTTGCTCAAGGGCCCAACAGTGGCAACTTGGTGGTTGTGGGGTTTGAACCTGGGATCTTCCGAACCGTAGTCCAATGCCTTAACCACTGAGCTACCCCAGAGCCCAACCAAAAGGTTGTCTCTGACTTTTGGAAGTCTTAAACTCAACACAATTATTTACAATGTAGTGTAGTGGGAGTCAACAACTGGTAGAGAGGCTTTTTATGCAGTTTTGGTGACCGTTATTATTTGAACATGATTCTGTTTAAATTATTTATGGTCTAAAACCAGAGACTCAGTCAAGCCTGACAGACATCAGTAAAAACTCATGTGTTCTGTCATATTTTCAGGTTCTTTAGTATCAATATACAATATTGAAAACAATAAAAATAAAGAAAACTTTTGACTGGTACTGTAGAAGTAATTCCCTAAATGTGTTGCGCAGACTGGGCAGAAATGAAACTACCATGTGTGTTTATGTATTGTGCAGAATTTATCATACCATCCTCTGTTCACAGGATTGAACCTGCTGGCTTTCCTAGTCATCGTCTTCTGCTACTCCAGTATGTTCTACTCCATCTACAAGACTGGTATCAACTCCACAGATGTGCGTACTCGCTTACACAAAGATGTCACTGTGGCCAATCGCTTTTTCTTCATTGTGTTCTCTGATGCCCTCTGCTGGATACCAATATTCCTGGTCAAAATACTTTCCCTCCTGAAGATGGAGATACCAGGCATGTAAAAATACTACAATTAATTTTATTTTTACCGTACAATACATACCCACAAAGATGATATCCAGCTGATATCATTACCATGTAATAATGGGTTTTGGTTTGGATGATTTTCACCATATTCATCTGACTGAATGTGGAATGGAGGCCAAATACCAAAATGAGCAATTTTGCAACTATTTTTATGAACTCTTAAATCTTGTTTCATCTTAAAGTGAATGTTTGTATCAGAGGAGCAATGTTCCTTTTGCTGTGTGTGTGTGACTGGAATAGTAAAATTCATTAGCAATAAGGTATTTGTTGTACAAAGCTGCTGTAGCAATCTGGGCCTAAATTGAATACTGGCAATTAGTGGTTCATGATGCTGCCTTACACCTTCAGGGTTGGGTTCGAATCTTCGCCTCCAGTCTTTGTGTATGGGGTTTGGATGTTTTCCCTGGGACCAAAGGTTAGGCCGTCCAGTCCGATCCCAAAACAAAAGGCAATGCAGCACAAACCACTTAAAGAGTCAACACTTTCTGCAATAGAAATGTATCAGAACACCAAGCACATCACAGCCTGCTACGTATGGCGTTGATTAGGCAAAGAGTTTAAGGTTGTTGACCCAACCTTCAAATTCCTCAGATGCCAATCTGATCAAAAAATGTTCAAGACAAACAATTCTGATCCATGGAGGCCCCACCATCACACCCCCAGAGGTTCTGTGGAACCTCAACCCAAGGTGCCTGGTTTTAATGTTAATGGCTTATGATCAGTGTATGTTTTCCTTCCAAAAAAGTTTATTTGTTAATTAAGTGTGTTCATGTCATGCAGGCACTATAAACTCATGGGTAGTGATCTTCATCCTGCCCATCAACAGCGCCTTGAATCCCATTCTCTACACTCTGACCACCAGCTTCTTCAGGGAGCAGGTGGAGCTGTTACTTTGCCGCTGGCAACGCAGGTCATCCTCAATGAAAGACCGCAAGAGCCTAACCAGCACCACAATCTACATGGAACCCTCCAGGCATGGGTTCTTCCATTCAAAAGGCAAACTGTCCCAGATGTCCTATCCAGACATGGATGCCCAGTATGGCTGATGGAACAGAAAAGTGCTGAACTCATCACTAATACTCAGTTCATATTTAAATTGAAGTATGTACAACAAAAATTGCAACAAGGGAATTATGATCTTGATGTGGCCCCTATACAACAGCCAGGCTCTATATTATTTTGTCTCAGTTAGGAGGATGAATGCAGAACTGCTCAAAGTGAAAGAGAAAAACTCACACATACTGTAAGCATCTTCAAGCTAGAGCTAAAGAAACTGGTTAGTAGAAAGACTGATGCTTCTATAACATCTTCCATTCAATCAAAAATGCTTCATTTCTAGTGTACAAAATTGTAAAGAGGAGATTATTTAAGATAAGATACTGTAAGCTAAATCTTTATTAATCCTGAGGGAAATTGCAGTTCTGCAGCTGCACAAAATAACAGTCACAAATAGCTAAAGAAAATACACAAGTACTTTGGGGGAAACAAAAACAAATGGGGATATAATACAATAAAATAAAGCAAGTACAGAAATGTATTATTTATACACTTGTACCAGGAAGTAGATGGTACAAAGATGGTATTTGTGCAAATATTTGGCATACTGTGTGTACGATTGTCCAGCACCTGCGAGAATAAACATACAGTATAATGTATACGGTGGCAATTCACTTCTCATCAGCAACAAGGAGGTCGATAATACCTCTGCCCTCCAAAAACTCATTGCAGGTATAAACAACCTCTCATAAACTGCATCAGTCTATTATTGAATGTGCACTTTTGTTTTGTTAAAAACGCACGAGTGTGTAAGAGTCATTGTAATGTAAGAGTTCAATTATGGTATGTATTTTTTTTTTAATGTCCTTTGTTTGACTACATCTCTAGTGAGTCCAATCTGGGTACGATGACCGAGCCTACTTTCCTGAGTATCTTACTAAGCCTATTGGCATTTCCCACATCCACATCATTGCCCCAGCGCACCACAGGATAAAAAAAACTCACACAGACACAACAGACTGATAAAACACATTAAGAAGTGGCCTGTAAACACCAAAGGACCTGAGTCTTCTCAGGAAATAGAGGTGACCCTGTCCCATCTTGTACACTATACACCCCAGATATTTGTAGATGTTGCATACACTATCTGAACACACTCATCCTAAATGGCAACATTTTTCCTGTCTGTTCCTTATGCACCTGACCACCGCTGTCATTAGAAAATGTTTGTAGATGGCACAGTTTACTATTTGTTGTTCCCAACAATGCGGTTAATGTTACTTGCCAGCGTAGTTTAAAAATAATAATCATTTTGGTGTCAGTAGGTTACTTGAAATCTGAAATTAATACTAAGTTACTTCAAGTTTTTTTTAAGAATGCACTATTTATGAGTCAAATTTCTCATGAAAATGTAACAACTATCTCGTTCAATATACTAAACTGTTCATGAATCTACAGGAAGTGTAAGTGTTGAATGTATTTATAACACAGGAAGAATGTTACTGGTTAACATTATATGAACATAGAATTTAATTCATCCTCCAACCCCTTCAAGCATGCACCGTGCACAGATACGGATTTATTTCAGCTTTGCACTTTTGATCTACACCTTTTCCACTTCAGTAAGTCATTTTTAGCTGCTGTAATACATATACAATTTAAAAAATACAGGTTGGTTAAAGTGATGAAATGTCATTGTCATTCTGCGCTACATTAATTATAATTTATGTTGTCTGTGTTTATTTTTTTTGTTGTTTGTTTTTTGTTTGCCAGCTTTCCAGTTAATCATCTTTTTAGTCTCTCAGTAGCTTTGCATTGGAATGCCTTTGCTTGTCAGGTCATCAGTGTAAAGTGATTTCTATGGTTTTCCAGGGTCAGCAATGATTACAATGAACCAGATTCTTTGAAATCACAATAGGCATCTTTCCACTACAAACTTTAGCCATAAAACTGTACTATCAATAAATAAAAAATAAATAAAACATTCCACTATCAATAAAGCATTTCATGAGCATCCTTAATGTCAAAAGAAGTACATTACTCTTTGGACCCAAGAAGCAGCCCGTACCTTCTCACAGCTCCAGGGTACCTGATGATTTTGAGCCCAGGTTACTGGCTGTTCAGTGTTACATGTTCTCCATCATATGGATTGGCTATGCTAAATTGCCTCTAGGTGTGTATATGTGTGTATGGTGTCCAGTGATGGACTGGTGTTCCATCCAGGGTGTGTATCCAGTTCATTGTTCTTAACAAGTGAACTTTAGACCTAGTGAGTTTCATTAGTTCCAAATAAAAATTAAAATAAGTTATGAAGAAATGCATTGTCCCATTTCACAGAGAGATTTATCCAGTCTGTTGGGGCCCTATGCAAAAATTTGGTCTCTTCAACCAGCTTTCATTATATATCTTATAAACAGAGGTGTCAAGTAACGAAGTACAAATACGTTACCTTACTTACGTAGAAATCTTGGAAATCTATATGTGATCTTTATTTTCTTCTATACCGAAGGATGTTACAGATGAGAAATATAAACATACCATTCCGACACCCTGTTGGTTGGTACGCGATCCACCGCACCTGCACATGACGTTACGTCACATAATCCAGCAAGGCCGTTTGAATAAATTAGCATTTTCGGTTGATAAGGTTGTGATAAGTAGACGAAGCTGTCCGTGATACTCAAGATTTGAGCAAAATGTCACAACCAAGCACCAGCGAGGAAGGTAACAGCACCAGGAAGGTAACAGGAATGATATATACTGTATATATATAATTGTTACTAAGCCTGCCCTGGGTACACTAATTTTCTTGTATGTTGTCCTCACAGATTCCTGCAGCTAAGCTTGGATGAACATTTACATTCCAATAAAGGTTACCGATGACATGCGATGACAAGTTTGACTTTTTGCACCATTAAAATACTTATAGGCAACTAGTTATCATATCTTCTTTTCCATAAAACATGTTAATGCTCAGTAGTACACATACATGGTTCTTTAATGTATTTGCATTGTACTAAAATGCATTCTTTTTCAATTGCCATATACAGTATCCCAAATCACTATGGCCGTTAAAAAATACAACAAAAAGCCAACACATTTTTCTTCCTTTTTTGTTTATGAGGTGTTAGTGCAGTATATACAGTAGGCCCGTGGCACAGCCTAGGCTTTTATCCTTAATGCTTTTTCCCCCCTCACATTACTTTTACTTTATACTTTAAGTAGTTTTGAAACCACTACTTTTACACTTGAGTAAAAAGCTTGAGTTGATACTTCAACTTCTAAAAGAAGTCTTTTTAAACCCTACTGTAGTATTCATAGGGCGGCACGGTAGTGTACTGGTTAGCACTGTCGCCTTGTACCTCCAGGGTTCATCATCACTGACCTGCTGCACTTGCAGCTTACACTGATAAGTGGAATATCTTACACTGACTGCATCAAGATGACCCCCCCCCCCCCCCCCCCCCCGACCTACTAAAATATTGTCTTTATAGTTTTAAATGTCTTAATAGTTATAAAATAGTTTGTCTTAATGTTTTTTCTTTTGTTTTACAAATATGACCCAATATACACTACCGTTCAAAGTTTGGGGTCACTTGCAAAATTTTTTTGTTTTGTTTCGTGATTTATTTTCTACATTCTACAACAATACTTGGGATTTCAAAACTATAAAATAACACATATGGGATTAGGGAATTACGTAACAAGAAGAAAAACAACAGTTAGTTGTTATTTTAAGACACAGAGGTCAGCCTTTCTGTAATAGTTCTTGCAAGAACAGTATTGTCAAATGCATTTGCAAAATCCGTCAAGCACCATAATGAAACTGGCTCTCATGAAGGCCGTCCTAGGAGGGCGAGTCCAAAACCTACCTCTGCTGCAGAGGAGAAGTTCATTTAGAGTTATCAGCCTGAAAAATGACCAATTAACAGCAGCTCAGATTAGAGGCGTTATGAAGTCTTTACAGAGCAGAAGTAGCAGAAACATCTCAATATCAACTGTTCAAAGGAGATTCATGCATTTTTTTGGACGCCTTCAGCATTCCTTTACAATGGATAAAGAAATAAAAATCAGGAACCATCATGGAGTTAGAAAGTGACCCCAAACTTTTGAACGGTACTGTATGTTCAGTGATACTTCAAATAACATGCTTAAAAAGCATTTATTTCTGTATTGCATTATACTTTTATACTAGTAAGTTGTGTGCTAAGTCAAAAGTCATGGAAGATGGCGGACTAGTGTAAACAGTCAGTTCTTCTCATTTTAGCAGACCAGATAGAGAGGGATAATTTACCAGTAGACACTGTACTGCCACCTACTGCATATAATACGTATTGCACCATTAGACCTAAATCGATACTTCATGCGCTATTACTTACGTCTGAATAAAGGAGCAACCAATCACACAGCTGGCTCCGCCCTATCGCTCTTGATTGACAGAACGACACATTCTGCTGAAAAGTCGCATTATGAAATAAATAGGCCATCGTGAAAAACGGGATTTGAAAAAATGACATTTTGAAATAAATACAGCATGAATTTAATAAAATGCCTCTACAATAATCTCTGTTATTGGGAAAAATAATGACCATGAAATATTATTTTATAATAATAAGTAAATGTATATAGCAGAGAGCAATATATTTCACAATAATAAGTTTTTTTCAAAATATGTTCCATTATTTCACATCATTCTCATATTACATATGTGTCTTATATATTCATAGAGTGATTTATTTCATCATGTCCTATTTATTTATTTAATTTTGAACACTTTGGAGTTCCATAATAAGAAAGCAGACAAACAAATTTCGTCGAATTCGCCAGAGAAAAACAAGCTCTTTTTGAAAGGTGGTGTGCTGCAAATAAAACAACTTTGAAGCTTTAAAAGAGTTAGTTTTATTAGAAGACTTTAAGAACTGTGTATTTGAAAATATAGTTGTACATTTGAATGAACAGAAAGTCACGTCCCTGTCAGCAGCTGCTGTACTGGCCGACGAATTCGTATTAACACACCGAACAGTTTTTTTCTCCTACAGTGAGATGTGATACGTTTGCTGTCCATGGGGTTGAAGGACAGGTGAAAAAATCAGCAGGTAGTGTGAGACCTGGAAGGGGAGCATTTTATGGAGGTACTCAGTATCGCGCAGGAGGAGGCAGGGTCTGTTTCTATTGCCTTAGTGCTGATCATGTTATTTCAGAGTGCGAAGCCTGGAAAAAAAAAGAATGCGTCAGCTAAGTCTAAAAGTGTACAGTACGTTTTGTACAAACATTGACTCTGAAGTCCATGCTGCGTGCATTTTGTATGGAAACGGGAAAAGACTGGGAATTGCATATAAAGACAGTATGTGCAGCTATAGACAGACTCTAAAAACTGCTAGGACTGAGCATCTTAGCCAACTGATAGCAAGAAACCAAAACAATCCCAGGTTCTTATTTAGTACAGTGGCTCGCCTAACAAAACCTAAGATGCCCGCAGAGAGTATCCCATCACAGTTTAGAAGTAAAGACTTTATGGACTTCTTTAATGAAAAAATCAATAATATCAGGAAGAAAATAACGGAGGTTCAACCTCTAATAGTACCTCACGATCCAGTTCAGCCTATAGCTTCACATTTAGATTTTCAGTGCTTTACAGGTATAGGACAGGAAGAGCTTCTTAAAAAATCTAATTTAGACGCAAATGAAATAACAAATTACAGACCGATTTCAAACCTGCCGTTTATATAAAAAATATTAGAAAAAGTGGTATCAGCTCAAATATGCACATTCTTGCAGGATAACAACATCCTTGAAGAATTTCAGTCAGGTTTCAGGCCCCATCATAGTACAGAAACTGCACTAGTTAAGATTACAAACGACTTGTTTTTAGCTTCAGACCAAGGCTGCATCTCATTGCTAGTCCTGCTCGATCTTAGTGCTGCATTCGACACTGTAGATCATAATATTCTCATAGATCGCTTACAAAATTATATAGGTATTCAGGGACAGGCATTAAAATGGTTTAGATTTTACCTGTCTGATCGCTACCATTTTGTACATCTAAATGGAGGACCGTCTGGTGTAATGCCAGTGAATTATGGGGTCCCACAAGGGTCAGTTTTAGGACCTCTGTTGTTCTCAATATACATGCTTCCCTTGGGTAACATCATTAGAAGACATGGGATTAGTTTCCATTGTTATGCGGATGATCAGAGGTGGAAAGAGTAATAAAATTTTGTACTCAAGTACAAGTACTGTTACTTCAGTGAAATTTTACTTAAATACAAGTAAAGTTACGATTATAAAAATCTACTCAACTAAAAGTAAAAAGTAGCTCATTAAAAAATGTACTCAGAGTAAAAGTTACCGAGTTACTTTTTTATTTGTATTTTTTTAACAGCGGGGGTGGGATGAGGCATTCTAGCGTAGTTCAAAAAAGATGAGCAGATATAAAATCTCAAACTAGTTGTTTTTAACTGAAGGAACACCTTTGCATAATAAAGCTGTTGTCTTTCTTGTGCTTGAAAATCAAAGTGGTCACTTAAATATGGTGTTACGTCCCAGTCTATGGCCATACAGCAATAGAATGGTTCAGGGTTCTATTTTAAACTGTATGGAAATGGTGGTATATGGCAGAAAGAACTAGATCCAATCATTAACTGATGAAAAAATGAGGTTTTTATACACACACACACACACACACACACACACACACACACACACACACAACAGGAGGAGGATCAGATTCAGGATGGACCCAGGCCAAAATAATAAACAAAATGGTATTTATATTTAGTAGCTAGATTACCTGCAAAAAAAAAAAAAAAAAACACAAACAAAAATACAGGTACCTTCCCGGACTCCCTAAACCTATATAAACTGTGGGACTGCTTTGATAACCTTATATATATTATGTATATATAATTTTATCACCCCCCCCCCCCCCCCATCATTCCGTACAATAAGGTAGTCAGCTATCTTTATTTTATTCCTGAGCAAATAAATTCCCAAATAAGCTCCCTCTTCCAAAAATAAATGGCAGCCACGCCCCTGCTACTAGTGAGTGCACAGACATACAGTGAAATTATCTACAAATATATACAAAGACCAACCAAACCAAAGGGACAAAGCAATAATCAAAGTCAATTGGAGGCAAAAAGTAAAACCAGAATACACAACCAAATGTCAAAACGCCAAAATCACAACCTCTTTCATCTTTCGCGCGTCTCTCTCCAGTCGCGTTAGTCGATGACGTCACTCAGGGCGGAAGCGACCGTGTGGAAGGTCAGGAAGATGCCGATGTCAGAAAACCTGGAGTGGAGTCTGGAGCGGCGCGCGACCAGGACATGATATACACACGCGGCGCAACGGAGCATTTATACACAGCATAATATTTTTTTTTTATTGTTTTATCATTTTCATTCATTTATTTTTTACTCAGTAGCGAATATGATTTAAAATGTAGCGAATTACAATACTTCAAACAAAACGTACTTAAGTAAAAGTAAAATTACAGATTTTTAAAACTACTTTAAAAAGTAGAAATACACAAAAAAGCTACTCAATTACAGTAACGCGAGTAAATGTAATTCGTTACTTTCCACCTCTGCGGATGATACCCAATTATATATCTCAACAAAACCAGACGAAATACCTAAGTTGTCTAGATTAACTGAGTGTGTCCAGGACATAAAAGATTGGGTGACCAATAACTTTCTTTTATTAAATTCAGATAAGACAGAGATATTACTTATTGGCCCAAAAACCAGCACACAACAGCTTTCACAATTCAGCATGCGTTTAGAAGGATGTACTGTTACTACTAGCTCAGCAGTAAAAGACCTAGGCGTAATATTAGACAGTAACTTGTCTTTTGAAAATCACATTTCAAATATCACAAAAACAGCCTTTTTCCATCTTCGAAATATTGCTAAACTTAGGAACATCTTATCCGTATCTGATGCAGAAAAGCTAGTTCATGTATTCATGACCTCCTGACTGGACTATTGTAATGCATTACTAGGTGGTTGTCCTGCATCCTCAATAAACAAGCTTCAGTTAATCCAAAATGCAGCCACCAGGGTTCTCACTAGATCCAGAAAATATGATCATATAACCCCAATATTATCATCCCTGCACTGGCTACCTGTTCAGTTTAGAATAAATTACAAAATAGTATTACTTACATACAAGGCATTTAATGGTTTAGCTCCCACATACCTAACCAGTCTTCTAATACGCTACAATCCACCACGCGCCTTAAGATCACAAAACTCAGGACTTCTGGTAGTTCCCAGAATTTCAAAATCTACAAATGGGGGTAGGGCATTTTCATATTTAGCTCCAAAGCTTTGGAATAGCCTTCCAGACAGTGTTCGGGGAGCAGACACGGTTTCTCAGTTCAAAAGTAGACTCAAGACGCATCTTTTTAATCTGGCATACACGTAACTCATCCCATAACCTCATACTCCAGTACACCTATCCTGAATGGCAACTACGGTAATTCTCCCCATCTGTACTGTATTTTTCTACCCATCCCGAGGCATCGGGAGATTTTGCCAGCTTCAGTAGACAAAGGCCAACCCTGCGAGGATCCTGAGGCATCCAGAGAAGGACCAGCTCCAGCTGGATTCTGCTTTATGATGGCTGGGGCTACACATGCTGCTCTTGTGCTTCCAGTGATCCAGACCTCATCTGCCCTCTGCACTAAATGACTCGTCCCTATGCTGAACTGGTCTTCATTTGAATTTAAAGAACTTCTGTTAAATTGAACTTTCACCTGCACAACACACATGATGTTATCTAATTTCTATCTGTTATCATCCAAATGAGGATGTGTTCCCTGATTGAGTCTGGTTCCTCCCAAGGTTTCTTCCTAATGCCATCTCAGGGAGTTTTTCCTTGCCACCGTCGCCGTCACCCTTGGCTTGCTCATCAGAGACATTTCATTCACCATTCATTCATCTCATTATTATCTAGACACATTTTTCTCACACATATACACTTCCAATTATTTTCTTTTCTAAAAAAATTCTTTAATTTTTTGTAAATTTTCTTTCATTTTTGTGAAGCTGCTTTGAGGCAATGACCATTGTTAAAAGCGCTATATAAATAAAATTGAATTGAATTGAATTGAAGGGCTGCCTATGTTGATGTTTGCAGTCCGTGAGACGGTGCAGGAATCTATGGGGTTCAGTCCGGCTGAATTACTGTAGTCTTTGGACATACTGTGCGTGGGGCTCTGAAACTGTTAAAGGAACAATTATTATTGAAAAAAAAATGCCTGTGACTGTGTGTGATTATGTAGCTCAAATGTGACAATGATTATATCACGTGTGGGAAATTGCAAAAACAAATTTGGCTTCAAAACAAGTTCAAATGAAAAAACATTTTGACAAAAATAGTGTATCACGAAATTTTCAGCCAGGAGATTTGGTGTTAGTCCTTCTTCCACTTCCAAGTTCGGCATTGCAGGCTAGGTTTTCTGGGCCTTATGTGGTGGAAAAGAAATTGAGTGAGACAAATTGTCAAATTCGTACTCCTGAGCATGCTAAAACCTTACGTAAGTAGGACAACGTCTGTTAAGTCTGCTGTTGATATGGCACCTGTAATCACCATTTTTCCTTTATCCTTTTCTGTTGAGTCTGATAATGATTGACTGGTTGCTCCTGGAATTATGTCCACCACTAGACTATCTAATTCCGAAATATTGGAAAATATAGAGAAATATTTGTCCTATCACACATACTCCCAATATACAGATGTGATTTCTCTTATTTAAAAGTTCTCTTCTCTCTTTTCAGACAGCCCCAGGCAAACCCACGTTTTGTTTCATGATGTCGAAATTGTACACTCTTCACCAAAAAAACAATATCCTTATCGTGTTAATCCCCAGAAGAGAGAAATGATGAGGAAAGAAGTAGAGTACCTGCTTGTTTATGGTCTAGCGATTCCCAGCTCGAGCCCGTGGAGCTCACCCTGTCTGCTGGTGCCGAAGCCCGATGGTTCCTTTAGGTTCTGCACCGATTACAGGAAGGTAAATAGTGTCACCAAGCCAGACTGTTTCCCATTGCCTAGGATGGAGGACTGTTGATCGTGTTGGTGCCTGCTCCTTTGATTTATTAAAAGGGTACTGGCAGGTGCCTCTTACACAGCGTGCCTCAGATATCTCTGCATTTGTGACACCTGATAATTTCCTTCAATACACCGTTATGGCCTTTGGTATGCGAAACGCTCCAGCTACGTTTCAAAGGTTAATGCAAAAAGTGTTATCTGGTGTGACAAATTGCGAGGCATATCTTGATGATGTTGCTGTTTATTCTAATTCGTGGAGTGATCACATGAACTCTCTACATATGAAGTGTTTGCTCATTTGGCAAAAGCGTCTTTGACAGTGAACCTAAAACAATGTGAGTTTGGGAATGCCGTAGTCACTTACTTGGGTAAGCAGGTTGGCCAGAGTCAGGTGCGTCCTGTTAATGCCAAAGTGGAGGCAATTATGAATTTTTCCATTCCCAGGTCAAAAAGAGCCGGAAGCGGGCTGTTGGTGTTGCTATGCGCAGATCTGTGTTGAACCAAAACAATAAACTACTGTATCTCAACATTTGGTAAATATTGTGTGTACTGTGGTACAGTTTTCCTCTGATTGTTTTTTTCTTTCTTCTTTCTTTTAACGCGGCTGTATGTTATCGCCCGCTATTGTAAATATTGTAAATACACCCTTTCTTTTCTGTATAAGTGTGTGCAAAGGAAGCTGTAGGGGTTGGGTGTCAGGGAGTTAGTTTAGTCCCTGTGTTTTTGTTTGGCTTTTTCTTTTAGGGTATTAAGTTTTGCGGGGGGAGTTAGGTTCAATATTTTTGTTTGTTATTTTGGCCTTGGCCCAACCCTGAAGTTTAAAGGCATCCTGTTTTGGCAAAAATAAAAAAAAGAAAACTAAAGACCAAAAGGTTTCGGGGTAAAGAATATTTATTATTTATGTTACTCCTAGACTCTAGACAGCAGCGGGAAAAAGAGCAACAAAAAGAGATGCAGAAAAAACGTGTAATTTCTCATTAAGCCGACTGAAGTTCAACTGAAATGGTTATGACGTATGTCATATGTACTTTAGGTTAAAATATAATCATGACCTTAAAAAAAGAAATGTTAATTATTTGCACTTTTAATTTACAATTAATTTACTATCTGTAAATTCAGGATTTGGCTGTGACCTTGTGAGCTAATAAATCTACTTTGTCATTACGTAAACTGCGTTTTATACCGCCGTATATGTATATATATATATATATATATATATATACTGTATAGAGAGAGAGAGAGAGAGAGAGAGACTTTTTTTAAAACTTGAATTCAGCGCTCTAAAATTCGAGTGAAAATCCTGTCCCCTAAATCAGACAGGTGTGTTTCTCATATTCACTTTTACCTTTTATTTAACTTTATTGTAACTTTTAGTAGGCCCTCGGTAAATACTCTTTAGCTGTAATTATGAAAGTACATTTTGCGGAATTTATTTCACTGTTCTACTGAAGTAACAATTTTCAGGCTGTTTTTTCATACAAAACTTATCCCGCTAATGTTGTGCCCAAAATATAAATAGTTAGGCTAATAACAGGATGCGATTACAGATGTAGATATGTCCTCTTACTTTTATTTTTATTGTGTAGCTTACAGTTTTCAGAAAGGCATGCATGTACACACACGCACGCGCACTCCCCCCCCCCCCCCCCCCAAATATATACATATACATAAAAGATTTTTATACACACGAAGTTTATACGTGGTGGTTTAACTCCTAAGAAAGTAGCTTACTACTACCACCACAAACAATAAAACAATAACAACAATAACAATAATAGAAAAAGGACTCAGTTACTTTTTTACTTAAAATTTTTTTAGACTATTAATTTTAACTGTAATGTAACATCAATATGATATTCAAAATTAATCTTGACATTATATTAAACAATAAGTTTATTTTACTATGAACACTGACCAAGAGCAAAAAATAAATGATATTAGCAGGAAAATTTCATTTTTTTACCTTTGCAACAAAGGTAATACGTTAATAATTTGTGTAATAGCTATGTTTAATATCAGGAAAATAACTAAATGGCCTCTCCGTATAATTAGGGGTGATTTGTTTTTACAGTTCCTTAAATAGGTCAGGCTAGGTCACGTGGCTTATGAATGACGGTTATAATATAAAAAAAAAACACACACAATCTCTTCGTCTAATGTGTCGCGTAAAATATTAAAGAATAGATTTGTGTACATTATTTGTGTACATTATGCATTTTTGCTCAATCGGTTGTGGCTTTTACGTCCTTTTTCATCTCAGCATCACGCTCCCTTAACGTTCATAACTATCTAGCTTTTGGGTGTTTTTACATCAACTCAAATAAATACAAGAAAGATGCATTGTGATCATTCGCTATACGCTTCTAGCCAATACGCTTCAAGGGGGCGTGGTTTAGGCAAAGGGGCGGGGGCTGCAGCGAACCAATCCCCGTTTTCTGCTTTGTATGCACGCGCATTCAAACAGCAACAACAGAAATATAAATTGACCTGGACAAAACCTTTCTAACGCAAAAGCCGGTTCAGTTTCGAGGAAAGTCGTCTTAAGTGCAGCACATCATGGCTAATGAGGACATACAGAGCATGTGGGAGCGACACACCGCACGGAGGACTTTTCCTCACCTCGCTCGCACTAAAGTCTGCCGCAACCTCTTCGGACCCGTCGATCACGAAGAGCTGAATTGCGAGATGAACCGCAGACGGCAGGAAATTTCGGAACAGGACCAGGCCCGCTGGAACTTTAACTTCGAGCAGAATGTGCCTTTGCCTGGACATTACGAATGGGAGGAAATATCAGTAAGCAACGTGCCAGCTGTCTATACGGAAACCGGGGTGAAGTTGGTTTTATATTGGACATTCGCCACACATTCAAGATTAACTCATCTGTTTATCAATAATTATGAAAAAAAACAAAACAAATCGTATATTTTCTTTCTCTGGAGTAGACAAAGAAACTAGTACAAATAAAAATATTTTTAGATCTTCTCCTGTTACAGCCTGCTGGAGCTAAATCTTTCAGAAACGCTGCGTATCGCCGCTTTATAGCAATGGAGCCACTAAGGGACCGTCTAAAAAGTGCATGCCCAAGACACAAACGTTTGTTTACTGAAGAATATACAAGATTACAGAGGAATACCTCACAGGACATCAAACATATTACAATGTTAGGCTACAGTATGGATTATTTATTTGTTTATTTGTATATTTATTTGTTTGTTGAATGCATTAATAATTATTTAAAAGCGCGTGATGCGAGATGTAACCCGAGAGACGCCGAGCCCAGCGCGGAGTGTGGATTTAAAAGTGAAGCCCAGAGTTCCGCTCAAGCTCCAACTCCATCTGCTGAGGTGAACCAGGAAAACCGCTCCGGGACGCTGAACGCTAGAGGGCCTGGCACTTCTGTGCGCCGGAAAATAAAGAGGACCTCTACGCTAGACGCGCCAAGAAACAACACTACGCACATTACAGGTAACATATATTTAAATCAGATAGATGCTGTAAGGATATAATCACCTTATGTCTTAATGCACTAGAAGTAACCTAGACTTGGTCGTCGTTTAAAAATAATAATAGTCACTTGCACATTATTATTATTATTGATGTTGTTATTTTTGTTATTATTGTTATTATTATTCCTAACATCAGTCCTTCTTATATCCAGACTTCTTCCCCAGAAGAAAAAGGAACTGTGAGTCAAAGCAGACAGATCGCACATTCCTGTCCACCATCCCTGCAGAAGTTACCCCACGCAAATCAATCAGATGGTAGGTGCTACAAGTCAGAACATTTCCCGTTTGTTGCTGCAGTGTAAATACACATGAAACAGACATTGTATTTGGAAAACAGCCTTAACAATGACAGGAAGCTAACTACAGGGTGGGCAATTTTTATGGATACACCTTAATAAAATGGGAATGGTTGGTGATATTAACTTCCTGTTTGTGGCACATTAGTATATGTGATGGGGAAAACATTTCAAGATGTTTGGTGACCATGGTGGCCATTTTGGATCCAACGTTTGTTTTTTCAATAGGAAGAGGGTCATGTGACACTCAAACTTATTGGGAATTTCACAAGAAAAACAATGGTGTGCTTGGTTTTAACTTAACTTTATTCTTTCATGACTTATTGTAACTTATTATTAATTATTATTAACATATTATTAACTTATAATAATTATTATTAGTTATTGTTAGTTAACTGTAGCATGGGAGATGGGTGGTCTCGTAGGGTGTCTTGCATTGAAATCTGCTGCAATGACTGACCCGGTTACTGCGTTCACCAGACATCAACACAATTTCTATCCACTCCTCACGTGTTAACCTCTGCGACATGTCAATGGCTGTAAACAAAGAGAAACTTGTAAATAACTCATGAAAGAATAAAGTTACGCTAAAACCAAGCACACCATTGTTTTTTTGTGAAATTCCCAATAAGTTTGATGTGTCACATGACCCTCTTCCTATTGAAAAAAACAAAAGTTGGATCCAAAATGGCTGACTTCAAAATGGTCACCGCCCATCTTGAAAAGTTTTCCCCCTCACATATACTAATGTGCCACCAACAGGAAGTTAATATCACCAACCATTCCCATTTTATTAAGGTGTATCCATATAAATGGCCCACCCTGTACTTCTATGACTATTTGTTTCGCCGTCAAAAGTCTAATAATAATAATAATTTTATACATTCCTGTGGGAAGCTATTCACTTAATTGCATACATTCAATTTGTTTAATTAGTTTCAGTTTGCTTAGTAAAGCTTTCAGTATATTTAATCATAACCGGTGGGGTTTTTTTTTCTTTCTTTTTTTAGATTATTTGCACTGAGAAAAGCAGAAGTCCCGTGTTGTATCTGCTGAGCAGATGAAGGACACGTCGAGGACGAACTGAAGCCTTTTTATTTTTTCCTTTAAATAAATTATTTTATTATCGTTACTGTTATTTTTTAATGTTATTATTATTAGTCCTTGATAGTTTGTTAATTTAATTTTTTAGGTTACATTGTTTCTTATATAATTTAGTATCTGATTTTTTTGTCTACATATGGAAGAATATACTACTAACTTATGTTTTATTTATGATCCTTGATAGTGTCATGCTTTTATTTACAGCTATTGTTTATTTATTGCAATATTTTGTTTTTATTTATGTTTGTTGGATGACGTCACAATGAAAAAAATGATTCTGAGCCTCTTCTTTAATATATATGTAAATAGTTGTTTGTATTGAGGGATTGAATGAAAAAATAAATTATATTTTTGTTTACTCCGTTGTCTTGTGTCTGTCTTGAGCAGGATTATAATATCTCAATACCTTGAGGGTAGGGGAGGTAGGAGGGTTGAAAGAAATGTTCTGCCCTTTTATTTGATGTGAACATTTGAGAGTAACAACAGAAAAAAAGAGAGGGGGGAATAAGAAGTTTTAGCCTCTCAGCTGTTCCACCCTGTTATATCCAGTTAAGTACAATTGTTCATAAACTTTTCAGAATATATACATAGAGTAAAATATTCACATGCTAAATTAATATGTTCACTGTATAAGACATGCTTGTTGAGAATATGAGAGTAAAAAAGCACTAACACACTAACTGCGCCCACACAGAGTAGAAGGCAGGACTCGACCCCCCCCCCCCCCCCCCCCCCAACCCTGGAGTTTTGAGGCCACATTGCTAAATATTGATTGTGAATATTATTTTATCATTACAATTAAACTTTATGACAAAAAGAGTATTAATTGTACCTTTTCTAGAAACTGGGGTGGCTCCATTAAACCTACTTTTACAGTTTAATTATGTAGCTTTTATGTGGAATAGTGCACATACAGGACGTTGTATTTAATGCATTAAAACGTAATTGAAATTTAATTAGGGATCTCAAACAATGTTAAAAGGTATAGCAGATTCCAAATATACAGTTTAAAGATACATATTAAATGTACAAACAATAAGTGTACCATCCAAAGAACAATATACATAAGTGTAATAGTTACCCACTGACTCTTTTTTTGATGCGATTACAGATGTAGATATGTCCTTTTACTTTTATTTTTATTGTGTAGTGTAAGGGTGAACCCCTAGAGGGCGACAAATGCCCCCTTTTGGTTAGCGTTATGGTTTTCGTTTGTACTATGTTTTGAGTTGGACTGCAGTTGCACGTGGCTCATGAATGACGGTTATAATATAAAAAAACACAACCTTTTCGTCTAATATGTCCCGTAAAATATTAAAGAATAGATTTGTGTACATTATTTGTGTATATTATGCATTTTTGCTCAATCGGTAGTGGCTTTTACGTCCTTTTTCATCTCAGCATCACGCTCCCTTAACGTTCATAACTATCTAGCTTTTGGGTGTTTTTACATCAACTCAAATATATACAAGAAAGATGCGTTGTGCTTATTCGCTATCCGCTTCTAGCCAATACGATCTTAAACCATGTTTAAAGGTATAGCAGATTCCAAATATCCAGTTTAAAGATACATATTACTGTAAATGTACAAACAATAAGTGTATCATCCAAAGAACAATATACATAAGTGTAATAGTTACCCACTGACTTTTTTTGAGAGTAGACTGGCAAAATTATCTTTTTCTATGGTAAACATAAATAATAATAATAATAATAATAATAATAATAATAGTAAATATGGTTGCAAGCAACGATGAGTGGCCCAAGCACCCTGTGTCACCGCCACCCCGGGGGCACCACATAACCTGTGTGTTAAAACCTCGAATAAGCCATCGCCATACCGGTGGCGCTATATGGTGGCAAATTCTAACCTGTCTGCCAGTTTTCATGAGTTTTTGAGTATGTTAAGACACCCAAAAAGCCCAAAGGGTTGGGGAAAACAAGAGGGTCCTTTGCACCCTATAGTGCTTGGGCCCTAATAATAATAATAATAATAATAATAATAATAATAATAAAAAAGAAATGAATGAATTAATTGATTATATCAATAATATTATCAGAACAATCTTCCATGGTGTGGATTGTACAGTGTCATATAATGACTGGACTGATTGCTCAGTCCCTTATTGTGAGGGTTCACCACTAGAGGTCACTGTTTTGTGTTTTGTAGTTTTTGTTTGCTGACTCAGTTTCCCAGAAGGCACCTTGGTCAGGTGATGCGATTGCACATCTGAGCCGACGCAGTCCATTAGGTCATCTATAAATAGCTGTTTAGTCTGGGAAACTGGGTCGAGCATTGTTAGTTTATACTACTGTCATTTATGTGGGCAGTCTGTTTGGTTCCGTTTGTATTTTGATATAAGTTTTGTTTTGTTTGTATGGAACTCCAAAGTGTTCAAAATTAAATAAATAACTAGGACATGACGAAATAGATCACTCTATGAATAAATATGACACATATATGTAATATGAGAATCTTCATCTTCTATACCGCTTTATCCTGTATTAGGGTCGCGGGGACCTGGAGTCTATCCCAGGAGACTCTGGGCACAAGGCAGGGTACACCCTGGACAGCGTGCCAATCCATCGCAGAGCACACAGACACACACACACACACTCATTCACACACTATGGTCAATTTATGAACGCCAATTAGCCTAATCTGCATGTCTTTGGACTGTGGGCGGAAACCGGAATACCCGGAGGAAGCCCACCAAGCATGGGGAGAACATGCAAACTCCATGCACACAGAGACGGGAATCGAGCCTGGCCGGGTATCGAACCCAGACCCTGGCGGTGCAAGGCGACAGTGCTAACCACTACACCACCGTGCCGCCTAATATGAGAATTATATTGTGAAATAATGGAACATATTTTGAAAAAAAGCTTATTATTGTCATTTTTTCAAAGTCAGTTTTTATTTCTAATTCTTGTTTTTCCCGATGGCCTATTTATTTCATAATGCGACTTTTTAGCAGAATGCGTCGTTCTGTCAATCAGCGCCAGTAGGTTGGACCTACGTGCCTATTGGCTGATCCTTTAATATCGATTAGTTTCCCTGAATACCTGCTCCGCGGACCGCTGCTATAGCTAGCAATTACGTGCTAGTCAGTGGTGGACTGGGCGTCTGGAGCACCGGGCGTTCTCCCGGTGCTCCAGACGGCCAGTCCACCACTGACTAGCACGTTATTGCACGTTATTATTTTTTTTACAAAAAATTACATTTCCGCAGGCTGTGAGCTCTAACACTACGGTCAGGGACAGTGAGTCTGGATCCAGCAGCCTCAGGGTCAGTGACGATGGTGACCAACACCTCTCCCGTTCTGTACCTGAGCCAAGTGAAAATCAACTGAACAGATAAACTGGAATAAAATCATAGGCAGCTTTAGCTCGGGCTAGAAAACTTACTCATTTTAATTAAATGTTAAATATTAATTCAAAATAAGGCTGAAAAAATATTAGTTTTAATGAATATTGACTACAATAATAATTACTAGCATGAGCTGATGCTGCTACTAATTTTATTCCAGATTACCTGTTCAGTTTAATTGGCATAATTTTCACTCAGGTAGAGAAGGGGAGAGGTGTTGGTCATCTTCACCAGGCACTGGTTCATGATCACTGACCTGCTGCACTTGCAGCTTACACTGATAAGTGGAATATCTTACACTGACTGCATCAAGATGACCCCCGCCCCCCGACCTACTAAAATATTGTCTTTATAGTTTTAAAGGTCTTAATAGTTATAAATGTCTTATAGTTTGTCTTAATGTTCTTTCCTTTGTTTTACCAATATGACCCAATATACACTACCATTCAAAAGTTTGGGGTCACTTGCAAATTTCTTTTGTTTTGTTTCATGATTTATTTTCTACATTCTACAACAATACTTGGGATTTCAAAACTATAAAATAACACATATGGGATTAGGGAATTACGTAACAACAAGAAAAACAACAGTTAGTTGTTATTTTAAGACACAGAGGTCAGCCTTCTGTAATAGTTCTTGCAAGAACAGTATTGTCAAATGCATTTGCAAAATCCGTCAAGCACCATAATGAAACTGGCTCTCATGAAGACCGTCCCAGGAGGGCGAGTCCAAAACCTACCTCTGCTGCAGAGGAGAAGTTCATTTAGAGTTATCAGCCTGAAAAATGACCAATTAACAACAGCTCAGATTAGAGGCGTATAAAGTCTTTACAGAGCAGAAGTAGCAGAAACATCTCAATATCAACTGCCTTCAGCATTCCTTTACAATGTATAAAGAAATAAAAATCAGGAACCATCATGGAGTTAGAAAGTGACCCCAAACTTTTGAACGGTAGTGTATGTTCATTGATACTTCAAATAACATGCTTAAAAAGCATTTATTTCTGTATTGCATTATACTTTTATACTAGTAAGTTGTGTGCTAAGTCAAAAGTCATGGAAGATGGCGGACTGGTGTAAACAGTCAGTTCTTCTCATTTTAGCAGACCCGATAGAGAGGGATAATTTACCAGTAGACACTGTACTGCCACCTACTGCATATAATACGTATTGCACCATTAGACCTAAATCGATACTTCATGCGCTATTACTTACGTCTGAATAAAGGAGCAACCAATCACACAGCTGGCTCCGCCCTATCGCTCTTGATTGACAGAACGACACATTCTGCTGAAAAGTCGCATTATGAAATAAATAGGCCATCGTGAAAAACGGGATTTTGAAATAAAAACTGACTTTGAAAAAATGACATTTTGAAATAAATACAGCATGAATTTAATAAAATGCCTCTGCAATAATCTCTGTTATTGGGAAAAATAATGACCATGAAATATTATTTTATAATAAGTAAATGTATATAGCAGAGAGCAATATATTTCACAATAATAAGTTTTTTTTCAAAATATGTTCCATTATTTCACATCATTCTCATATTACATATGTGTCTTATATATTCATAGAGTGATTTATTTCATCATGTCCTATTTATTTATTTAATTTTGAACACTTTGGAGTTCCATAATAAGAAAGCAGACAAACAAATTTTGTCGAATTCGCCAGGAAAAACAAGCTCTTTTTGAAAGGTGGTGTGCTGCAAATAAAACAACTTTGAAGCTTTAAAAGAGTTAGTTTTATTAGAAGACTTTAAGAACTGTGTATTTGAAAATATAGTTGTACATTTGAATGAACAGAAAGTCACGTCCCTGTCAGCAGCCGCTGTACTGGCCGACGAATTCGTATTAACACACCGAACAGTTTTTTTCTCCTACAGTGAGATGTGATACGTTTGCTGTCCATGGGGTTGAAGGACAGGTGAAAAAATCAGCAGGTAGTGTGAGACCTGGAAGGGGAGCATTTTATGGAGGTACTCAGTATCGCGCAGGAGGAGGCAGGGTCTGTTTCTATTGCCTTAGTGCTGATCATCTTATTTCAGAGTGCGAAGCCTGGGAAAAAAAAGAATGCGTCAGCTAAGTCTAAAAGTGTACAGTACGTTTTGTACAAACATTGATAAAGCATGTTTTACTTAGTCAGAACATTGCAGGATATAAACCCTTTATGTTGCAGGGGTGGGTGGCAGACAGCGCTGAAGGCATTCCCATGTCAGTGTCTGTTCTGCGGGACACAGGAGCAGCACAAAGTCTGATGCTAGCTGGTACACTCCCTTTGTCACAGAAAACCTACACGGGTGCTGATGTAATTTTGCGGAGCATAGGAGCAGGTTGTGTCAAGGTTCCCCTCCACACTGTCCACCTTCAAACAGATATAGTTACAGGTAAAGTGTGTGTTGGAATTTGCCCTGAACTTCCTGTGGAAAGTGTGGATATTATCTTGGGAAACGACCTAGAAGGTGGTATAGTTTTCCCTCCTCCGATTGTTGTAAACAGTCCCATACCAGATGTAAAAAGTGACCTGTCTTCTCAGTTTCCAGCAGTGTTCTCTTCATGTGTGGTTCCATGAGCACAGGCACGTAAATTTGATGATGTAGTTGATATATCTGACTCTTTTCTGCAATCTACAGCTATGTCAGGAAAGTTGTATGTAGAACCAACTTCATCTGCCTGCGCCGTTACAGATTGGTCGTTCGCAATTAGCAGCTGCGCAAAAGGCTGATCCATCATTAGCTACATGTTTTGCAGCTGTTTCTAACAAAACAAAAGTTCCTAACGAACATGTAACTTTTTTTTTCTTGATGATGGCGTGCTGATGCGACAGTGAGAAACCTGTGATACCGTTCATCAGGTTGTTGTTCCCGTGAATTACCATGCCCAAATATTAAATCTTGCTCATGACCATGTTCTGTCTGGCCATTTGGGAATTTAAAAAACCTATGATCGTGTCTTACGGACGTTGTTGCTCACTGCCGGTCATGCCATGTTTGTCAGCTAACTGGTAAGCCAAATCAAATCATTCCTCTCGCCCCTCTACACCCAATCCCCGTAATGGGTGATCCCTTTGAGCACATTGTCATCGATTGTGTGGGACTATTGCCAAGGTCTAAATTGGGTTATCAGTACATACTCACTCTTATGTGTGCCGCCACTCGTTTTCCAGAGGCCATTCCAATGAACAGTATAAAGGCTAAAGTAGTGGTAAAAGAGATAATTAAATTATGCTTGATATTTGGATTACAAAATATTATCCAAGCAGACCAAGGTTCTAATTTTACCACCAAACTGTTCTCCCAGGTTCTTCGTGAACTAGCCGTTAAACATCAGCTTGCCAGTGCATTTCATCCAGAGTCGCAGGGGATGCTCGAAAGATTTCACCAGACTCTGAAGTCCATGCTGCGTGCATTTTGTATGGAAACGGGAGTACAGTTCACCTTTCCCAAATGAAGGGGGCTAAATGATGTCTACCTGACTTTCTTACAAATAACGCACATTTCATTCAAAATATTATAAACACACACCAGTAATTTGCCCTTTTTTCATGTATTTAATTGTGTGAAATGGCAAATAACAATAGGTAATAAAAGTGATGATGATGTGGAGGTGAACTGGTTTAGTCTTGACTTCTGGTCGTGAGTGACAGCGTTGGGGGAAATCTGCTGATTGTCGAATCGTCGATTATAAAGTAAAGACAGCGATGGAGAGAAAAAGGCCAAAGCTGTCAGGGGCCCAATTTAGAAACAAAAGAAAAGAAGATGAGGAGAAACGTATAAAAGATAAAGGAATATAACAATGTTCTCTCTGTA
Source organism: Channallabes apus (assembly GCA_030522415.1). NCBI lineage: Eukaryota > Metazoa > Chordata > Actinopteri > Siluriformes > Clariidae > Channallabes > Channallabes apus. Next base: position 23,280,284 of record CM060120.1, read on the forward strand.
TGATTAAGTTATTCATGTCATTATGTTAATTAGTGGTATAACATTAACTCTTAGGTTTGTTAGCCTTCTTGCTTATGATGCTTGCTATGCTTACCTTGTTAAAACACACACACACACACACACACACACACACAATAAAAGTCTAATTTACAAACCATCACAGAAATTCTAATGGTTTCTATTAAATACCACAAAATATAACCACAAAATGATGCTTTGCAGCAAGACTGCAGCAAGTACAGTTATTTATTTCCATTGTTTATTATGTTAATGTTGGCTATAGCCAATATATTTACGATATATTTACAGTATACTGTAAATAGCCAGTTTAATTTACATATGTGTAGATAGTTTAAAAGACATTTTCCATTTGCTATAACTCTGTTACGTGACAAAGCATATCATTTGAGGCAGTAAATTAACCAAGGAGCTAATTGTTCCCCCCTTAGATTAGATTATATTAGATTAATAAATTGTCTAATGACTGCCATCAAAAACCATGAGCTCTTTGAGCTTATCACTTTTATGCACGATAAGGATCTATCTGAGATCTACCCCAACTTTTGGACTGCTCTCAGGATTGCACTTACATTGCCAGTGACTGTAGCTCAAGCAGAGAGGAGCTTTTCCAAACTCAGATTAATCAAGACATACCTGAGGTCAACCATGTCTCAGGAACGGCTCACTGGCCTTGCTGTCATAAGCAGAAATCATGCAATAGGGGAGCAGATCTCATATGATGTAATTTAGGGCTGCACGATATATCGAAAAAATATCGTTATCGCGATAATGGCATGCGCGATAACCATATCGCAAGGAGTTGCGATAAATACTTTATTTGCCAAGCATTTGTGTGTCCAAATTTGACCAATCAGATGGGCCCTTACTATGTTTATACCCGCTTATATCTTGGCCTGTATAGCTTGGCCTGAAAAAAGTTCAGTCAGAAAAATTTTTTTTTTCACTTAAATCCCTGAGTATGACTAAATGCATAGAAAAAACAAGCAAACCTGAACATTTTCTTCATCATCACCAGATGAGTTGTGCATGTGTCCCATTATCCACAGCTGGTTAGGGGTGAGCCCATTTTCAGACCGTAATGGATGATTGTCCCAGCCTTCAGAAAAAGTGTGGAGGTCACGTTTGAGACGTGGGAGGAACACATAATGTGCACAAAACACATGAAAGGAATCTGACAAGTCCAACAAGCAATCTTCTTCAAGGCTGTGAAGTACTTCGTAATACAGCTGAGTTACACCAAGCCAGACGTCTCGCCACAGACGCTCTATGCTGGACAAAAGGTTATTAACACAAAAGGTATCAATTAAAACAATAAATGAAACAACAGAGTGACATCCTAAATTGTTTATTACCGCTGATTATGTACGCTTTTCCCAGCAATGAAGCTTCCTCTTCCGGTTCCTTTCACATGAAACATGGTTTCTGCAATTGCCACATTTTCCACACCTTCATCACCCCGGACCCTAAAATAGAGGTGTGGAGGGAGAGTTTAAATCTGCCCGACTGCTATAATGTTAAGATATATATATATATATATATATATATATATATATATATATATATATATATAGTGTGGCGTGGGCGGGGCTGGCGACCGCCGGCTTTGGTCCAGCATTATGGTTGTGTTCACCATGGATGGGATGTTGGTTTTAGGTTAGTGGCTTCGGCCATGTTTAAGCATGATGTATGTGTGTTTGACATGTGTGTTTATGCTTGTGCTGAGTTAATAAAATACTCCCAGTCATTACATTGGGTAGCCACCAAGCTCACTCGTCCTCCAAGATCCCTGCTAGTGTTGAAAAACGCTACAATAAATATATATATATATATATATATATATATATAGGTTCAGGAGCAATGGATGAATTAACAGAAGTAAAAAATTAAGATTAAAGCTAAAAATGACACTAACCATAACCAGAAACCAGTCAGGATTTAGGCCTCATCACAGCACAGAAACAGCACTCGTTAAAGTAGTAAATGACCTCCTATTGGCCTCTGATCAGGGTTGTGTAACTATGCTTGTATTACTCGACCTCAGTGCAGCTTTTGACACTATTGATCATGCTATTCTTCTTCACAGATTAGAAAATTTAGTAGGAATTAAGGGTACAACCCTCTCCTGGCTCAGATCCTATTTGACCGATCGTTATCAGTATGTAGACTTAAATGGTGATTATTCTGCATGTTCTCTAGTGGAGTTTGGCGTTCCGCAGGGTTCAGTTTTAGGCCCACTGCTTTTTTCCCTTTACATGCTTCCTCTGGGCAACATAATCCGTAAGCATGGTATTAGTTTTCATTGTTATGCTGACGACACACAGCTATACGTCTCAACAAAACCTGATGAGAAAAACCATCTTACTAAAGTTGAGCAATGTGTTCAGGACATAAGAAATTGGATGCTAATTAACTTCCTTCTGCTTAATCCGGATAAGACAGAAGTTCTAGTCATAGGACCGCATACAGCTAGAAGTAAAATCTTAGATCTCACCGTAACTTTAGATGGCCTTTCTGTTCCGTCAAGTGCAACAGTAAAAGACCTCGGCGTGATTATAGATTCCAGCCTTTCATTTGAAGCTCATGTAGATAATATCACCAGGATAGCATTCTTTCACCTTAGAAATATCGCCAAAATAAGAAATATATTGTCGCTAAATGATGCAGAAAAACTAGTTCATGCTTTTATCACTTCTAGGTTGGACTATTGTAATGCCTTACTGTCTGGTTGTTCAGTTAGGTGCATAAACAAGCTTCAGCTAGTCCAAAATGCAGCAGTTAGAGTCCTCACTAGAACCAGAAGATATGAGCACATCACCCCTATCCTATCTTCACTGCATTGGCTCCCTGTGAAATTTCGCATTGATTTTAAAATACTACTCTTGACATATAAGGCATTAAATGGTCTCGCGCCGCAGTATCTGAGCGAACTGCTAGTGTCTTACGATCCGCCACGCCTACTTCGGTCAAAGGATGCAGGCTGCTTATCAGTACCGCGTATTATGAAAACTACAGCTGGGGGCAGAGCTTTTTCTTACAAAGCCCCAAAATTATGGAATAGTCTTCCAAATAGTGTTCGGGACTCAGACACAGTCTCAGTGTTTAAGTCTAGGCTAAAAACCTATTTATTTAACCAAGCATTTTATAAATAGATTTGCCATAAGGTAAAGGAGCAGATCTGGGGGACTCATGGACGTAGAGTATTATGGTGAACTGGTATGTTTAGATGCTGTCTTCCTCAGTCTCATTTGATTACTCCGGTTTGTTGACGGTGAGGTGATTGTTTGGGCAATTTAAAAAAAAAATATGGGCAATTTAGTCTAATCTGCATGCCTTTTAACTGTGGGAATGAACTTACTACAGTGTAAATACAGCATATTTTTCAGTCTGGTTCCATACATGCTTGAAGACTGCTGACTTGACAGTTGTTCAGAAGAAGATCACAAGGAGGGTAAATCACAAAAGGTAACAAAAGCAACAGTGATCACTGCAGGGATGACCGTCTTTGTCCAGCAAAGACATTGGGAGACTGATTCAAGACATTGGGAGAGCTTTACCAGAAGTTAAGTAAGGCTGGAGTCATTACAACAATAGCAACCACACACAGATGTCTTCAGGAAAGGGGCTACAGCTGTTACAGTCCTAGTTTTAAGCCACTCCTGAACCAGAGACAATGTCAGAAATGCCGTACCTGGCCTAAAGAGAAAAAGACCTGGGCCATTGCTCTTTTAAATAAAAGAAAATTTTGCATTTCTTTTGGAAATTAAGGTCCCAGAGTCTGTTGGAAGTGTGGAGAGGCACAGAATCCAAGTTTACTTGAATTCTAATGTGAAGTTTCCAGTCGATGATGATTTGGGATGCCAAATCTGCTGGCGTTGGTCCAATTCAATACCGTCCTCTAAAAGGAGATTTTAGAGCATTTCATGCATCTGTCTGCTAATAAGCTTTATGGAAATGTGATTTTCTTTTCCAGCAGGGCTAAACACCTGCCCACAGCTGACCGTGTTATTTCTGTGCTTGACTGGCCAGCCAACTCTACAGTATATGGTATTATCACATGGAAGATCAGAAATACCTGAGCCAACAAAACAGACAAGCTGGGCTTCAGTAACGCCTCAACATTAATTGTAGTTAATTGTTATTATTATTATTATTATTATTATTATTATTATTATTATTATTATTATTACAAATAAAATAAAAAGTACAAAAAATATTTTTTTTTACAAGAAACTGCAAAATGACTCTTTAAATGAGTCCTCATTCATAAATGAGTATTTATTGCTTCCAATCTACAGTATATACTTTTTTGTTGTTGTTGTTGTTGGTAATGGAATTGCTGTTGTATTGTTTATTTCAGTGGTTATACACAAAGCAATGGTATTATAAATAATGCAGAATAAGCCTGGAATTTAATTTTATCCTAAAAAAAGTTATTACTTTTAAAGTTTTTAATACTGTAGGTGTCCAGTACAGTAATGATCTGAAAAAATAGTTAACAAATATATGGTTGCAGGGCTACTGAAATTATATGCATCTTTTTGCATGTTTGAAAATTTCTTGCTAATAAGCTGAGAAAAACTGAACTTAATGACAGGAAACAGGCATTAGTCAGAACATCACACATCCAGTGCCCCTTGTGTCCCTGGACCAGGATAAATTGCTTTCAAATTAATTATATTTTTGAGCCCTTAAGCTTTCCCTTGTATTATATGTCTTTTCATTTCTCATAGTGTAGGTTCAAGTTTGACTTGAATAACAAATTATCTTGTCTTTTCTTCTTTATTAGTTGAAAGAGAAAACTTTGTGAACACCAATTAGTCTAATCAGCATGTCTTTGGCCTATAGGAGGAAACCAGGGTACAGGGAGGAAACCCACCGAGCATGGGGAGAACATGCAAACTCCATGCACACAGAAGCAGGAATTGCACCCGGGCGGGAATCAACCCCAGACCCTGGACATGCAAGGCGACAGCGATAACCACTGAACCGGTATAATTGGAACCCCTGACTTCAATAATTAACAGAATAATATTGTAAGCAAAACTGTGCTATTACTCTGCTAATTAAACCTTCACACTCTGCTCTTACTGGTGGAATGAAGATTAATGAAGATTGGCCACCAGACTGGTCAAATTTAGCCATGAAACCTCCAACAGTAAATTGGCCAGTGTTTCAGTTTCATTGTCCAACCCCTGTAAATACACTATAGTTATTATACAGTAAACCATTAAATATACAGTACTGGGCAGAAATCATACTTTTTAACCATTATATTTATTGAGTTGCACCTGGCCTCTTGGTGGCTTTTGTAATAATTGCCCTCCCTTTATCATGTTTGATGATATATTTTTAGTTTGTTTATCTTTATTTATTACACTTGTTTTTCTTTCTTTCTGTTTCATGTGAATTGCCAGCCTGCAGTAGGTGTCATCGGTCAGACCATTCACATATCCTGCAGCATCGAGTCACAAACTGGGCCTGTTATTACGATCTGACCATTTTGATTCATACATATTCACATTCCATACAAACTTAAATAATTCTTTTGATTGTGTAAAGCTGCTTTGTGACAATGACAACTGTTAAAACGCTATACAAATAACATTTAGTTTAATTGAATTGCATTATTATTAACACAGTGATTTTAACCAGGTTTAGTGAGAATTTCACATTTCAACTGAACAGATTGACACTCTCGATTTAAAGTTGAAAGTTTTTGTTTAATATTTTTGTCCATACTGTGTAGTTTGATGTTTTGGCTATATAGTGTATGTTTTATAAATTAAAAAGGTAATTCGGTACTAAAATGCCTTTTTACTTTGTAGTTAGATGTCCACAAACTTTTGGCTATATAGTGTGTGTTTTATCAATTAAAGAGGTAATTAGGTACTAAAATGCCTTTTTCTTTTTGCATAAAATGCTTGCCGACTGCTTGGTGGTTATACATTTTGCGCTCCCCCCATCAGCATCCCTACAGTACAGGTGCAGCGGTGGACCGAGTGTGCATGACGTGCTGCTTATCCAATCAGCAAGCTGCTCTATGGAAGTCTGAAGTCTAATTGGTTGCCATGGGCGGGGCCGAGCTCTCCTCAGCCTCTGTCTCTTTCTGACAGTCGATGGAGAAACGCTGAGGGCGAGAAGACGTCAGATAGAAGAAGAAGAAGAAGAAGAAAGCAGGACTCAGCGCTTATTCTGAATAAAGAAATGGCAATTTAATAAGACGCTAACGAGGACGTAAGGTACTGGGACATTTTTGAGACGTGTTATTTTGTTTTATTAGTTGTGTTTTTCTGCGTTAAACGGTTGTTAGATATATAGCGTTGAGGCTCGGCTTGAGGCTGGCCTGCAGGATGGCATCAATGTGACTGCAAGAAACGAAGATTATTATAATAATTATTATTAATGTTAGAAGACGTGTGTGCTCTGTGGAAAATGATATCGCTCATATAGATACACTGAATCTGAATGAAATGGTGTCGAAGTGATGCTGTGATGTCAACAAAGCCGCTGCTGTTCACGCGCACCAGGGTTGTAAAATGGCGCGTTGTCTCAACACTTACAGTAGAATAACAGGAAACTCTGCTCGCCGTGAGGGAAACGGCATTTTATTATTCCTGTTCACGGCTTTACATCAAGTAGTAGTCTGAAAAATACAGCAATACAGCCTATGAAATTCTAAAACCATTTATCGAGTACATCATTCCATCCTCTCCTCTCTATTCATACTGTAGTACGTAGCTCGTAAACTCTTGGCAAATATATTTTTATTTTTTTTGCAGTTATTATTATTATTATTATTATTATTATTTATCTTTATTTATAAACATATAATAGGCTCAGGATTGTTCAGCACAGAGTGACATATCCTTTTTTCCAGCACAAACTAGTTTAAGAAATATGATGAGCTGAATTTTACTTACTTTGTTTACCAACTACACAAACATGACTGAGCAAAAAATTTGAAACTAGGTCACGTTGGCAAAGAAATAGCACAGATTCACATGATCATGTGTTTTTCTGATTGTTTTCTGTTGTTTTTCATTACCACAGCAATGTGAACAGAATTGAACAGCAATGATAAACAATCATTTATGAATGAGGACTCATTTAAAGTTATTTTGCAGTTTCTTGTAAAAATGTTGTACTTTTTTATTTTAGTTGTATTAATAATAATAAGATGCTCATTTTAAGAGCTCTACATTTTTGTGACATCATTCTTACATGCTGGTAGTGGTAAAATATATACGTTATGAAAATAATGATGACATTTGTTCTGCCTGACATATCTGGAAACTCAGATGCACTGAAGCCTCCGACAAGCTTCCATAATAGTCTTCATTGACCTATGCGGTGTTGCCTGGACGGATCTGTGCCACTTAAGGTATTAACGGTTAAGGGTATGTTCAGGTCCTGTTATTGAAAATAGCCTATAACCCTATACGACAATGATCTCATGTGTGCATTATACGTAGTGAACTCATAGATCTTACTCATATACGACATAAATATACAGTGTGTGTCATTTGCTCAGTCAAGCATTCCAGTGTATTCCAGCTTCATCTGATCACACTGTCTTTGTCAGCTGGTACTGTAAATGCTGGTAGAAACAGTTTCTGAGTAACAGTAAGGTGGTTAGAACATTTCTTACAGTAATTGACTGATTTAGACAAGAAAATTACCAGTTGGAAAGACATTCCTTCAGGCAGACCAAGATGTATTTTTTTCAGTATTTTAGACTTGTGTTGTTTTCCATTTAGAGCAGCTGGCAGACACCCTTATCCAGAGTGTCTTTTTTTATTTCATTATACACCTGAGCAGTTGAAGGGTATGGGGTAGGTAAAGAAGGTGCAGGACTTTAAGTACTTAGGGTCAATGGTCCAGAGCAACGGAGAGTGTGGAAAGTAGGTGAAGAGGCGGGTACAGGCAGGTTGGAATGGGTGGAGAAAAGTTTATTGGCGAGAATGAAAGGAAAGGTGTACAAGACAGTGGTGAGACCAGTGATGCTCTACGGCTTAGAGACAGTGGCACTGAAGAAAAGACAGGAGGCAGAGTTGGAGGTAGATGTTGAAGATGTTGAGGTTCTCCTTGGGAGTGACCAGGATGGATAGGATCAAGAATGAGTTCATCAGAGGGACAACCCATGTGAGATGTTTTGGAGATAAAGTCAGAGAGGCCAGATTGAGGTGGTTTGGACATGTTCAGAGGAGAGATGGTGAATATATTGGTAGAAGGATGCTGAGGTTGGAACTGCCAGGCAGGATGTCTAGAGGAAGACCTAAGAGGAGATTTATGGATGCACTGAGAGAGGAAATGAAGTTAGTTGGTGTGAGAGAAGAGGATGCAGAGGATAGGGTTAGATGGAGGCAGATGATTCGCTGTGGCGACCCCTGAAACGGAACAGCCGAAAGACAAAGAAGAAGAAGTTGAAGGGTATGGGGGTCGTGGTATTGGGGTTTGAACCTGAACCTTCCGTTTAGTAGTCTAACATCATAACCACTGAGCTACCTCTTGCACCCTACAGGCAAGATTCTTTACATTTATAAGACCATTTTTAAAGTAATAACTCCCTGGCATATTTGTCCACCTGGGTTGTTGATGAGGAGTCCATGCACTAAAATATTTAAGTTTCTCTCTGGTCCCCATACATACTATATGGGTAAATATTTTGTGGACACCTGGCCATTGTACATAAATATGCACTTTCTACATCTCATTCACGATTGAATTCTCACTTATTATTATAATAATAATCCACTCTTGGCTGTGGGGATTCAGTTGATCCAAAAGATGATCAGATCTTCTGTCTCAACTTTGGCAAACCTTGTCTTTATGGACCTTAATATTTTGTTCTTTTGAGTTCTCTCAGCTTTGTGACAAACGATTGGGGAAGATCCACATATGGAAGCAAAGATCAGGTGCCCTGTGGAGGTTAGTCATGTTACTGGTTGCTGTTTTGGGGGGGGGGGGTTTCGTCATAGTTCTGACAATGTTTCTGTCATCAACTCCTTTTGTTTATTTTGGCCAATCGGTCTTATGTTACTAGCACGCTTGTGTTTCTCTTTCTTTTTTCAGAACATTCTATTCTATTTTATTCTATTCCCATTGTCCCAAACTGGGGTCCCTGCTCAGTGCTTGTGTGCAATGGCTGCAATAAATTTTAAAGCTTCAACATGGCCTGTTTAACTTCTATATATGGCTCTCAGGTCTTCCATTTTAACACAAATTCTGACCTATGGTCTCATGTTTATATTTCTATCTTAAACACAAAATGTGTAGCGCATAGCAAAACCTGACCTTGCTGTTTCATTATATTTGGAGGTGGCTGCTTATTTCGATCCTTTTTCCTCTTTGGGAAAGTCCCTATAGGGATGACTGTATCTTTGTAAGTCCTAAGAGAATACACCTCAATTATTATCCATGAATGAAGAGCCATGCCCCGTCTGCAAGTGTTTTCAATACTCTCCCTTGCTTTCTTTCTCACCTTCTTTTGTTGACTTGGTATGTGATAGCGTCTGGCAGTACTCGGTTTGACTTACAAAACATTATGACCCATATGCTGACTGTCTAATTAATTGTTGTCTTTCCACTGTATGTTTAAACATTTTAAAAGTTAAATTCCGAAAAGAAACTCTTTACCATAGTTTTAGTGTATCGAATTGTATTTCATTGTAAGTTAAACTACACAACTGTATAAAATGTCTTTGTATACAGTAGCCTTATGAGTTCACTTTGATGGAACTAAGAACTCAAAACCTGTTCTATCATGACAATGTGCGCAAACTAAGGTCCGTAAAGACAGGTTTTGTCGAGTGGAATAACTTGAGTGACCTGCACATAACTCTCACCGCAGCCCCACTGAACACCTGGAATGCAGTCTCAGGCCCAGGCCTACTCACCATCATCAGTGCCTGACTTACTCACTGGCATGCTCCAGAGTCTAGTGGAAAACCTTCTCAGAAGAGTGGAGTTTAATTTAAGTATAATATACTGGAACTGGATGTTTATAAAGCATCTGTGGGTCTGATGGCCGGGTGTCCGCACATGTGGCCATGTACTGTACTGTTGTTGACCAGCAGTAACCAGAGGAGTGCACAATAGGCCACTAGAGGGCAGGATATTACTTCTTACTTCTTGAGCGCACAGGTTTCCAGCCTTCCTTCTGAAGTCTCAGTTTGCTCCTAATATATAGAGGCTTCGGCTAAATACTTGACAATGAAATCATTAAATCAATTGAAGTAGATGTGTTAGAGCAAGGAAAGACTGAAAACATGGTTGGGAAAGCAATCTATAGGTTAAAGGTGTGTTGTGCTCATCTGTATTTAACTCATTTGGCTGATGCTTTTTATCCTGAGGGAACAACAGCAGAAACAGGAAAAAGTTTAAGGTTTAAGGGCCTTCCTTTATCAGGAGGCCAGCACTGGCCACTTAGTGGGTTTCAAAATCACAATCACCAGTTAGTATCACAAAACATGAACCGCTGAGCTACTGCCTCTGTCCACCGATGATGAGATATCCTCAGAAATCACTTATTTAGGAGAGGCTTTTATCTGGAAATAGGTTGGCACCCTACATACAAAAGCATAAAAAGGAATCAAGAAAAATGAGCGTGGTCGATATTATTTTGAAATACAAGGTCTAAGTAAAAGGCGAGTGTATCACTCAATCAATCAAAACAACACGTTTCAAGTGTTATCTGAGCGCTAAGTTGGAGAAATGTTCTGGAAAAATCTTAACCTCTAACTAAAAATACCTTTAGCTTGCTTTCATTGGAATGTGTGTGTGTGTGTGTGTGTGGTGTGCTGAAACCATGTTTAATAAATAATTTCTATTAGTCTATAATAGTCTATTAGGTGAACAGCAATCAATTAAATTGTGTGGATGAATCACGAAGTGTGTAGGTTTTGTTCATGTTATGTAACATAGTTTTAGATGCAGTGTGTATATTGTTTATGTTTGTGCGTGTTTGTGGTGGTGGGTGGGGGAGAAAGGGAGGAGTAGGATTAGAGACCACTTCCATAGTTGTTTACTGGTTAGCACTAATGAGTGGGTGTACCCGGGACGACTCGTCTCTGTGTGTGTGTGTGTGTGTGTGTGTGTGTGTGTGTGTGTGTGTGTGTGTGTGTGTGTAAGATTAAGTGTTTTGCGCTGTAATGTGTCCGGGTGGACAAAGCAGTAACTCAGAAGTATGGAGCAAGGAGACTGTGTCAGAGATCTCACTTTCAGAAACTGAGCAATTGAGAAATATTATTGTTGCATTAGGTTGTCTAGAAACGATCGTCCTGGCACAGAATTAAATGAAAATAAATGTGAATAATATATCCAAAGTTAAGTTAAGTTAATTTATTTATACAGCACGTTTAAAACAATCGATGGTTGACCGAAGTGCTTAAAATAAAGTAAAAATCATTTAAAAACAACAGAACCATCAAATGACCAATGCAAACCACTATAACACGTGTTTAAAAACCTCGGTAAACAGATAAGTTTTTGAAGTTGAGTTTAAAAATTTTTCAATACTGTGAGCTGATCTACAGTAACATGGAAAAGGCGCTTGTTCCAAAGGGTGGGACCGGACACAGAAAAAGCACGGTCGCCTCTCCTTCCTAATCGACCTTTCAGGATTGTGAGCAGAAGTTGATCGATATTGATATTGGCCAAAGACTTAATTACAACCTCAGACATTTTTTATTATAAAAGGATAATGAAAACGGCTGACTCTAATTCATATACACATTTACTGTATTACTGTATAAATATACTTAATTAGCTAACTAGCTCACTATGCTATTATCTTCCACTAATTAGTCTACTGTTAACAGGGTCCAGTGATAACAGTAATGAACAGTAGTGATAGCTAATGAGGAAAAAAGATGATTTTTTCGGACAGGAGAGGTTTCCACTTTCCCAGCATTCTATAGGGCCTGGAGTTATACAGTAGCTAATGAATCAGGATCTCTTGGTCAGATCAGGTCTTTATTGTTAGATGTCAGGAACAGGCGAATGAGGTATTTTGACGTCTTGTGTGTGTGGTCGGCTTCTCTCGCTCTCATTTTCCTTTGGTCTGCTTATCTTTCATGTAGTCTCACTCCCTCCATCTTTCCAGCTGAGTCAGAATAACAAGGAAAATAAGACTCCTCTTTCTGTGCTTTCCTAAAAAATTACTTCACCTACTTACTCAGTAAAGTCTGCAGGTCATAGGACAGATGGATATTTATTAACTTGCTTTCTCTAAAATGCACACCAGTTTATTGAGACTATCATTAACAGTTTCTTCTTTTTCTTTATAACATGTCTACTTTTTTCACTGCAGCCAGGTTTAAAACTTTAAAACTTTAGATAGTTTAAATATTCACAGCCCAGCCAGGGGTTTTACAAATCTCAACACCTAGAGAAACATACTGTATAAACAGCAAGTTCAGAAAAAATGCATTTGAGATAAACACTCATGGGATGTGATGTCTTCAATGTTACAGAAACAGCAGACACACATATACCAAGTTCTCATAATTGCTATGTGGCATAAAATGTGTGTTTCACTCCAAACCAGAACCTGGCTACATGAAGATATTCAGTCGCTCATTCTATTTTTAAACACAAGTATTTGTGTAACGAGCAAGAAAGATTGAAATCACAGAAAAACCTGCTTCATTTTCACACCCCCGTTACACTCCCTTCCGCACTTCACACCCATCCCTCCCTCTTTCTGTGCCTGTGAAAAGAGGCGGGTCTGAATTGAGTAACCCTACACCTGCCTAATTCAGCAGTGTTACTGTAACAGGCTAAACAGCCTCCACCAGCGAACTGCTTGTCTGACAAACATTAAGGCTTAAGCTCTTTCACACAGCATATCCACCAGCGCACTGACTTTGAAAAAAAGGGAAATGCTACTGACACAATAAGACAAGAAAGAAGAAGACCACTTCTGTGGGCAGATACTAAAAACAACAAGGGATCAGAAAAGGTGAGAAAGTGAAGGAAGCCTGAAAGAAAGTGGTGCCAGATTGCTGTATCCATGCTGTTGAGGAAGTGAACACAGTTGCTCTCAGTCACCCTGGTATCGGATATGCCTAACGAGGATGCGGTGCCAAGCGACACAAACTCCTGCGAAAACCAGAACCAGGACAGCATCATCCTGGTCCAGATGGCCAGCCTCCCCATGGACATGTTCACACCTGGAGACTTTAAAGGGAAATTCCGAAAGATCCAGCCAAAGAAAAGACCAACCATTATCCGAGAAGATACACCAGGTAGTGTGTATTGTGTACTAGTGTTGTAATGTTGTAAAGTGTATCCTGAAGTTCTAGCCGGATATAGGCTTTGAATTTTAAGTCTGTACTGTCTTCTAAACCTGTTCTATCCTGTTCTTACTTGAGGCTAAATATCTTTCCAGAACCACACATACAACTTTTCAGTCCGCCTCTGTCTGAGGAAACTGTGTTAAATATGTGAAACTCTGGTATGACAAAACATGGTGATGTCATTGCGGAGTGATGAAAGCTTAGTAAATTGCCATACGAGTTTCACATTCTGTTGCTAGACCAGCTGTATAAAAAACATTGTTACTGTTTTGCTTGTAATTTGAGTGAACATGGCTGATGCCAGAACAGTCTTATAAAGAGAATTTGTAGCAAAATGCTTAGGATCAGATTGCATTCTATGTATACGTATAATAAGTACTGTATACGTCTGGTCACATAAAGATCATCTGTGTCCAAAAGAATGAAGCAGCCAACAAGTAAAGTTTGGTTAGTTGACCATTTGGATCGTATCATTTTGTGCAGTAAAAAAAGATATTTCCATTGCGTAATAAATACAAACGGTGGAGAAGAAATACAGAAAAACACAGTTATTCAGATTTTATAAAAACCTAACAATAAAGGCTGATAATGAGTCAGGCACGGGGGACACCAGTGATGTATGTAACTTTTAGAAGTCTACAAAATCCTCTTTGTTGAAATTTGTGTACTAAAATGTTAATAGGCAGCCTCAACAACTTTTATCATTTTTCTTGTATGGTTGTCTGTGGTAACCTCAGATACGCTACAGATGCAGAAAACTGTCAACATTCTGCACTCTTAACATTCTGCACTGTTACACAGGACTGTTACTGTTTAGGGTTTGAAATAAATGAATTAGCATTATATTTTAATAATATATATGATGAAAAATAAAGCACTGTTCTTCACTTGCTCTCAGCTGAGTGGCTTTTCAATGCTCGATTCAGACAGGTGTGTGAAATGTCTGAGTTCAGGAATTCACATAGAAGCCTCAGTGTTAACTCACTGAAGAGTGTCTTTGTCAAAGGGAATTTCTCTCGAGAGCTGCGGGTCCAGAGCAGAGTTTGGGGCTTTGTTTTCTGTTTTTAAGTGACAGAATTTAATCTCAATATTGTAAGTGTGCATTAATCTACTTGATTGACTGATTTGTTAAAGGCTTTGATCTTTCATTATTCAGCTCGGTCCATGTAAAACATCCAGCACTCAGTAACTTTTCTAGTGAGTACTGTACAGTACGTAGCACATTCCCACTGTCAGATGTGAACAGCTGTTAGAATGCCTGGAATTCTCAAAGACATTGCACATAAAGAATTAGTAATGAGAAGTAAAGAAACGCATATTTTTTGGCAAAAGTGTACAACACCGTATAACTGTATAACCCCATAACCAAGCATATGACTGAATTAAATACAACCTATCATATTTTTGAGATTGCAAGACTCAAGAAAAACCTAAATAAATGCGACTGCAGCTGCTGTGGAAACAGCTGGGATAGCTCAAAGCCAGCTAGGACAAATCAGCAGTAGCTGACCAATAAAGAAGCAACAAAAAACTGTCGAGTCATTCTGTATGTTTGGCCAGTGTAAACACTGCCATCAAATAAATATTCATCACATTTATTCTCTGTTCTTTTTCTATATGTACTGTTAATGGTTAACCGAAAATATTGTGTTTTTATAGGTTTTTATGATTTCTTAAAGATTAAATATTAAATAAGGGTCCTAAACATCTTCATGCCAAACCCACAAACTTTTTCATTAGTTAGGTTACATCATCTAGAAGTAAGGTTATAGAGTATTATTCTCCAGTGTAGTTGAATGCTTAAATAAATTGGTTATAATGTGTACATTATTTTGCAGCACAGCACATACATTATTATTTTCATAACAACAGATCATATAGATAGAATAATGCGGTTGTAATACTGTAATACAGCTGCTCCATATAATACACATAGAGCATGTTTTCCTTGATTTTAAACACATATTGCGCAAAATGTTTGTTAGATGCAAACATATAATTTATGGTAAATGATATATGAAAATGGATTGGCATGCTGTCCAGGGTGTACCCTGCCTCGTGCCCAGAGTCTCCTGGGATAGGCTCCAGGTCCCCGCGACCCTAAATACAGGATAAAGCAGTATAGAAGAAGATGAAGATATATGAAAATCTTGTCAGTGTAATGCCACAATATTCATCTTTCTGTCTAGTGTAATTTTTATGATTCACTGATCAGCCATAACATTAAATTCTTTAAACATTATATTCAGTATTGTATAGGTGCCTCTTGTGCCTCCCAGACAGTCAGGCAGAGAGAGAGAGTAGGAGAAAGAGATCATCTAACTATAAACTTTTAAAATGTGTAAAATTTTGTTTGTACATTACTAAATTAGACATTGTCATCATCTGTGAATCATGTGGTGCAAATGTTATTTTTGTATTACAGTGTGGTCTCTTTTGTGTTATTCTCTGTGTAATAAACCTAATGTAAGTCTGAAACCAGAAAAAGCTGGTCAAACGTTTATCCAGTCTGAAGGGTTAAGGAGTTCCAGAGTTTGCAGGCCAGCTCTGATAACGCCTGCCCCTAGTGCCGGTTAAAGGCCATCATCAAGGCTAATTTACTTATAATTGCTCCTTTTATCTATTTCTGGCCTTCCTGGTTTAGGAGTGAGTGGAGGAAGGCACAAAAAAACAAGCACATTTATGAAGATAAAAAGAATAGAGAAGATTGGTTTTGATATTTGCCAAGTGCTTGTCTCTTACTCAAAGACTAACCGTTTTCACAATGAAACCAGAACTTGTAAGTCGGCTTGTCGTTCATTCTCCCCTGACTGATAAGATCACATTCCATGTGAAATACCAGAACTGATATTCATCAGCAAGCAGTGCACTGTACACACCGTATTTTATTTGTTCCAGCCACCAAGTGTGTCTGGAAAGTCCGAACTGGAGTATGCTGGTTCAGTGATCAAATCAGTAATTTTTTTGGTACATCATATAGTTCTGTCATTAGGACAACTTTAAAAAAAAAAGCTTAATTAGTATCATACTGTCAATTATACAGTATTTTTTAATTCATAATGCTTAAGGGAATAATTGCATATATGTGCTATTTTCTGACTTTCCTTGCTTCTTTGCTTCATTTGATGCCTTGAGCACAAGCTAGAGTTCGCAAATGCTATTGAGTAGAAAATCTAAATAAACCACACAAAGCTGTACTTTGGTTCAGGGAGCTTGAATTTACACAAAATTTACACAGTTTCCAGCCAAAGTGTATGCGGACTATACTACAGCTGTTTTTGGAGTATTACATACTTTTAGCACAGTACACAGTTCAAGTGGATTTGTGATGTAGTGAGACTGAAACAAATAAAACACTGCTGTCAATAGGCTATGTAATTTCTGTGTATTGAAATGTTTACAGTATGCTTATGTTTAACTTCTATGGGAATGTGAGAATCTCTGACTAATCAGTGTCCTCACAGCACCCGTGACACCTACCTAAGATTTGCTGATGTACTAGTATTGGGTTTTCATCACTAAACATACTGTAGAGTTATGGTGATTTTTGAACTCATTCTTTTAGCATTTTATTTTGAAACCATGCAAACTTTTATTTTATCTCTTGCTGCAAAAGCTCATTGTGTGTTAAAGTTTGTTTTCTCATGAATCGTTGCACAGTGGCATGTAGAGCATATAGCTAGCTAAAATAAAATTTAAATTATAATTTAAAAAACCATCTGATGCTAGGGTGACGGCGTCTGAAAACCTGAATATTATTCCTGTGCTCGCCTCTTTGAGAGACATTGCAGCTTTCCTGATTGCTTTCGTAGTCAGATTTCCTGATGAGTCATGTTTATCTGCTTGTGTTCAGTATTTCTAATTGTGGTTTTAATTAGTTCGATCACTCCACTGTAGAATTAGATTGTACAGTCCAAAGACACCCAAGTAAAAAAAAAGTATGCTAAGTATATTAAATCCTAGCGTGCCAAAGCATACTTAAATGTACTTGCAACTAGACTAATGACTAGTATACTTGAAGTTTGCTATTTTGGAACAACTAATTTTTTACTAAGTGTATTTAAATTGTAATTAAATTGTACAAAAGCACAATTTTAAGTGTATTAAGTATACTTTTGTGTGCTAAAGTGGAACAACTTTAAGTATACTTTAGTACACTTAAAGTATATGGCTGTGTGTGTACTATCGTACATACCTGACAGTATTATTAATACAATTTAAGTATATATTTAATGTATTATAAGTACATTGCAGCTCTTTTTACTGTATTACAAATACATGATTAATGTACTATGAGTATATTCTTATTGCAGCAGTAGCATGCTGTTATACTTCTGGCCAATTACAAATACTAAAAAAAGTACACTTTGTGGTTAATACAAATATACTTTATTGTATCATACAGTACACACAACCTTCTATAATACTGTAGCGTTTTTCGACGCCAGCAGGGAATTTGGAGGACGAGTGAGTTTGGTGGCTACCGAATGTAATGACACACCTATTCAGCTATTAGCTAGAACTGGAGAACGGTAGCAGAATGCAGCACATACACGCGTAGAGATAACACACATGTACACATACTCAAACTTGGCCGAAGCCACTAACCTAAACACACGTCCCAAACAGGGTGAACACAAAAAGAACACCTCCCGCAAGGCATGATGGTCGCAAGCCGCCGCCCCGCCCACAATACTGTATTGCAAATGTGTTACCAGTACATTAAGTGTTTAGGATATGCTAAATGCATTTTCTACACTATAACATGTTTTTGAAAAGCATTACATCAGTAATTATGAGGCAGACTTTATTCATGAGTTCAACAGATTTAATTTGCACAAGGTTACAAAAAAGCACTAATATAGTTTATTTGTGCTCAACAAAAGTCAGGTTGTTTTACAAACACACAAACTAAAATATAAACTGGTGTGTGAACACAGACAGACATTAGTATTAGAATCTACAGCTACAGTATTAGTTTAAACCTGGTGTGTTGATTCTGTTACACAGAGACTGAAAACAGGCCGAGAGCTACAGAGCCATTATACCACAAGCAAAGTGCATAACACATTAACAACAACACATTAGACAATACAAACTACAGATTAAAGTATGTACTTAATTTAAAACCGTTAAATTTACCTTATGCCGATGAAAATAAAATAATAACGATACGAACTAACGCACGCGATGATGCACCGTCAGCCGTTAATTCAAACTAGAAGTGGAGAACTGGGGAGCCAATCAGAGAACGGACAGTCCGAATCTGCCCGCCTCCAGCCTCTGATTGGCTGGTGGGGCGCTGTCTAGTCTCCGGTTGGCTGGAATAGTCGCAAAGTTTACAACGCTGCTACTGTGTGTCGCTTTATGACAGTGAGCGGACAGAAGAGTGAGGAGTAAAAACATAAATTATCTTGAACGGCAAAAGTGATTTTGAGCGCGCAGGAACGAGTTTGAGATCGCGTGCGCGAGGGAGAGATTCAGCGTGCAAAAACGAGTCTAAAAGCACGCGCACGAGAGAGTAGTGCACTCAATATAAGTACATTTACATTTAACTGATAATATACTGAGACTACCGTATACTAAAATTTGTATTCTAATATATACTTTCTGTACATTTGTACAATGATTATTTCGAGCATATTTAAAAAAAAATATACCAAAAATATATTGAAAAACAAGTTTAAATAAGTATACTTTGGAAATTAGACCAGCCTTTCACTTAAAGTATATTTTCCAATAATATATCTTTGGAACGTGTACTATAATACAATGATTTTTAAGTATATTTAAAGTTTAATTCCAAAATTTGGTAAAAGCATGATGTTAGTATACTTTTTATATATTAACTGATGGTACAACTTTTTGTTAGTATATTAGCAGTGTATTATCGAGGATTTCAATATATTTGTAATACACTAAAGTGCATTTTTTTTCACTGGGGCATAAAGAGCACAGTCTGATGTGTTAAGGGTGGAGGAAGTGGATTGTCTATATGATGCCTCAGGATGTCTCTCCCTGAGCCTAATGTACTAACAGCCTAGGATGTAATTATCTCTCTCTCTCTCTCTCTCTCTCTCTCTCTCTCTCCTTTTAATCTCTATCTCCCCCACTTTCTGTGTCCCTCTGGAGAATACTGTTTAAATGATTGGGCCTCTAAGCCAATCCTCTTAAAGCAGGGCGGGATGAAGATATAGGGGATGAGATGAAATAGGTGTGTGTTTGTGTGTGCGTGAGAGGGAGCGAGAGAGAGAGAGTGTTGTTGATGCTCATTGTTGACCCAGGATGAGCTAGAAAGGCGGCTCTTTCTATCACCGCTGTATCTCCCTCATCCCTATAATCCCTGCCTTGCTGCAGAGACAGAGCAGACATGACAAGTCAGCAGGACTCAGGGTTCTTTGAGATCAGCATCAAGTCCTTTCTGAAATCCTGGAGCAGCTGTGAGTACACACTATGCCTTGTCTGTGTCTCTTTCTCGTCTGTGTCTCTGGCTCCAAGTTGACTCCTTCTTTATTATCTGTTCTGTCCTTTATGCTCTGAGTGAAGATGAATGTCTTGTCCTTGTCTTCATACAGACACACACATATACTGTACATGTCAAATCATTAGAATGAGAATTGGGACGTGTGTGTGTGTGTGTGTGTGTGTGTGTTTAATGTGGACTTTCAGAGTAGTCCTATTGTCACTGCAGGTTCGACTTGATACAGTATAAAGGTTATTTGTTAGAGATGCTGTTAGTTTGTATATTTATTACTTGTATAATATGAAAATGTTGCATCATTCATATGAATTTGAGCTCCTTTCTTTTACTGCTGATATGAGCAGTTATGAATAGCAAAGTAAATGTGAGGGTATCCAATTTCTCTACATCATCATTTCAGACACTGATCTTTTCACTTGAGCGTTAATGTTATACACATACAACGGCCAACAAGTTTCTCTTTAAACCTAACAGTTAAAACAGTTAATCTGCTTATAACTCCATGCTTTTTACATTTAACAACTTGGGGAGGAGAGCAGGTGAACAGATATCAGTGTTGTTAAACACTCAACAAATCATGCTTGAACAGGGATGCATCCCTGGTGATCATAATAACTAATTGGTTTGTGAAATTATTGGGAACACTTATATGAACTTATAAAACTATATTATAAAACCGTCAGTCATTATTAAAAAAAGAATTCCGTCAGGGTGAGAGAGTGGGCTGCTGCCTAACAGGTCCAGGATCGCTGGCTTAATGCTAAACTCAGATTTTGGTCTTAAGTAAGCCTCATATGCTCGTCATGCCCAGATTATTTCCCTCAAGGTTCTCGTGTTTTCTCTCAACATGCAGTGAGGGGGTTGGCTATGGTGAATTAGCTCTAGGTGTAAATGAGTATGAAAATGTGTTACGGTTTGAGCATTTGCCTTGTTGTTCCCATAGTGAAGGTTCCCTCATGTTTGTTTGCGACTCTGGAGCAGATAAATCGTTTACCACAGATGAATGAATTATTTAGTATGGCAGGCCGAAAGAGGACAGTAATGTTGTCTCCAGATTCAGTGCAGTGGAGAGCTGTGACTGGAGCAGAAGAAAGTTTGTTCAGGCATAATACATTTTTGACACCCACACTTCTTCACTGAAATAAAGTGGCATGTTTTCTATAGTGAAAGGATTGACTTCTGGAATAACTCATCATTAAATGTGTTTATAATATAATCTGCTAGGAAATTATAGTGCAGGAGATGGGGAGATGGGGATTGTTACAGTTGTGTGTGTGTGTGTGTGTGTGTGTGTGCGTTGGAAGGGTTGGGGGGAGTCAGAATTGATTCGCTATCATTTATCTTGACAGTTATGTCTTTAAAACAGTTACTAACTGGTCTAATCGTTCTCCATGAGAACAAGATACTATTATAACCTTGAACAGGCTATAATATAAATTCTTTTGATCTGAAATGTGGGTGAATACTCAGCACTGGTACTTGGTACATTTGTACAGTGTATTAGGGCAGCACAATTTCATTAAAAAATCAATTAGCAATTTTTTTGACATATTGCAATCTATTGACACTATTTAACTATTGAATGTACCACTTAGTATTCAAACTGATTTATATCAACTTAAAGCAAATAATGTCACTTGAAGTAATTGCCTGAAGGCAACTTATATTTCTGGTTGCATGTATATTAGTTTCTAAATATCTTTCACAATATGGCTACTAGGGCTGCACAGTATATTGAAGAATGATCATTATCGCAATAATGGTATACGCAATATCTGTATCGCAAAGAATTGCGATAAATGAAATGGATTAGTGTAAGGTTACACGTAAATAAAAAGAAATGTTTGAAAGTAATTCATATTGTGTTGGCAGGTCTATGGTAACAGCAAACCAGAAGTCAGAATATCTGCTGAGGGGTTTAAGTCATTCATAGTGTTTTGAAGTCTAAATATTTGCAACTTCCTTGATATATAGTTTCTTTTTAGCCTGAATTACATTTAATTACATCATACGAATATCTATTACCTGTTTATTTTAGTATGATCATTACATTAAAAAATAGGCAATAATAATAAAATGCATTTCTCTAGGGAAATGTTATATCGCAAGAAATATCGTTATCGCAATATTCAACAACAATATTGCATATCGCATATTTTCCTAATGTCTACCTTCTCTATAGTAAGTAATATGTGAGAGCATCTGTGATGTCTTATGGCTTTGCTGTTAACGGATTCATTATGATGCTTGCAGGTGCTTTATATTCATTCATTCATTCATTCATTAATCTTCTATACTGCTTATCCTGTACACTGTGGCAGAGGTTTTGTTCTCCCACAGTCTTCACCGGTTCTGTGTAAACACCTAATGATGATTATAGCATCATAGTCTAACTATGGCAGATGCTTGCCACATTCACACACACACACACACACACACACACACACACACACACACACACACACACACACACACACACACATGGAGACTGCACACTTCTAAATATGCTTTTGTCCTTAAGCTGTCCAGTCCTCTCACTCCTGCTGTTCAGTCCTCAGCTATTAGTGTAAAGTAAACCTGTCTCTGTGCCACAGAGAAAACCATCTGCAAAATCCTGATTCATACAGAGAGAAAGAATGCATTGCATTAATATTTACACATTTTCATTTGGTGTACACTTGGTATATACAAGCAGACTTGCATGTGAGGTGTTGAGATGTAAGGAGTTGTGTCAGATGTTCCAACAGAACTTTAGTGTCCTCTTTATCCTGCTCAGGGTTACAGGACTACAGTACATGTCCGGAGACAAGCCCTGTCAGTACACCTCTGAATGGACCCCAGGAGGTCAGAGGCCAAAGTGCACACTTATTCACACCCTGGGGGAGAACATGCACAACTCCGCACTAACAATAACCTGAGCACAAGAACAAACTGGGAGCCCTGGAGAGATGAGACAGCACTTCACACAGTGCCTCCGTTCAACCTTCTTTCTTATATTGTACAGAACAAACAAGCAGCATCCTTCAAAGGATCACAGTGTAGACAGTGAATAAGTGCGGTCCTGAGAAGGTGACATTAGACTGAGGGAAATGTTAGTGAGACAAGAATCTCTGTGCTTAAATACTCAGCAATTTGGGTATAATGTAGCTGATCTCTAAGAGACGAATTTAACTTATTTGATAGTTTTTCGAACCTACTAAGATTAGTGTAGCATATGTCAAAATAGTCTGTTTTATAAATCATGCTGATTCACAGCTAGCAGAATTATGCTTTAAAGATGTTCAAAAGCTGTTTGTAGCAATTTTTTTTATCATTTATGTATAATATAAGTATTGTATTTCCAGCAATAGTGGCTTAGTGTGCGTGGCTGTGGCTTTCTGCTCAGAAGATCCTAGCACCACTACGATATCGCTGTAGTGTACCCTTAAGCAAGACTCATAACTCTCAACTGTTTGCGCTATGTCCACTCTAAATTGTAAACCACTTTAAATAAAAGTGGTCTTCATGAGTGTATTTGTACATATCATAAATTATGGGCTGTATATTGGTTCTCTTTGAGATTTTGTTGTTTTGTGATCTTCGCTTCTGCACTTTACTGCTGGATTTCAGACCTTTATTGTTTGTTATGGGCTTAGTATGGACAGTGAATATTTAGATTATATGTCTCAGGCATTTTTCAGGCACTTTCTTTTGTAAAATAATATTCTGGGACTATTTGTGATTGACACAAATTTATGTGAAGATCACTGTCTGACTTTTGAACTATTAGGCAAATACACAGATTAGCCATAACATTAGCATTGATTATGAATTATTTACAGTTAAGCCTTGGATTGTGGGCATAATTTGTTCCGGAAGTGTGCCTGTAATTCAAATCACTGGTATATCAAAGTGAATTTCTTCATAAGAAATAATGGAAACTCAGATGATTAATAAAATTCAAGTATAAATAACAATAAATGTAAAAATAAAACAAATTAATCTGCACTTTACCTTTGAAAAGTATCATGGCTGGTGTTAGAAAAGAAGAAAGAGGGGGGGGGGCTACTGTGTAGGACGACTTTCACACACACACACACACACACACACACACCATACTATACGATATCCAAGGTTTCATTATCCCAATTAATGATTAAGAGGATGGGCGACCACGGTTCTCCCATGCATGCAGGTACCAAAGACTAGTCCTTTTGGCCCGATCCCACAGACAAACCAATGCAGAATTGTGCAAATTACTGAAAACCAGAACTCCTAGTACAGCTCAGTCCACTACACACGGGGCCTGGCAGGCAAAGATCTCAAGGCCAGCGACCTGGCATACAAAATCCTCAGATCCAAATTCAATCAAGCCGATCATGGGATGCAAACATGTAAAAAATCCTGGAGGTCCCGCCTTGCCACAGACAGCACCCAAAAGACCTGCTGCAGCACAAGAGGAAACTACACAGTACTGGGTCTAATGTAATTTTATGGCTGAATGGTATATGTACTGTTATATTATTGTATGTTTTTATTTATTGTTTAGAGTAAACTTGCACATTAAAAATAACTGTACAAATAAACACTGTGCAGATGGATCATTGTACAGTAATTTCTCACCCTTGAACAGTATTACGATATAAATAATAATTATAGCCACTTTGGCAGTAGCTGATAATATTACAGTTTTCTGGGGTTCCCATGGCGACAAGCACAGGTCCAGATTATATTGTAGCAGAAGGAAATCAAATTACATTTACAGAGTGTAACATAATCTTGCTTATAACTGATGATGTGGGGTGGTGGGTTTGTGTTCAGGGTGTAGTGATATCGTGTGTCATGTTATATCGTTTGATACAAGACTCACTTGTCGATATGACTGTGTATTGGGCGTTACGTTCAGTGGACTGCTTAATGAAAAATTCATAATGCTTACATTA